>CM051551.1:12489226-13168101 GCA_028022735.1 Gypaetus barbatus | reverse complement strand
CTTTCAGGGCTGGCCCCTTCCTTGTGGGGGAAGGAGCCGGACGTTTCCCGTTTGGGAAAAATACTCTGCCGAGAACGGACACGATGACATGTCCCGTCCCTGGGAAAGCACAGATCCCAACCGCTGCTGTGCTTATTAATAGGCTGCCCAGGGAAGGTGAAGACCAGCAACAGCTTTCAGGGCTGGCCCCTTCCTTGTGGCAGAAGGAGCCGGACGTTTCCCATTTCGGAAGAATACTCTGCCGAGAAAGGACACGATGACATGTCCGTGTCTGGGAAAGCACAGATCCCTAGTGATGTTATGCCTGTGAATAGGCTGCCAACGGAAGGTGAAGACCAGCAGCACCTTTCAGGGCTGGCCCCTTCCTTGTGGCAGAAGGAGCCGGACGTTTTCCCGTTTGGGAAAAATACTCTGCCGAGAAAGGACACGATCACATGTCCCTTCCCTGAGAAAGCACAGAATCCAAGCTCTGCGGTGCCTATGAATAGGGTGCCCAGGGAAGGTGAAGACCAGCAACAGCTTTCTGGGCTGCCCTTCCTTGTGGCAGAAGGAGCGGACGTTTCCCGTTTGGGAAAAAGGCTCTGCCGAGAAAGGACATGATGACATGTCCCGTCTCTGGGAAAGCACAGATCCCTAGTGATGTTATGCCTGTGAATAGGCTGCCCAGGGAAGGTGAAGACCAGCAACAGCTTTCTGGGCTGGCCCGTTCCTTGTGGCAGAAGGAGCCGGACGTTTCCCATTTCGGAAAAATACTCTGCCGAGAATGGACACGATGACATGTCCCGTCTCTGGGAAAGCATAGATCCCAATCGTTGCTGTGCCTCTGAATAGGCTGCCCAGGGAAGGTGAAGACCAGCAAGAGCTTTTAGGGCTAGCACCTTCATTGTGGGAGAAGGAGCCGGACGTTTCCGTTTTGCAAAAATACTCTGCCGAGAAAGGACACGATGACATCTCCCGTCTCTGGGAAAGCACAGATCCAAGCGCTGCTGTGCCTGTGAATAGGGTGCACGGGGAAGGTGAAGACCAGCAGCACCTTTCAGGGCTGGCCCCTTCCTTGTGGGAGAAGGAGCCGGACGTTTCCCGTTTGGGAAAAAGGCTCTGCCGAGAAAGGACACGATGACATGTCCCGTCCCTTAGAAAGCACAGATCCCTAGTGATGTTATGCCTGTGAATAGGCTGCCAAGGGAACGTGAAGACCAGCAGCACCTTTCAGGGCTGGCCCCTTCCTTGTGGGAGAAGGAGCCAGACGTTTCGCGTTTGGGAAAAGTACTCTGCCGAGAAAGGACACGATGACATGTCCCGTCTCTGGGAAAGCACAGATCCCAACTGCTGCTGTGCCTATGAATAGGGTGCACGGGGAAGGTGAAGACTAGCAAGAGCTTTCAGGGCTAGCACCTTCATTGTGGGAGAAGGAGCCGGACGTTTCCCATTTTGGAAAAAGGCTCTGCCGAGAAAGGACATGATGACATGTCCCGTCTCTGGGAAAACAAAGGTCCGAAGCGTTGCTGTGCTTATTAATAGGCTGCCCAGGGAAGGTGAAGACCAACAACAACTTTTAGGGCTGGCCCCTTCCTTGTGGGAGAAGGAGCCGGACGTTTCCCGTTTGGAAAAAGTCTCTGCCGAGAACGGACACGATGACATGTCCCGTCTCTGGGAAAGCACAGGTCCCAAGCGTTGCTGTGCCTATGAATAGGATGCCCAGGGAAGGTAAACAGCAGCAACAGCTTTCAGGGCTGGCCCCTTCCTTGTGGGGGAAGGAGCCGGACGTTTCCCGTTTGGGAAAAATACTCTGCCGAGAACGGACACGATGACATGTCCCGTCCCTGGGAAAGCACAGATCCCAACCGCTGCTGTGCTTATTAATAGGCTGCCCAGGGAAGGTGAAGACCAGCAACAGCTTTCAGGGCTGGCCCCTTCCTTGTGGCAGAAGGAGCCGGACGTTTCCCATTTCGGAAGAATACTCTGCCGAGAAAGGACACGATGACATGTCCCGTGTCTGGGAAAGCACAGATCCCTAGTGATGTTATGCCTGTGAATAGGCTGCCAACGGAAGGTGAAGACCAGCAGCACCTTTCAGGGCTGGCCCCTTCCTTGTGGCAGAAGGAGCCGGACGTTTCCCTTTTGGGAAAAATACTCTGCCGAGAAAGGACACGATCACATGTCCCGTCCCTGAGAAAGCACAGAATCCAAGCTCTGCGGTGCCTATGAATAGGGTGCCCAGGGAAGGTGAAGACCAGCAACAGCTTTCTGGGCTGCCCCTTCCTTGTGGCAGAAGGAGCCGGACGTTTCCCGTTTGGGAAAAAGGCTCTGCCGAGAAAGGACATGATGACATGTCCCGTCTCTGGGAAAGCACAGATCCCTAGTGATGTTATGCCTGTGAATAGGCTGCCCAGGGAAGGTGAAGACCAGCAACAGCTTTCTGGGCTGGCCCGTTCCTTGTGGCAGAAGGAGCCGGACGTTTCCCATTTCGGAAAAATACTCTGCCGAGAATGGACACGATGACATGTCCCGTCTCTGGGAAAGCATAGATCCCAATCGTTGCTGTGCCTCTGAATAGGCTGCCCAGGGAAGGTGAAGACCAGCAAGATCTTTTAGGGCTAGCACCTTCATTGTGGGAGAAGGAGCCGGACGTTTCCCTTTTTGCAAAAATACTCTGCCGAAAAAGAACACGATGACATCTCCCGTCTCTGGGAAAGCACAGATCCAAGCGCTGCTGTGCCTGTGAATAGGGTGCACGGGGAAGGTGAAGACCAGCAGCACCTTTCAGGGCTGGCCCCTTCCTTGTGGGAGAAGGAGCCGACGTTTCCCGTTTGGGAAAAAGGCTCTGCCGAGAAAGGACACGATGACATCTCCCGTCCCTGAGAAAACACAGATTCAAAGCGCTCCTCTGCCTGTGAATACGGTGCACGGGGAAGGTGAAGACCAGCAACAGCTTTCAGGGCTGGCCCCTTCCTTGTGGCAGAAGGAGCCGGACGTTTCCCGTTTGGGAAAAAGGCTCTGCCGAGAACGGACACGATGACATGTCCCGTCTCTGGGAAAGCACAGGTCCCAAGAGTTGCTGTGCTTATTAATAGGCTGCCCAGGGAAGGTGAAGACCAGCAACAGCTTTCAGTGCTGGCCCGTTCCTTGTGGCAGACGGAGCCGGACGTTTCCCGTTTGGGAAAAATACTCTGCCGAGAATGGACACGATGACATGTCCCGTCTCTGGGAAAGCATAGATCCCAATCGTTGCTGTGCCTCTGAATAGGCTGCCCAGGGAACGTGAAGACCAGCAGCACCGTTTAGGGCTGGCCCCTTCCTTGTGGGAGAAGGAGCCGGACGTTTCCCGTTTTGCAAAAATACTCTGCCGAGAAAGGACACGATGACATGTCCCGTCCCTTAGAAAGCACAGATCCCTAGTGATGTTATGCCTGTGAATAGGCTGCCAAGGGAACGTGAAGCCCAGCAGCACTTTTCAGGGCTGGCCCCTTCCTTGTGGCAGAAGTAGCCGGACGTTTCCCTTTTGGGAAAAATACTCTGCCGAGAACGGACACGATCACATGTCCCGTCCCTGAGAAAGCACAGAATCCAAGCTCTGCGGTGCCTATGAATAGGGTGCCCAGGGAAGGTAAAGACCAGCAAGAGCTTTCAGGGCTAGCACCTTCATTGTGGGAGAAGGAGCCGGACGTTTCCCGTTTGGGAAAAAGGTTCTGCCGAGAACGGACACGATGACATGTCCCGTCCCTTAGAAAGCTCAGATCCGAAGCGCTGCTGTGCCTGTGAATAGGGTGCACGGGGAAGGTGAAGACCAGCAGCACCTTTCAGGGCTGGCCCCTTCCTTGTGGGAGAAGGAGCCGGACGTTTCCCGTTTGGGAAAAAGCTCTGCCGAGAACGGACACGATGACATGTCCCGTCTCTGGGAAAGCACAGATCCCAAACGCTGCTGTGCCTGTGAATAGGCTGCCCAGGGAAGGTGAAGACCAGCAACAGCTTTCAGGGCTGGCCCCTTCCTTGTGGCAGAAGGAGACGGACGTTTCCTGTTTGGGAAAAAGGCTCTGCCGAGAAAGGACATGATGACATGTCCCGTGTCTGGGAAAGCACAGAACCCTAGTGATGTTATGCCTGTGAACAGGCTGCCCAGGGAAGGTGAAGACCAGCAACAGCTTTCAGTGCTGGCCCGTTCCTTGTGGCAGAAGGAGCCGGAAGTTTCCCGTTTGGGAAAAAGGCTCTGCCGAGAATGGACACGATGACATGTCCCGTCTCTGGGAAAGCATAGATCCCAATCGTTGCTGTGCCTCTGAATAGGCTGCCCAGGGAAGGTGAAGACCAGCAAGAGCTTTTAGGGCTAGCACCTTCATTGTGGGAGAAGGAGCCGGACGTTTCCCGTTTTGCAAAAATACTCTGCCGAGAAAGGACACGATGACATCTCCCGTCTCTGGGAAAGCACAGATCCAAGCGCTGCTGTGCCTGTGAATAGGGTGCACGGGGAAGGTGAAGACCAGCAGCACCTTTCAGGGCTGGCCCCTTCCTTGTGGGAGAAGGAGCCGGACGTTTCCCGTTTGGGAAAAAGGCTCTGCCGAGAAAGGACACGATGACATGTCCCGTCCCTTAGAAAGCACAGATCCCTAGTGATGTTATGCCTGTGAATAGGCTGCCAAGGGAACGTGAAGACCAGCAGCACCTTTCAGGGCTGGCCCCTTCCTTGTGGGAGGAGGAGCCAGACGTTTCGCGTTTGGGAAAAGTACTCTGCCGAGAAAGGACACGATGACATGTCCCGTCTCTGGGAAAGCACAGATCCCAACTGCTGCTGTGCCTATGAATAGGGTGCACGGGGAAGGTGAAGACTAGCAAGAGCTTTCAGGGCTAGCACCTTCATTGTGGGAGAAGGAGCCGGACGTTTCCCATTTTGGAAAAAGGCTCTGCCGAGAAAGGACATGATGACATGTCCCGTCTCTGGGAAAACAAAGGTCCGAAGCGTTGCTGTGCTTATTAATAGGCTGCCCAGGGAAGGTGAAGACCAACAACAACTTTTAGGGCTGGCCCCTTCCTTGTGGGAGAAGGAGCCGGACGTTTCCCGTTTGGAAAAAGTCTCTGCCGAGAACGGACACGATGACATGTCCCGTCTCTGGGAAAGCACAGGTCCCAAGCGTTGCTGTGCCTATGAATAGGATGCCCAGGGAAGGTAAACAGCAGCAACAGCTTTCAGGGCTGGCCCCTTCCTTGTGGGGGAAGGAGCCGGACGTTTCCCGTTTGGGAAAAATACTCTGCCGAGAACGGACACGATGACATGTCCCGTCCCTGGGAAAGCACAGATCCCAACCGCTGCTGTGCTTATTAATAGGCTGCCCAGGGAAGGTGAAGACCAGCAACAGCTTTCAGGGCTGGCCCCTTCCTTGTGGCAGAAGGAGCCGGACGTTTCCCATTTCGGAAGAATACTCTGCCGAGAAAGGACACGATGACATGTCCCGTGTCTGGGAAAGCACAGATCCCTAGTGATGTTATGCCTGTGAATAGGCTGCCAACGGAAGGTGAAGACCAGCAGCACCTTTCAGGGCTGGCCCCTTCCTTGTGGCAGAAGGAGCCGGACGTTTCCCGTTTGGGAAAAATACTCTGCCGAGAAAGGACACGATCACATGTCCCGTCCCTGAGAAAGCACAGAATCCAAGCTCTGCGGTGCCTATGAATAGGGTGCCCAGGGAAGGTGAAGACCAGCAACAGCTTTCTGGGCTGCCCCTTCCTTGTGGCAGAAGGAGCCGGACGTTTCCCGTTTGGGAAAAAGGCTCTGCCGAGAAAGGACATGATGACATGTCCCGTCTCTGGGAAAGCACAGATCCCTAGTGATGTTATGCCTGTGAATAGGCTGCCCAGGGAAGGTGAAGACCAGCAACAGCTTTCTGGGCTGGCCCGTTCCTTGTGGCAGAAGGAGCCGGACGTTTCCCATTTCGGAAAAATACTCTGCCGAGAATGGACACGATGACATGTCCCGTCTCTGGGAAAGCATAGATCCCAATCGTTGCTGTGCCTCTGAATAGGCTGCCCAGGGAAGGTGAAGACCAGCAAGAGCTTTTAGGGCTAGCACCTTCATTGTGGGAGAAGGAGCCGGACGTTTCCCGTTTTGCAAAAATACTCTGCCGAGAAAGGACACGATGACATCTCCCGTCTCTGGGAAAGCACAGATCCAAGCGCTGCTGTGCCTGTGAATAGGGTGCACGGGGAAGGTGAAGACCAGCAGCACCTTTCAGGGCTGGCCCCTTCCTTGTGGGAGAAGGAGCCGGACGTTTCCCGTTTGGGAAAAAGGCTCTGCCGAGAAAGGACACGATGACATGTCCCGTCCCTTAGAAAGCACAGATCCCTAGTGATGTTATGCCTGTGAATAGGCTGCCAAGGGAACGTGAAGACCAGCAGCACCTTTCAGGGCTGGCCCCTTCCTTGTGGGAGAAGGAGCCAGACGTTTCGCGTTTGGGAAAAGTACTCTGCCGAGAAAGGACACGATGACATGTCCCGTCTCTGGGAAAGCACAGATCCCAACTGCTGCTGTGCCTATGAATAGGGTGCACGGGGAAGGTGAAGACTAGCAAGAGCTTTCAGGGCTAGCACCTTCATTGTGGGAGAAGGAGCCGGACGTTTCCCATTTTGGAAAAAGGCTCTGCCGAGAAAGGACATGATGACATGTCCCGTCTCTGGGAAAACAAAGGTCCGAAGCGTTGCTGTGCTTATTAATAGGCTGCCCAGGGAAGGTGAAGACCAACAACAACTTTTAGGGCTGGCCCCTTCCTTGTGGCAGAAGGAGCCGGACGTTTCCCGTTTGGAAAAAGTCTCTGCCGAGAACGGACACGATGACATGTCCCGTCTCTGGGAAAGCACAGGTCCCAAGCGTTGCTGTGCCTATGAATAGGATGCCCAGGGAAGGTAAACAGCAGCAACAGCTTTCAGGGCTGGCCCCTTCCTTGTGGGGGAAGGAGCCGGACGTTTCCCGTTTGGGAAAAATACTCTGCCGAGAATGGACACGATGACATGTCCCGTCCCTGGGAAAGCACAGATCCCAACCGCTGCTGTGCTTATTAATAGGCTGCCCAGGGAAGGTGAAGACCAGCAACAGCTTTCAGGGCTGGCCCCTTCCTTGTGGCAGAAGGAGCCGGACGTTTCCCATTTCGGAAGAATACTCTGCCGAGAAAGGACACGATGACATGTCCCGTGTCTGGGAAAGCACAGATCCCTAGTGATGTTATGCCTGTGAATAGGCTGCCAACGGAAGGTGAAGACCAGCAGCACCTTTCAGGGCTGGCCCCTTCCTTGTGGCAGAAGGAGCCGGACGTTTCCCGTTTGGGAAAAATACTCTGCCGAGAAAGGACACGATCACATGTCCCGTCCCTGAGAAAGCACAGAATCCAAGCTCTGCGGTGCCTATGAATAGGGTGCCCAGGGAAGGTGAAGACCAGCAACAGCTTTCTGGGCTGCCCCTTCCTTGTGGCAGAAGGAGCCGGACGTTTCCCGTTTGGGAAAAAGGCTCTGCCGAGAAAGGACATGATGACATGTCCCGTCTCTGGGAAAGCACAGATCCCTAGTGATGTTATGCCTGTGAATAGGCTGCCCAGGGAAGGTGAAGACCAGCAACAGCTTTCTGGGCTGGCCCGTTCCTTGTGGCAGAAGGAGCCGGACGTTTCCCATTTCGGAAAAATACTCTGCCGAGAATGGACACGATGACATGTCCCGTCTCTGGGAAAGCATAGATCCCAATCGTTGCTGTGCCTCTGAATAGGCTGCCCAGGGAAGGTGAAGACCAGCAAGATCTTTTAGGGCTAGCACCTTCATTGTGGGAGAAGGAGCCGGACGTTTCCCTTTTTGCAAAAATACTCTGCCGAAAAAGAACACGATGACATCTCCCGTCTCTGGGAAAGCACAGATCCAAGCGCTGCTGTGCCTGTGAATAGGGTGCACGGGGAAGGTGAAGACCAGCAGCACCTTTCAGGGCTGGCCCCTTCCTTGTGGGAGAAGGAGCCGGACGTTTCCCGTTTGGGAAAAAGGCTCTGCCGAGAAAGGACACGATGACATCTCCCGTCCCTGAGAAAACACAGATTCAAAGCGCTCCTCTGCCTGTGAATACGGTGCACGGGGAAGGTGAAGACCAGCAACAGCTTTCAGGGCTGGCCCCTTCCTTGTGGCAGAAGGAGCCGGACGTTTCCCGTTTGGGAAAAAGGCTCTGCCGAGAACGGACACGATGACATGTCCCGTCTCTGGGAAAGCACAGGTCCCAAGAGTTGCTGTGCTTATTAATAGGCTGCCCAGGGAAGGTGAAGACCAGCAACAGCTTTCAGTGCTGGCCCGTTCCTTGTGGCAGACGGAGCCGGACGTTTCCCGTTTGGGAAAAATACTCTGCCGAGAATGGACACGATGACATGTCCCGTCTCTGGGAAAGCATAGATCCCAATCGTTGCTGTGCCTCTGAATAGGCTGCCCAGGGAACGTGAAGACCAGCAGCACCGTTTAGGGCTGGCCCCTTCCTTGTGGGAGAAGGAGCCGGACGTTTCCCGTTTTGCAAAAATACTCTGCCGAGAAAGGACACGATGACATGTCCCGTCCCTTAGAAAGCACAGATCCCTAGTGATGTTATGCCTGTGAATAGGCTGCCAAGGGAACGTGAAGCCCAGCAGCACTTTTCAGGGCTGGCCCCTTCCTTGTGGCAGAAGTAGCCGGACGTTTCCCTTTTGGGAAAAATACTCTGCCGAGAACGGACACGATCACATGTCCCGTCCCTGAGAAAGCACAGAATCCAAGCTCTGCGGTGCCTATGAATAGGGTGCCCAGGGAAGGTAAAGACCAGCAAGAGCTTTCAGGGCTAGCACCTTCATTGTGGGAGAAGGAGCCGGACGTTTCCCGTTTGGGAAAAAGGTTCTGCCGAGAACGGACACGATGACATGTCCCGTCCCTTAGAAAGCTCAGATCCGAAGCGCTGCTGTGCCTGTGAATAGGGTGCACGGGGAAGGTGAAGACCAGCAGCACCTTTCAGGGCTGGCCCCTTCCTTGTGGGAGAAGGAGCCGGACGTTTCCCGTTTGGGAAAAAGCTCTGCCGAGAACGGACACGATGACATGTCCCGTCTCTGGGAAAGCACAGATCCCAAACGCTGCTGTGCCTGTGAATAGGCTGCCCAGGGAAGGTGAAGACCAGCAACAGCTTTCAGTGCTGGCCCCTTCCTTGTGGCAGAAGGAGACGGACGTTTCCTGTTTGGGAAAAAGGCTCTGCCGAGAAAGGACATGATGACATGTCCCGTGTCTGGGAAAGCACAGATCCCTAGTGATGTTATGCCTGTGAACAGGCTGCCCAGGGAAGGTGAAGACCAGCAACAGCTTTCAGTGCTGGCCCGTTCCTTGTGGCAGAAGGAGCCGGAAGTTTCCCGTTTGGGAAAAAGGCTCTGCCGAGAATGGACACGATGACATGTCCCGTCTCTGGGAAAGCATAGATCCCAATCGTTGCTGTGCCTCTGAATAGGCTGCCCAGGGAAGGTGAAGACCAGCAAGAGCTTTTAGGGCTAGCACCTTCATTGTGGGAGAAGGAGCCGGACGTTTCCCGTTTTGCAAAAATACTCTGCCGAGAAAGGACACGATGACATCTCCCGTCTCTGGGAAAGCACAGATCCAAGCGCTGCTGTGCCTGTGAATAGGGTGCACGGGGAAGGTGAAGACCAGCAGCACCTTTCAGGGCTGGCCCCTTCCTTGTGGGAGAAGGAGCCGGACGTTTCCCGTTTGGGAAAAAGGCTCTGCCGAGAAAGGACACGATGACATGTCCCGTCCCTTAGAAAGCACAGATCCCTAGTGATGTTATGCCTGTGAATAGGCTGCCAAGGGAACGTGAAGACCAGCAGCACCTTTCAGGGCTGGCCCCTTCCTTGTGGCAGAAGGAGCCAGACGTTTCGCGTTTGGGAAAAGTACTCTGCCGAGAAAGGACACGATGACATGTCCCGTCTCTGGGAAAGCACAGATCCCAACTGCTGCTGTGCCTATGAATAGGGTGCACGGGGAAGGTGAAGACTAGCAAGAGCTTTCAGGGCTAGCACCTTCATTGTGGGAGAAGGAGCCGGACGTTTCCCATTTTGGAAAAAGGCTCTGCCGAGAAAGGACATGATGACATGTCCCGTCTCTGGGAAAACAAAGGTCCGAAGCGTTGCTGTGCTTATTAATAGGCTGCCCAGGGAAGGTGAAGACCAACAACAACTTTTAGGGCTGGCCCCTTCCTTGTGGGAGAAGGAGCCGGACGTTTCCCGTTTGGAAAAAGTCTCTGCCGAGAACGGACACGATGACATGTCCCGTCTCTGGGAAAGCACAGGTCCCAAGCGTTGCTGTGCCTATGAATAGGATGCCCAGGGAAGGTAAACAGCAGCAACAGCTTTCAGGGCTGGCCCCTTCCTTGTGGGGGAAGGAGCCGGACGTTTCCCGTTTGGGAAAAATACTCTGCCGAGAACGGACACGATGACATGTCCCGTCCCTGGGAAAGCACAGATCCCAACCGCTGCTGTGCTTATTAATAGGCTGCCCAGGGAAGGTGAAGACCAGCAACAGCTTTCAGGGCTGGCCCCTTCCTTGTGGCAGAAGGAGCCGGACGTTTCCCATTTCGGAAGAATACTCTGCCGAGAAAGGACACGATGACATGTCCCGTGTCTGGGAAAGCACAGATCCCTAGTGATGTTATGCCTGTGAATAGGCTGCCAACGGAAGGTGAAGACCAGCAGCACCTTTCAGGGCTGGCCCCTTCCTTGTGGCAGAAGGAGCCGGACGTTTCCCGTTTGGGAAAAATACTCTGCCGAGAAAGGACACGATCACATGTCCCGTCCCTGAGAAAGCACAGAATCCAAGCTCTGCGGTGCCTATGAATAGGCTGCCCAGGGAAGGTGAAGACCAGCAACAGCTTTCTGGGCTGGCCCGTTCCTTGTGGCAGAAGGAGCCGGACGTTTCCCATTTCGGAAAAATACTCTGCCGAGAATGGACACGATGACATGTCCCGTCTCTGGGAAAGCATAGATCCCAATCGTTGCTGTGCCTCTGAATAGGCTGCCCAGGGAAGGTGAAGACCAGCAAGATCTTTTAGGGCTAGCACCTTCATTGTGGGAGAAGGAGCCGGACGTTTCCCTTTTTGCAAAAATACTCTGCCGAAAAAGAACACGATGACATCTCCCGTCTCTGGGAAAGCACAGATCCAAGCGCTGCTGTGCCTGTGAATAGGGTGCACGGGGAAGGTGAAGACCAGCAGCACCTTTCAGGGCTGGCCCCTTCCTTGTGGGAGAAGGAGCCGGACGTTTCCCGTTTGGGAAAAAGGCTCTGCCGAGAAAGGACACGATGACATCTCCCGTCCCTGAGAAAACACAGATTCAAAGCGCTCCTCTGCCTGTGAATACGGTGCACGGGGAAGGTGAAGACCAGCAACAGCTTTCAGGGCTGGCCCCTTCCTTGTGGCAGAAGGAGCCGGACGTTTCCCGTTTGGGAAAAAGGCTCTGCCGAGAACGGACACGATGACATGTCCCGTCTCTGGGAAAGCACAGGTCCCAAGAGTTGTTGTGCTTATTAATAGGCTGCCCAGGGAAGGTGAAGACCAGCAACAGCTTTCAGTGCTGGCCCGTTCCTTGTGGCAGACGGAGCCGGACGTTTCCCGTTTGGGAAAAATACTCTGCCGAGAATGGACACGATGACATGTCCCGTCTCTGGGAAAGCATAGATCCCAATCGTTGCTGTGCCTCTGAATAGGCTGCCCAGGGAACGTGAAGACCAGCAGCACCGTTTAGGGCTGGCCCCTTCCTTGTGGCAGAAGGAGCCGGACGTTTCCCGTTTTGCAAAAATACTCTGCCGAGAATGGACACGATGACATGTCCCGTCTCTGGGAAAGCATAGATCCCAATCGTTGCTGTGCCTCTGAATAGGCTGCCCAGGGAAGGTGAAGACCAGCAAGATCTTTTAGGGCTAGCACCTTCATTGTGGGAGAAGGAGCCGGACGTTTCCCTTTTTGCAAAAATACTCTGCCGAAAAAGAACACGATGACATCTCCCGTCTCTGGGAAAGCACAGATCCAAGCGCTGCTGTGCCTGTGAATAGGGTGCACGGGGAAGGTGAAGACCAGCAGCACCTTTCAGGGCTGGCCCCTTCCTTGTGGGAGAAGGAGCCGGACGTTTCCCGTTTGGGAAAAAGGCTCTTCCGAGAAAGGACACGATGACATCTCCCGTCCCTGAGAAAACACAGATTCAAAGCGCTCCTCTGCCTGTGAATACGGTGCACGGGGAAGGTGAAGACCAGCAACAGCTTTCAGGGCTGGCCCCTTCCTTGTGGCAGAAGGAGCCGGACGTTTCCCGTTTTGCAAAAATACTCTGCCGAGAAAGGACACGATGACATGTCCCGTTTCTGGGAAAGCACAGATCCCTAGTGATGTTATGCCTGTGAATAGGCTGCCAAGGGAACGTGAAGCCCAGCAGCAGCTTTCAGGCTGGCCCCTTCCTTGTGGCAGAAGTATCCGGACGTTTCCCGTTTGGGAAAAAGCTCTGCCGAGAAAGGACACGATGACATGTCCCGTCTCTGGGAAAGCACAGATCCCAACCGCTGCTGTGCCTGTGAATAGGCTGCCCAGGGAAGGTGAAGACCAGCAACAGCTTTCAGGGCTGGCCCCTTCCTTGTGGCAGAAGGAGACGGACGTTTCCTGTTTGGGAAAAAGGCTCTGCCGAGAAAGGACATGATGACATGTCCCGTGTCTGGGAAAGCACAGATCCCTAGTGATGTTATGCCTGTGAACAGGCTGCCCAGGGAAGGTGAAGACCAGCAACAGCTTTCAGTGCTGGCCCGTTCCTTGTGGCAGAAGGAGCCGGAAGTTTCCCGTTTGGGAAAAAGGCTCTGCCGAGAATGGACACGATGACATGTCCCGTCTCTGGGAAAGCATAGATCCCAATCGTTGCTGTGCCTCTGAATAGGCTGCCCAGGGAAGGTGAAGACCAGCAAGAGCTTTTAGGGCTAGCACCTTCATTGTGGGAGAAGGAGCCGGACGTTTCCCGTTTTGCAAAAATACTCTGCCGAGAAAGGACACGATGACATCTCCCGTCTCTGGGAAAGCACAGATCCAAGCGCTGCTGTACCTGTGAATAGGGTGCACGGGGAAGGTGAAGACCAGCAGCACCTTTCAGGGCTGGCCCCTTCCTTGTGGGAGAAGGAGCCGGACGTTTCCCGTTTGGGAAAAAGGCTCTGCCGAGAAAGGACACGATGACATGTCCCGTCCCTTAGAAAGCACAGATCCCTAGTGATGTTATGCCTGTGAATAGGCTGCCAAGGGAACGTGAAGACCAGCAGCACCTTTCAGGGCTGGCCCCTTCCTTGTGGCAGAAGGAGCCAGACGTTTCCCGTTTGGGAAAAGTACTCTGCCGAGAAAGGACACGATGACATGTCCCGTCTCTGGGAAAGCACAGATCCCAACTGCTGCTGTGCCTATGAATAGGGTGCACGGGGAAGGTGAAGACTAGCAAGAGCTTTCAGGGCTAGCACCTTCATTGTGGGAGAAGGAGCCGGACGTTTCCCATTTTGGAAAAAGGCTCTGCCGAGAAAGGACATGATGACATGTCCCGTCTCTGGGAAAGCAAAGGTCCGAAGCGTTGCTGTGCTTATTAATAGGCTGCCCAGGGAAGGTGAAGACCAACAACAACTTTTAGGGCTGGCCCCTTCCTTGTGGGAGAAGGAGCCGGACGTTTCCCGTTTGGGAAAAAGTCTCTGCCGAGAACGGACACGATGACATGTCCCGTCTCTGGGAAAGCACAGGTCCCAAGCGTTGCTGTGCCTATGAATAGGATGCCCAGGGAAGGTAAACAGCAGCAACAGCTTTCAGGGCTGGCCCCTTCCTTGTGGGGGAAGGAGCCGGACGTTTCCCGTTTGGGAAAAATACTCTGCCGAGAACGGACACGATGACATGTCCCGTCTCTGGGAAAGCACAGATCCCAACCGCTGCTGTGCTTATTAATAGGCTGCCCAGGGAAGGTGAAGACCAGCAACAACTTTTAGGGCTGGCCCCTTTCTTGTGGGAGAAGGAGCCGGACGTTCCCCGTTTGGGAATAAGGTTCTGCCGAGAAAGGACACGATGACATGTCCCGTCTCTGGGAAAGCACAGGTCCCTAGTGATGTTATGCCTGTGAATAGGCTGCCCAGGGAAGGTGAAGACCAGCAACAGCTTTCAGGGCTGGCCCCTTCCTTGTGGCAGAAGGAGCCGGACGTTTCCCATTTCGGAAGAATACTCTGCCGAGAAAGGACACGATGACATGTCCCGTGTCTGGGAAAGCACAGATCCCTAGTGATGTTATGCCTGTGAATAGGCTGCCAACGGAAGGTGAAGACCAGCAGCACCTTTCAGGGCTGGCCCCTTCCTTGTGGCAGAAGGAGCCGGACGTTTCCCGTTTGGGAAAAATACTCTGCCGAGAAAGGACACGATCACATGCCCCGTCCCTGAGAAAGCACAGAATCCAAGCTCTGCGGTGCCTATGAATAGGGTGCCCAGGGAAGGTGAAGACCAGCAACAGCTTTCTGGGCTGCCCCTTCCTTGTGGCAGAAGGAGCCGGACGTTTCCCGTTTGGGAAAAAGGCTCTGCCGAGAAAGGACATGATGACATGTCCCGTCTCTGGGAAAGCACAGATCCCTAGTGATGTTATGCCTGTGAATAGGCTGCCCAGGGAAGGTGAAGACCAGCAACAGCTTTCTGGGCTGGCCCGTTCCTTGTGGCAGAAGGAGCCGGACGTTTCCCGTTTCGGAAAAATACTCTGCCGAGAATGGACACGATGACATGTCCCGTCTCTGGGAAAGCATAGATCCCAATCGTTGCTGTGCCTCTGAATAGGCTGCCCAGGGAAGGTGAAGACCAGCAAGATCTTTTAGGGCTAGCACCTTCATTGTGGGAGAAGGAGCCGGACGTTTCCCTTTTTGCAAAAATACTCTGCCGAAAAAGAACACGATGACATCTCCCGTCTCTGGGAAAGCACAGATCCAAGCGCTGCTGTGCCTGTGAATAGGGTGCACGGGGAAGGTGAAGACCAGCAGCACCTTTCAGGGCTGGCCCCTTCCTTGTGGGAGAAGGAGCCGGACGTTTCCCGTTTGGGAAAAAGGCTCTGCCGAGAAAGGACACGATGACATCTCCCGTCCCTGAGAAAACACAGATTCGAAGCGCTCCTCTGCCTGTGAATACGGTGCACGGGGAAGGTGAAGACCAGCAACAGCTTTCAGGGCTGGCCCCTTCCTTGTGGCAGAAGGAGCCGGACGTTTCCCGTTTGGGAAAAAGGCTCTGCCGAGAACGGACACGATGACATGTCCCGTCTCTGGGAAAGCACAGTCCCAAGAGTTGCTGTGCTTATTAATAGGCTGCCCAGGGAAGGTGAAGACCAGCAACAGCTTTCAGTGCTGGCCCGTTCCTTGTGGCAGACGGAGCCGGACGTTTCCCGTTTGGGAAAAATACTCTGCCGAGAATGGACACGATGACATGTCCCGTCTCTGGGAAAGCATAGATCCCAATCGTTGCTGTGCCTCTGAATAGGCTGCCCAGGGAACGTGAAGACCAGCAGCACCGTTTAGGGCTGGCCCCTTCCTTGTGGCAGAAGGAGCCGGACGTTTCCCGTTTTGCAAAAATACTCTGCCGAGAAAGGACACGATGACATGTCCCGTTTCTGGGAAAGCACAGATCCCTAGTGATGTTATGCCTGTGAATAGGCTGCCAAGGGAACGTGAAGCCCAGCAGCAGCTTTCAGGCTCGCCCCTTCCTTGTGGCAGAAGTATCCGGACGTTTCCCGTTTGGGAAAAAGCTCTGCCGAGAAAGGACACGATGACATGTCCCGTCTCTGGGAAAGCATAGATCCCAACCGCTGCTGTGCCTGTGAATAGGCTGCCCAGGGAAGGTGAAGACCAGCAACAGCTTTCAGGGCTGGCCCCTTCCTTGTGGCAGAAGGAGACGGACGTTTCCTGTTTGGGAAAAAGGCTCTGCCGAGAAAGGACATGATGACATGTCCCGTGTCTGGGAAAGCACAGATCCCTAGTGATGTTATGCCTGTGAACAGGCTGCCCAGGGAAGGTGAAGACCAGCAACAGCTTTCAGTGCTGGCCCGTTCCTTGTGGCAGAAGGAGCCGGAAGTTTCCCGTTTGGGAAAAAGGCTCTGCCGAGAATGGACACGATGACATGTCCCGTCTCTGGGAAAGCATAGATCCCAATCGTTGCTGTGCCTCTGAATAGGCTGCCCAGGGAAGGTGAAGACCAGCAAGAGCTTTTAGGGCTAGCACCTTCATTGTGGGAGAAGGAGCCGGACGTTTCCCGTTTTGCAAAAATACTGTGCCGAGAAAGGACACGATGACATCTCCCGTCTCTGGGAAAGCACAGATCCAAGCGCTGCTGTGCCTGTGAATAGGGTGCACGGGGAAGGTGAAGACCAGCAGCACCTTTCAGGGCTGGCCCCTTCCTTGTGGGAGAAGGAGCCGGACATTTCCCGTTTGGGAAAAAGGCTCTGCCGAGAAAGGACACGATGACATGTCCCGTCCCTTAGAAAGCACAGATCCCTAGTGATGTTATGCCTGTGAATAGGCTGCCAAGGGAACGTGAAGACCAGCAGCACCTTTCAGGGCTGGCCCCTTCCTTGTGGCAGAAGGAGCCAGACGTTTCCCGTTTGGGAAAAGTACTCTGCCGAGAAAGGACACGATGACATGTCCCGTCTCTGGGAAAGCACAGATCCCAACTGCTGCTGTGCCTATGAATAGGGTGCACGGGGAAGGTGAAGACTAGCAAGAGCTTTCAGGGCTAGCACCTTCATTGTGGGAGAAGGAGCCGGACGTTTCCCATTTTGGAAAAAGGCTCTGCCGAGAAAGGACATGATGACATGTCCCGTCTCTGGGAAAGCAAAGGTCCGAAGCGTTGCTGTGCTTATTAATAGGCTGCCCAGGGAAGGTGAAGACCAACAACAACTTTTAGGGCTGGCCCCTTCCTTGTGGGAGAAGGAGCCGGACGTTTCCCGTTTGGGAAAAAGTCTCTGCCGAGAACGGACACGATGACATGTCCCGTCTCTGGGAAAGCACAGGTCCCAAGCGTTGCTGTGCCTATGAATAGGATGCCCAGGGAAGGTAAACAGCAGCAACAGCTTTCAGGGCTGGCCCCTTCCTTGTGGGGGAAGGAGCCGGACGTTTCCCGTTTGGGAAAAATACTCTGCCGAGAACGGACACGATGACATGTCCCGTCTCTGGGAAAGCACAGATCCCAAGCGCTGCTGTGCTTATTAATAGGCTGCCCAGGGAAGGTGAAGACCAGCAACAACTTTTAGGGCTGGCCCCTTCCTTGTGGGAGAAGGAGCCGGACGTTCCCCGTTTGGGAAAAAGGTTCTGCCGAGAAAGGACACGATGACATGTCCCGTCTCTGGGAAAGCACAGGTCCCTAGTGATGTTCTGCCTGTGAATAGGCTGCCCAGGGAAGGTGAAGACCAGCAACAGCTTTCAGGGCTGGCCCCTTCCTTGTGGCAGAAGGAGCCGGACGTTTCCCATTTCGGAAGAATACTCTGCCGAGAAAGGACACGATGACATGTCCCGTGTCTGGGAAAGCACAGATCCCTAGTGATGTTATGCCTGTGAATAGGCTGCCAACGGAAGGTGAAGACCAGCAGCACCTTTCAGGGCTGGCCCCTTCCTTGTGGCAGAAGGAGCCGGACGTTTCCCGTTTGGGAAAAATACTCTGCCGAGAAAGGACACGATCACATGCCCCGTCCCTGAGAAAGCACAGAATCCAAGCTCTGCGGTGCCTATGAATAGGGTGCCCAGGGAAGGTGAAGACCAGCAACAGCTTTCTGGGCTGCCCCTTCCTTGTGGCAGAAGGAGCCGGACGTTTCCCGTTTGGGAAAAAGGCTCTGCCGAGAAAGGACATGATGACATGTCCCGTCTCTGGGAAAGCACAGATCCCTAGTGATGTTATGCCTGTGAATAGGCTGCCCAGGGAAGGTGAAGAGCAGCAACAGCTTTCAGTGCTGGCCTGTTCCTTGTGGCAGAAGGAGCCGGACGTTTCCCGTTTCGGAAAAATACTCTGCCGAGAATGGACACGATGACATGTCCCGTCTCTGGGAAAGCATAGATCCCAATCGTTGCTGTGCCTCTGAATAGGCTGCCCAGGGAAGGTGAAGACCAGCAAGATCTTTTAGGGCTAGCACCTTCATTGTGGCAGAAGGAGCCGGACGTTTCCCTTTTTGCAAAAATACTCTGCCGAAAAAGAACACGATGACATCTCCCGTCTCTGGGAAAGCACAGATCCAAGCGCTGCTGTGCCTGTGAATAGGGTGCACGGGGAAGGTGAAGACCAGCAGCACCTTTCAGGGCTGGCCCCTTCCTTGTGGGAGAAGGAGCCGGACGTTTCCCGTTTGGGAAAAAGGCTCTGCCGAGAAAGGACACGATGACATCTCCCGTCCCTGAGAAAACACAGATTCGAAGCGCTCCTCTGCCTGTGAATACGGTGCACGGGGAAGGTGAAGACCAGCAACAGCTTTCAGGGCTGGCCCCTTCCTTGTGGCAGAAGGAGCCGGACGTTTCCCGTTTGGGAAAAAGGCTCTGCCGAGAACGGACACGATGACATGTCCCGTCTCTGGGAAAGCATAGATCCCAATCGTTGCTGTGCCTCTGAATAGGCTGCCCAGGGAACGTGAAGACCAGCAGCACCGTTTAGGGCTGGCCCCTTCCTTGTGGCAGAAGGAGCCGGACGTTTCCCGTTTTGCAAAAATACTCTGCCGAGAAAGGACACGATGACATGTCCCGTTTCTGGGAAAGCACAGATCCCTAGTGATGTTATGACTGTGAATAGGCTGCCAAGGGAACGTGAAGCCCAGCAGCAGCTTTCAGGCTGGCCCCTTCCTTGTGGCAGAAGTAGCCGGACGTTTCCCGTTTGGGAAAAAGCTCTGCCGAGAAAGGACACGATGACATGTCCCGTCTCTGGGAAAGCACAGATCCCAACCGCTGCTGTGCCTGTGAATAGGCTGCCCAGGGAAGGTGAAGACCAGCAACAGCTTTCAGGGCTGGCCCCTTCCTTGTGGCAGAAGGAGCCGGAAGTTTCCTGTTTGGGAAAAAGGCTCTGCCGAGAATGGACACGATGACATGTCCCGTCTCTGGGAAAGCATAGATCCCAATCGTTGCTGTGCCTCTGAATAGGCTGCCCAGGGAAGGTGAAGACCAGCAAGAGCTTTTAGGGCTAGCACCTTCATTGTGGGAGAAGGAGCCGGACGTTTCCCGTTTTGCAAAAATACTCTGCCGAGAAAGGACACGATGACATCTCCCGTCTCTGGGAAAGCACAGATCCAAGCGCTGCTGTGCCTGTGAATAGGGTGCACGGGGAAGGTGAAGACCAGCAGCACCTTTCAGGGCTGGCCCCTTCCTTGTGGGAGAAGGAGCCGGACATTTCCCGTTTGGGAAAAAGGCTCTGCCGAGAAAGGACACGATGACATGTCCCGTCCCTTAGAAAGCACAGATCCCTAGTGATGTTATGCCTGTGAATAGGCTGCCAAGGGAACGTGAAGACCAGCAGCACCTTTCAGGGCTGGCCCCTTCCTTGTGGCAGAAGGAGCCAGACGTTTCCCGTTTGGGAAAAGTACTCGGCCGAGAAAGGACACGATGACATGTCCCGTCCCTTAGAAAGCACAGATCCCTAGTGATGTTATGCCTGTGAATAGGCTGCCCAGGGAAGGTGAAGACCAGCAACAGCTTTCAGGGCTGGCCCCTTCCTTGTGGCAGAAGGAGCCGGACGTTTCCCATTTCGGAAGAATACTCTGCCGAGAAAGGACACGATGACATGTCCCGTGTCTGGGAAAGCACAGATCCCTAGTGATGTTATGCCTGTGAATAGGCTGCCAACTGAAGGTGAAGACCAGCAGCACCTTTCAGGGCTGGCCCCTTCCTTGTGGCAGAAGGAGCCAGACGTTTCCCGTTTGGGAAAAAGTCTCTGCCGAGAACGGACACGATGACATGTCCCGTCTCTGGGAAAGCACAGATCCCAACCGCTGCTGTGCCTGTGAATAGGCTGCCCAGGGAAGGTGAAGACCAGCAAGAGCTTTCAGGGCTAGCACCTTCATTGTGGGAGAAGGAGCCAGACGTTTCCCGTTTGGGAAAAAGGCTCTGCCGAGAAAGGACACGATGACATGTCCCGTCCCTTAGAAAGCACAGATCCCTAGTGATGTTATGCCTGTGAATAGGCTGCCAAGGGAACGTGAAGACCAGCAGCACCTTTCAGGGCTGGCCCCTTCCTTGTGGCAGAAGGAGCCAGACGTTTCCCGTTTGGGAAAAGTACTCTGCCGAGAAAGGACACGATGACATGTCCCGTCTCTGGGAAAGCACAGATCCCAACTGCTGCTGTGCCTATGAATAGGGTGCACGGGGAAGGTGAAGACTAGCAAGAGCTTTCAGGGCTAGCACCTTCATTGTGGGAGAAGGAGCCGGACGTTTCCCATTTTGGAAAAAGGCTCTGCCGAGAAAGGACATGATGACATGTCCCGTCTCTGGGAAAGCAAAGGTCCGAAGCGTTGCTGTGCTTATTAATAGGCTGCCCAGGGAAGGTGAAGACCAACAACAACTTTTAGGGCTGGCCCCTTCCTTGTGGGAGAAGGAGCCGGACGTTTCCCGTTTGGGAAAAAGTCTCTGCCGAGAACGGACACGATGACATGTCCCGTCTCTGGGAAAGCACAGGTCCCAAGCGTTGCTGTGCCTATGAATAGGATGCCCAGGGAAGGTAAACAGCAGCAACAGCTTTCAGGGCTGGCCCCTTCCTTGTGGGGGAAGGAGCCGGACGTTTCCCGTTTGGGAAAAATACTCTGCCGAGAACGGACACGATGACATGTCCCGTCTCTGGGAAAGCACAGATCCCAACCGCTGCTGTGCTTATTAATAGGCTGCTCAGGGAAGGTGAAGACCAGCAACAACTTTTAGGGCTGTCCCCTTTCTTGTGGGAGAAGGAGCCGGACGTTCCCCGTTTGGGAATAAGGTTCTGCCGAGAAAGGACACGATGACATGTCCCGTCTCTGGGAAAGCACAGGTCCCTAGTGATGTTCTGCCTGTGAATAGGCTGCCCAGGGAAGGTGAAGACCAGCAGCACCTTTCAGGGCTGGCCCCTTCCTTGTGGCAGAAGGAGCCGGACGTTTCCCATTTCGGAAGAATACTCTGCCGAGAAAGGACACGATGACATGTCCCGTGTCTGGGAAAGCACAGATCCCTAGTGATGTTATGCCTGTGAATAGGCTGCCAACGGAAGGTGAAGACCAGCAGCACCTTTCAGGGCTGGCCCCTTCCTTGTGGCAGAAGGAGCCGGACGTTTCCCGTTTGGGAAAAATACTCTGCCGAGAAAGGACACGATCACATGCCCCGTCCCTGAGAAAGCACAGAATCCAAGCTCTGCGGTGCCTGTGAATAGGCTGCCCAGGGAAGGTGAAGAGCAGCAACAGCTTTCAGTGCTGGCCCGTTCCTTGTGGCAGAAGGAGCCGGACGTTTCCCGTTTCGGAAAAATACTCTGCCGAGAATGGACACGATGACATGTCCCGTCTCTGGGAAAGCATAGATCCCAATCGTTGCTGTGCCTCTGAATAGGCTGCCCAGGGAAGGTGAAGACCAGCAAGATCTTTTAGGGCTAGCACCTTCATTGTGGGAGAAGGAGCCGGACGTTTCCCTTTTTGCAAAAATACTCTGCCGAAAAAGAACACGATGACATCTCCCGTCTCTGGGAAAGCACAGATCCAAGCGCTGCTGTGCCTGTGAATAGGGTGCACGGGGAAGGTGAAGACCAGCAGCACCTTTCAGGGCTGGCCCCTTCCTTGTGGGAGAAGGAGCCGGACGTTTCCCGTTTGGGAAAAAGGCTCTGCCGAGAAAGGACACGATGACATCTCCCGTCCCTGAGAAAACACAGATTCGAAGCGCTCCTCTGCCTGTGAATACGGTGCACGGGGAAGGTGAAGACCAGCAACAGCTTTCAGGGCTGGCCCCTTCCTTGTGGCAGAAGGAGCCGGACGTTTCCCGTTTGGGAAAAAGGCTCTGCCGAGAACGGACACGATGACATGTCCCGTCTCTGGGAAAGCACAGTCCCAAGAGTTGCTGTGCTTATTAATAGGCTGCCCAGGGAAGGTGAAGACCAGCAACAGCTTTCAGTGCTGGCCCGTTCCTTGTGGCAGACGGAGCCGGACGTTTCCCGTTTGGGAAAAATACTCTGCCGAGAATGGACACGATGACATGTCCCGTCTCTGGGAAAGCATAGATCCCAATCGTTGCTGTGCCTCTGAATAGGCTGCCCAGGGAACGTGAAGACCAGCAGCACCGTTTAGGGCTGGCCCCTTCCTTGTGGCAGAAGGAGCCGGACGTTTCCCGTTTTGCAAAAATACTCTGCCGAGAAAGGACACGATGACATGTCCCGTTTCTGGGAAAGCACAGATCCCTAGTGATGTTATGCCTGTGAATAGGCTGCCAAGGGAACGTGAAGCCCAGCAGCAGCTTTCAGGCTGGCCCCTTCCTTGTGGCAGAAGTAGCCGGACGTTTCCCGTTTGGGAAAAAGCTCTGCCGAGAAAGGACACGATGACATGTCCCGTCTCTGGGAAAGCACAGATCCCAACCGCTGCTGTGCCTGTGAATAGGCTGCCCAGGGAAGGTGAAGACCAGCAACAGCTTTCAGGGCTGGCCCCTTCCTTGTGGCAGAAGGAGACGGACGTTTCCTGTTTGGGAAAAAGGCTCTGCCGAGAAAGGACATGATGACATGTCCCGTGTCTGGGAAAGCACAGATCCCTAGTGATGTTATGCCTGTGAACAGGCTGCCCAGGGAAGGTGAAGACCAGCAACAGCTTTCAGTGCTGGCCCGTTCCTTGTGGCAGAAGGAGCCGGAAGTTTCCCGTTTGGGAAAAAGGCTCTGCCGAGAATGGACACGATGACATGTCCCGTCTCTGGGAAAGCATAGATCCCAATCGTTGCTGTGCCTCTGAATAGGCTGCCCAGGGAAGGTGAAGACCAGCAAGAGCTTTTAGGGCTAGCACCTTCATTGTGGGAGAAGGAGCCGGACGTTTCCCGTTTTGCAAAAATACTCTGCCGAGAAAGGACACGATGACATCTCCCGTCTCTGGGAAAGCACAGATCCAAGCGCTGCTGTGCCTGTGAATAGGGTGCACGGGGAAGGTGAAGACCAGCAGCACCTTTCAGGGCAGGCCCCTTCCTTGTGGGAGAAGGAGCCGGACATTTCCCGTTTGGGAAAAAGGCTCTGCCGAGAAAGGACACGATGACATGTCCCGTCCCTTAGAAAGCACAGATCCCTAGTGATGTTATGCCTGTGAATAGGCTGCCAAGGGAACGTGAAGACCAGCAGCACCTTTCAGGGCTGGCCCCTTCCTTGTGGCAGAAGGAGCCAGACGTTTCCCGTTTGGGAAAAGTACTCGGCCGAGAAAGGACACGATGACATGTCCCGTCCCTTAGAAAGCACAGATCCCTAGTGATGTTATGCCTGTGAATAGGCTGCCCAGGGAAGGTGAAGACCAGCAACAGCTTTCAGGGCTGGCCCCTTCCTTGTGGCAGAAGGAGCCGGACGTTTCCCATTTCGGAAGAATACTCTGCCGAGAAAGGACACGATGACATGTCCCGTCTCTGGGAAAGCACAGATCCCTAGTGATGTTATGCCTGTGAATAGGCTGCCAACGGAAGGTGAAGACCAGCAGCACCTTTCAGGGCTGGCCCCTTCCTTGTGGCAGAAGGAGCCAGACGTTTCCCGTTTGGGAAAAAGTCTCTGCCGAGAACGGACACGATGACATGTCCCGTCTCTGGGAAAGCACAGATCCCAACCGCTGCTGTGCCTGTGAATAGGCTGCCCAGGGAAGGTGAAGACCAGCAAGAGCTTTCAGGGCTAGCACCTTCATTGTGGGAGAAGGAGCCAGACGTTTCCCGTTTGGGAAAAAGGCTCTGCCGAGAAAGGACACGATGACATCTCCCATCCCTGAGAAAGCACAGATTCGAAGCGGTGCTCTGCCTGTGAATAGGGTGCACGGGGAAGGTGAAGACCAGCAAGAGCTTTCAGGGCTAGCACCTTCATTGTGGGAGAAGGAGCCGGACATTTCCCGTTTGGGAAAAAGATTCTGCCAAAAAAGGACACGATGACATGTCCCGTCTCTGGGAAAGCACAGGTCCCTAGTGATGTTCTGCCTGTGAATAGGCTGCCCAGGGAAGGTGAAGACAAGCAACAGCTTTCACGGCTGGCCCCTTCCTTGTGGCTGAAGGAGCCGGACGTTTCCCGTTCGGGAAAAATACTCTGCCGATAAAGGACACGATGACATGTCCCGTCTCTGGGAAAGCACAGATCCCTAGCGTTTCTGTGCTTATTAGTAGGCTGCCAAGGGAAAGTGAAGAGCAGCAGCAGCTTTCAGGGCTGGCCCCTTCCTTGTGGCAGAAGGAGCCGGACGTATCCCGTTTGGGAAAAAGGCTCTGCCGAGAAAGGACATGATGACATCTTCCGTCTCTGAGAAAGCACAGATCCGAAGCGCTGCTGTGCCTGTGAACAGGGTGCACGGGGAAGGTGAAGACCAGCAACAGCTTTCACTGCTGGCCCCTTCCTTGTGGCAGAAGGAGCGGGACGTTTCCCATTTCGGAAGAATACTCTGCCGAGAACGGACACGATGACATGTCCCGTGTCTGGGAAAGCACAGATCCCTAGTGATGTTATGCCTGTGAATAGGCTGCCAACGGAAGGTGAAGACCAGCAGCACCTTTTAATGCTGGCCCCTTCCTTCTGGCAGAAGGAGCCAGACGTTTCCCGTTTGGGAAAAAGTCTCTGCCGAGAACGCACACGATGACATGTCCCGTCTCTGGGAAAGCACAGATCCCAACCGCTGCTGTGCCTGTGAATAGGCTGCCCAGGGAAGGTGAAGACCAGCAAGAGCTTTCAGGGCTAGCACCTTCATTGTGGGAGAAGGAGCCGGACGTTTCCCATTTGGGAAAAAGGCTCTGCCGAGAAAGGACACGATGACATCTCCCATCCCTGAGAAAGCACAGATTCGAAGCGGTGCTCTGCCTGTGAATAGGGTGCACGGGGAAGGTGAAGACCAGCAAGAGCTTTCAGGGCTAGCACCTTCATTGTGGGAGAAGGAGCCGGACATTTCCCGTTTGGGATAAAGGCTCTGCCGAGAAAGGACACGATGACATGTCCCGTCCCTGGGAAAGCACAGATCCCAAGCGCTGCTGTGCTTATTAATAGGCTGCCCAGGAAAGGTGAAGACCAGCAACAACTTTTAGGGCTGGCCCTTTCCTTGTGGGAGAAGGAGCCGGACGTTTCCCGTTTGGGAAAAAGGTTCTGCCGAGAAAGGACACGATGACATGTCCCATCTCTGGGAAAGCACAGATCCCTAGTGATGTTCTGCCTGTGAATAGGCTGCCCAGGGAAGGTGAAGACCAGCAACAGCTTTCACGGCTGGCCCCTTCCTTGTGGCTGAAGGAGCCGGACGTTTCCCGTTTGGGAAAAAGGCTCTGCCGAGAAAGGACATGATGACATGTCCTGTCTCTGGGAAAGCATAGATCCCAATCGTTGCTGTGCCTCTGAATAGGCTGCCCAGGGAACGTGAAGACCAGCAGCACCGTTTAGGGCTGGCCCCTTCCTTGTGGCAGAAGGAGCCGGACGTTTCCCGTTTGGGAAAAAGGCTCTGCCGAGAATGGACACGATGACATGTCCCGTCTCTGGGAAAGCACAGATCCCAACCGCTGCTGTGCCTATGAAAAGGGTGCACGGGGAAGGTAAACACCAGCAAGAGCTTTTAGGGCTGGCCCCTTCCTTGTGACAGAAGGAGCCGGAAGTTTCCCGTTTTGAAAAAATACTCTGCCGAGAAAGGACACGATGACATGTCCCGTGTCTGGGAAAGCACAGATCCCTAGTGATGTTATGCCTGTGAATAGGCTGCCAAGGGAAGGTGAAGACCAGCAACAGCTTTCAGGGCTGGCCCCTTCCTTGTGGCAGAAGGAGCCAGACGTTTCCCGTGTGGGAAAAAGGTTCTGCCGAGAACGGACATGATGACATGTCCCGTCTCTGGGAAAGCACAGATCCCTAGTGTTTCTGCGCTTATTAATAGGCTGCCCAGGGAAGGTGAAGACCAGCAACAGCTTTCTGGGCTGGCCCCTTCCTTGTGGCAGAAGGAGCCGGACGTTTCCCGTTTGGGAAAATGTCTCTGCCGAGAAAGGACACAATGACATCTCCCGTCCCTGAGAAAGCACAGATCCGAAGCGCTGCTGTGCCTGTGAAAAGGGTGCACGGTAAAGGTGAAACCAGCAACAGCTTTCAGGGCTAGCACCTTCATTGTGGGAGAAGGAGCCGGACGTTTCCCGTTTGGGAAAAAGGTTCTGCCGAGAACGGACACGATGACATCTCCCGTCCCTTAGAAAGCTCAGATCCGAAGCGCTGCTGTGCCTGTGAATAGGGTGCACGGGGAAGGTGAAGACCAGTAAGAGCTTTCAGTGCTGGCCCGTTCCTTGTGGCAGAAGGAGCCGGACATTTCCCGTTTGGGAAAAATACTCTGCCGAGAATGGACACGATGACATGTCCCGTCTCTGGGAAAGCACAGATCCCAATCATTGCTGTGCCTCTGAATAGGCTGCCCAGGGAAGGTGAAGACCAGCAAGAGCTTTTAGGGCTAGCACCTTCATTGTGGGAGAAGGAGCCGGACGTTTCCCGTTTTGCAAAAATACTCTGCCGAGAAAGGACACGTTGACATCTCCCGTCTCTGGGAAAGCACAGATCCAAGCGCTGCTGTGCCTGTGAATATGGTGCACGGGGAAGGTGAAGACCAGCAGCACCTTTCAGGGCTGGCCCCTTCCTTGTGGCATAAGGAGCCGGACGTTTCCCATTTGGGAAAAATACTCTGCCGAGAACGGACACGATGACATGTCCCGTCTCTGGGAAAGCACAGATCCCAAGCGTTGCTGTGCTTATTAATAGGCTGCCCAGGGAAGGTGAAGACCAGCAACAACTTTTAGGGCTGGCCCCTTCCTTGTGGGAGAAGGAGCCGGACGTTTCCCATTTTGGAAAAATACTCTGCCGAGAATGGACACGATGACATGTCCCGTCTCTGGGAAAGCATAGATCCCAATCGCTGCTGTGCCTCTGAATAGGCTGCCCAGGGAAGGTGAAGACCAGCAACAGCTTTCAGGGCTGGCCCCTTCCTTGTGGGAGAAGGAGCCGGACGTTTCCCGTTTGGGAAAAAGGCTCTGCCGAGAAAGGACATGATGACATGTCCCGTCTCTGGGAAAGCACAGATCCCTAGTGATGTTATGCCTGTGAATAGGCTGCCAAGGGAAGGTGAAGACCAGCAGCACCTTTCAGGGCTGGCCCCTTCCTTGTGGGAGAAGGAGCCTTACGTTTCCCGTTTGGGAAAAAGTCTGTGCCGAGAACGAACACGATGACATGTCCCGTCTCTGGGAAAGCACAGATCCCAACCGCTGCTGTGCCTGTGAATAGGCTGCCCAGGGAAGGTGAAGACCAGCAAGAGCTTTCAGGGCTAGCACCTTCATTGTGGGAGAAGGAGCCAGACGTTTCCCGTTTGGGAAAAAGGCTCTGCCGAGAAAGGACACGATGACATCTCCCATCCCTGAGAAAGCACAGATTCGAAGCGCTGCTCTGCCTGTGAATAGGGTGCACGGGGAAGGTGAAGACCAGCAAGAGCTTTCAGGGCTAGCACCTTCATTGTGGGAGAAGGAGCCGGACATTTCCCGTTTGGGAAAAAGATTCTGCCAAAAAAGGACACGATGACATGTCCCGTCTCTGGGAAAGCACAGGTCCCTAGTGATGTTCTGCCTGTGAATAGGCTGCCCAGGGAAGGTGAAGACAAGCAACAGCTTTCACGGCTGGCCCCTTCCTTGTGGCTGAAGGAGCCGGACGTTTCCCGTTCGGGAAAAATACTCTGCCGATAAAGGACACGATGACATGTCCCGTCTCTGGGAAAGCACAGATCCCTAGCGTTGCTGTGCTTATTAGTAGGCTGCCAAGGGAAAGTGAAGAGCAGCAGCAGCTTTCAAGGCTGGCCCCTTCCTTGTGGCAGAAGGAGCCGGACGTATCCCGTTTGGGAAAAAGGCTCTGCCGAGAAAGGACATGATGACATCTTCCGTCTCTGAGAAAGCACAGATCCGAAGCGCTGCTGTGCCTGTGAACAGGGTGCACGGGGAAGGTGAAGACCAGCAACAGCTTTCACTGCTGGCCCCTTCCTTGTGGCAGAAGGAGCGGGACGTTTCCCATTTCGGAAGAATACTCTGCCGAGAACGGACACGATGACATGTCCCGTGTCTGGGAAAGCACAGATCCCTAGTGATGTTATGCCTGTGAATAGGCTGCCAACGGAAGGTGAAGACCAGCAGCACCTTTCAATGCTGGCCCCTTCCTTCTGGCAGAAGGAGCCAGACGTTTCCCGTTTGGGAAAAAGTCTCTGCCGAGAACGGACACGATGACATGTCCCGTCTCTGGGAAAGCACAGATCCCAACCGCTGCTGTGCCTGTGAATAGGCTGCCCAGGGAAGGTGAAGACCAGCAAGAGCTTTCAGGGCTAGCACCTTCATTGTGGGAGAAGGAGCCGGACGTTTCCCATTTGGGAAAAAGGCTCTGCCGAGAAAGGACACGATGACATCTCCCATCCCTGAGAAAGCACAGATTCGAAGCGGTGCTCTGCCTGTGAATAGGGTGCACGGGGAAGGTGAAGACCAGCAAGAGCTTTCAGGGCTAGCACCTTCATTGTGGGAGAAGGAGCCGGACATTTCCCGTTTGGGATAAAGGCTCTGCCGAGAAAGGACACGATGACATGTCCCGTCCCTGGGAAAGCACAGATCCCAAGCGCTGCTGTGCTTATTAATAGGCTGCCCAGGAAAGGTGAAGACCAGAAACAACTTTTAGGGCTGGCCCCTTCCTTGTGGGAGAAGGAGCCGGACGTTTCCCGTTTGGGAAAAAGGTTCTGCCGAGAAAGGACACGATGACATGTCCCATCTCTGGGAAAGCACAGGTCCCTAGTGATGTTCTGCCTGTGAATAGGCTGCCCAGGGAAGGTGAAGACCAGCAACAGCTTTCACGGCTGGCCCCTTCCTTGTGGCAGAAGGAGCCGGACGTTTCCCGTTTGGGAAAAAGGCTCTGCCGAGAAAGGACATGATGACATGTCCTGTCTCTGGGAAAGCATAGATCCCAATCGTTGCTGTGCCTCTGAATAGGCTGCCCAGGGAACGTGAAGACCAGCAAGAGCTTTCAGGGCTGGCCCCTTCCTTGTGGGAGAAGGAGCCGGACGTTTCCCTTTTGGGAAAAAGTCTCTGCCGAGAAAGGACACGATGACATGTCCTGTCTCTGGGAAAGCACAGATCCCTAGTGATGTTCTGCCTCTGAATATGCTGCCAAGGGAAGGTGAAGACGAGCAACAGCTTTCAGGGCTGGCCCCTTCCTTGTGGGAGAAGGAGCCGGACGTTTCCCGTTTGGGAAAAAGGCTCTGCCGAGAACGGACACGATGACATGTCCCGTCTCTGGGAAAGCACAGATCCCTAGTGATGTTATGCCTGTGAATAGGCTGCCAAGGGAAGGTGAAGACCAGCAACAGCTTTCAGGGCTGGCCCCTTCCTTGTGGCAGAAGGAGCCGGACGTTTCCCGTTTGGGAAAAAGGTTCTGCCGAGAACGGACACGATGACATGTCCCGTCTCTGGGAAAGCACAGATCCCTAGTGTTTCTGCGCTTATTAATAGGCTGCCCAGGGAAGGTGAAGACCAGCAACAGCTTTCTGGGCTGGCCCCTTCCTTGTGGCAGAAGGAGCCGGACGTTTCCCGTTTGGGAAAAAGGCTCTGCCGAGAAAGGACACAATGACATCTCCCGTCCCTGAGAAAGCACAGATCCGAAGCGCTGCTGTGCCTGTGAAAAGGGTGCACGGTAAAGGTGAAACCAGCAACAGCTTTCAGGGCTAGCACCTTCATTGTGGGAGAATCAGCCGGACGTTTCCCATTTTTGAAAAAGGCTCTGCCGAGAACGGACACGATGACATGTCCCGTCCCTTAGAAAGCACAGATCCCAACCGCTGCTGTTCCTATGAATAGGGTGCACGGGGAAGGTGAAGACCAGCAACAGGTTTCTGGTCTAGCACCTTCCTTGTGGGAGAAGGAGCCGGACGTTTCCCGTTTGGGAAAAAGGTTCTGCCGAGAACGGACACGATGACATCTCCCGTCCCTTAGAAAGCTCAGATCCGAAGCGCTGCTGTGCCTGTGAATAGGGTGCACGGGGAAGGTGAAGACCAGCAAGAGCTTTCAGTGCTGGCCCGTTCCTTGTGGCAGAAGGAGCCGGACATTTCCCGTTTCGGAAAAATACTCTGCCGAGAATGGACACGATGACATGTCCCGTCTCTGGGAAAGCACAGATCCCAATCATTGCTGTGCCTCTGAATAGGCTGCCCAGGGTAGGTGAAGACCAGCAAGAGCTTTTAGGGCTAGCACCTTCATTGTGGGAGAAGGAGCCGGATGTTTCCCGTTTTGCAAAAATACTCTGCCGAGAAAGGACACGTTGACATCTCCCGTCTCTGGGAAAGCACAGATCCAAGCGCTGCTGTGCCTGTGAATATGGTGCACGGGGAAGGTGATGACCAGCAGCACCTTTCAGGGCTGGCCCCTTCCTTGTGGCAGAAGGAGCCGGACGTTTCCCGTTTGGGAAAAAGGCTCTGCCGAGAACGGACACGATGACATGTCCCGTCTCTGGGAAAGCACAGATCCCAAGCGTTGCTGTGCTTATTAATAGGCTGCCCAGGGAAGGTGAAGACCAGCAACAACTTTTAGGGCTGGCCCCTTCCTTGTGGGAGAAGGAGCCGGACGTTTCCCATTTTGGAAAAATACTCTGCCGAGAATGGACACGATGACATGTCCCGTCTCTGGGAAAGCACAGGCCCCAAGCGCTGCTGTGCCTATGAATAGGCTGCCCAGGGAAGGTGAAGACCAGCAACAGCTTTTAGGGCTGGCCCCTTCCTTGTGGGAGAAGGAGCCGGACGTTTCCCGTTTGGGAAAAAGGCTCTGCCGAGAAAGGACATGATGACATGTCCCGTCTCTGGGAAAGCACAGATCCCTAGTGATGTTATGCCTGTGAATAGGCTGCCAAGGGAAGGTGAAGACCAACAACAGCTTTCAGGGCTGGCCCCTTCCTTGTGGGAGAAGGAGCCGTACGTTTCCCGTTTGGGAAAAAGTCTGTGCCGAGAACGAACACGATGACATGTCCCGTCCCTGGGAAAGCACAGATCCCTAGTGATGTTCTGCCTGTGAATAGGCTGCCAAGGGAAGGTGAAGACCAGCAGCACCTTTCAGGGCTGGCCCCTTCCTTGTGGCAGAAGGAGCCAGACGTTTCCCGTTTGGGAAAAATACTCTGCCGAGAACGGACACGATGACATGTCCCTTCTCTGGGAAAGCACAGATCCCTAGTGTTTCTGTGCTTATTAATAGGCTGCCCAGGGAAGGTGAAGGCCAGCAACAGCTTTCATGGCTGGGCCCTTCCTTGTGGGAGAAGGAGCCGGACGTTTCCCGTTTGGGAAAAAGTCTCTGCCGAGAAAGGACACGATGACATCTCCCATCCCTGAGAAAGCACAGATTCGAAGCGCTGCTCTGCCTGTGAATAGGGTGCACGGGGAAGGTGAAGACCAGCAAGAGCTTTCAGGGCTAGCACCTTCATTGTGGGAGAAGGAGCCGGACATTTCCCGTTTGGGAAAAAGATTCTGCCAAAAAAGGACACGATGACATGTCCCGTCTCTGGGAAAGCACAGGTCCCTAGTGATGTTCTGCCTGTGAATAGGCTGCCCAGGGAAGGTGAAGACAAGCAACAGCTTTCACGGCTGGCCCCTTCCTTGTGGCTGAAGGAGCCGGACGTTTCCCGTTCGGGAAAAATACTCTGCCGATAAAGGACACGATGACATGTCCCGTCTCTGGGAAAGCACAGATCCCTAGCGTTGCTGTGCTTATTAGTAGGCTGCCAAGGGAAAGTGAAGAGCAGCAGCAGCTTTCAAGGCTGGCCCCTTCCTTGTGGCAGAAGGAGCCGGACGTATCCCGTTTGGGAAAAAGGCTCTGCCGAGAAAGGACATGATGACATCTTCCGTCTCTGAGAAAGCACAGATCCGAAGCGCTGCTGTGCCTGTGAACAGGGTGCACGGGGAAGGTGAAGACCAGCAACAGCTTTCACTGCTGGCCCCTTCCTTGTGGCAGAAGGAGCGGGACGTTTCCCATTTCGGAAGAATACTCTGCCGAGAACGGACACGATGACATGTCCCGTGTCTGGGAAAGCACAGATCCCTAGTGATGTTATGCCTGTGAATAGGCTGCCAACGGAAGGTGAAGACCAGCAGCACCTTTCAATGCTGGCCCCTTCCTTCTGGCAGAAGGAGCCAGACGTTTCCCGTTTGGGAAAAAGTCTCTGCCGAGAACGGACACGATGACATGTCCCGTCTCTGGGAAAGCACAGATCCCAACCGCTGCTGTGCCTGTGAATAGGCTGCCCAGGGAAGGTGAAGACCAGCAAGAGCTTTCAGGGCTAGCACCTTCATTGTGGGAGAAGGAGCCGGACGTTTCCCATTTGGGAAAAAGGCTCTGCCGAGAAAGGACACGATGACATCTCCCATCCCTGAGAAAGCACAGATTCGAAGCGGTGCTCTGCCTGTGAATAGGGTGCACGGGGAAGGTGAAGACCAGCAAGAGCTTTCAGGGCTAGCACCTTCATTGTGGGAGAAGGAGCCGGACATTTCCCGTTTGGGATAAAGGCTCTGCCGAGAAAGGACACGATGACATGTCCCGTCCCTGGGAAAGCACAGATCCCAAGCGCTGCTGTGCTTATTAATAGGCTGCCCAGGAAAGGTGAAGACCAGCAACAACTTTTAGGGCTGGCCCCTTCCTTGTGGGAGAAGGAGCCGGACGTTTCCCGTTTGGGAAAAAGGTTCTGCCGAGAAAGGACACGATGACATGTCCCATCTCTGGGAAAGCACAGGTCCCTAGTGATGTTCTGCCTGTGAATAGGCTGCCCAGGGAAGGTGAAGACCAGCAACAGCTTTCACGGCTGGCCCCTTCCTTGTGGCAGAAGGAGCCGGACGTTTCCCGTTTGGGAAAAAGGCTCTGCCGAGAAAGGACATGATGACATGTCCTGTCTCTGGGAAAGCATAGATCCCAATCGTTGCTGTGCCTCTGAATAGGCTGCCCAGGGAACGTGAAGACCAGCAAGAGCTTTCAGGGCTGGCCCCTTCCTTGTGGGAGAAGGAGCCGGACGTTTCCCTTTTGGGAAAAAGTCTCTGCCGAGAAAGGACACGATGACATGTCCTGTCTCTGGGAAAGCACAGATCCCCAGTGATGTTCTGCCTCTGAATATGCTGCCAAGGGAAGGTGAAGACGAGCAACAGCTTTCAGGGCTGGCCCCTTCCTTGTGGGAGAAGGAGCCGGACGTTTCCCGTTTGGGAAAAAGGCTCTGCCGAGAACGGACACGATGACATGTCCCGTCTCTGGGAAAGCACAGATCCCTAGTGATGTTATGCCTGTGAATAGGCTGCCAAGGGAAGGTGAAGACCAGCAACAGCTTTCAGGGCTGGCCCCTTCCTTGTGGCAGAAGGAGCCGGACGTTTCCCGTTTGGGAAAAAGGTTCTGCCGAGAACGGACACGATGACATGTCCCGTCTCTGGGAAAGCACAGATCCCTAGTGTTTCTGCGCTTATTAATAGGCTGCCCAGGGAAGGTGAAGACCAGCAACAGCTTTCTGGGCTGGCCCCTTCCTTGTGGCAGAAGGAGCCGGACGTTTCCCGTTTGGGAAAAAGGCTCTGCCGAGAAAGGACACAATGACATCTCCCGTCCCTGAGAAAGCACAGATCCGAAGCGCTGCTGTGCCTGTGAAAAGGGTGCACGGTAAAGGTGAAACCAGCAACAGCTTTCAGGGCTAGCACCTTCATTGTGGGAGAATCAGCCGGACGTTTCCCATTTTTGAAAAAGGCTCTGCCGAGAACGGACACGATGACATGTCCCGTCCCTTAGAAAGCACAGATCCCAACCGCTGCTGTTCCTATGAATAGGGTGCACGGGGAAGGTGAAGACCAGCAACAGGTTTCTGGTCTAGCACCTTCCTTGTGGGAGAAGGAGCCGGACGTTTCCCGTTTGGGAAAAAGGTTCTGCCGAGAACGGACACGATGACATCTCCCGTCCCTTAGAAAGCTCAGATCCGAAGCGCTGCTGTGCCTGTGAATAGGGTGCACGGGGAAGGTGAAGACCAGCAAGAGCTTTCAGTGCTGGCCCGTTCCTTGTGGCAGAAGGAGCCGGACATTTCCCGTTTCGGAAAAATACTCTGCCGAGAATGGACACGATGACATGTCCCGTCTCTGGGAAAGCACAGATCCCAATCATTGCTGTGCCTCTGAATAGGCTGCCCAGGGTAGGTGAAGACCAGCAAGAGCTTTTAGGGCTAGCACCTTCATTGTGGGAGAAGGAGCCGGATGTTTCCCGTTTTGCAAAAATACTCTGTCGAGAAAGGACACGTTGACATCTCCCGTCTCTGGGAAAGCACAGATCCAAGCGCTGCTGTGCCTGTGAATATGGTGCACGGGGAAGGTGATGACCAGCAGCACCTTTCAGGGCTGGCCCCTTCCTTGTGGCAGAAGGAGCCGGACGTTTCCCGTTTGGGAAAAAGGCTCTGCCGAGAACGGACACGATGACATGTCCCGTCTCTGGGAAAGCACAGATCCCAAGCGTTGCTGTGCTTATTAATAGGCTGCCCAGGGAAGGTGAAGACCAGCAACAACTTTTAGGGCTGGCCCCTTCCTTGTGGGAGAAGGAGCCGGACGTTTCCCATTTTGGAAAAATACTCTGCCGAGAATGGACACGATGACATGTCCCGTCTCTGGGAAAGCACAGGCCCCAAGCGCTGCTGTGCCTATGAATAGGCTGCCCAGGGAAGGTGAAGACCAGCAACAGCTTTTAGGGCTGGCCCCTTCCTTGTGGGAGAAGGAGCCGGACGTTTCCCGTTTGGGAAAAAGGCTCTGCCGAGAAAGGACATGATGACATGTCCCGTCTCTGGGAAAGCACAGATCCCTAGTGATGTTATGCCTGTGAATAGGCTGCCAAGGGAAGGTGAAGACCAACAACAGCTTTCAGGGCTGGCCCCTTCCTTGTGGGAGAAGGAGCCGTACGTTTCCCGTTTGGGAAAAAGTCTGTGCCGAGAACGAACACGATGACATGTCCCGTCCCTGGGAAAGCACAGATCCCTAGTGATGTTCTGCCTGTGAATAGGCTGCCAAGGGAAGGTGAAGACCAGCAGCACCTTTCAGGGCTGGCCCCTTCCTTGTGGCAGAAGGAGCCAGACGTTTCCCGTTTGGGAAAAATACTCTGCCGAGAACGGACACGATGACATGTCCCTTCTCTGGGAAAGCACAGATCCCTAGTGTTTCTGTGCTTATTAATAGGCTGCCCAGGGAAGGTGAAGGCCAGCAACAGCTTTCATGGCTGGGCCCTTCCTTGTGGGAGAAGGAGCCGGACGTTTCCCGTTTGGGAAAAAGTCTCTGCCGAGAAAGGACACGATGACATGTCCCGTCTCTGAGAAAGCACAGATCCGAAGCGCTGCTGTGCCTGTGAATAGGGTGCACGGTAAAGGTGAAGACCAGCAACAGCTTTCAGGGCTACCACCTTCATTGTGGCAGAAGGAGCCGGACGTTTCCCATTTTGGAAAAATGCTCTGCTGAGAAAGGAAAGGATGACATGTCCCGTTTCTGGGAAAGCACAGATCCCTAGTGATATTATGCCTGTGAATAGGGTGCCCAGGGAAGGTGAAGACCAGCAGCACCTTTCAGGGCTGGCCCCTTCCTTGTGGCAGAAGGAGCCGGACGTTTCCCGTTTGGGAAAAAGGCTCTGCCGACAACGGACACGATCACATGTCCCGTCTCTGGAAAAGCACAGATCCCAAGCGTTGCTGTGCTTATTAATAGGCTGCCCAGGGAAGGTGAAGACCAGCAACAGCTTTCAGGGCTGGCCCGTTCCTTGTGGCAGAAGGAGCCGGACGTTTCCCGTTTCGGAAAAATACTCTGCCGAGAATGGACACGATGACATGTCCCGTCTCTGGGAAAGCACAGATCCCAATCGTTGCTGTGCCTCTGAATAGGCTGCCCAGGGAAGGTGAAGACCAGCAAGAGCTTTTAGGGCTAGCACCTTCATTGTGGGAGAAGGAGCCGGACGTTTCCCGTTTTGCAAAAATACTCTGCCGAGAAAGGACACGATGACATCTCCCGTCTCTGGGAAAGCACAGATCCAAGCGCTGCTGTGCCTTTGAATAGGGTGCACGGGGAAGGTGAAGACCAGCAGCACCTTTCAGGGCTGGACCCTTCCTTGTGGCAGAAGGAGCCGGACGTTTCCCGTTTGGGAAAAAGTCTCTGCCGAGAACGGACACGATGACATGTCCCGTCTCTGGGAAAGCACAGGTCCCAACCGCTGCTGTGCCTGTGAATAGGCTGCCCAGGGAAGGTGAAGACCAGCAAGAGCTTTCAGGGCTAGCACCTTCATTGTGGGAAAAAAGCCGGACGTTTCCCGTTTGGGAAAAAGGCTCTGCCAAGAAAGGACATGATGACATGTCCCGTCTCTGGGAAAGCACAGATCCCTAGTGATGTTATGCCTGTGAATCAGCTGCCCAGGGAAGGTGAAGAGCAGCAACAGCTTTCAGTGCTGGCCCGTTCCTTGTGGCAGAAGGAGCCGGACGTTTCCCGTTTCGGAAAAATACTCTGCCGAGAATGGACACGATGACATGTCCCGTCTCTGGGAAAGCATAGATCCCAATCGTTGCTGTGCCTCTGAATAGGCTGCCCAGGGAAGGTGAAGACCAGCAAGAGCTTTTAGGGCTAGCGCCTTCATTGTGGGTGAAGGAGCCGGACGTTTCCCTTTTTGCAAAAATACTCTGCCGAGAAAGGACACGATGACATCTCCCGTCTCTGGGAAAGCACAGATCCAAGCGCTGCTGTGTCTTTGAATAGGGTGCACGGGGAAGGTGAAGACCAGCAGCACCTTTCAGGGCTGGCCCCTTCCTTGTGGGAGAAGGAGCCGGACGTTTCCCGTTTGGGAAAAAGGCTCTGCCGAGGACGGACACGATGACATGTCCCGTCTCTGGGAAAGCACAGGTCCCAAGCGTTGCTGTGCTTATTAATAGGCTGCCCAGGGAAGGTGAAGACCAGCAACAACTTTTAGGGCTGCCCCCTTCCTTGAGGGAGAAGGAGCCGGACGTTTCGCGTTTGGGAAAAAGTCTCTGCCGAGAAAGGACACAATGACATCTCCCGTCCCTGAGAAACCACAGATTCGAAGCGCTGCTCTGCCTGTGAATAGGGTGCACGGGGAAGGTGAAGACCAGCAACAGCTTTCAGGGCTAGCACCTTCATTGTGGGAGAAGGAGCCGGACGTTTCCCGTTTGGGAAAAAGGCTCTGCCGAGAAAGGACATGATGACATGTCCCATCTCTGGGAAAGCACAGATCCCTAGTGATGTTATGCCTGTGAATAGGCTGCCCAGGAAAGGTGAAGAGCAGCAACAGCTTTCAGTGCTGGCCCGTTCCTTGTGGCAGAAGGAGCCGGACGTTTCCCGTTTCGGAAAAATACTCTGCCGAGAATGGACACGATGACATGTCCCGTCTCTGGGAAAGCACAGATCCCAACCGCTGCTGTTCCTATGAATAGGGTGCATGGGGAAGGTGAAGACCAGCAACAGGTTTCTGGTCTAGCACCTTCCTTGTGGGAGAAGGAGCCGGACGTTTCCCGTTTGGGAAAAAGGTTCTGCCGAGAACGGACACGATGACATCTCCCGTCCCTTAGAAAGCTCAGATCCGAAGCGCTGCTGTGCCTGTGAATAGGGTGCACGGGGAAGGTGAAGACCAGCAAGAGCTTTCAGTGCTGGCCCGTTCCTTGTGGCAGAAGGAGCCGGACATTTCCCGTTTCGGAAAAATACTCTGCCGAGAATGGACACGATGACATGTCCCGTCTCTGGGAAAGCACAGATCCCAATCATTGCTGTGCCTCTGAATAGGCTGCCCAGGGTAGGTGAAGACCAGCAAGAGCTTTTAGGGCTAGCACCTTCATTGTGGGAGAAGGAGCCGGATGTTTCCCGTTTTGCAAAAATACTCTGCCGAGAAAGGACACGTTGACATCTCCCGTCTCTGGGAAAGCACAGATCCAAGCGCTGCTGTGCCTGTGAATATGGTGCACGGGGAAGGTGATGACCAGCAGCACCTTTCAGGGCTGGCCCCTTCCTTGTGGCAGAAGGAGCCGGACGTTTCCCGTTTGGGAAAAAGGCTCTGCCGAGAACGGACACGATGACATGTCCCGTCTCTGGGAAAGCACAGATCCCAAGCGTTGCTGTGCTTATTAATAGGCTGCCCAGGGAAGGTGAAGACCAGCAACAACTTTTAGGGCTGGCCCCTTCCTTGTGGGAGAAGGAGCCGGACGTTTCCCATTTTGGAAAAATACTCTGCCGAGAATGGACACGATGACATGTCCCGTCTCTGGGAAAGCACAGGCCCCAAGCGCTGCTGTGCCTATGAATAGGCTGCCCAGGGAAGGTGAAGACCAGCAACAGCTTTTAGGGCTGGCCCCTTCCTTGTGGGAGAAGGAGCCGGACGTTTCCCGTTTGGGAAAAAGGCTCTGCCGAGAAAGGACATGATGACATGTCCCGTCTCTGGGAAAGCACAGATCCCTAGTGATGTTATGCCTGTGAATAGGCTGCCAAGGGAAGGTGAAGACCAACAACAGCTTTCAGGGCTGGCCCCTTCCTTGTGGGAGAAGGAGCCGTACGTTTCCCGTTTGGGAAAAAGTCTGTGCCGAGAACGAACACGATGACATGTCCCGTCCCTGGGAAAGCACAGATCCCTAGTGATGTTCTGCCTGTGAATAGGCTGCCAAGGGAAGGTGAAGACCAGCAGCACCTTTCAGGGCTGGCCCCTTCCTTGTGGCAGAAGGAGCCAGACGTTTCCCGTTTGGGAAAAATACTCTGCCGAGAACGGACACGATGACATGTCCCGTCTCTGGGAAAGCACAGATCCCAAGCGTTGCTGTGCTTATTAATAGGCTGCCCAGGGAAGGTGAAGACCAGCAACAGCTTTCAGGGCTACCACCTTCATTGTGGCAGAAGGAGCCGGACGTTTCCCATTTTGGAAAAATGCTCTGCTGAGAAAGGAAAGGATGACATGTCCCGTTTCTGGGAAAGCACAGATCCCTAGTGATATTATGCCTGTGAATAGGGTGCCCAGGGAAGGTGAAGACCAGCAGCACCTTTCAGGGCTGGCCCCTTCCTTGTGGCAGAAGGAGCCGGACGTTTCCCGTTTGGGAAAAATGCTCTGCCGACAACGGACACGATCACATGTCCCGTCTCTGGAAAAGCACAGATCCCAAGCGTTGCTGTGCTTATTAATAGGCTGCCCAGGGAAGGTGAAGACCAGCAACAGCTTTCAGGGCTGGCCCGTTCCTTGTGGCAGAAGGAGCCGGACGTTTCCCGTTTCGGAAAAATACTCTGCCGAGAATGGACACGATGACATGTCCCGTCTCTGGGAAAGCACAGATCCCAATCGTTGCTGTGCCTCTGAATAGGCTGCCCAGGGAAGGTGAAGACCAGCAAGAGCTTTTAGGGCTAGCACCTTCATTGTGGGAGAAGGAGCCGGACGTTTCCCGTTTTGCAAAAATACTCTGCCGAGAAAGGACACGATGACATCTCCCGTCTCTGGGAAAGCACAGATCCAAGCGCTGCTGTGCCTTTGAATAGGGTGCACGGGGAAGGTGAAGACCAGCAGCACCTTTCAGGGCTGGACCCTTCCTTGTGGCAGAAGGAGCCGGACGTTTCCCGTTTGGGAAAAAGTCTCTGCCGAGAACGGACACGATGACATGTCCCGTCTCTGGGAAAGCACAGGTCCCAACCGCTGCTGTGCCTGTGAATAGGCTGCCCAGGGAAGGTGAAGACCAGCAAGAGCTTTCAGGGCTAGCACCTTCATTGTGGGAAAAAAGCCGGACGTTTCCCGTTTGGGAAAAAGGCTCTGCCAAGAAAGGACATGATGACATGTCCCGTCTCTGGGAAAGCACAGATCCCTAGTGATGTTATGCCTGTGAATCAGCTGCCCAGGGAAGGTGAAGAGCAGCAACAGCTTTCAGTGCTGGCCCGTTCCTTGTGGCAGAAGGAGCCGGACGTTTCCCGTTTCGGAAAAATACTCTGCCGAGAATGGACACGATGACATGTCCCGTCTCTGGGAAAGCATAGATCCCAATCGTTGCTGTGCCTCTGAATAGGCTGCCCAGGGAAGGTGAAGACCAGCAAGAGCTTTTAGGGCTAGCGCCTTCATTGTGGGTGAAGGAGCCGGACGTTTCCCTTTTTGCAAAAATACTCTGCCAAGAAAGGACACGATGACATCTCCCGTCTCTGGGAAAGCACAGATCCAAGCGCTGCTGTGTCTTTGAATAGGGTGCACGGGGAAGGTGAAGACCAGCAGCACCTTTCAGGGCTGGCCCCTTCCTTGTGGGAGAAGGAGCCGGACGTTTCCCGTTTGGGAAAAAGGCTCTGCCGAGGACGGACACGATGACATGTCCCGTCTCTGGGAAAGCACAGATCCCAAGCGCTGCTGTGCTTATTAATAGGCTGCCCAGGGAAGGTGAAGACCAGCAACAACTTTTAGGGCTGCCCCCTTCCTTGAGGGAGAAGGAGCCGGACGTTTCGCGTTTGGGAAAAAGTCTCTGCCGAGAAAGGACACAATGACATCTCCCGTCCCTGAGAAACCACAGATTCGAAGCGCTGCTCTGCCTGTGAATAGGGTGCACGGGGAAGGTGAAGACCAGCAACAGCTTTCAGGGCTAGCACCTTCATTGTGGGAGAAGGAGCCGGACGTTTCCCGTTTGGGAAAAAGGCTCTGCCGAGAAAGGACATGATGACATGTCCCATCTCTGGGAAAGCACAGATCCCTAGTGATGTTATGCCTGTGAATAGGCTGCCCAGGAAAGGTGAAGAGCAGCAACAGCTTTCAGTGCTGGCCCGTTCCTTGTGGCAGAAGGAGCCGGACGTTTCCCGTTTCGGAAAAATACTCTGCCGAGAATGGACACGATGACATGTCCCGTCTCTGGGAAAGCATAGATCCCAATCGTTGCTGTGCCTCTGAATAGGCTGCCCAGGGAAGGTGAAGACCAGCAAGAGCTTTTAGGGCTAGCACCTTCATTGTGGGAGAAGGAGCCGGACGTTTCCCGTTTTGCAAAAATACTCTGCCGAGAAAGGACACGATGACATCTCCCGTCTCTGGGAAAGCACAGATCCAAGCGCTGCTGTGCCTGTGAATAGGGTGCACGGGGAAGGTGAAGACCAGAAGAGCTTTCAGGGCTGGCCCCTTCCTTGTGGGAGAAGGAGCCGGACGTTTCCCGTTTGGGAAAAAGGCTCTGCCGAGAAAGAACACGATGACATGTCCCGTCCCTTAGAAAGCACAGATCCCTAGTGATATTATGCCTGTGAATAGGCTGCCAAGGGAACGTGAAGACCAGCAGCAACTTTCAGGGCTGGCCCCTTCCTTGTGGCAGAAGGAGCCAGACGTTTCCCGTTTGGGAAAAATACTCTGCCGAGAAAGGACACGATGACATGTCCCGTCTCTGGGAAAGCACAGATCCCAACTGCTGCTGTGCCTATGAATAGGGTGCACGGGGAAGGTGAAAATCAGCAACAGCTTTCTGGGCTAGCACCTTCATTGTGGGAGAAGGAGCCGGACGTTTCCCATTTTGGAAAAAGGCTCTGCCGAGAAAGGACATGATGACATGTCCCGTCTCTGGGAAAGCAAAGGCCCGAAGCGTTGCTGTGCTTATTAATAGGCTGCCCAGGGAAGGTGAAGACCAACAACAACTTTTAGGGCTGGCCCCTTCCTTGTGGGAGAAGGAGCCGGACGTTTCCCGTTTGGGAAAAATACTCTGCCGAGAAAGAACACGATCACATGTCCCGTTCCTGAGAAAGCACAGAATCCAAGCTCTGCGGTGCCTATGAATAGGGTGCCCAGGGAAGGTAAAGACCAGCAACAGCTTTCAGGGCTGCCCCTTCCTTGTGGCAGAACGAGCCGGACGTTTCCCGTTTGGGAAAAAGGTTCTGCCGAGAACGGACACGATGACATCTCCCGTCCCTTAGAAAGCTCAGATCCGAAGCGCTGCTGTGCCTGTGAATAGGGTGCACGGGGAAGGTGAAGACCAGCAACAGCTTTCGGGGCTGGCCCCTTCCTTGTGGGAGAAGGAGCCGGACGTTTCCCGTTTGGGAAAAAGGCTCTGCCGAGAAAGGACATGATGACATGTCCCGTCTCTGGGAAAGCAAAGGTCCGAAGCGTTGCTGTGCTTATAAATAGGCTGCCCAGGGAAGGTGAAGACCAACAAAAACTTTTAGGGCTGGCCCCTTCCTTGTGGGAGAAGGAGCCGGTCGTTTCCCATTTCGGAAGAATACTCTGCCGAGAACGGACACGATGACATGTCCCGTCTCTGGGAAAGCACAGATCCCTAGCGTTTCTGTGCGTATTAATAGGCTGCCCAGGGAAGGTGAAGACCAGCAACAGCTTTCTGGGCTGGCACCTTCCTTGTGGGAGAAGGAGCCAGACGTTTCCCGTTTGGGAAAAAGTCTCTGCCGAGAAAGGACACGATGACATCTCCCGTCCCTGAGAAAGCACAGATCCGAAGCGCTGCTCTGCCTGTGAATAGGGTGCACGGGGAAGGTGAAGACCAGCAACAGCTTTCAGGGCTGGCCCCTTCCTTGTGGCAGAAGGAGCCGGACGTTTCCCATTTCGGAAGAATACTCTGCCGAGAAAGGACACGATGACATGTCCCGTCTCTGGGAAAGCACAGATCCCTAGTGATGTTATGCCTGTGAATAGGCTGCCAACGGAAGGTGAAGACCAGCAGCACCTTTCAGGGCTGGCCCCTTCCTTGTGGCAGAAGGAGCCAGACGTTTCCCGTTTGGGAAAAAGTCTCTGCCGAGAACGGACACGATGACATGTCCCGTCTCTGGGAAAGCACAGATCCCAACCGCTGCTGTGCCTGTGAATAGGCTGCCCAGGGAAGGTGAAGACCAGCAACAGCTTTCAGGGCTAGCACCTTCATTGCGGGAGAAGGAGCCGGACGTTTCCCGTTTGGGAAAAAGGCTCTGCCGAGAAAGGACACGATGACATGTCCCGTCTCTGGGAAAGCACAGATCCCAACCGCTGCTGTGCCTGTGAATACGGTGCACGGGGAAGGTGAAGACCAGTAAGAGCTTTCTGGGCTAGCACCTTCATTGTGGGAGAAGCAGCCGGACATTTCCCGTTTGGGAAAAAGATTCTGGCAAAAAAGGACACGATGACATGTCCCGTGTCTGGGAAAGCACAGGTCCCTAGTGATGTTATGGCTGTGAATAGGCTGCCCAGGGAAGGTGAAGACCAGCAGCACCTTTCAGGGCTGGCCCCTTCCTTGTGGCAGAAGGAGCCGGACGTTTCCCGTTTGGGAAAAAGTCTCTGCCGAGAACGGACACGATGACATGTACCGTCTCTGGGAAAGCACAGATCCCTAGCGTTTCTGTGCTTATTAATAGGCTCCCCAGGGAAGGTGAAGACCAGCAACAACTTTTAGGGCTGGCCCCTTCCTTGTGGGAGAAGGAGCCGGACGTTTCCCGTTTGGGAAAAATACTCTGCCGAGAACGGACACGATGACATGTCCCGTCTCTGGGAAAGCACAGGTCCCAAGCGCTGCTGTGCCTATGAATAGGGTGCATGGGGAAGGTAAAGACCATCAAGAGCTTTCAGGGCTGGCCCGTTCCTTGTGGCAGAACGAGCCGGACGTTTCCCGTTTGGGAAAAAGGTTCTGCTAAGAACGGACACGATGACATCTCCCGTCCCTTAGAAAGCTCAGATCCGAAGCGCTGCTGTGCCTGTGAATAGGGTGCACGGGGAAGGTGAAGACCAGCAGCACCTTTCGGGGCTGGCCCCTTCCTTGTGGGAGAAGGAGCCGGACGTTTCCCGTTTGGGAAAAAGCTCTGCCGAGAAAGGACACGATGACATGTCCCGTCTCTGGGAAAGCACAGGTCCCAAGCGTTGCTGTGCGTATGAATAGGGTGCATGGGGAAGGTAAAGACCATCAGGAGCTTTCAGGGCTGGCCCGTTCCTTGTGGCAGAAGGAGGTGGACGTTTCCTCTTTGGGAAAAAGGCTCTGCCGAGAACGAACACGATGACATGTCCCGTCTCTGGGAAAGCACAGGTCCCAACCGCTGCTGTGCTTATTAATAGGCTGCCCGGGGAAGGTGAAGACCAGCAACAGCTTTCAGGGCTGGCCCCTTCCTTGTGGGAGAAGCAGCCGGACGTTTCCCGTTTGGGAAAAAGGCTCTGCCGAGAAAGGACATGATGACATGTCCCGTCTCTGGGAAAGCACAGATCCCTAGTGATGTTATGCCTGTGAATAGGCTGCCCAGGGAAGGTGAAGAGCAGCAACAGCTTTCAGTGCTGGCCCGTTCCTTGTGGCAGAAGGAGCCGGACGTTTCCCGTTTCGGAAAAATACTCTGCCGAGAATGGACACGATGACATGTCCCGTCTCTGGGAAAGCATAGATCCCAATCGTTGCTGTGCCTCTGAATAGGCTGCCCAGGGAAGGTGAAGACCAGCAAGAGCTTTTAGGGCTAGCACCTTCATTGTGGGAGAAGGAGCCGGACGTCTCCCGTTTTGCAAAAATACTCTGCCGAGAAAGGACACGATGACATCTCCCGTCCCTGAGAAAGCACAGATCCGAAGCGCTGCTCTGCCTGTGAATAGGGTGCACGGGGAAGGTGAAGACCAGCAACAGCTTTCAGGGCTGGCCCCTTCCTTGTGGCAGAAGGAGCCGGACGTTTCCCATTTCGGAAGAATACTCTGCCGAGAACGGACAGGATGACATGTCCCGTCCCTGGGAAAGCACAGATCCCTAGTGATGTTATGCCTGTGAATAGGCTGCCAACGGAAGGTGAAGACCAGCAGCACCTTTCAGGGCTGGCCCCTTCCTTGTGGCAGAAGGAGCCGGACGTTTCCCGTTTGGGAAAAAGTCTCTGCCGAGAACGGACACGATGACATGTCCCGTCTCTGGGAAAGCACAGATCCCAAGCGCTGCTGTGCCTGTGAATAGGCTGCCCAGGGAAGGTGAAGACCAGCAAGAGCTTTCAGGGCTAGCACCTTCATTGTGGGAGAAGGAGCCGGACGTTTCCCGTTTGGGAAAAAGGCTCTGCCGAGAAAGGACATGATGACATGTCCCGTCTCTGGGAAAGCACAGATCCCTAGTGATGTTATGCCTGTGAATAGGCTGCCCAGGAAAGGTGAAGAGCAGCAACAGCTTTCAGTGCTGGCCCGTTCCTTGTGGCAGAAGGAGCCGGACGTTTCCCGTTTCGGAAAAATACTCTGCCGAGAATGGACACGATGACATGTCCCGTCTCTGGGAAAGCATAGATCCCAATCGTTGCTGTGCCTCTGAATAGGCTGCCCAGGGAAGGTGAAGACCAGCAAGAGCTTTTAGGGCTAGCACCTTCATTGTGGGAGAAGGAGCCGGACGTTTCCCGTTTTGCAAAAATACTCTGCCGAGAAAGGACACGATGACATCTCCCGTCTCTGGGAAAGCACAGATCCAAGGGCTGCTGTGCCTGTGAATAGGGTGCACGGGGAAGGTGAAGACCAGAAGAGCTTTCAGGGCTGGCCCCTTCCTTGTGGGAGAAGGAGCCGGACGTTTCCCGTTTGGGAAAAAGGCTCTGCCGAGAAAGAACACGATGACATGTCCCGTCCCTTAGAAAGCACAGATCCCTAGTGATATTATGCCTGTGAATAGGCTGCCAAGGGAACGTGAAGACCAGCAGCACCTTTCAGGGCTGGCCCCTTCCTTGTGGCAGAAGGAGCCGGACGTTTCCCGTTTGGGAAAAATACTCTGCCGAGAAAGGACACGATGACATGTCCCGTCTCTGGGAAAGCACAGATCCCAACTGCTGCTGTGCCTATGAATAGGGTGCACGGGGAAGGTGAAGACCAGCAAGAGCTTTCAGGGCTAGCACCTTCATTGTGGGAGAAGGAGCCGGACGTTTCCCATTTTGGAAAAAGGCTCTGCCGAGAAAGGACATGATGACATGTCCCGTCTCTGGGAAAGCAAAGGCCCGAAGCGTTGCTGTGCTTATTAATAGGCTGCCCAGGGAAGGTGAAGACCAACAACAACTTTTAGGGCTGGCCCCTTCCTTGTGGGAGAAGGAGCCGGACGTTTCCCGTTTGGGAAAAATACTCTGCCGAGAAAGGACACGATGACATGTCCCGTCTCTGGGAAAGCACAGATCCCTAGCGTTTCTGTGCTTATTAATAGGCTGCCCAGGGAAGGTGAAGACCAGCAACAGCTTTCTGGGCTGGCCCCTTCCTTGTGGGAGAAGGAGCCGGACGTTTCCCGTTTGGGAAAAAGTCTCTGCCGAGAAAGGACACGATGACATCTCCCGTCCCTGAGAAAGCACAGATTCGAAGCGCTGCTCTGCCTGTGAATAGGGTGCACGGGGAAGGTGAAGACCAGCAGCACCTTTCAGGGCTGGCCCCTTCCTTGTGGCAGAAGGAGCCGGACGTTTCCCGTTTGGGAAAAAGTCTCTGCCGAGAACGGACACGATGACATGTCCCGTCTCTGGGAAAGCACAGATCCCAACCGCTGCTGTGCCTGTGAATAGGCTGCCCAGGGAAGGTGAAGACCAGCAAGAGCTTTCAGGGCTAGCACCTTCATTGTGGGAGAAGGAGCCGGACGTTTCCCGTTTGGGAAAAAGGCTCTGCCGAGAAAGGACATGATGACATGTCCCGTCTCTGGGAAAGCACAGATCCCTAGTGATGTTATGCCTGTGAATAGGCTGCCCAGGGAAGGTGAAGAGCAGCAACAGCTTTCAGTGCTGGCCCGTTCCTTGTGGCAGAAGGAGCCGGACGTTTCCCATTTCGGAAAAATACTCTGCCGAGAATGGACACGATGACATGTCCCGTCTCTGAGAAAGCATAGATCCCAATCGTTGCTGTGCCTCTGAATAGGCTGCCCAGGGAAGGTGAAGACCAGCAAGAGCTTTCAGGGCTGGCCCCTTCCTTGTGGGAGAAGGAGCCGGACGTTTCCCGTTTGGGAAAAAGGCTCTGCCGAGAAAGAACACGATGACATGTCCCGTCCCTTAGAAAGCACAGATCCCTAGTGATATTATGCCTGTGAATAGGCTGCCAAGGGAACGTGAAGACCAGCAGCACCTTTCAGGGCTGGCCCCTTCCTTGTGGCAGAAGGAGCCAGACCTTTCCCGTTTGGGAAAAATACTCTGCCGAGAAAGGACACGATCACATGTCCCGTTCCTGAGAAAGCACAGAACCCAAGCTCTGCGGTGCCTATGAATAGGGTGCCCAGGGAAGGTAAAGACCAGCAACAGCTTTCAGGGCTGCCCCTTCCTTGTGGCAGAAGGAGCCGGACGTTTCCCGTTTGGGAAAAAGGTTCTGCCGAGAACGGACACGATGACATCTCCCGTCCCTTAGAAAGCTCAGATCCGAAGCGCTGCTGTGCCTGTGAATAGGGTGCACGGGGAAGGTGAAGACCAGCAGCACCTTTCGGGGCTGGCCCCTTCCTTGTGGGAGAAGGAGCCGGACGTTTCCCGTTTGGGAAAAAGCTCTGCCGAGAAAGGACACGATGACATGTCCCGTCTCTGGGAAAGCACAGATCCCAACCGCTGCTGTGCTTATTAATAGGCTGCCCAGGGAAGGTGAAGAGCAGCAACAGCTTTCAGGGCTGGCCCCTTCCTTGTGGGAGAAGCAGCCGGACGTTTCCCGTTTGGGAAAAAGGCTCTGCCAAGAAAGGACATGATGACATGTCCCGTCTCTGGGAAAGCACAGATCCCTAGTGATGTTATGCCTGTGAATCAGCTGCCCAGGGAAGGTGAAGAGCAGCAACAGCTTTCAGTGCTGGCCCGTTCCTTGTGGCAGAAGGAGCCGGACGTTTCCCGTTTCGGAAAAATACTCTGCCGAGAATGGACACGATGACATGTCCCGTCTCTGGGAAAGCATAGATCCCAATCGTTGCTGTGCCTCTGAATAGGCTGCCCAGGGAAGGTGAAGACCAGCAAGAGCTTTTAGGGCTAGCGCCTTCATTGTGGGTGAAGGAGCCGGACGTTTCCCTTTTTGCAAAAATACTCTGCCGAGAAAGGACACGATGACATCTCCCGTCTCTGGGAAAGCACAGATCCAAGCGCTGCTGTGCCTTTGAATAGGGTGCACGGGGAAGGTGAAGACCAGCAGCACCTTTCAGGGCTGGCCCCTTCCTTGTGGCAGAAGGAGCCGGACGTTTCCCGTTTGGGAAAAAGTCTCTGCCGAGAACGGACACGATGACATGTCCCGTCTCTGGGAAAGCACAGGTCCCAACCGCTGCTGTGCCTGTGAATAGGCTGCCCAGGGAAGGTGAAGACCAGCAAGAGCTTTCAGGGCTAGCACCTTCATTGTGGGAAAAAAGCCGGACGTTTCCCGTTTGGGAAAAAGGCTCTGCCAAGAAAGGACATGATGACATGTCCCGTCTCTGGGAAAGCACAGATCCCTAGTGATGTTATGCCTGTGAATCAGCTGCCCAGGGAAGGTGAAGAGCAGCAACAGCTTTCAGTGCTGGCCCGTTCCTTGTGGCAGAAGGAGCCGGACGTTTCCCGTTTCGGAAAAATACTCTGCCGAGAATGGACACGATGACATGTCCCGTCTCTGGGAAAGCATAGATCCCAATCGTTGCTGTGCCTCTGAATAGGCTGCCCAGGGAAGGTGAAGACCAGCAAGAGCTTTTAGGGCTAGCGCCTTCATTGTGGGTGAAGGAGCCGGACGTTTCCCTTTTTGCAAAAATACTCTGCCAAGAAAGGACACGATGACATCTCCCGTCTCTGGGAAAGCACAGATCCAAGCGCTGCTGTGTCTTTGAATAGGGTGCACGGGGAAGGTGAAGACCAGCAGCACCTTTCAGGGCTGGCCCCTTCCTTGTGGGAGAAGGAGCCGGACGTTTCCCGTTTGGGAAAAAGGCTCTGCCGAGGACGGACACGATGACATGTCCCGTCTCTGGGAAAGCACAGATCCCAAGCGCTGCTGTGCTTATTAATAGGCTGCCCAGGGAAGGTGAAGACCAGCAACAACTTTTAGGGCTGCCCCCTTCCTTGAGGGAGAAGGAGCCGGACGTTTCGCGTTTGGGAAAAAGTCTCTGCCGAGAAAGGACACAATGACATCTCCCGTCCCTGAGAAACCACAGATTCGAAGCGCTGCTCTGCCTGTGAATAGGGTGCACGGGGAAGGTGAAGACCAGCAACAGCTTTCAGGGCTAGCACCTTCATTGTGGGAGAAGGAGCCGGACGTTTCCCGTTTGGGAAAAAGGCTCTGCCGAGAAAGGACATGATGACATGTCCCATCTCTGGGAAAGCACAGATCCCTAGTGATGTTATGCCTGTGAATAGGCTGCCCAGGAAAGGTGAAGAGCAGCAACAGCTTTCAGTGCTGGCCCGTTCCTTGTGGCAGAAGGAGCCGGACGTTTCCCGTTTCGGAAAAATACTCTGCCGAGAATGGACACGATGACATGTCCCGTCTCTGGGAAAGCATAGATCCCAATCGTTGCTGTGCCTCTGAATAGGCTGCCCAGGGAAGGTGAAGACCAGCAAGAGCTTTTAGGGCTAGCACCTTCATTGTGGGAGAAGGAGCCGGACGTTTCCCGTTTTGCAAAAATACTCTGCCGAGAAAGGACACGATGACATCTCCCGTCTCTGGGAAAGCACAGATCCAAGCGCTGCTGTGCCTGTGAATAGGGTGCACGGGGAAGGTGAAGACCAGAAGAGCTTTCAGGGCTGGCCCCTTCCTTGTGGGAGAAGGAGCCGGACGTTTCCCGTTTGGGAAAAAGGCTCTGCCGAGAAAGAACACGATGACATGTCCCGTCCCTTAGAAAGCACAGATCCCTAGTGATATTATGCCTGTGAATAGGCTGCCAAGGGAACGTGAAGACCAGCAGCAACTTTCAGGGCTGGCCCCTTCCTTGTGGCAGAAGGAGCCAGACGTTTCCCGTTTGGGAAAAATACTCTGCCGAGAAAGGACACGATGACATGTCCCGTCTCTGGGAAAGCACAGATCCCAACTGCTGCTGTGCCTATGAATAGGGTGCACGGGGAAGGTGAAAATCAGCAACAGCTTTCTGGGCTAGCACCTTCATTGTGGGAGAAGGAGCCGGACGTTTCCCATTTTGGAAAAAGGCTCTGCCGAGAAAGGACATGATGACATGTCCCGTCTCTGGGAAAGCAAAGGCCCGAAGCGTTGCTGTGCTTATTAATAGGCTGCCCAGGGAAGGTGAAGACCAACAACAACTTTTAGGGCTGGCCCCTTCCTTGTGGGAGAAGGAGCCGGACGTTTCCCGTTTGGGAAAAATACTCTGCCGAGAAAGAACACGATCACATGTCCCGTTCCTGAGAAAGCACAGAATCCAAGCTCTGCGGTGCCTATGAATAGGGTGCCCAGGGAAGGTAAAGACCAGCAACAGCTTTCAGGGCTGCCCCTTCCTTGTGGCAGAACGAGCCGGACGTTTCCCGTTTGGGAAAAAGGTTCTGCCGAGAACGGACACGATGACATCTCCCGTCCCTTAGAAAGCTCAGATCCGAAGCGCTGCTGTGCCTGTGAATAGGGTGCACGGGGAAGGTGAAGACCAGCAACAGCTTTCGGGGCTGGCCCCTTCCTTGTGGGAGAAGGAGCCGGACGTTTCCCGTTTGGGAAAAAGGCTCTGCCGAGAAAGGACATGATGACATGTCCCGTCTCTGGGAAAGCAAAGGTCCGAAGCGTTGCTGTGCTTATAAATAGGCTGCCCAGGGAAGGTGAAGACCAACAAAAACTTTTAGGGCTGGCCCCTTCCTTGTGGGAGAAGGAGCCGGTCGTTTCCCATTTCGGAAGAATACTCTGCCGAGAACGGACACGATGACATGTCCCGTCTCTGGGAAAGCACAGATCCCTAGCGTTTCTGTGCGTATTAATAGGCTGCCCAGGGAAGGTGAAGACCAGCAACAGCTTTCTGGGCTGGCACCTTCCTTGTGGGAGAAGGAGCCAGACGTTTCCCGTTTGGGAAAAAGTCTCTGCCGAGAAAGGACACGATGACATCTCCCGTCCCTGAGAAAGCACAGATCCGAAGCGCTGCTCTGCCTGTGAATAGGGTGCACGGGGAAGGTGAAGACCAGCAACAGCTTTCAGGGCTGGCCCCTTCCTTGTGGCAGAAGGAGCCGGACGTTTCCCATTTCGGAAGAATACTCTGCCGAGAAAGGACACGATGACATGTCCCGTCTCTGGGAAAGCACAGATCCCTAGTGATGTTATGCCTGTGAATAGGCTGCCAACGGAAGGTGAAGACCAGCAGCACCTTTCAGGGCTGGCCCCTTCCTTGTGGCAGAAGGAGCCAGACGTTTCCCGTTTGGGAAAAAGTCTCTGCCGAGAACGGACACGATGACATGTCCCGTCTCTGGGAAAGCACAGATCCCAACCGCTGCTGTGCCTGTGAATAGGCTGCCCAGGGAAGGTGAAGACCAGCAACAGCTTTCAGGGCTAGCACCTTCATTGCGGGAGAAGGAGCCGGACGTTTCCCGTTTGGGAAAAAGGCTCTGCCGAGAAAGGACACGATGACATGTCCCGTCTCTGGGAAAGCACAGATCCCAACCGCTGCTGTGCCTGTGAATACGGTGCACGGGGAAGGTGAAGACCAGTAAGAGCTTTCTGGGCTAGCACCTTCATTGTGGGAGAAGCAGCCGGACATTTCCCGTTTGGGAAAAAGATTCTGGCAAAAAAGGACACGATGACATGTCCCGTGTCTGGGAAAGCACAGGTCCCTAGTGATGTTATGGCTGTGAATAGGCTGCCCAGGGAAGGTGAAGACCAGCAGCACCTTTCAGGGCTGGCCCCTTCCTTGTGGCAGAAGGAGCCGGACGTTTCCCGTTTGGGAAAAAGTCTCTGCCGAGAACGGACACGATGACATGTACCGTCTCTGGGAAAGCACAGATCCCTAGCGTTTCTGTGCTTATTAATAGGCTCCCCAGGGAAGGTGAAGACCAGCAACAACTTTTAGGGCTGGCCCCTTCCTTGTGGGAGAAGGAGCCGGACGTTTCCCGTTTGGGAAAAATACTCTGCCGAGAACGGACACGATGACATGTCCCGTCTCTGGGAAAGCACAGGTCCCAAGCGCTGCTGTGCCTATGAATAGGGTGCATGGGGAAGGTAAAGACCATCAAGAGCTTTCAGGGCTGGCCCGTTCCTTGTGGCAGAACGAGCCGGACGTTTCCCGTTTGGGAAAAAGGTTCTGCTAAGAACGGACACGATGACATCTCCCGTCCCTTAGAAAGCTCAGATCCGAAGCGCTGCTGTGCCTGTGAATAGGGTGCACGGGGAAGGTGAAGACCAGCAGCACCTTTCGGGGCTGGCCCCTTCCTTGTGGGAGAAGGAGCCGGACGTTTCCCGTTTGGGAAAAAGCTCTGCCGAGAAAGGACACGATGACATGTCCCGTCTCTGGGAAAGCACAGGTCCCAAGCGTTGCTGTGCGTATGAATAGGGTGCATGGGGAAGGTAAAGACCATCAGGAGCTTTCAGGGCTGGCCCGTTCCTTGTGGCAGAAGGAGGTGGACGTTTCCTCTTTGGGAAAAAGGCTCTGCCGAGAACGAACACGATGACATGTCCCGTCTCTGGGAAAGCACAGGTCCCAACCGCTGCTGTGCTTATTAATAGGCTGCCCGGGGAAGGTGAAGACCAGCAACAGCTTTCAGGGCTGGCCCCTTCCTTGTGGGAGAAGCAGCCGGACGTTTCCCGTTTGGGAAAAAGGCTCTGCCGAGAAAGGACATGATGACATGTCCCGTCTCTGGGAAAGCACAGATCCCTAGTGATGTTATGCCTGTGAATAGGCTGCCCAGGGAAGGTGAAGAGCAGCAACAGCTTTCAGTGCTGGCCCGTTCCTTGTGGCAGAAGGAGCCGGACGTTTCCCGTTTCGGAAAAATACTCTGCCGAGAATGGACACGATGACATGTCCCGTCTCTGGGAAAGCATAGATCCCAATCGTTGCTGTGCCTCTGAATAGGCTGCCCAGGGAAGGTGAAGACCAGCAAGAGCTTTTAGGGCTAGCACCTTCATTGTGGGAGAAGGAGCCGGACGTCTCCCGTTTTGCAAAAATACTCTGCCGAGAAAGGACACGATGACATCTCCCGTCCCTGAGAAAGCACAGATCCGAAGCGCTGCTCTGCCTGTGAATAGGGTGCACGGGGAAGGTGAAGACCAGCAACAGCTTTCAGGGCTGGCCCCTTCCTTGTGGCAGAAGGAGCCGGACGTTTCCCATTTCGGAAGAATACTCTGCCGAGAACGGACAGGATGACATGTCCCGTCCCTGGGAAAGCACAGATCCCTAGTGATGTTATGCCTGTGAATAGGCTGCCAACGGAAGGTGAAGACCAGCAGCACCTTTCAGGGCTGGCCCCTTCCTTGTGGCAGAAGGAGCCGGACGTTTCCCGTTTGGGAAAAAGTCTCTGCCGAGAACGGACACGATGACATGTCCCGTCTCTGGGAAAGCACAGATCCCAAGCGCTGCTGTGCCTGTGAATAGGCTGCCCAGGGAAGGTGAAGACCAGCAAGAGCTTTCAGGGCTAGCACCTTCATTGTGGGAGAAGGAGCCGGACGTTTCCCGTTTGGGAAAAAGGCTCTGCCGAGAAAGGACATGATGACATGTCCCGTCTCTGGGAAAGCACAGATCCCTAGTGATGTTATGCCTGTGAATAGGCTGCCCAGGAAAGGTGAAGAGCAGCAACAGCTTTCAGTGCTGGCCCGTTCCTTGTGGCAGAAGGAGCCGGACGTTTCCCGTTTCGGAAAAATACTCTGCCGAGAATGGACACGATGACATGTCCCGTCTCTGGGAAAGCATAGATCCCAATCGTTGCTGTGCCTCTGAATAGGCTGCCCAGGGAAGGTGAAGACCAGCAAGAGCTTTTAGGGCTAGCACCTTCATTGTGGGAGAAGGAGCCGGACGTTTCCCGTTTTGCAAAAATACTCTGCCGAGAAAGGACACGATGACATCTCCCGTCTCTGGGAAAGCACAGATCCAAGGGCTGCTGTGCCTGTGAATAGGGTGCACGGGGAAGGTGAAGACCAGAAGAGCTTTCAGGGCTGGCCCCTTCCTTGTGGGAGAAGGAGCCGGACGTTTCCCGTTTGGGAAAAAGGCTCTGCCGAGAAAGAACACGATGACATGTCCCGTCCCTTAGAAAGCACAGATCCCTAGTGATATTATGCCTGTGAATAGGCTGCCAAGGGAACGTGAAGACCAGCAGCACCTTTCAGGGCTGGCCCCTTCCTTGTGGCAGAAGGAGCCGGACGTTTCCCGTTTGGGAAAAATACTCTGCCGAGAAAGGACACGATGACATGTCCCGTCTCTGGGAAAGCACAGATCCCAACTGCTGCTGTGCCTATGAATAGGGTGCACGGGGAAGGTGAAGACCAGCAAGAGCTTTCAGGGCTAGCACCTTCATTGTGGGAGAAGGAGCCGGACGTTTCCCATTTTGGAAAAAGGCTCTGCCGAGAAAGGACATGATGACATGTCCCGTCTCTGGGAAAGCAAAGGCCCGAAGCGTTGCTGTGCTTATTAATAGGCTGCCCAGGGAAGGTGAAGACCAACAACAACTTTTAGGGCTGGCCCCTTCCTTGTGGGAGAAGGAGCCGGACGTTTCCCGTTTGGGAAAAATACTCTGCCGAGAAAGGACACGATGACATGTCCCGTCTCTGGGAAAGCACAGATCCCTAGCGTTTCTGTGCTTATTAATAGGCTGCCCAGGGAAGGTGAAGACCAGCAACAGCTTTCTGGGCTGGCCCCTTCCTTGTGGGAGAAGGAGCCGGACGTTTCCCGTTTGGGAAAAAGTCTCTGCCGAGAAAGGACACGATGACATCTCCCGTCCCTGAGAAAGCACAGATTCGAAGCGCTGCTCTGCCTGTGAATAGGGTGCACGGGGAAGGTGAAGACCAGCAGCACCTTTCAGGGCTGGCCCCTTCCTTGTGGCAGAAGGAGCCGGACGTTTCCCGTTTGGGAAAAAGTCTCTGCCGAGAACGGACACGATGACATGTCCCGTCTCTGGGAAAGCACAGATCCCAACCGCTGCTGTGCCTGTGAATAGGCTGCCCAGGGAAGGTGAAGACCAGCAAGAGCTTTCAGGGCTAGCACCTTCATTGTGGGAGAAGGAGCCGGACGTTTCCCGTTTGGGAAAAAGGCTCTGCCGAGAAAGGACATGATGACATGTCCCGTCTCTGGGAAAGCACAGATCCCTAGTGATGTTATGCCTGTGAATAGGCTGCCCAGGGAAGGTGAAGAGCAGCAACAGCTTTCAGTGCTGGCCCGTTCCTTGTGGCAGAAGGAGCCGGACGTTTCCCATTTCGGAAAAATACTCTGCCGAGAATGGACACGATGACATGTCCCGTCTCTGAGAAAGCATAGATCCCAATCGTTGCTGTGCCTCTGAATAGGCTGCCCAGGGAAGGTGAAGACCAGCAAGAGCTTTCAGGGCTGGCCCCTTCCTTGTGGGAGAAGGAGCCGGACGTTTCCCGTTTGGGAAAAAGGCTCTGCCGAGAAAGAACACGATGACATGTCCCGTCCCTTAGAAAGCACAGATCCCTAGTGATATTATGCCTGTGAATAGGCTGCCAAGGGAACGTGAAGACCAGCAGCACCTTTCAGGGCTGGCCCCTTCCTTGTGGCAGAAGGAGCCAGACCTTTCCCGTTTGGGAAAAATACTCTGCCGAGAAAGGACACGATCACATGTCCCGTTCCTGAGAAAGCACAGAACCCAAGCTCTGCGGTGCCTATGAATAGGGTGCCCAGGGAAGGTAAAGACCAGCAACAGCTTTCAGGGCTGCCCCTTCCTTGTGGCAGAAGGAGCCGGACGTTTCCCGTTTGGGAAAAAGGTTCTGCCGAGAACGGACACGATGACATCTCCCGTCCCTTAGAAAGCTCAGATCCGAAGCGCTGCTGTGCCTGTGAATAGGGTGCACGGGGAAGGTGAAGACCAGCAGCACCTTTCGGGGCTGGCCCCTTCCTTGTGGGAGAAGGAGCCGGACGTTTCCCGTTTGGGAAAAAGCTCTGCCGAGAAAGGACACGATGACATGTCCCGTCTCTGGGAAAGCACAGATCCCAACCGCTGCTGTGCTTATTAATAGGCTGCCCAGGGAAGGTGAAGAGCAGCAACAGCTTTCAGGGCTGGCCCCTTCCTTGTGGGAGAAGCAGCCGGACGTTTCCCGTTTGGGAAAAAGGCTCTGCCAAGAAAGGACATGATGACATGTCCCGTCTCTGGGAAAGCACAGATCCCTAGTGATGTTATGCCTGTGAATCAGCTGCCCAGGGAAGGTGAAGAGCAGCAACAGCTTTCAGTGCTGGCCCGTTCCTTGTGGCAGAAGGAGCCGGACGTTTCCCGTTTCGGAAAAATACTCTGCCGAGAATGGACACGATGACATGTCCCGTCTCTGGGAAAGCATAGATCCCAATCGTTGCTGTGCCTCTGAATAGGCTGCCCAGGGAAGGTGAAGACCAGCAAGAGCTTTTAGGGCTAGCGCCTTCATTGTGGGTGAAGGAGCCGGACGTTTCCCTTTTTGCAAAAATACTCTGCCGAGAAAGGACACGATGACATCTCCCGTCTCTGGGAAAGCACAGATCCAAGCGCTGCTGTGCCTTTGAATAGGGTGCACGGGGAAGGTGAAGACCAGCAGCACCTTTCAGGGCTGGCCCCTTCCTTGTGGGAGAAGGAGCCGGACGTTTCCCTTTTGGGAAAAAGTCTCTGCCGAGGACGGACACGATGACATGTCCCGTCTCTGGGAACGCACAGGTCCCAAGCGTTGCTGTGCTTATTAATAGGCTGCCCAGGGAAGGTGAAGACCAGCAACAACTTTTAGGGCTGCCCCCTTCCTTGTGGGAGAAGGAGCCGGACGTTTCCCGTTTGGGAAAAAGTCTCTGCCGAGAAAGGACACAATGACATCTCCCGTCCCTGAGAAACCACAGATTTGAAGCGCTGCTCTGCCTGTGAATAGGGTGCACGGGGAAGGTGAAGACCAGCAACAGCTTTCAGGGCTAGCACCTTCATTGTGGGAGAAGGAGCCGGACGTTTCCCGTTTGGGAAAAAGGCTCTGCCGAGAAAGGACATGATGACATGTCCCGTCTCTGGGAAAGCACAGATCCCTAGTGATGTTATGCCTGTGAATAGGCTGCCAAAGGAAGGTGAAGACTAACAACAGCTTTCAGGGCTGGCCCCTTCATTGTGGGAGAAGGAGCCGTACGTTTCCCGTTTGGGAAAAAGTCTCTGCCGAGAACGGACACGATCACATGTCCCGTTCCTGAGAAAGCACAGAATCCAAGCTCTGCGGTGCCTATGAATAGGGTGCCCAGGGAAGGTAAAGACCAGCAACAGCTTTCAGGGCTGCCCCTTCCTTGTGGCAGAACGAGCCGGACGTTTCCCGTTTGGGAAAAAGGTTCTGGCGAGAACGGACACGATGACATCTCCCGTCCCTTGGAAAGCTCAGATCCGAAGCGCTGCTGTGCCTGTGAATAGGGTGCACGGGGAAGGTGAAGACCAGCAGCACCTTTCGGGGCTGGCCCCTTCCTTGTGGGAGAAGGAGCCGGACGTTTCCCGTTTGGGAAAAAGCTCTGCCGAGAAAGGACACGATGACATGTCCCGTCTCTGGGAAAGCACAGATCCCAACCGCTGCTGTGCTTATTAATAGGCTGCCCAGGGAAGGTGAAGAGCAGCAACAGCTTTCAGGGCTGGCCCCTTCCTTGTGGGAGAAGCAGCCGGACGTTTCCCGTTTGGGAAAAAGGCTCTGCCAAGAAAGGACATGATGACATGTCCCGTCTCTGGGAAAGCACAGATCCCTAGTGATGTTATGCCTGTGAATAGGCTGCCCAGGGAAGGTGAAGAGCAGCAACAGCTTTCAGTGCTGGCCCGTTCCTTGTGGCAGAAGGAGCCGGACGTTTCCCGTTTTGCAAAAATACTCTGCCGAGAAAGGACACGATGACATGTCCCGTCTCTGGGAAAGCATAGATCCCAATCGTTGCTGTGCCTCTGAATAGGCTGCCCAGGGAAGGTGAAGACCAGCAAGAGCTTTTAGTGCTAGCGCCTTCATTGTGGGAGAAGGAGCCGGTCGTTTCCCTTTTTGCAAAAATACTCTGCCGAGAAAGGACACGATGACATCTCCCGTCTCTGGGAAAGCACAGATCCAAGCGCTGCTGTGCCTGTGAATAGGGTGCACGGGGAAGGTGAAGACCAGCAGCACCTTTCAGGGCTGGCCCCTTCCTTGTGGGAGAAGGAGCCGGACATTTCCCGTTTGGGAAAAAGGCTCTGCCGAGAAAGGACACGATGACATGTCCCGTCCCTTAGAAAGCACAGGTCCCTAGTGATATTATGCCTGTGAATAGGCTGCCAAGGGAACGTGAAGACCAGCAGCACCTTTCAGGGCTGGCCCCTTCCTTGTGGGAGAAGGAGCCGGACGTTTCCCGTTTAGGAAAAATACTCTGCCGAGAAAGGACACGATGACATGTCCCGTCTCTGGGAAAGCACAGATCCCAACTGCTGCTGTGCCTATGAATAGGGTGCACGGGGAAGGTGAAGACTAGCAAGAGCTTTCAGGGCTAGCACATTCATTGTGGGAGAAGGAGCCGGACGTTTCCCATTTTGGAAAAAGGCTCTGCCGAGAAAGGACATGATGACATGTCCCGTCTCTGGGAAAGCAAAGGTCCGAAGCGTTGCTGTGCTTATTAATAGGCTGCCCAGGGAAGGTGAAGACCAGCAACAACTTTCAGGGCTGACCCCTTCATTGTGGCAGAAGGAGCCGGACGTTTCCCGTTTGGGAAAAAGGCTCTGCCGAGAACGGACACGATGACATGTCCCGTCTCTGGGAAAGCACAGATCCCAAGCGTTGCTGTGCTTATTAATAGGCTGCCCAGGGAAGGTGAAGACCAGCAACAACTTTCAGTGCTGGCCCGTTCCTTGTGGCAGAAGGAGCCGGACGTTTCCGGTTTCGGAATAATAATCTGCCGAGAATGGACAGGATGACATGTCCCGTCTCTGGGAAAGCATAGATCCCAATCGTTGCTGTGCCTCTGAATAGGCTGCCCAGGGAACGTGAAGACCAGCAAGAGCTTTTAGGGCTGGCCCCTTCCTTGTGGCAGAAGGAGCCGGACGTTTCCCGTTTGGGAAAAAGGCTCTGCCGAGAACGGACACGATGACATGTCCCGTCTCTGGGAAAGCACAGATCCCAACCGCTGCTGTGCCTATGAAAAGGGTGCACGGGGAAGATAAACACCAGCAAGAGCTTTTAGGGCTGGCCCCTTCCTTGTGGCAGAAGGAGCCGGACGTTTCCCGTTTTGCAAAAATACTCTGCCGAGAAAGGACACGATGACATGTCCCGTCCCTGGGAAAGCACAGATCCCTAGTAATGTTATGCCTGTGAATAGGCTGCCAAGGGAAGGTGAAGACCAGCAACAGCTTTCAGGGCTGGCCCCTTCCTTGTGGCAGAAGGAGCCAGACGTTTCCCGTTTGGGAAAAATAATCTGCCGAGAACGGACACGATGACATGTCCCGTCTCTGGGAAAGCACAGATCCCAAGCGTTGCTGTGCTTATTAATAGGCTGCCCAGGGAAGGTGAAGACCAGCAGCAGCTTTCAGGGCTGGCCCCTTCCTTGTGGGAGAAGGAGCCGGACGTTTCCCGTTTGGGAAAATGTCTCTGCCGAGAAAGGACACGATGACATCTCCCGTCCCTGAGAAAGCACAGATCCGAAGCGCTGCTGTGCCTGTGAAAAGGGTGCACGGTAAAGGTGAAACCAGCAACAGCTTTCAGGCCTAGCACCTTCATTGTGGCAGAAGGAGCCGGACGTTTCCCGTTTGGGAAAAAGGCTCTGCCGAGAACGGACACGATGACATGTCCCGTCTCTGGGAAAGCACAGATCCCTAATGATGTTATGCCTGTGAATAGGCTGCCAAGGGAACGTGAAGCCCAGCAGCACCTTTCAGGGCTGGCCCCTTCCTTGTGGCAGAAGTAGCCGGACGTTTCCCATTTTGGAAAAAGGCTCTGCCGAGAAAGGACACAATCACATGTCCCGTTCCTGAGAAAGCACAGAATCCAAGCTCTGCGGTGCCTATGAATAGGGTGCTCAGGGAAGGTAAAGACCAGCAACAGCTTTCAGGGCTGCCCCTTCCTTGTGGCAGAACGAGCCGGACGTTTCCCGTTTGGGAAAAAGGTTCTGCCGAGAACGGACACGATGACATCTCCCGTCTCTTAGAAAGCTCAAATCCGAAGCGCTGCTGTGCCTGTGAATAGGGTGCACGGGGAAGGTGAAGACCAGCAGCACCTTTCGGGGCTGGCCCCTTCCTTGTGGGAGAAGGAGCCGGACGTTTCCCGTTTGGGAAAAAGGCTCTGCCGAGAAAGGACATGATGACATGTCCCGTCTCTGGGAAAGCAACGGTCCGAAGCGTTGCTGTGCTTATAAATAGGCTGCCCAGGGAAGGTGAAGACCAACAAAAACTTTTAGGGCTGGCCCCTTCCTTGTGGGAGAAGGAGCCGGACGTTTCCCATTTCGGAAGAATACTCTGCCGAGAACGGACACGATGACATGTCCCGTCTCTGGGAAAGCACAGATCCCTAGCGTTTCTGTGCGTATTAATAGGCTGCCCAGGGAAGGTGAAGACCAGCAACAGCTTTCTGGGCTGGCACCTTCCTTGTGGGAGAAGGAGCCAGACGTTTCCCGTTTGGGAAAAAGTCTCTGCCGAGAAAGGACACGATGACATCTCCCGTCCCTGAGAAAGCACAGATCCGAAGCGCTGCTCTGCCTGTGAATAGGGTGCACGGAGAAGGTGAAGACCAGCAACAGCTTTCAGGGCTGGCCCCTTCTTTGTGGCAGAAGGAGCCGGACGTTTCCCATTTCGGAAGAATACTCTGACGAGAAAGGACACGATGACATGTCCTGTGTCTGGGAAAGCACAGATCCCTAGTGATGTTATGCCTGTGAATAGGCTGCCAACGGAAGGTGAAGACCAGCAGCACCTTTCAGGGCTGGCCCCTTCCTTGTGGCAGAAGGAGCCAGACGTTTCCCGTTTGGGAAAAAGTCTCTGCCGAGAACGGACACGATGACATGTCCCGTCTCTGGGAAAGCACAGATCCCAACCGCTGCTGTGCCTGTGAATAGGCTGGCCAGGGAAGGTGAAGACCAGCAACAGCTTTCAGGGCTAGCACCTTCATTGCGGGAGAAGGAGCCGGACGTTTCCCGTTTGGGAAAAAGGCTCTGCCGAGAAAGGACACGATGACATGTCCCGTCTCTGGGAAAGCACAGATCCCAACCGCTGCTGTGCCTGTGAATACGGTGCACGGGGAAGGTGAAGACCAGTAAGAGCTTTCTGGGCTAGCACCTTCATTGTGGGAGAAGCAGCCGGACATTTCCCGTTTGGGAAAAAGATTCTGGCAAAAAAGGACACGATGACATGTCCCGTGTCTGGGAAAGCACAGGTCCCTAGTGATGTTCTGCCTGTGAATAGGCTGCCCAGGGAAGGTGAAGACCAGCAGCAACTTTCAGGGCTGGCCCCTTCCTTGTGGCAGAAGGAGCCGGATGTTTCCCGTTTGGGAAAAAGTCTCTGCCGAGAACGGACACGATGACATGTACCGTCTCTGGGAAAGCACAGATCCCTAGCGTTTCTGTGCTTATTAATAGGCTCCCCAGGGAAGGTGAAGACCAGCAACAACTTTTAGGGCTGGCCCCTTCCTTGTGGGAGAAGGAGCCGGACGTTTCCCGTTTGGGAAAAATACTCTGCCGAGAACGGACACGATGACATGTCCCGTCTCTGGGAAAGCACAGATCCCAAGCGCTGCTGTGCCTATGAATAGGGTGCATGGGGAAGGTAAAGACCATCAAGAGCTTTCAGGGCTGGCCCGTTCCTTGTGGCAGAACGAGCCGGACGTTTCCCGTTTGGGAAAAAGGTTCTCCTGAGAACGGACACGATGACATCTCCCGTCCCTTAGAAAGCTCAGATCCGAAGCGCTGCTGTGCCTGTGAATAGGGTGCACGGGGAAGGTGAAGACCAGCAGCACCTTTCGGGGCTGGCCCCTTCCTTGTGGGAGAAGGAGCCGGACGTTTCCCGTTTGGGAAAAAGCTCTGCCGAGAAAGGACACGATGACATGTCCCGTCTCTGGGAAAGCACAGGTCCCAAGCGTTGCTGTGCGTATGAATAGGGTGCATGGGGAAGGTAAAGACCATCAGGAGCTTTCAGGGCTGGCCCGTTCCTTGTGGCAGAAGGAGGTGGACGTTTCCTCTTTCGGAAAAAGTCTCTGCCAAGAACGAACACGATGACATGTCCCGTCTCTGGGAAAGCACAGGTCCCAACCGCTGCTGTGCTTATTACTAGGCTGCCCGGGGAAGGTGAAGACCAGCAACAGCTTTCAGGGCTGGCCCCTTCCTTGTGGGAGAAGCAGCCGGACGTTTCCCGTTTGGGAAAAAGGCTCTGCCGAGAAAGGACATGATGACATGTCCCGTCTCTGGGAAAGCACAGATCCCTAGTGATGTTATGCCTGTGAATAGGCTGCCCAGGGAAGGTGAAGAGCAGCAACAGCTTTCAGTGCTGGCCCGTTCCTTGTGGCAGAAGGAGCCGGACGTTTCCCGTTTCGGAAAAATACTCTGCCGAGAATGGACACGATGACATGTCCCGTCTCTGGGAAAGCATAGATCCCAATCGTTGCTGTGCCTCTGAATAGGCTGCCCAGGGAAGGTGAAGACCAGCAAGAGCTTTTAGGGCTAGGACCTTCATTGTGGGAGAAGGAGCCGGACGTTTCCCGTTTTGCAAAAATACTCTGCCGAGAAAGGACACGATGACATCTCCCGTCCCTGAGAAAGCACAGATCCGAAGCGCTGCTCTGCCTGTGAATAGGGTGCACGGGGAAGGTGAAGACCAGCAACAGCTTTCAGGGCTGGCCCCTTCCTTGTGGCAGAAGGAGCCGGACGTTTCCCATTTCGGAAGAATACTCTGCCGAGAACGGACACGATGACATGTCCCGTCCCTGGGAAAGCACAGATCCCTAGTGATGTTATGCCTGTGAATAGGCTGCCCAGGGAAGGTGAAGACCAGCAGCACCTTTCAGGGCTGGCCCCTTCCTTGTGGCAGAAGGAGCCGGACGTTTCCCGTTTGGGAAAAAGTCTCTGCCGAGAACGGACACGATGACATGTCCCGTCTCTGGGAAAGCACAGATCCCAACCGCTGCTGTGCCTGTGAATAGGCTGCCCAGGGAAGCTGAAGACCAGCAAGAGCTTTCAGGGCTAGCACCTTCATTGTGGGAGAAGGAGCCGGACGTTTCCCGTTTGGGAAAAAGGCTCTGCCGAGAAAGGGCACGATGACATCTCCCATCCCTGAGAAAGCACAGATTCGAAGCGCTGCTCTGCCTGTGAATAGGGTGCACGGGGAAGGTGAAGACCAGCAAGAGCTTTCAGGGCTAGCACCTTCATTGTGGCAGAAGGAGCCGGACGTTTCCCGTTTGGGAAAAAGGCTCTGCCGAGAAAGGACATGATGACATGTCCCGTCTCTGGGAAAGCACAGATCCCTAGTGATGTTATGCCTGTGAATAGGCTGCCCAGGGAAGGTGAAGAGCAGCAACAGCTTTCAGTGCTGGCCCGTTCCTTGTGGCAGAAGGAGCCGGACGTTTCCTGTTTCGGAAAAATACTCTGCCGAGAATGGACACGATGACATGTCCCGTCTCTGAGAAAGCATAGATCCCAATCGTTGCTGTGCCTCTGAATAGGCTGCCCAGGGAAGGTGAAGACCAGCAAGAGCTTTCAGGGCTGGCCCCTTCCTTGTGGGAGAAGGAGCCGGACGTTTCCCGTTTGGGAAAAAGGCTCTGCCGAGAAAGAACACGATGACATGTCCCGTCCCTTAGAAAGCACAGATCCCTAGTGATATTATGCCTGTGAATAGGCTGCCAAGGGAACGTGAAGACCAGCAGCACCTTTCAGGGCTGGCCCCTTCCTTGTGGCAGAAGGAGCCAGACCTTTCCCGTTTGGGAAAAATACTCTGCCGAGAAAGGACACGATGACATGTCCCGTCTCTGGGAAAGCACAGATCCCAACTGCTGCTGTGCCTATGAATAGGGTGCACGGGGAAGGTGAAGACCAGCAAGAGCTTTCAGGGCTAGCACCTTCATTGTGGGAGAAGGAGCCGGACGTTTCCCATTTTGGAAAAAGGCTCTGCCGAGAAAGGACATGATGACATGTCCCGTCTCTGGGAAAGCATAGGCCCGAAGCGTTGCTGTGCTTATTAATAGGCTGCCCAGGGAAGGTGAAGACCAACAACAACTTTTAGGGCTGGCCCCTTCCTTGTGGGAGAAGGAGCCGGACGTTTCCCGTTTGGGAAAAAGGTTCTGCCGAGAAAGGACACGATGACATGTCCCGTCTCTGGGAAAGCACAGATCCCTAGTGATGTTCTGCCTGTGAATAGGCTGCCCAGGGAAGGTGAAAACCAGCAACAGCTTTCACGGCTGGCCCCTTCCTTGTGGCTGAAGGAGCCGGACGTTTCCCGTTTGGGAAAAATACTCTGCCGAGAAAGGACACGATGACATGTCCCGTCTCTGGGAAAGCACAGATCCCTAGCGTTTCTGTGCTTATTAATAGGCTGCCCAGGGAAGGTGAAGACCAGCAACAGCTTTCTGGGCTGGCCCCTTCCTTGTGGGAGAAGGAGCCGGACGTTTCCCGTTTGGGAAAAAGTCTCTGCCGAGAAAGGACACGATGACATCTCCCGTCCCTGAGAAAGCACAGATTCGAAGCGCTGCTCTGGCTGTGAATAGGGTGCACGGGGAAGGTGAAGACCAGCAACAGCTTTCAGGGCTGGCCCCTTCCTTGTGGCAGAAGGAGCCGGACGTTTCCCATTTCGGAAGAATACTCTGCCGAGAACGGACACGATGACATGTCCCGTCCCTGGGAAAGCACAGATCCCTAGTGATGTTATGCCTGTGAATAGGCTGCCAACGGAAGGTGAAGACCAGCAGCAGCTTTCAGGGCTGGCCCCTTCCTTGTGGCAGAAGGAGCCGGACGTTTCCCGTTTGGGAAAAAGTCTCTGCCGAGAACGGACACGATGACATGTCCCGTCTCTGGGAAAGCACAGATCCCAACCGCTGCTGAGCCTGTGAATAGGCTGCCCAGGGAAGGTGAAGACCAGCAAGAGCTTTCAGGGCTAGCACCTTCATTGTGGGAGAAGGAGCCGGACGTTTCCCGTTTGGGAAAAAGGCTCTGCCGAGAAAGGGCACGATGACATCTCCCATCCCTGAGAAAGCACAGATTCGAAGCGCTGCTCTGCCTGTGAATAGGGTGCACGGGGAAGGTGAAGACCAGCAAGAGCTTTCAGGGCTAGCACCTTCATTGTGGGAGAAGGAGCCGGACGTTTCCCGTTTGGGAAAAAGGCTCTGCCGAGAAAGGACATGATGACATGTCCCGTCTCTGGGAAAGCACAGATCCCTAGTGATGTTATGCCTGTGAATAGGCTGCCCAGGGAAGGTGAAGAGCAGCAACAGCTTTCAGTGCTGGCCCGTTCCTTGTGGCAGAAGGAGCCGGACGTTTCCCGTTTCGGAAAAATACTCTGCCGAGAATGGACACGATGACATGTCCCGTCTCTGGGAAAGCATAGATCCCAATCGTTGCTGTGCCTCTGAATAGGCTGCCCAGGGAAGGTGAAGACCAGCAAGAGCTTTTAGGGCTAGCACCTTCATTGTGGGAGAAGGAGCCGGACGTTTCCCGTTTTGCAAAAATACTCTGCCGAGAAAGGACACGATGACATCTCCCGTCTCTGGGAAAGCACAGATCCAAGCGCTGCTGTGCCTGTGAATAGGGTGCACGGGGAAGGTGAAGACCAGAAGAGCTTTCAGGGCTGGCCCCTTCCTTGTGGGAGAAGGAGCCGGACGTTTCCCGTTTGGGAAAAAGGCTCTGCCGAGAAAGAACACGATGACATGTCCCGTCCCTTAGAAAGCACAGATCCCTAGTGATGTTATGCCTGTGAATACGCTGCCAAGGGAACGTGAAGACCAGCAGCACCTTTCAGGGCTGGCCCCTTCCTTGTGGCAGAAGGAGCCAGACCTTTCCGTTTTCGGAAAAATACTCTGCCGAGAAAGGACACGATGACATGTCCCGTCTCTGGGAAAGCACAGATCCCAACTGCTGCTGTGCCTATGAATAGGGTGCACGGGGAAGGTGAAGACCAGCAAGAGCTTTCAGGGCTAGCACCTTCATTGTGGGAGAAGGAGCCGGACGTTTCCCATTTTGGAAAAAGGCTCTGCCGAGAAAGGACATGATGACATGTCCCGTCTCTGGGAAAGCAAAGGCCCGAAGCGTTGCTGTGCTTATTAATAGGCTGCCCAGGGAAGGTGAAGACCAACAACAACTTTTAGGGCTGGCCCCTTCCTTGTGGCAGAAGGAGCCGGACGCTTCCCGTTTGGGAAAAAGGTTCTGCCGAGAAAGGACACGATGACATCTCCCGTCTCTGGGAAAGCACAGATCCCTAGTGATGTTCTGCCTGTGAATAGGCTGCCCAGGGAAGGTGAAGACCAGCAACAGCTTTCACGGCTGGCCCCTTCCTTGTGGCTGAAGGAGCCGGACGTTTCCCGTTTGGGAAAAATACTCTGCCGAGAAAGGACACGATGACATGTCCCGTCTCTGGGAAAGCACAGATCCCTAGCGTTTCTGTGCTTATTAATAGGCTGCCCAGGGAAGGTGAAGACCAGCAACAGCTTTCTGGGCTGGCCCCTTCCTTGTGGGAGAAGGAGCCGGACGTTTCCCGTTTGGGAAAAAGTCTCTGCCGAGAAAGGACACGATGACATCTCCCGTCCCTGAGAAAGCACAGATTCGAAGCGCTGCTCTGGCTGTGAATAGGGTGCACGGGGAAGGTGAAGACCAGCAACAGCTTTCAGGGCTGGCCCCTTCCTTGTGGCAGAAGGAGCCGGACGTTTCCCATTTCGGAAGAATACTCTGCCGAGAACGGACACGATGACATGTCCCGTCCCTGGGAAAGCACAGATCCCTAGTGATGTTATGCCTGTGAATAGGCTGCCAACGGAAGGTGAAGACCAGCAGCAGCTTTCAGGGCTGGCCCCTTCCTTGTGGCAGAAGGAGCCGGACGTTTCCCGTTTGGGAAAAAGTCTCTGCCGAGAACGGACACGATGACATGTCCCGTCTCTGGGAAAGCACAGATCCCAACCGCTGCTGAGCCTGTGAATAGGCTGCCCAGGGAAGGTGAAGACCAGCAAGAGCTTTCAGGGCTAGCACCTTCATTGTGGGAGAAGGAGCCGGACGTTTCCCGTTTGGGAAAAAGGCTCTGCCGAGAAAGGGCACGATGACATCTCCCATCCCTGAGAAAGCACAGATTCGAAGCGCTGCTCTGCCTGTGAATAGGGTGCACGGGGAAGGTGAAGACCAGCAAGAGCTTTCAGGGCTAGCACCTTCATTGTGGGAGAAGGAGCCGGACGTTTCCCGTTTGGGAAAAAGGCTCTGCCGAGAAAGGACATGATGACATGTCCCGTCTCTGGGAAAGCACAGATCCCTAGTGATGTTATGCCTGTGAATAGGCTGCCCAGGGAAGGTGAAGAGCAGCAACAGCTTTCAGTGCTGGCCCGTTCCTTGTGGCAGAAGGAGCCGGACGTTTCCCGTTTCGGAAAAATACTCTGCCGAGAATGGACACGATGACATGTCCCGTCTCTGGGAAAGCATAGATCCCAATCGTTGCTGTGCCTCTGAATAGGCTGCCCAGGGAAGGTGAAGACCAGCAAGAGCTTTTAGGGCTAGCACCTTCATTGTGGGAGAAGGAGCCGGACGTTTCCCGTTTTGCAAAAATACTCTGCCGAGAAAGGACACGATGACATCTCCCGTCTCTGGGAAAGCACAGATCCAAGCGCTGCTGTGCCTGTGAATAGGGTGCACGGGGAAGGTGAAGACCAGAAGAGCTTTCAGGGCTGGCCCCTTCCTTGTGGGAGAAGGAGCCGGACGTTTCCCGTTTGGGAAAAAGGCTCTGCCGAGAAAGAACACGATGACATGTCCCGTCCCTTAGAAAGCACAGATCCCTAGTGATGTTATGCCTGTGAATACGCTGCCAAGGGAACGTGAAGACCAGCAGCACCTTTCAGGGCTGGCCCCTTCCTTGTGGCAGAAGGAGCCAGACCTTTCCGTTTTCGGAAAAATACTCTGCCGAGAAAGGACACGATGACATGTCCCGTCTCTGGGAAAGCACAGATCCCAACTGCTGCTGTGCCTATGAATAGGGTGCACGGGGAAGGTGAAGACCAGCAAGAGCTTTCAGGGCTAGCACCTTCATTGTGGGAGAAGGAGCCGGACGTTTCCCATTTTGGAAAAAGGCTCTGCCGAGAAAGGACATGATGACATGTCCCGTCTCTGGGAAAGCAAAGGCCCGAAGCGTTGCTGTGCTTATTAATAGGCTGCCCAGGGAAGGTGAAGACCAACAACAACTTTTAGGGCTGGCCCCTTCCTTGTGGCAGAAGGAGCCGGACGCTTCCCGTTTGGGAAAAAGGTTCTGCCGAGAAAGGACACGATGACATCTCCCGTCTCTGGGAAAGCACAGATCCCTAGTGATGTTCTGCCTGTGAATAGGCTGCCCAGGGAAGGTGAAGACCAGCAACAGCTTTCACGGCTGGCCCCTTCCTTGTGGCTGAAGGAGCCGGACGTTTCCCGTTTGGGAAAAATACTCTGCCGAGAAAGGACACGATGACATGTCCCGTCTCTGGGAAAGCACAGATCCCTAGCGTTTCTGTGCTTATTAATAGGCTGCCCAGGGAAGGTGAAGACCAGCAACAGCTTTCTGGGCTGGCCCCTTCCTTGTGGGAGAAGGAGCCGGACGTTTCCCGTTTGGGAAAACGTCTCTGCCAATAAAGGACACGATGACATCTCCCGTCCCTGAGAAAGCACAGATTCGAAGCGCTGCTGTGCCTGTGAATAGGGTGCACGGGGAAGGTGAAGACCAGCAACAGCTTTCAGGGCTGGCCCCTTCCTTGTGGCAGAAGGAGCCGGACGTTTCCCATTTCGGAAGAATACTCTGCCGAGAACGGACACGATGACATGTCCCGTCCCTGGGAAAGCACAGATCCCTAGTGATGTTATGCCTGTGAATAGGCTGCCAACGGAAGGTGAAGACCAGCAGCACCTTTCAGGGCTGGCCCCTTCCTTGTGGGAGAAGGAGCCGGACGTTTCCCGTTTGGGAAAAAGTCTCTGCCGAGAACGGACACGATGACATGTCCCGTCTCTGGGAAAGCACAGATCCCAACCGCTGCTGTGCCTGTGAATAGGCTGCCCAGGGAAGGTGAAGACCAGCAAGAGCTTTCAGGGCTAGCACCTTCATTGTGGGAGAAGGAGCCGGACGTTTCCCGTTTGGGAAAAAGGCTCTGCCGAGAAAGGACACGATGACATCTCCCATCCCTGAGAAAGCACAGATTCGAAGCGCTGCTCTGCCTGTGAATAGGGTGCACGGGGAAGGTGAAGACCAGCAAGAGCTTTCAGGGCTAGCACCTTCATTGTGGGAGAAGGAGCCGGACGTTTCCCGTTTGGGAAAAAGGCTCTGCCGAGAAAGGACATGATGACATGTCCCGTCTCTGGGAAAGCACAGATCCCTAGTGATGTTATGCCTGTGAATAGGCTGCCCAGGGAAGGTGAAGAGCAGCAACAGCTTTCAGTGCTGGCCCGTTCCTTGTGGCAGAAGGAGCCGGACTTTTCCCATTTGGGAAAAATACTCTGCCGAGAATGGACACGATGACATGTCCCGTCTCTGGGAAAGCATAGATCCCAATCGTTGCTGTGCCTCCTGAATAGGCTGCCCAGGGAAGGTGAAGACCAGCAAGAGCTTTTAGGGCTAGCACCTTCATTGTGGGAGAAGGAGCCGGACGTTTCCCGTTTTGCAAAAATACTCTGCCGAGAAAGGACACGATGACATCTCCCGTCTCTGGGAAAGCACAGATCCAAGCGCTGCTGTGCCTGTGAATAGGGTGCACGGGGAAGGTGAAGACCAGAAGAGCTTTCAGGGCTGGCCCCTTCCTTGTGGGAGAAGGAGCCGGACGTTTCCCGTTTGGGAAAAATGCTCTGCCGAGAAAGGACACGATGACATGTCCCGTCCCTTAGAAAGCACAGGTCCCTAGTGATATTATGCCTGTGAATAGGCTGCCAAGGGAACGTGAAGACCAGCAGCACCTTTCAGGGCTGGCCCCTTCCTTGTGGGAGAAGGAGCCGGACGTTTCCCGTTTGGGAAAAATACTCTGCCGAGAAAGGACACGATGACATGTCCCGTCTCTGGGAAAGCACAGATCCCAAGCGCTGCTGTGCCTATGAATAGGGTGCACGAGGAAGGTGAAGACCAGCAAGAGCTTTCAGGGCTAGCACCTTCATTGTGGGAGAAGGAGCCGGACGTTTCCCATTTTGGAAAAAGGCTCTGCCGAGAAAGGACATGATGACATGTCCCGTCTCTGGGAAAGCAAAGGCCCGAAGCGTTGCTGTGCTTATTAATAGGCTGCCCAGGGAAGGTGAAGACCAGCAACAACTTGTAGGGCTGGCCCCTTCCTTGTGGGAGAAGGAGCCGGACGTTTCCCGTTTGGGAAAAAGGCTCTGCCGAGAACTGACACGATGACATGTCCCGTCTGTGGGAAAGCACAGATCCCAAATGCTGCTGTGCCTATGAATAGGCTGCCCAGGGAAGGTGAAGACCAGCAACAGCTTTCACGGCTGGCCCCTTCCTTGTGGCTGAAGGAGCCGGACGTTTCCCGTTTGGGAAAAATACTCTGCCGAGAAAGGACACGATGACATGTCCCGTCTCTGGGAAAGCACAGATCCCTAGCGTTTCTGTGCTTATTAATAGGCTGCCCAGGGAAGGTGAAAACCAGCGGCACCTTTCAGGGGTGGCCCCTTCCTTGTGGGAGAAGGAGCCGGACGTTTCCCGTTTGGGAAAAAGTCTCTGCCAAGAAAGGACACGATGACATCTCCCGTCCCTGAGAAAGCACAGATTCGAAGCGCTGCTGTGCCTGTGAATAGGGTGCACGGGGAAGGTGAAGACCAGCAACAGCTTTCAGGGCTAGCACCTTCCTTGTGGCAGAAGGAGCCGGACGTTTCCCATTTCGGAAGAATACTCTGCCGAGAACGGACACGATGACATGTCCCGTCCCTGGGAAAGCACAGATCCCTAGTGATGTTATGCCTGTGAATAGGCTGCCAACGGAAGGTGAAGACCAGCAGCACCTTTCAGGGCTGGCCCCTTCCTTGTGGGAGAAGGAGCCGGACGTTTCCCGTTTGGGAAAAAGTCTCTGCCGAGAACGGACACGATGACATGTCCCGTCTCTGGGAAAGCACAGATCCCAACCGCTGCTGTGCCTGTGAATAGGCTGCCCAGGGAAGGTGAAGACCAGCAAGAGCTTTCAGGGCTAGCACCTTCATTGTGGGAGAAGGAGCCGGACGTTTCCCGTTTGGGAAAAAGGCTCTGCCGAGAAAGGACACGATGACATCTCCCATCCCTGAGAAAGCACAGATTCGAAGCGCTGCTCTGCCTGTGAATAGGGTGCACGGGGAAGGTGAAGACCAGCAAGAGCTTTCAGGGCTAGCACCTTCCTTGTGGGAGAAGGAGCCGGACGTTTCCCGTTTGGGAAAAAGGCTCTGCCGAGAAAGGACATGATGACATGTCCCGTCTCTGGGAAAGCACAGATCCCTAGTGATGTTATGCCTGTGAATAGGCTGCCCAGGGAAGGTGAAGAGCAGCAACAGCTTTCAGTGCTGGCCCGTTCCTTGTGGCAGAAGGAGCCGGACGTTTCCCGTTTCGGAAAAATACTCTGCCGAGAATGGACACGATGACATGTCCCGTCTCTGGGAAAGCATAGATCCCAATCGTTGCTGTGCCTCTGAATAGGCTGCCCAGGGAAGGTGAAGACCAGCAAGAGCTTTTAGGGCTAGCACCTTCATTGTGGGAGAAGGAGCCGGACGTTTCCCGTTTTGCAAAAATACTCTGCCGAGAAAGGACACGATGACATCTCCCGTCTCTGGGAAAGCACAGATCCAAGCGCTGCTGTGCCTGTGAATAGGGTGCACGGGGAAGGTGAAGACCAGAAGAGCTTTCAGGGCTGGCCCCTTCCTTGTGGGAGAAGGAGCCGGACGTTTCCCGTTTGGGAAAAAGGCTCTGCCGAGAAAGGACACGATGACATGTCCCGTCCCTTAGAAAGCACAGATCCCTAGTGATATTATGCCTGTGAATAGGCTGCCAAGGGAACGTGAAGACCAGCAGCACCTTTCAGGGCTGGCCCCTTCCTTGTGGGAGAAGGAGCCGGACGTTTCCCGTTTGGGAAAAATACTCTGCCGAGAAAGGACACGATGACATGTCCCGTCTCTGGGAAAGCACAGATCCCAAGCGCTGCTGTGCCTATGAATAGGGTGCACGAGGAAGGTGAAGACCAGCAAGAGCTTTCAGGGCTAGCACCTTCATTGTGGGAGAAGGAGCCGGACGTTTCCCATTTTGGAAAAAGGCTCTGCCGAGAAAGGACATGATGACATGTCCCGTCTCTGGGAAAGCAAAGGCCCGAAGCGTTGCTGTGCTTATTAATAGGCTGCCCAGGGAAGGTGAAGACCAACAACAACTTGTAGGGCTGGCCCCTTCCTTGTGGGAGAAGGAGCCGGACGTTTCCCGTTTGGGAAAAAGGCTCTGCCGAGAACTGACACGATGACATGTCCCGTCTGTGGGAAAGCACAGATCCCAAATGCTGCTGTGCCTATGAATAGGCTGCCCAGGGAAGGTGAAGACCAGCAACAGCTTTCACGGCTGGCCCCTTCCTTGTGGCTGAAGGAGCCGGACGTTTCCCGTTTGGGAAAAATACTCTGCCGAGAAAGGACACGATGACATGTCCCGTCTCTGGGAAAGCACAGATCCCTAGCGTTTCTGTGCTTATTAATAGGCTGCCCAGGGAAGGTGAAAACCAGCGGCACCTTTCAGGGGTGGCCCCTTCCTTGTGGGAGAAGGAGCCGGACGTTTCCCGTTTGGGAAAAAGTCTCTGCCAAGAAAGGACACGATGACATCTCCCGTCCCTGAGAAAGCACAGATTCGAAGCGCTGCTGTGCCTGTGAATAGGGTGCACGGGGAAGGTGAAGACCAGCAACAGCTTTCAGGGCTAGCACCTTCCTTGTGGCAGAAGGAGCCGGACGTTTCCCATTTCGGAAGAATACTCTGCCGAGAACGGACACGATGACATGTCCCGTCCCTGGGAAAGCACAGATCCCTAGTGATGTTATGCCTGTGAATAGGCTGCCAACGGAAGGTGAAGACCAGCAGCACCTTTCAGGGCTGGCCCCTTCCTTGTGGGAGAAGGAGCCGGACGTTTCCCGTTTGGGAAAAAGTCTCTGCCGAGAACGGACACGATGACATGTCCCGTCTCTGGGAAAGCACAGATCCCAACCGCTGCTGTGCCTGTGAATAGGCTGCCCAGGGAAGGTGAAGACCAGCAAGAGCTTTCAGGGCTAGCACCTTCATTGTGGGAGAAGGAGCCGGACGTTTCCCGTTTGGGAAAAAGGCTCTGCCGAGAAAGGACACGATGACATCTCCCATCCCTGAGAAAGCACAGATTCGAAGCGCTGCTCTGCCTGTGAATACGGTGCACGGGGAAGGTGAAGACCAGCAAGAGCTTTCAGGGCTAGCACCTTCCTTGTGGGAGAAGGAGCCGGACGTTTCCCGTTTGGGAAAAAGGCTCTGCCGAGAAAGGACATGATGACATGTCCCGTCTCTGGGAAAGCACAGATCCCTAGTGATGTTATGCCTGTGAATAGGCTGCCCAGGGAAGGTGAAGAGCAGCAACAGCTTTCAGTGCTGGCCCGTTCCTTGTGGCAGAAGGAGCCGGACGTTTCCCGTTTCGGAAAAATACTCTGCCGAGAATGGACACGATGACATGTCCCGTCTCTGGGAAAGCATAGATCCCAATCGTTGCTGTGCCTCTGAATAGGCTGCCCAGGGAAGGTGAAGACCAGCAAGAGCTTTTAGGGCTATCACCTTCATTGTGGGAGAAGGAGCCGGACGTTTCCCGTTTTGCAAAAATACTCTGCCGAGAAAGGACACGATGACATCTCCCGTCTCTGGGAAAGCACAGATCCAAGCGCTGCTGTGCCTGTGAATAGGGTGCACGGGGAAGGTGAAGACCAGAAGAGCTTTCAGGGCTGGCCCCTTCCTTGTGGGAGAAGGAGCCGGACGTTTCCCGTTTGGGAAAAAGGCTCTGCCGAGAAAGGACACGATGACATGTCCCGTCCCTTAGAAAGCACAGGTCCCTAGTGATATTATGCCTGTGAATAGGCTGCCAAGGGAACGTGAAGACCAGCAGCACCTTTCAGGGCTGGCCCCTTCCTTGTGGGAGAAGGAGCCGGACGTTTCCCGTTTGGGAAAAAGGCTCTGCCGAGAAAGAACACGATGACATGTCCCGTCCCTTAGAAAGCACAGATCCCTAGTGATATTATGCCTGTTAATAGGCTGCCAAGGGAACGTGAAGACCAGCAGCACCTTTCAGGGCTGGCCCCTTCCTTGTGGCAGAAGGAGCCGGACGTTTCCCTTTTGGGAAAAATACTCTGCCGAGAAAAGACACGATGACATGTCCCGTCTCTGGGAAAGCACAGATCCCAACTGCTGCTGTGCCTATGAATAGGGTGCACGGGGAAGGTGAAGACCAGCAAGAGCTTTCAGGGCTAGCACCTTCATTGTGGGAGAAGGAGCCGGACGTTTCCCATTTTGGAAAAAGGCTCTGCCGAGAAAGGACATGATGACATGTCCCGTCTCTGGGAAAGCAAAGGCCCGAAGCGTTGCTGTGCTTATTAATAGGCTGCCCAGGGAAGGTGAAGACCAACAACAACTTTTAGGGCTGGCCCCTTCCTTGTGGGAGAAGGAGCCGGACGCTTCCCGTTTGGGAAAAAGGTTCTGCCGAGAAAGGACACGATGACATGTCCCGTCTCTGGGAAAGCACAGATCCCTAGTGATGTTCTGCCTGTGAATAGGCTGCCCAGGGAAGGTGAAAACCAGCAACAGCTTTCACGGCTGGCCCCTTCCTTGTGGCTGAAGGAGCCGGACGTTTCCCGTTTGGGAAAAATACTCTGCCGAGAAAGGACACGATGACATGTCCCGTCTCTGGGAAAGCACAGATCCCTAGCGTTTCTGTGCTTATTAATAGGCTGCCCAGGGAAGGTGAAGACCAGCAACAGCTTTCAGGGCTGGCCCCTTACTTGTGGGAGAAGGAGCCGGACGTTTCCCGTTTGGGAAAAAGTCTCTGCCAATAAAGGACACGATGACATCTCCCGTCCCTGAGAAAGCACAGATCCGAAGCGCTGCTGTGCCTGTGAATAGGGTGCACGGGGAAGGTGAAGACCAGCAACAGCTTTCAGGGCTGGCCCCTTCCTTGTGGCAGAAGGAGCCGGACGTTTCCCATTTCGGAAGAATACTCTGCCGAGAACGGACACGATGACATGTCCCGTCTCTGGGAAAGCACAGATCCCTAGTGATGTTATGCCTGTGAATAGGCTGCCAACGGAAGGTGAAGACCAGCAGCACCTTTCAGGGCTGGCCCCTTCCTTGTGGCAGAAGGAGCCGGACGTTTCCCGTTTGGGAAAAAGTCTCTGCCGAGAACGGACACGATGACATGTCCCGTCTCTGGGAAAGCACAGGTCCCAAGCGTTGCTGTGCTTATTAATAGGCTCCCCAGGGAAGGTGAAGACCAGCAACAACTTTTAGGGCTGGCCCCTTCCTTGTGGCAGAAGGAGCCGGACATTTCCCGTTTGGGAAAAATACTCTGCCGAGAACGGACACGATGACATGTCCCGTCTATGGGAAAGCACAGATCCCAAGCGCTGCTGTGCCTATGAATAGGGTGCATGGGGAAGGTAAAGACCATGAAGAGCTTTCAGGGCTGGCCCGTTCCTTGTGGCAGAAGGAGCCGGACGTTTCCTCTTTGAGAAAAAGTCTCTGCCGAGAACGAACACGATGACATGCCCCGTCTCTGGGAAAGCACAGATCCCAAGCGTTGCTGTGCTTATTAATAGGCTGCCCAGGGAAGGTGAAGACCAGCAACAGCTTTCTGGGCTAGCACCTTCATTGTGGGAGAAGGAGCCGGACGTTTCCCGTTTGGGAAAAAAGCTGTGCCGAGAAAGGACACGATGACATCTCCCATCCCTGAGAAAGCACAGATTCGAAGCGCTGCTCTGCCTGTGAATAGGGTGCACGGGGACGGTGAAGACCAGCAAGAGATTTCAGGCCTAGCACCTTCATTGTGGGAGGAGGAGCCGGACGGTTCCCATTTTGGAAAAAGGCTCTGCCGAGAAAGGACACGATGACATGTACCGTCTCTGGGAAAGCACAGATCCCAAGCGTTGCTGTGCTTATTAATAGGCTGCCCAGGGAAGGTGAAGACCAGCAACAGCTTTCTGGGCTAGCACCTTCATTGTGGGAGAAGGAGCCGGACGTTTCCCGTTTGGGAAAAAAGCTGTGCCGAGAAAGGACACGATGACATCTCCCGTCCCTGAGAAAGCACAGATTCGAAGCGCTGCTGTGCCTGTGAATAGGCTGCCCATGGAAGGTAAAGACCAGAAGAGCTTTCAGGGCTGGCCCCTTCCTTGTGGGAGAAGGAGCCGGACGTTTCCCATTTCGAAAAATACTCTGCCGACAACGGACACGATGACATGTCCCGTCCCTGGGAAAGCATAGATCCCAAGCGCTGCTGTGCCTGTGAATAGGGTGCACGGGGAAGGTGAAGACCAGCAAGAGCTTTCAGGGCTAGCACCTTCATTGTGGGAGAAGGAGCCGGACGTTTCCCGTTTGGGAAAAAGCTCTGCCAAGAACGGACACGATGACATGTCCCGTCTCTGGGAAAGCACAGATGCCAAACTTTCTTGTGCTTATTAATAGGCTGCCCAGGGAAGGTGAAGACCAGCAAGAGCTTTTAGGGCTGGCCCCTTCCTTGTGGGAGAAGGAGCCGGATTTTTCCCGTTTGGGAAAAATACTCTGCCGAGAACGGACACGATGACATGTCCCGTCTCCGGGAAAGCACAGATCCCTAGCGTTTCTGTGCTTATTAATAGGCTGCCCAGGGAAGGTGAAGACCAGCAACAACTTTTAGGGATGGCCCCTTCCTTGTGGGAGAAGGAGCCGGACGTTTCCCGTTTGGGAAAAAGTCTCTGCTGAGAAAGGACACGATGACATCTCCCGTCCCTGAGAAAGCACAGATTCGAAGCGCTGCTGTGCCTTTGAATAGGGTGCACGGGGAAGGTGAAGACCAGCAAGAGCTTTCTGGGCTAGCACCTTCATTGTGGGAGAAGGAGCCGGACGTTTCCCATTATGGAAAAAGTCTCTGCAGAGAACGAACACGATGACATGTCCCGTGTCTGGGAAAGCAGAGGTCCCAAGCGCTGCTGTGCCTATGAATAGGGTGCATGGGGAAGGTGAAGACCAGCAACAGCTTTCTGGGCTAGCACCTTCATTGTGGGAGAAGGAGCCGGACGTTTCCCGTTTGAGAAAAAGGTTCTGCCGAGAAAGGACACGATGACATGTTCCGTCCCTGGGAAAGCACAGATCCCCAGTGATGTTATGCCTGTGAATAGGATGCCAAGGGAAGGTGAAGACCAGCAGCACCTTTCAGGGCTGGCCCCTTCCTTGTGGCAGAAGGAGCCAGACGTTTCCCGTTTGGGAAAAATACTGTGCCGAGAAAGGACACGATGACATGTCCCGTCCCTGGGAAAGCACAGATCCCTAGTGATGTTATGCCTGTGAATAGGCTGCCCAGGGAACGTGAAGACCAGCAGCACCTTTCATGGCTGGCCCCTTCCTTGTGGCAGAAGGAGCCAGACGTTTCCCGTTTGGGAAAAATTCTCTGCCGAGAAAGGACACGATGACATGTCCCGTCTCTGGGAAAGCACAGATCCCAACCGCTGCTGTGCCTATGAATAGGGTGCAGGGGGAAGGTGAAGACTAGCAACAGCTTTCAGGGCTGGCCCCTTCCTTGTGGGAGAAGGAGCCAGACGTTTCCCGTTTGGGAAAAAGGCTCTGCCGAGAAAGGACACGATGACATCTCCCGTCCCTGAGAAAGCACAGATCCGAAGCGCTGCTGTGCCTGTGAATAGGGTGCACGGTAAAGGTGAAGACCAGCTACAGCTTTCTGGGCTGGCCCCTTCCTTGTGGGAGAAGGAGCCGGACATTTCCCATTTTGGAAAAAGACTCTGCCGAGAACGGACACGATGACATGTCCCGTCTCTGAGAAAGCACAGATCCCAAGTGATGTTCTGCCTGTGAATAGGGTGCACAGGGAAGGTGAAGACCAACAACAGCTTTCAGGGCTGGCTCCTTCCTTGTGGGAGAAGGAGCCGGACGTTTCCCGTTTGCGAAAAAGGCTCTGCCGAGAAAGGACATGATGACATGTCCCGTCTCTGGGAAAGCACAGATCCCAAGCGTTGCTGTGCCTATGAATAGGCTGCCCAGGGAAGGTGAAGACCAGCAGCAGCTTTCAGGGCTGGCCCGTTCCTTGTGGCAGAAGGAGCCGGACGTTTCCCGTTTGGGAAAAATACTCTGCCGAGAACGGACACGATGACATGTCCCGTCTCTGGGAAAGCACAGATCCCAACCGCTGATGTGCTTATTAATAGGCTGCCCAGGGAAGGTGAAGATCAACAACAGCTTTCATGGCTGGCCCCTTCCTTGTGGCAGAAGGAGCCGGACGTTTCCCGTTTGGGAAAAATACTCTGCTGAGAAAGGACACGATCACATGTCCCGTCCCTGAGAAAGCACAGAATCCAAGCTCTGCGGTGCCTATGAATAGGGTGCCCAGGGAAGGTGAAGACCATCAAGAGCTTTCAGGGCTGGCCCCTTCCTTGTGGCAGAAGGAGCCGGACGTTTCCCATTTGTGAAAAAGGCTCTGCCAAGAAAGGACATGATGACATGTCCCGTGTCTGGGAAAGCATAGATCCCTAGTGATGTTATGCCTGTGAATAGGCTGCAAAGGGAAGGTGAAGACCAACAACAGCTTTCAGGGCTGGCCCCTTCCTTGTGGCAGAAGGAGCCGGACGTTTCCCGTTTGGGAAAAATACTCTGCCGAGAAAGGACACGATGACATGTCCCGTCTCTGGGAAAGCACAGATCCCAACTTCTGCTGTGCCTATGAATAGGGTGCACGGGGAAGGTGAAGACTAGCAAGAGCTTTCAGGGCTAGCACCTTCATTGTGGGAGAAGGAGCCGGACGTTTCCCATTTTGGAAAAAGGCTCTGCCGAGAAAGGACATGATGACATGTCCTGTCTCTGGGAAAGCAAAGGCCCGAAGCGTTGCTGTGCTTATTAATAGGCTGCCCAGGGAAGGTGAAGACCAACAACAACTTTTCGGGCTGGCCCCTTCCTTGTGGGAGAAGGAGCCGGACGTTTCCCGTTTGGGAAAAAGGTTCTGCCGAGAAAGGACACGATGACATGTCCCGTCTCTGGGAAAGCACAGATCCCTAGTGATGTTCTGCCTGTGAATAGGCTGCCCAGGGAAGGTGAAAACCAGCAACAGCTTTCACGGCTGGCCCCTTCCTTCTGGCTGAAGGAGCCGGACGTTTCCCGTTTGGGAAAAATACTCTGCCGAGAAAGGACACGATGACATGTCCCGTCTCTGGGAAAGCACAGATCCCTAGCGTTTCTGTGCTTATTAATAGGCTGCCCAGGGAAGGTGAAGACCAGCAACAGCTTTCTGGGCTGGCCCCTTCCTTGTGGGAGAAGGAGCCGGACGTTTCCCGTTTGGGAAAAAGTCTCTGCCGAGAAAGGACACGATGACATCTCCCGTCCCTGAGAAAGCACAGATCCGAAGCGCTGCTCTGCCTGTGAATAGGGTGCACGGGGAAGGTGAAGACCAGCAAGAGCTTTCAGGGCTAGCCCCTTCCTTGTGGCAGAAGGAGCCGGACGTTTCCCATTTCGGAAGAATACTCTGCCGAGAACGGACACGATGACATGTCCCGTCCCTGGGAAAGCACAGATCCCTAGTGATGTTATGCCTGTGAATAGGCTGCCAACGGAAGGTGAAGACCAGCAGCAGCTTTCAGGGCTGGCCCCTTCCTTGTGGCAGAAGGAGCCGGACGTTTCCCGTTTGGGAAAAAGTCTCTGCCGAGAAAGGACACGATGACATCTCCCATCCCTGAGAAAGCACAGATTCGAAGCGCTGCTCTGCCTGTGAATAGGGTGCACGGGGAAGGTGAAGACCAGCAAGAGCTTTCAGGGCTAGCACCTTCATTGTGGGAGAAGGAGCCGGACGTTTCCCGTTTGGGAAAAAGGCTCTGCCGAGAAAGGACATGATGACATGTCCCGTCTCTGGGAAAGCACAGATCCCTAGTGATGTTATGCCTGTGAATAGGCTGCCCAGGAAAGGTGAAGAGCAGCAACAGCTTTCAGTGCTGGCCCGTTCCTTGTGGCAGAAGGAGCCGGACGTTTCCCGTTTCGGAAAAATACTCTGCCGAGAATGGACACGATGACATGTCCCGTCTCTGGGAAAGCATATATCCCAATCGTTGCTGTGCCTCTGAATAGGCTGCCCAGGGAAGGTGAAGACCAGCAAGAGCTTTTAGGGCTAGCGCCTTCATTGTGGGAGAAGGAGCCGGACGTTTCCCGTTTTGCAAAAATACTCTGCCGAGAAAGGACACGATGACATCTCCCGTCTCTGGGAAAGCACAGATCCAAGCGCTGCTGTGCCTGTGAATAGGGTGCACGGGGAAGGTGAAGACCAGAAGAGCTTTCAGGGCTGGCCCCTTCCTTGTGGGAGAAGGAGCCGGACGTTTCCCGTTTGGGAAAAAGGCTCTGCCGAGAAAGAACACGATGACATGTCCCGTCCCTTAGAAAGCACAGATCCCTAGTGATATTATGCCTGTGAATAGGCTGCCAAGGGAACGTGAAGACCAGCAGCACCTTTCAGGGCTGGCCCCTTCCTTGTGGCAGAAGGAGCCAGACGTTTCCCGTTTGGGAAAAATACTCTGCCGAGAAAGGACACGATGACATGTCCCGTCTCTGGGAAAGCACAGATCCCAACTGCTGCTGTGCCTATGAATAGGGTGCACGGGGAAGGTGAAGACCAGCAAGAGCTTTCAGGGCTAGCACCTTCATTGTGGGAGAAGGAGCCGGACGTTTCCCATTTTGGAAAAAGGCTCTGCCGAGAAAGGACATGATGACATGTCCCGTCTCTGGGAAAGCAAAGGCCCGAAGCGTTGCTGTGCTTATTAATAGGCTGCCCAGGGAAGGTGAAGATCAACAACAGCTTTCATGGCTGGCCCCTTCCTTGTGGCAGAAGGAGCCGGACGTTTCCCGTTTGGGAAAAATACTCTGCTGAGAAAGGACACGATCACATGTCCCGTCCCTGAGAAAGCACAGAATCCAAGCTCTGCGGTGCCTATGAATAGGGTGCCCAGGGAAGGTGAAGACCATCAAGAGCTTTCAGGGCTGGCCCCTTCCTTGTGGCAGAAGGAGCCGGACGTTTCCCATTTGTGAAAAAGGCTCTGCCAAGAAAGGACATGATGACATGTCCCGTGTCTGGGAAAGCATAGATCCCTAGTGATGTTATGCCTGTGAATAGGCTGCAAAGGGAAGGTGAAGACCAACAACAGCTTTCAGGGCTGGCCCCTTCCTTGTGGCAGAAGGAGCCGGACGTTTCCCGTTTGGGAAAAATACTCTGCCGAGAAAGGACACGATGACATGTCCCGTCTCTGGGAAAGCACAGATCCCAACTTCTGCTGTGCCTATGAATAGGGTGCACGGGGAAGGTGAAGACTAGCAAGAGCTTTCAGGGCTAGCACCTTCATTGTGGGAGAAGGAGCCGGACGTTTCCCATTTTGGAAAAAGGCTCTGCCGAGAAAGGACATGATGACATGTCCTGTCTCTGGGAAAGCAAAGGCCCGAAGCGTTGCTGTGCTTATTAATAGGCTGCCCAGGGAAGGTGAAGACCAACAACAACTTTTCGGGCTGGCCCCTTCCTTGTGGGAGAAGGAGCCGGACGTTTCCCGTTTGGGAAAAAGGTTCTGCCGAGAAAGGACACGATGACATGTCCCGTCTCTGGGAAAGCACAGATCCCTAGTGATGTTCTGCCTGTGAATAGGCTGCCCAGGGAAGGTGAAAACCAGCAACAGCTTTCACGGCTGGCCCCTTCCTTGTGGCAGAAGGAGCCGGACGTTTCCCGTTTGGGAAAAATACTCTGCCGAGAAAGGACACGATGACATGTCCCGTCTCTGGGAAAGCACAGATCCCTAGCGTTTCTGTGCTTATTAATAGGCTGCCCAGGGAAGGTGAAGACCAGCAACAGCTTTCTGGGCTGGCCCCTTCCTTGTGGGAGAAGGAGCCGGACGTTTCCCGTTTGGGAAAAAGTCTCTGCCGAGAAAGGACACGATGACATCTCCCGTCCCTGAGAAAGCACAGATCCGAAGCGCTGCTCTGCCTGTGAATAGGGTGCACGGGGAAGGTGAAGACCAGCAACAGCTTTCAGGGCTGGCCCCTTCCTTGTGGCAGAAGGAGCCGGACGTTTCCCATTTCGGAAGAATACTCTGCCGAGAACGGACACGATGACATGTCCCGTCCCTGGGAAAGCACAGATCCCTAGTGATGTTATGCCTGTGAATAGGCTGCCCAGGGAAGGTGAAGACCAGCAGCAGCTTTCAGGGCTGGCCCCTTCCTTGTGGCAGAAGGAGCCGGACGTTTCCCGTTTGGGAAAAAGTCTCTGCCGAGAACGGACACGATGACATGTCCCGTCTCTGGGAAAGCACAGATCCCAACCGCTGCTGTGCCTGTGAATAGGCTGCCCAGGGAAGGTGAAGACCAGCAACAGCTTTCTGGGCTGGCCCCTTCCTTGAGGGAGAAGGAGCCGGATGTTTCCCGTTTGGGAAAAAGGCTCTGCCGAGAAAGGACACGATGACATCTCCCATCCCTGAGAAAGCACAGATTCGAAGCGCTGCTCTGCCTGTGAATAGGGTGCACGGGGAAGGTGAAGACCAGCAAGAGCTTTCAGGGCTAGCACCTTCATTGTGGGAGAAGGAGCCGGACGTTTCCCGTTTGGGAAAAAGGCTCTGCCGAGAAAGGACATGATGACATGTCCCGTCTCTGGGAAAGCACAGATCCCTAGTGATGTTATGCCTGTGAATAGGCTGCCCAGGAAAGGTGAAGAGCAGCAACAGCTTTCAGTGCTGGCCCGTTCCTTGTGGCAGAAGGAGCCGGACGTTTCCCGTTTCGGAAAAATACTCTGCCGAGAATGGACACGATGACATGTCCCGTCTCTGGGAAAGCATATATCCCAATCGTTGCTGTGCCTCTGAATAGGCTGCCCAGGGAAGGTGAAGACCAGCAAGAGCTTTTAGGGCTAGCGCCTTCATTGTGGGAGAAGGAGCCGGACGTTTCCCGTTTTGCAAAAATACTCTGCCGAGAAAGGACACGATGACATCTCCCGTCTCTGGGAAAGCACAGATCCAAGCGCTGCTGTGCCTGTGAATAGGGTGCACGGGGAAGGTGAAGACCAGAAGAGCTTTCAGGGCTGGCCCCTTCCTTGTGGGAGAAGGAGCCGGACGTTTCCCGTTTGGGAAAAAGGCTCTGCCGAGAAAGAACACGATGACATGTCCCGTCCCTTAGAAAGCACAGATCCCTAGTGATATTATGCCTGTGAATAGGCTGCCAAGGGAACGTGAAGACCAGCAGCACCTTTCAGGGCTGGCCCCTTCCTTGTGGCAGAAGGAGCCAGACGTTTCCCGTTTGGGAAAAATACTCTGCCGAGAAAGGACACGATGACATGTCCCGTCTCTGGGAAAGCACAGATCCCAACTGCTGCTGTGCCTATGAATAGGGTGCACGGGGAAGGTGAAGACCAGCAAGAGCTTTCAGGGCTAGCACCTTCATTGTGGGAGAAGGAGCCGGACGTTTCCCATTTTGGAAAAAGGCTCTGCCGAGAAAGGACATGATGACATGTCCCGTCTCTGGGAAAGCAAAGGCCCGAAGCGTTGCTGTGCTTATTAATAGGCTGCCCAGGGAAGGTGAAGACCAACAACAACTTTTAGGGCTGGCCCCTTCCTTGTGGGAGAAGGAGCCGGACGTTTCCCGTTTGGGAAAAATACTCTGCCGAGAAAGGACACGATGACATGTCCCGTCTCTGGGAAAGCACAGATCCCTAGCGTTTCTGTGCTTATTAATAGGCTGCCCAGGGAAGGTGAAGACCAGCAACAGCTTTCTGGGCTGGCCCCTTCCTTGTGGCAGAAGGAGCCGGACGTTTCCCGTTTGGGAAAAAGTCTCTGCCGAGAAAGGACACGATCACATGTCCCGTCCCTGAGAAAGCACAGATTCGAAGCGCTGCTCTGCCTGTGAATAGGGTGCACGGGGAAGGTGAAGACCAGCAGCACCTTTCAGGGCTGGCCCCTTCCTTGTGGCAGAAGGAGCCGGACATTTCCCGTTTGGGAAAAAGTCTCTGCCGAGAACGGACACGATGACATGTCCCGTCTCTGGGAAAGCACAGATCCCAACCGCTGCTGTGCCTGTGAATAGGCTGCCCAGGGAAGGTGAAGACCAGCAAGAGCTTTCAGGGCTAGCACCTGCATTGTGGGAGAAGGAGCCGGACGTTTCCCCTTTGGGAAAAAGGCTCTGCCGAGAAAGGGCACGATGACATCTCCCATCCCTGAGAAAGCACAGATTCGAAGCGCTGCTCTGCCTGTGAATAGGGTGCACGGGGAAGGTGAAGACCAGCAAGAGCTTTCAGGGCTGGCCCCTTCCTTGTGGGAGAAGGAGCCGGACGTTTCCCATTTCGAAAAATACTCTGCCGACAACGGACACGATGACATGTCCCGTCCCTGGGAAAGCATAGATCCCAAGCGCTGCTGTGCCTGTGAATAGGGTGCACGGGGAAGGTGAAGACCAGCAAGAGCTTTCAGGGCTAGCACCTTCATTGTGGGAGAAGGAGCCGGACGTTTCCCGTTTGGGAAAAAGCTCTGCCAAGAACGGACACGATGACATGTCCCGTCTCTGGGAAAGCACAGATGCCAAACTTTCTTGTGCTTATTAATAGGCTGCCCAGGGAAGGTGAAGACCAGCAAGAGCTTTTAGGGCTGGCCCCTTCCTTGTGGGAGAAGGAGCCGGATTTTTCCCGTTTGGGAAAAATACTCTGCCGAGAACGGACACGATGACATGTCCCGTCTCCGGGAAAGCACAGATCCCTAGCGTTTCTGTGCTTATTAATAGGCTGCCCAGGGAAGGTGAAGACCAGCAACAACTTTTAGGGATGGCCCCTTCCTTGTGGGAGAAGGAGCCGGACGTTTCCCGTTTGGGAAAATGTCTCTGCTGAGAAAGGACACGATGACATCTCCCGTCCCTGAGAAAGCACAGATTCGAAGCGCTGCTGTGCCTTTGAATAGGGTGCACGGGGAAGGTGAAGACCAGCAAGAGCTTTCAGGGCTAGCACCTTCATTGTGGGAGAAGGAGCCGGACGTTTCCCATTATGGAAAAAGTCTCTGCAGAGAACGAACACGATGACATGTCCCGTGTCTGGGAAAGCAGAGGTCCCAAGCGCTGCTGTGCCTATGAATAGGGTGCATGGGGAAGGTGAAGACCAGCAACAGCTTTCTGGGCTAGCACCTTCATTGTGGGAGAAGGAGCCGGACGTTTCCCGTTTGAGAAAAAGGTTCTGCCGAGAAAGGACACGATGACATGTTCCGTCCCTGGGAAAGCACAGATCCCCAGTGATGTTATGCCTGTGAATAGGATGCCAAGGGAAGGTGAAGACCAGCAGCACCTTTCAGGGCTGGCCCCTTCCTTGTGGCAGAAGGAGCCAGACGTTTCCCGTTTGGGAAAAATACTGTGCCGAGAAAGGACACGATGACATGTCCCGTCCCTGGGAAAGCACAGATCCCTAGTGATGTTATGCCTGTGAATAGGCTGCCCAGGGAACGTGAAGACCAGCAGCACCTTTCATGGCTGGCCCGTTCCTTGTGGCAGAAGGAGCCAGACGTTTCCCGTTTGGGAAAAATTCTCTGCCGAGAAAGGACACGATGACATGTCCCGTCTCTGGGAAAGCACAGATCCCAACCGCTGCTGTGCCTATGAATAGGGTGCAGGGGGAAGGTGAAGACTAGCAACAGCTTTCAGGGCTGGCCCCTTCCTTGTGGGAGAAGGAGCCAGACGTTTCCCGTTTGGGAAAAAGGCTCTGCCGAGAAAGGACACGATGACATCTCCCGTCCCTGAGAAAGCACAGATCCGAAGCGCTGCTGTGCCTGTGAATAGGGTGCACGGTAAAGGTGAAGACCAGCTACAGCTTTCTGGGCTAGCACCTTCATTGTGGGAGAAGGAGCCGGACATTTCCCATTTTGGAAAAAGACTCTGCCGAGAACGGACACGATGACATGTCCCGTCTCTGGGAAAGCACAGATCCCAAGTGATGTTCTGCCTGTGAATAGGGTGCACAGGGAAGGTGAAGACCAGCAACAGCTTTCAGGGCTGGCTCCTTCCTTGTGGGAGAAGGAGCCAGACGTTTCCCGTTTGCGAAAAAGGCTCTGCCGAGAAAGGACATGATGACATGTCCCGTCTCTGGGAAAGCACAGATCCCAAGCGTTGCTGTGCCTATGAATAGGCTGCCCAGGGAAGGTGAAGACCAGCAACACCTTTCAGGGCTGGCCCGTTCCTTGTGGCAGAAGGAGCCGGACGTTTCCCGTTTGGGAAAAATACTCTGCCGAGAACGGACACGATGACATGTCCCGTCTCTGGGAAAGCACAGATCCCAACCGCTGATGTGCTTATTAATAGGCTGCCCAGGGAAGGTGAAGATCAACAACAGCTTTCATGGCTGGCCCCTTCCTTGTGGCAGAAGGAGCCGGACGTTTCCCGTTTGGGAAAAATACTCTGCTGAGAAAGGACACGATCACATGTCCCGTCCCTGAGAAAGCACAGAATCCAAGCTCTGCGGTGCCTATGAATAGGGTGCCCAGGGAAGGTGAAGACCATCAAGAGCTTTCAGGGCTGGCCCCTTCCTTGTGGCAGAAGGAGCCGGACGTTTCCCGTTTGTGAAAAAGGCTCTGCCAAGAAAGGACATGATGACATGTCCCGTGTCTGGGAAAGCATAGATCCCTAGTGATGTTATGCCTGTGAATAGGCTGCAAAGGGAAGGTGAAGACCAACAACAGCTTTGAGGGCTGGCCCCTTCCTTGTGGCAGAAGGAGCCGGACGTTTCCCGTTTGGGAAAAATACTCTGCCGAGAAAGGACACGATGACATGTCCCGTCTCTGGGAAAGCACAGATCCCAACTTCTGCTGTGCCTATGAATAGGGTGCACGGGGAAGGTGAAGACTAGCAAGAGCTTTCAGGGCTAGCACCTTCATTGTGGGAGAAGGAGCCGGACGTTTCCCATTTTGGAAAAAGGCTCTGCCGGGAAAGGACATGATGACATGTCCTGTCTCTGGGAAAGCAAAGGCCCGAAGCGTTGCTGTGCTTATTAATAGGCTGCCCAGGGAAGGTGAAGACCAACAACAACTTTTCGGGCTGGCCCCTTCCTTGTGGGAGAAGGAGCCGGACGTTTCCCGTTTGGGAAAAAGGTTCTGCCGAGAAAGGACACGATGACATGTCCCGTCTCTGGGAAAGCACAGATCCCTAGTGATGTTCTGCCTGTGAATAGGCTGCCCAGGGAAGGTGAAAACCAGCAACAGCTTTCACGGCTGGCCCCTTCCTTGTGGCTGAAGGAGCCGGACGTTTCCCGTTTGGGAAAAATACTCTGCCGAGAAAGGACACGATGACATGTCCCGTCTCTGAGAAAGCACAGGTCCCTAGCGTTTCTGTGCTTATTAATAGGCTGCCCAGGGAAGGTGAAGACCAGCAACAGCTTTCTGGGCTGGCCCCTTCCTTGTGGGAGAAGGAGCCGGACGTTTCCCGTTTGGGAAAAAGTCTCTGCCGAGAAAGGACACGATGACATCTCCCGTCCCTGAGAAAGCACAGATCCGAAGCGCTGCTCTGCCTGTGAATAGGGTGCACGGGGAAGGTGAAGACCAGCAACAGCTTTCAGGGCTAGCACCTTCCTTGTGGCAGAAGGAGCCGGACGTTTCCCATTTCGGAAGAATACTCTGCCGAGAACGGACACGATGACATGTCCCGTCCCTGGGAAAGCACAGATCCCTAGTGATGTTATGCCTGTGAATAGGCTGCCAACGGAAGGTGAAGACCAGCAGCACCTTTCAGGGCTGGCCCCTTCCTTGTGGGAGAAGGAGCCGGACGTTTCCCGTTTGGGAAAAAGTCTCTGCCGAGAACGGACACGATGACATGTCCCGTCTCTGGGAAAGCACAGATCCCAACCGCTGCTGTGCCTGTGAATAGGCTGCCCAGGGAAGGTGAAGACCAGCAAGAGCTTTCAGGGCTAGCACCTTCATTGTGGGAGAAGGAGCCGGACGTTTCCCGTTTGGGAAAAAGGCTCTGCCGAGAAAGGACACGATGACATCTCCCATCCCTGAGAAAGCACAGATTCGAAGCGCTGCTCTGCCTGTGAATAGGGTGCACGGGGAAGGTGAAGACCAGCAAGAGCTTTCAGGGCTAGCACCTTCATTGTGGGAGAAGGAGCCGGACATTTCCCGTTTGGGAAAAAGGCTCTGCCGAGAAAGGACATGATGACATGTCCCGTCTCTGGGAAAGCACAGATCCCTAGTGATGTTATGCCTGTGAATAGGCTGCCCAGGAAAGGTGAAGAGCAGCAACAGCTTTCAGTGCTGGCCCGTTCCTTGTGGCAGAAGGAGCCGGACGTTTCCCGTTTCGGAAAAATACTCTGCCGAGAATGGACACGATGACATGTCCCGTCTCTGGGAAAGCATATATCCCAATCGTTGCTGTGCCTCTGAATAGGCTGCCCAGGGAAGGTGAAGACCAGCAAGAGCTTTTAGGGCTAGCACCTTCATTGTGGGAGAAGGAGCCGGACGTTTCCCGTTTTGCAAAAATACTCTGCCGAGAAAGGACACGATGACATCTCCCGTCTCTGGGAAAGCACAGATCCAAGCGCTGCTGTGCCTGTGAATAGGGTGCACGGGGAAGGTGAAGACCAGAAGAGCTTTCAGGGCTGGCCCCTTCCTTGTGGGAGAAGGAGCCGGACGTTTCCCGTTTGGGAAAAAGGCTCTGCCGAGAAAGAACACGATGACATGTCCCGTCCCTTAGAAAGCACAGATCCCTAGTGATATTATGCCTGTGAATAGGCTGCAAAGGGAAGGTGAAGACCAGCAGCACCTTTCAGGGCTGGCCCCTTCCTTGTGGCAGAAGGAGCCAGACGTTTCCCGTTTGGGAAAAATACTCTGCCGAGAAAGGACATGATGACATGTCCCGTCTCTGGGAAAGCAAAGGCCCGAAGCGTTGCTGTGCTTATTAATAGGCTGCCCAGGGAAGGTGAAGACCAACAACAACTTTTAGGGCTGGCCCCTTCCTTGTGGGAGAAGGAGCCGGACGTTTCCCGTTTGGGAAAAATACTCTGCCGAGAAAGGACACGATGACATGTCCCGTCTCTGGGAAAGCACAGATCCCTAGCGTTTCTGTGCTTATTAATAGGCTGCCCAGGGAAGGTGAAGACCAGCAACAGCTTTCTGGGCTGGCCCCTTCCTTGTGGGAGAAGGAGCCGGACGTTTCCCGTTTGGGAAAAAGTCTCTGCCGAGAAAGGACACGATCACATGTCCCGTCCCTGAGAAAGCACAGATTCGAAGCGCTGCTCTGCCTGTGAATAGGGTGCACGGGGAAGGTGAAGACCAGCAGCACCTTTCAGGGCTGGCCCCTTCCTTGTGGCAGAAGGAGCCGGACGTTTCCCGTTTGGGAAAAAGTCTCTGCCGAGAACGGACACGATGACATGTCCCGTCTCTGGGAAAGCACAGATCCCAACCGCTGCTGTGCCTGTGAATAGGCTGCCCAGGGAAGGTGAAGACCAGCAAGAGCTTTCAGGGCTAGCACCTTCATTGTGGGAGAAGGAGCCGGACGTTTCCCGTTTGGGAAAAAGGCTCTGCCGAGAAAGGGCACGATGACATCTCCCATCCCTGAGAAAGCACAGATTCGAAGCGCTGCTCTGCCTGTGAATAGGGTGCACGGGGAAGGTGAAGACCAGCAAGAGCTTTCAGGGCTAGCACCTTCATTGTGGCAGAAGGAGCCGGACGTTTCCCGTTTGGGAAAAAGGCTCTGCCGAGAAAGGACACGATGACATGTCCCGTCCCTGGGAAAGCACAGATCCCTAGTGATGTTATGCCTGTGAATAGGCTGCCCAGGGAACGTGAAGACCAGCAGCACCTTTCATGGCTGGCCCGTTCCTTGTGGCAGAAGGAGCCAGACGTTTCCCGTTTGGGAAAAATTCTCTGCCGAGAAAGGACACGATGACATGTCCCGTCTCTGGGAAAGCACAGATCCCAACCGCTGCTGTGCCTATGAATAGGGTGCAGGGGGAAGGTGAAGACTAGCAACAGCTTTCAGGGCTGGCCCCTTCCTTGTGGGAGAAGGAGCCAGACGTTTCCCGTTTGGGAAAAAGGCTCTGCCGAGAAAGGACACGATGACATCTCCCGTCCCTGAGAAAGCACAGATCCGAAGCGCTGCTGTGCCTGTGAATAGGGTGCACGGTAAAGGTGAAGACCAGCTACAGCTTTCTGGGCTAGCACCTTCATTGTGGGAGAAGGAGCCGGACATTTCCCATTTTGGAAAAAGACTCTGCCGAGAACGGACACGATGACATGTCCCGTCTCTGGGAAAGCACAGATCCCTAGTGATGTTCTGCCTGTGAATAGGGTGCACAGGGAAGGTGAAGACCAGCAACAGCTTTCAGGGCTGGCTCCTTCCTTGTGGGAGAAGGAGCCAGACGTTTCCCGTTTGCGAAAAAGGCTCTGCCGAGAAAGGACATGATGACATGTCCCGTCTCTGGGAAAGCACAGATCCCAAGCGTTGCTGTGCCTATGAATAGGCTGCCCAGGGAAGGTGAAGACCAGCAACACCTTTCAGGGCTGGCCCGTTCCTTGTGGCAGAAGGAGCCGGACGTTTCCCGTTTGGGAAAAATACTCTGCCGAGAACGGACACGATGACATGTCCCGTCTCTGGGAAAGCACAGATCCCAACCGCTGATGTGCTTATTAATAGGCTGCCCAGGGAAGGTGAAGATCAACAACAGCTTTCATGGCTGGCCCCTTCCTTGTGGCAGAAGGAGCCGGACGTTTCCCGTTTGGGAAAAATACTCTGCTGAGAAAGGACACGATCACATGTCCCGTCCCTGAGAAAGCACAGAATCCAAGCTCTGCGGTGCCTATGAATAGGGTGCCCAGGGAAGGTGAAGACCATCAAGAGCTTTCAGGGCTGGCCCCTTCCTTGTGGCAGAAGGAGCCGGACGTTTCCCGTTTGTGAAAAAGGCTCTGCCAAGAAAGGACATGATGACATGTCCCGTGTCTGGGAAAGCATAGATCCCTAGTGATGTTATGCCTGTGAATAGGCTGCAAAGGGAAGGTGAAGACCAACAACAGCTTTGAGGGCTGGCCCCTTCCTTGTGGCAGAAGGAGCCGGACGTTTCCCGTTTGGGAAAAATACTCTGCCGAGAAAGGACACGATGACATGTCCCGTCTCTGGGAAAGCACAGATCCCAACTTCTGCTGTGCCTATGAATAGGGTGCACGGGGAAGGTGAAGACTAGCAAGAGCTTTCAGGGCTAGCACCTTCATTGTGGGAGAAGGAGCCGGACGTTTCCCATTTTGGAAAAAGGCTCTGCCGAGAAAGGACATGATGACATGTCCTGTCTCTGGGAAAGCAAAGGCCCGAAGCGTTGCTGTGCTTATTAATAGGCTGCCCAGGGAAGGTGAAGACCAACAACAACTTTTCGGGCTGGCCCCTTCCTTGTGGGAGAAGGAGCCGGACGTTTCCCGTTTGGGAAAAAGGTTCTGCCGAGAAAGGACACGATGACATGTCCCGTCTCTGGGAAAGCACAGATCCCTAGTGATGTTCTGCCTGTGAATAGGCTGCCCAGGGAAGGTGAAAACCAGCAACAGCTTTCACGGCTGGCCCCTTCCTTGTGGCTGAAGGAGCCGGACGTTTCCCGTTTGGGAAAAATACTCTGCCGAGAAAGGACACGATGACATGTCCCGTCTCTGAGAAAGCACAGATCCCTAGCGTTTCTGTGCTTATTAATAGGCTGCCCAGGGAAGGTGAAGACCAGCAACAGCTTTCTGGGCTGGCCCCTTCCTTGTGGGAGAAGGAGCCGGACGTTTCCCGTTTGGGAAAAAGTCTCTGCCGAGAAAGGACACGATGACATCTCCCGTCCCTGAGAAAGCACAGATCCGAAGCGCTGCTCTGCCTGTGAATAGGGTGCACGGGGAAGGTGAAGACCAGCAACAGCTTTCAGGGCTAGCACCTTCCTTGTGGCAGAAGGAGCCGGACGTTTCCCATTTCGGAAGAATACTCTGCCGAGAACGGACACGATGACATGTCCCGTCCCTGGGAAAGCACAGATCCCTAGTGATGTTATGCCTGTGAATAGGCTGCCAACGGAAGGTGAAGACCAGCAGCACCTTTCAGGGCTGGCCCCTTCCTTGTGGGAGAAGGAGCCGGACGTTTCCCGTTTGGGAAAAAGTCTCTGCCGAGAACGGACACGATGACATGTCCCGTCTCTGGGAAAGCACAGATCCCAACCGCTGCTGTGCCTGTGAATAGGCTGCCCAGGGAAGGTGAAGACCAGCAAGAGCTTTTAGGGCTAGCACCTTCATTGTGGGAGAAGGAGCCGGACGTTTCCCGTTTTGCAAAAATACTCTGCCGAGAAAGGACACGATGACATCTCCCGTCTCTGGGAAAGCACAGATCCAAGCGCTGCTGTGCCTGTGAATAGGGTGCACGGGGAAGGTGAAGACCAGAAGAGCTTTCAGGGCTGGCCCCTTCCTTGTGGGAGAAGGAGCCGGACGTTTCCCGTTTGGGAAAAAGGCTCTGCCGAGAAAGAACACGATGACATGTCCCGTCCCTTAGAAAGCACAGATCCCTAGTGATATTATGCCTGTGAATAGGCTGCCCAGGGAACGTGAAGACCAGCAGCACCTTTCAGGGCTGGCCCCTTCCTTGTGGCAGAAGGAGCCAGACGTTTCCCGTTTGGGAAAAATACTCTGCCGAGAAAGGACATGATGACATGTCCCGTCTCTGGGAAAGCAAAGGCCCGAAGCGTTGCTGTGCTTATTAATAGGCTGCCCAGGGAAGGTGAAGACCAACAACAACTTTTAGGGCTGGCCCCTTCCTTGTGGGAGAAGGAGCCGGACGTTTCCCGTTTGGGAAAAATACTCTGCCGAGAAAGGACACGATGACATGTCCCGTCTCTGGGAAAGCACAGATCCCTAGCGTTTCTGTGCTTATTAATAGGCTGCCCAGGGAAGGTGAAGACCAGCAACAGCTTTCTGGGCTGGCCCCTTCCTTGTGGGAGAAGGAGCCGGACGTTTCCCGTTTGGGAAAAAGTCTCTGCCGAGAAAGGACACGATCACATGTCCCGTCCCTGAGAAAGCACAGATTCGAAGCGCTGCTCTGCCTGTGAATAGGGTGCACGGGGAAGGTGAAGACCAGCAGCACCTTTCAGGGCTGGCCCCTTCCTTGTGGCAGAAGGAGCCGGACGTTTCCCGTTTGGGAAAAAGTCTCTGCCGAGAACGGACACGATGACATGTCCCGTCTCTGGGAAAGCACAGATCCCAACCGCTGCTGTGCCTGTGAATAGGCTGCCCAGGGAAGGTGAAGACCAGCAAGAGCTTTCAGGGCTAGCACCTTCATTGTGGGAGAAGGAGCCGGACGTTTCCCGTTTGGGAAAAAGGCTCTGCCGAGAAAGGGCACGATGACATCTCCCATCCCTGAGAAAGCACAGATTCGAAGCGCTGCTCTGCCTGTGAATAGGGTGCACGGGGAAGGTGAAGACCAGCAAGAGCTTTCAGGGCTAGCACCTTCATTGTGGGAGAAGGAGCCGGACGTTTCCCGTTTGGGAAAAAGGCTCTGCCGAGAAAGGACACGATGACATGTCCCGTCTCTGAGAAAGCATAGATCCCAATCGTTGCTGTGCCTCTGAATAGGCTGCCCAGGGAAGGTGAAGACCAGCAAGAGCTTTTAGGGCTAGCACCTTCATTGTGGGAGAAGGAGCCGGACGTTTCCCGTTTTGCAAAAATACTCTGCCGAGAAAGGACACGATGACATCTCCCGTCTCTGGGAAAGCACAGATCCAAGCGCTGCTGTGCCTGTGAATAGGGTGCACGGGGAAGGTGAAGACCAGAAGAGCTTTCAGGGCTGGCCCCTTCCTTGTGGGAGAAGGAGCCGGACGTTTCCCGTTTGGGAAAAAGGCTCTGCCGAGAAAGAACACGATGACATGTCCCGTCCCTGGGAAAGCACAGATCCCTAGTGATGTTATGCCTGTGAATAGGCTGCCAAGGGAACGTGAAGACCAGCAGCACCTTTCAGGGCTGGCCCCTTCCTTGTGGGAGAAGGAGCCAGACCTTTCCCGTTTCGGAAATATACTCTGCCGAGAAAGGACACGATGACATGTCCCGTCTCTGGGAAAGCACAGATCCCAACTGCTGCTGTGCCTATGAATAGGGTGCACGGGGAAGGTGAAGACCAGCAAGAACTTTCAGGGCTAGCACCTTCATTGTGGCAGAAGGAGCCGGACGTTTCCCGTTTGGGAAAAAGTCTCTGCCGAGAACGGACACGATGACATGTCCCGTCTCTGGGAAAGCACAGATCCCAACCGCTGCTGTGCCTGTGAATAGGCTGCCCAGGGACGGTGAAGACCAGCAAGAACTTTCAGGGCTAGCACCTTCATTGTGGGAGAAGGAGCCGGACGTTTCCCGTTTGGGAAAAAGGCTCTGCCGAGAAAGGGCACGATGACATCTCCCATCCCTGAGAAAGCACAGATTCGAAGCGCTGCTCTGCCTGTGAATAGGGTGCACGGGGAAGGTGAAGACCAGCAAGAGCTTTCAGGGCTAGCACCTTCATTGTGGGAGAAGGAGCCGGACGTTTCCCGTTTGGGAAAAAGGCTCTGCCGAGAAAGGACATGATGACATGTCCCGTTTCTGGGAAAGCACAGATCCCTAGTGATGTTATGCCTGTGAATAGGCTGCCCAGGGAAGGTGAAGACCAGCAACAGCTTTCAGTGCTGGCCCGTTCCTTGTGGCAGAAGGAGCCGGACGTTTCCCGTTTCGGAAAAATGCTCTGCCGAGAATGGACACGATGACATGTCCCGTCTCTGGGAAAGCATAGATCCCAATCGTTGCTGTGCCTCTGAATAGGCTGCCCAGGGAAGGTGAAGACCAGCAAGAGCTTTTAGGGCTAGCACCTTCATTGTGGGAGAAGGAGCCGGACGTTTCCCGTTTTGCAAAAATACTCTGCCGAGAAAGGACACGATGACATCTCCCGTCTCTGGGAAAGCACAGATCCAAGCGCTGCTGTGCCTGTGAATAGGGTGCACGGGGAAGGTGAAGACCAGAAGAGCTTTCAGGGCTGGCCCCTTCCTTGTGGGAGAAGGAGCCGGACGTTTCCCGTTTGGGAAAAAGGCTCTGCCGAGAAAGAACACGATGACATGTCCCGTCCCTGGGAAAGCACAGATCCCTAGTGATGTTATGCCTGTGAATAGGCTGCCAAGGGAACGTGAAGACCAGCAGCACCTTTCAGGGCTGGCCCCTTCCTTGTGGGAGAAGGAGCCAGACCTTTCCCGTTTCGGAAATATACTCTGCCGAGAAAGGACACGATGACATGTCCCGTCTCTGGGAAAGCACAGATCCCAACTGCTGCTGTGCCTATGAATAGGGTGCACGGGGAAGGTGAAGACCAGCAAGAGCTTTCAGGGCTAGCACCTTCATTGTGGGAGAAGGAGCCGGACGTTTCCCATTTTGGAAAAAGGCTCTGCCGAGAAAGGACATGATGACATGTCCCGTCTCTGGGAAAGCAAAGGCCCGAAGCGTTGCTGTGCTTATTAATAGGCTGCCCAGGGAAGGTGAAGACCAACAACAACTTTTAGGGCTGGCCCCTTCCTTGTGGGAGAAGGAGCCGGACGCTTCCCGTTTGGGAAAAAGTCTCTGCCGAGAAAGGACACGATGACATGTCCCGTCTCTGGGAAAGCACAGATCCCTAGTGATGTTCTGCCTGTGAATAGGCTGCCCAGGGAAGGTGAAGACCAGCAACAGCTTTCACGGCTGGCCCCTTCCTTGTGGCTGAAGGAGCCGGACGTTTCCCGTTTGGGAAAAATACTCTGCCGAGAAAGGACACGATGACAAGTCCCGTCTCTGGGAAAGCACAGATCCCTAGCGTTTCTGTGCTTATTAATAGGCTGCCCAGGGAAGGTGAAGACCAGCAACAGCTTTCTGGGCTGGCCCCTTCCTTGTGGGAGAAGGAGCCGGACGTTTCCCGTTTGGGAAAACGTCTCTGCCAATAAAGGACACGATGACATCTCCCGTCCCTGAGAAAGCACAGATTCGAAGCGCTGCTGTGCCTGTGAATAGGGTGCACGGGGAAGGTGAAGACCAGCAACAGCTTTCAGGGCTGGCCCATTCCTTGTGGCAGAAGGAGCCGGACGTTTCCCATTTCGGAAGAATACTCTGCCGAGAACGGACACGATGACATGTCCCGTCCCTGGGAAAGCACAGATCCCTAGTGATGTTATGCCTGTGAATAGGCTGCCAACGGAAGGTGAAGACCAGCAGCACCTTTCAGGGCTGGCCCCTTCCTTGTGGGAGAAGGAGCCGGACGTTTCCCATTTGGGAAAAAGTCTCTGCCGAGAACGGACACGATGACATGTCCCGTCTCTGGGAAAGCACAGATCCCAACCGCTGCTGTGCCCATGAATAGGGTGCACGAGGAAGGTGAAGACCAGCAAGAGCTTTCAGGGCTAGCACCTTCATTGTGGGAGAAGGAGCCGGACGTTTCCCATTTTGGAAAAAGGCTCTGCCGAGAAAGGACATGATGACATGTCCCGTCTCTGGGAAAGCAAAGGCCCGAAGCGTTGCTGTGCTTATTAATAGGCTGCCCAGGGAAGGTGAAGACCAGCAACAACTTGTAGGGCTGGCCCCTTCCTTGTGGGAGAAGGAGCCGGACGTTCCCGTTTGGGAAAAAGGCTCTGCCGAGAACTGACACGATGACATGTCCCGTCTGTGGGAAAGCACAGATCCCAAGCGTTGCTGTGCCTATGAATAGGCTGCCCAGGGAAGGTGAAGACCAGCAACAGCTTTCACGGCTGGCCCCTTCCTTGTGGCTGAAGGAGCCGGACGTTTCCCGTTTGGGAAAAATACTCTGCCGAGAAAGGACACGATGACATGTCCCGTCTCTGGGAAAGCACAGATCCCTAGCGTTTCTGTGCTTATTAATAGGCTGCCCAGGGAAGGTGAAAACCAGCAACAGCTTTCAGGGCTGGCCCCTTCCTTGTGGGAGAAGGAGCCGGACGTTTCCCGTTTGGGAAAAAGTCTCTGCCGAGAACGGACACGATGACATGTCCCGTCTCTGGGAAAGCACAGATCCCAACCGCTGCTGTGCCTGTGAATAGGCTGCCAAGGGAAGGTGAAGACCAGCAAGAGCTTTCAGGGCTAGCACCTTCATTGTGGGAGAAGGAGCCGGACGTTTCCCGTTTGGGAAAAAGGCTCTGCCGAGAAAGGGCACGATGACATCTCCCATCCCTGAGAAAGCACAGATTCGAAGCGCTGCTCTGCCTGTGAATAGGGTGCACGGGGAAGGTGAAGACCAGCAAGAGCTTTCAGGGCTAGCACCTTCATTGTGGGAGAAGGAGCCGGACGTTTCCCGTTTGGGAAAAAGGCTCTGCCGAGAAAGGACACGATGACATGTCCCGTCTCTGAGAAAGCATAGATCCCAATCGTTGCTGTGCCTCTGAATAGGCTGCCCAGGGAAGGTGAAGACCAGCAAGAGCTTTTAGGGCTAGCACCTTCATTGTGGGAGAAGGAGCCGGACGTTTCCCGTTTTGCAAAAATACTCTGCCGAGAAAGGACACGATGACATCTCCCGTCTCTGGGAAAGCACAGATCCAAGCGCTGCTGTGCCTGTGAATAGGGTGCACGGGGAAGGTGAAGACCAGAAGAGCTTTCAGGGCTGGCCCCTTCCTTGTGGGAGAAGGAGCCGGACGTTTCCCGTTTGGGAAAAAGGCTCTGCCGAGAAAGAACACGATGACATGTCCCGTCCCTTAGAAAGCACAGATCCCTAGTGATATTATGCCTGTGAATAGGCTGCCAAGGGAACGTGAAGACCAGCAGCACCTTAGAGGGCTGGCCCCTTCCTTGTGGGAGAAGGAGCCAGACCTTTCCCGTTTGGGAAAAATACTCTGCCGAGAAAGGACACGATGACATGTCCCGTCTCTGGGAAAGCACAGATCCCAACTGCTGCTGTGCCTATGAATAGGGTGCACGGGGAAGGTGAAGACCAGCAAGAGCTTTCAGGGCTAGCACCTTCATTGTGGGAGAAGGAGCCGGACGTTTCCCATTTTGGAAAAAGGCTCTGCCGAGAAAGGACATGATGACATGTCCCGTCTCTGGGAAAGCATAGGCCCGAAGCGTTGCTGTGCTTATTAATAGGCTGCCCAGGGAAGGTGAAGACCAACAACAACTTTTAGGGCTGGCCCCTTCCTTGTGGGAGAAGGAGCCGGACGCTTCCCGTTTGGGAAAAATACTCTGCCGAGAAAGGACACGATGACATGTCCCGTCTCTGGGAAAGCACAGATCCCTAGCGTTTCTGTGCTTATTAACAGGCTGCCCAGGGAAGGTGAAGACCAGCAACAGCTTTCTGGGCTGGCCCCTTCCTTGTGGGAGAAGGAGCCGGACGTTTCCCGTTTGGGAAAAAGTCTCTGCCGAGAAAGGACACGATGACATGTCCCGTCTCTGGGAAAGCACAGATCCCTAGCGTTTCTGTGCTTATTAATAGGCTGCCCAGGGAAGGTGAAGACCAGCAACAGCTTTCTGGGCTGGCCCCTTCCTTGTGGGAGAAGGAGCTGGACGTTTCCCGTTTGGGAAAAAGTCTCTGCCGAGAAAGTACACGATCACATGTCCCGTCCCTGAGAAAGCACAGATTCGAAGCGCTGCTCTGCCTGTGAATAGGGTGCACGGGGAAGGTGAAGACCAGCAACAGCTTTTAGGGCTGGCCCCTTCCTTGTGGGAGAAGGAGCCGGACGTTTCCCATTTCGGAAGAATACTCTGCCGAGAACGGACACGATGACATGTCCCGTCCCTGGGAAAGCACAGATCCCTAGTGATGTTATGCCTGTGAATAGGCTGCCAACGGAAGGTGAAGACCAGCAGCACCTTTCAGGGCTGGCCCCTTCCTTGTGGCAGAAGGAGCCGGACGTTTCCCGTTTGGGAAAAAGTCTCTGCCGAGAACGGACACGATGACATGTCCCGTCTCTGGGAAAGCACAGATCCCAACCGCTGCTGTGCCTGTGAATAGGCTGCCCAGGGACGGTGAAGACCAGCAAGAACTTTCAGGGCTAGCACCTTCATTGTGGGAGAAGGAGCCGGACGTTTCCCGTTTGGGAAAAAGGCTCTGCCGAGAAAGGGCACGATGACATCTCCCATCCCTGAGAAAGCACAGATTCGAAGCGCTGCTCTGCCTGTGAATAGGGTGCACGGGGAAGGTGAAGACCAGCAAGAGCTTTCAGGGCTAGCACCTTCATTGTGGGAGAAGGAGCCGGACGTTTCCCGTTTGGGAAAAAGGCTCTGCCGAGAAAGGACATGATGACATGTCCCGTCTCTGGGAAAGCACAGATCCCTAGTGATGTTATGCCTGTGAATAGGCTGCCCAGGGAAGGTGAAGAGCAGCAACAGCTTTCAGTGCTGGCCCGTTCCTTGTGGCAGAAGGAGCCGGACGTTTCCCGTTTCGGAAAAATACTCTGCCGAGAATGGACACGATGACATGTCCCGTCTCTGGGAAAGCATAGATCCCAATCGTTGCTGTGCCTCTGAATAGGCTGCCCAGGGAAGGTGAAGACCAGCAAGAGCTTTTAGGGCTAGCACCTTCATTGTGGGAGAAGGAGCCGGACGTTTCCCGTTTTGCAAAAATACTCTGCCGAGAAAGGACACGATGACATCTCCCGTCTCTGGGAAAGCACAGATCCAAGCGCTGCTGTGCCTGTGAATAGGGTGCACGGGGAAGGTGAAGACCAGAAGAGCTTTCAGGGCTGGCCCCTTCCTTGTGGGAGAAGGAGCCGGACGTTTCCCGTTTGGGAAAAAGGCTCTGCCGAGAAAGAACACGATGACATGTCCCGTCCCTGGGAAAGCACAGATCCCTAGTGATGTTATGCCTGTGAATAGGCTGCCAAGGGAACGTGAAGACCAGCAGCACCTTTCAGGGCTGGCCCCTTCCTTGTGGCAGAAGGAGCCAGACCTTTCCCGTTTCGGAAATATACTCTGCCGAGAAAGGACACGATGACATGTCCCGTCTCTGGGAAAGCACAGATCCCAACTGCTGCTGTGCCTATGAATAGGGTGCACGGGGAAGGTGAAGACCAGCAAGAGCTTTCAGGGCTAGCACCTTCATTGTGGGAGAAGGAGCCGGACGTTTCCCATTTTGGAAAAAGGCTCTGCCGAGAAAGGACATGATGACATGTCCCGTCTCTGGGAAAGCAAAGGCCCGAAGCGTTGCTGTGCTTATTAATAGGCTGCCCAGGGAAGGTGAAGACCAACAACAACTTTTAGGGCTGGCCCCTTCCTTGTGGGAGAAGGAGCCGGACGCTTCCCGTTTGGGAAAAAGGTTCTGCCGAGAAAGGACACGATGACATGTCCCGTCTCTGGGAAAGCACAGATCCCTAGTGATGTTCTGCCTGTGAATAGGCTGCCCAGGGAAGGTGAAGACCAGCAACAGCTTTCACGGCTGGCCCCTTCCTTGTGGCTGAAGGAGCCGGACGTTTCCCGTTTGGGAAAAATACTCTGCCGAGAAAGGACACGATGACATGTCCCGTCTCTGGGAAAGCACAGATCCCTAGCGTTTCTGTGCTTATTAATAGGCTGCCCAGGGAAGGTGAAGACCAGCAACAGCTTTCTGGGCTGGCCCCTTCCTTGTGGGAGAAGGAGCCGGACGTTTCCCGTTTGGGAAAACGTCTCTGCCAATAAAGGACACGATGACATCTCCCGTCCCTGAGAAAGCACAGATTCGAAGCGCTGCTGTGCCTGTGAATAGGGTGCACGGGGAAGGTGAAGACCAGCAACAGCTTTCAGGGCTGGCCCGTTCCTTGTGGCAGAAGGAGCCGGACGTTTCCCATTTCGGAAGAATACTCTGCCGAGAACGGACACGATGACATGTCCCGTCCCTGGGAAAGCACAGATCCCTAGTGATGTTATGCCTGTGAATAGGCTGCCAACGGAAGGTGAAGACCAGCAGCACCTTTCAGGGCTGGCCCCTTCCTTGTGGGAGAAGGAGCCGGACGTTTCCCATTTGGGAAAAAGTCTCTGCCGAGAACGGACACGATGACATGTCCCGTCTCTGGGAAAGCACAGATCCCAACCGCTGCTGTTCCTGTGAATAGGCTGCCCAGGGAAGGTGAAGACCAGCAAGAGCTTTTAGGGCTAGCACCTTCATTGTGGGAGAAGGAGCCGGACGTTTCCCGTGTTGCAAAAATCCTCTGCCGAGAAAGGACACGATGACATCTCCCGTCTCTGGGAAAGCACAGATCCAAGCGCTGCTGTGCCTGTGAATAGGGTGCACGGGGAAGGTGAAGACCAGAAGAGCTTTCAGGGCTGGCCCCTTCCTTGTGGGAGAAGGAGCCGGACGTTTCCCGTTTGGGAAAAAGGCTCTGCCGAGAAAGGACACGATGACATGTCCCGTCCCTTAGAAAGCACAGGTCCCTAGTGATATTATGCCTGTGAATAGGCTGCCAAGGGAACGTGAAGACCAGCAGCACCTTTCAGGGCTGGCCCCTTCCTTGTGGGAGAAGGAGCCGGACGTTTCCCGTTTGGGAAAAATACTCTGCCGAGAAAGGACACGATGACATCTCCCGTCTCTGGGAAAGCACAGATCCCAACTGCTGCTGTGCCCATGAATAGGGTGCACGAGGAAGGTGAAGACCAGCAAGAGCTTTCAGGGCTAGCACCTTCATTGTGGGAGAAGGAGCCGGACGTTTCCCATTTTGGAAAAAGGCTCTGCCGAGAAAGGACATGATGACATGTCCCGTCTCTGGGAAAGCAAAGGCCCGAAGCGTTGCTGTGCTTATTAATAGGCTGCCCAAGGAAGGTGAAGACCAGCAACAACTTGTAGGGCTGGCCCCTTCCTTGTGTGAGAAGGAGCCGGACGTTCCCGTTTGGGAAAAAGGCTCTGCCGAGAACTGACACGATGACATGTCCCGTCTGTGGGAAAGCACAGATCCCAAGCGTTGCTGTGCCTATGAATAGGCTGCCCAGGGAAGGTGAAGACCAGCAACAGCTTTCACGGCTGGCCCCTTCCTTGTGGCTGAAGGAGCCGGACGTTTCCCGTTTGGGAAAAATACTCTGCCGAGAAAGGACACGATGACATGTCCCGTCTCTGGGAAAGCACAGATCCCTAGCGTTTCTGTGCTTATTAATAGGCTGCCCAGGGAAGGTGAAAACCAGCAACAGCTTTCAGGGCTGGCCCCTTCCTTGTGGGAGAAGGAGCCGGACGTTTCCCGTTTGGGAAAAAGTCTCTGCCAAGAAAGGACACGATGACATCTCCCGTCCCTGAGAAAGCACAGATTCGAAGCGCTGCTGTGCCTGTGAATAGGGTGCACGGGGAAGGTGAAGACCAGCAACAGCTTTCAGGGCTAGCACCTTCCTTGTGGCAGAAGGAGCCGGACGTTTCCCATTTCGGAAGAATACTCTGCCGAGAACGGACACGATGACATGTCCCGTCCCTGGGAAAGCACAGATCCCTAGTGATGTTATGCCTGTGAATAGGCTGCCAACGGAAGGTGAAGACCAGCAGCACCTTTCGGGGCTGGCCCCTTCCTTGTGGGAGAAGGAGCCGGACGTTTCCCGTTTGGGAAAAAGTCTCTGCCGAGAACGGACACGATGACATGTCCCGTCTCTGGGAAAGCACAGATCCCAACCGCTGCTGTGCCTGTGAATAGGCTGCCCAGGGAAGGTGAAGACCAGCAAGAGCTTTCAGGGCTAGCACCTTCATTGTGGGAGAAGGAGCCGGACGTTTCCCGTTTGGGAAAAAGGCTCTGCCGAGAAAGGACACGATGACATCTCCCATCCCTGAGAAAGCACAGATTCGAAGCGCTGCTCTGCCTGTGAATAGGGTGCACGGGGAAGGTGAAGACCAGCAAGAGCTTTCAGGGCTAGCACCTTCATTGTGGGAGAAGGAGCCGGACGTTTCCCGTTTGGGAAAAAGGCTCTGCCGAGAAAGGACATGATGACATGTCCCGTCTCTGGGAAAGCACAGATCCCTAGTGATGTTATGCCTGTGAATAGGCTGCCCAGGAAAGGTGAAGAGCAGCAACAGCTTTCAGTGCTGGCCCGTTCCTTGTGGCAGAAGGAGCCGGACGTTTCCCGTTTCGGAAAAATACTCTGCCGAGAATGGACACGATGACATGTCCCGTCTCTGGGAAAGCATAGATCCCAATCGTTGCTGTGCCTCTGAATAGGCTGCCCAGGGAAGGTGAAGACCAGCAAGAGCTTTTAGGGCTAGCACCTTCATTGTGGGAGAAGGAGCCGGACGTTTCCCGTTTTGCAAAAATACTCTGCCGAGAAAGGACACGATGACATCTCCCGTCTCTGGGAAAGCACAGATCCAAGCGCTGCTGTGCCTGTGAATAGGGTGCACGGGGAAGGTGAAGACCAGAAGAGCTTTCAGGGCTGGCCCCTTCCTTGTGGGAGAAGGAGCCGGACGTTTCCCGTTTGGGAAAAAGGCTCTGCCGAGAAAGAACACGATGACATGTCCCGTCCCTTAGAAAGCACAGATCCCTAGTGATATTATGCCTGTGAATAGGCTGCCAAGGGAACGTGAAGACCAGCAGCACCTTTCAGGGCTGGCCCCTTCCTTGTGGCAGAAGGAGCCAGACCTTTCCCGTTTCGGAAAAATACTCTGCCGAGAAAGGACACGATGACATGTCCCGTCTCTGGGAAAGCACAGATCCCAACTGCTGCTGTGCCTATGAATAGGGTGCACAGGGAAGGTGAAGACCAGCAAGAGCTTTCAGGGCTAGCACCTTCATTGTGGGAGAAGGAGCCGGACGTTTCCCATTTTGGAAAAAGGCTCTGCCGAGAAAGGACATGATGACATGTCCCGTCTCTGGGAAAGCAAAGGCCCGAAGCGTTGCTGTGCTTATTAATAGGCTGCCCAGGGAAGGTGAAGACCAACAACAACTTTTAGGGCTGGCCCCTTCCTTGTGGGAGAAGGAGCCGGACGCTTCCCGTTTGGGAAAAATACTCTGCCGAGAAAGGACACGATGACATCTCCCGTCTCTGGGAAAGCACAGATCCCTAGTGATGTTCTGCCTGTGAATAGGCTGCCCAGGGAAGGTGAAGACCAGCAACAGCTTTCTGGGCTGGCCCCTTCCTTGTGGGAGAAGGAGCCGGACGTTTCCCGTTTGGGAAAAAGTCTCTGCCGAGAAAGGACACGATGACATGTCCCGTCTCTGGGAAAGCACAGATCCCTAGCGTTTCTGTGCTTATTAATAGGCTGCCCAGGGAAGGTGAAGACCAGCAACAGCTTTCAGGGCTGGCCCCTTACTTGTGGGAGAAGGAGCCGGACGTTTCCCGTTTGGGAAAAAGTCTCTGCCAATAAAGGACACGATGACATCTCCCGTCCCTGAGAAAGCACAGATCCGAAGCGCTGCTGTGCCTGTGAATAGGGTGCACGGGGAAGGTGAAGACCAGCAACAGCTTTCAGGGCTGGCCCCTTCCTTGTGGCAGAAGGAGCCGGACGTTTCCCATTTCGGAAGAATACTCTGCCGAGAAAGGACACGATGACATGTCCCGTCCCTGGGAAAGCACAGATCCCTAGTGATGTTATGCCTGTGAATAGGCTGCCAACGGAAGGTGAAGACCAGCAGCACCTTTCAGGGCTGGCCCCTTCCTTGTGGCAGAAGGAGCCAGACGTTTCCCGTTTGGGAAATGTCTCTGCCGAGAACGGACATGATGACATGTCCCGTCTCTGGGAAAGCACAGATCCCAACCGCTGCTGTGCCTGTGAATAGGCTGCCCAGGGAAGGTGAAGACCAGCAAGAGCTTTCAGGGCTAGCACCTTCATTGTGGGAGAAGGAACCGGACGTTTCCCGTTTGGGAAAAAGGCTCTGCCGAGAAAAGACACGATGACATCTCCCATCCCTGAGAAAGCAGAGATTCGAAGCGCTGCTCTGCCTGTGAATAGGGTGCACGGGGAAGGTGAAGACCAGAAGAGCTTTCAGGGCTGGCCCCTTCCTTGTGGGAGAAGGAGCCGGACGTTTCCCGTTTGGGAAAAAGGCTCTGCCGAGAAAGAACACGATGACATGTCCCGTCCCTTAGAAAGCACAGATCCCTAGTGATATTATGCCTGTGAATAGGCTGCCAAGGGAACGTGAAGACCAGCAGCACCTTTCAGGGCTGGCCCCTTCCTTGTGGCAGAAGGAGCCAGACCTTTCCCGTTTCGGAAAAATACTCTGCCGAGAAAGGACACGATGACATGTCCCGTCTCTGGGAAAGCACAGATCCCAACTGCTGCTGTGCCTATGAATAGGGTGCACAGGGAAGGTGAAGACCAGCAAGAGCTTTCAGGGCTAGCACCTTCATTGTGGGAGAAGGAGCCGGACGTTTCCCATTTTGGAAAAAGGCTCTGCCGAGAAAGGACATGATGACATGTCCCGTCTCTGGGAAAGCAAAGGCCCGAAGCGTTGCTGTGCTTATTAATAGGCTGCCCAGGGAAGGTGAAGACCAACAACAACTTTTAGGGCTGGCCCCTTCCTTGTGGGAGAAGGAGCCGGACGCTTCCCGTTTGGGAAAAATACTCTGCCGAGAAAGGACACGATGACATGTCCCGTCTCTGGGAAAGCACAGATCCCTAGCGTTTCTGTGCTTATTAATAGGCTGCCCAGGGAAGGTGAAGACCAGCAACAGCTTTCAGGGCTGGCCCCTTACTTGTGGGAGAAGGAGCCGGACGTTTCCCGTTTGGGAAAAAGTCTCTGCCAATAAAGGACACGATGACATCTCCCGTCCCTGAGAAAGCACAGATCCGAAGCGCTGCTGTGCCTGTGAATAGGGTGCACGGGGAAGGTGAAGACCAGCAACAGCTTTCAGGGCTGGCCCCTTCCTTGTGGCAGAAGGAGCCGGACGTTTCCCATTTCGGAAGAATACTCTGCCGAGAAAGGACACGATGACATGTCCCGTCCCTGGGAAAGCACAGATCCCTAGTGATGTTATGCCTGTGAATAGGCTGCCAACGGAAGGTGAAGACCAGCAGCACCTTTCAGGGCTGGCCCCTTCCTTGTGGCAGAAGGAGCCAGACGTTTCCCGTTTGGGAAATGTCTCTGCCGAGAACGGACATGATGACATGTCCCGTCTCTGGGAAAGCACAGATCCCAACCGCTGCTGTGCCTGTGAATAGGCTGCCCAGGGAAGGTGAAGACCAGCAAGAGCTTTCAGGGCTAGCACCTTCATTGTGGGAGAAGGAACCGGACGTTTCCCGTTTGGGAAAAAGGCTCTGCCGAGAAAAGACACGATGACATCTCCCATCCCTGAGAAAGCAGAGATTCGAAGCGCTGCTCTGCCTGTGAATAGGGTGCACGGGGAAGGTGAAGACCAGCAAGAGCTTTCAGGGCTAGCACCTTCATTGTGGGAGAAGGAGCCGGACGTTTCCCGTTTGGGAAAAAGTCTCTGCCGAGAACGGACACGATGACATGCCCCGTCTCTGGGAAAGCACAGGTCCCAAGCGTTGCTGTGCTTATTAATAGGCTCCCCAGGGAAGGTGAAGACCAGCAACAACTTTTAGGGCTGGCCCCTTCCTTGTGGCAGAAGGAGCCGGATATTTCCCGTTTGGGAAAAATACTCTGCCGAGAACGGACACGATGACATGTCCCGTCTCTGGGAAAGCACAGATCCCAAGCGCTGCTGTGCCTATGAATAGGGTGCATGGGGAAGGTAAAGACCATGAAGAGCTTTCAGGGCTGGCCCGTTCCTTGTGGCAGAAGGAGCCGGACGTTTCCTCTTTGAGAAAAAGTCTCTGCCGAGAACGAACACGATGACATGTCCCGTTTCTGGGAAAGCACAGATCCCAACCGCTGCTGTGCTTATTAATAGGCTGCCCAGGGAAGGTGAAGACCAGCAACAGCTTTCAGGACTGGCCCCTTCCTTGTGGCAGAAGGAGCCGGACGTTTCCCGTTTTGGAAAAAAGACTCTGCCGAGAAAGGACACGTTCACATCTCACGTCCCTGAGAAAGCACAGAATCCAATCTCTGCGGTGCCTATGAATAGGGTGCCCAGGGAAGGTAAAGACCAGCAAGATCTTTCAGGGCTGGCCCCTTCCTTGTGGCAGAAGGAGCCGGACGTTTCCCGTTAGGGAAAAAGTCTCTGCCGAGAAAGGACACGATGACATCTCCCGTCCCTGAGAAAACACAGATTCGAAGCGCTGCTCTGCCTGTGAATAGGGTGCACGGGGACGGTGAACACCAGCAAGAGCTTTCAGGCCTAGCACCTTCATTGTGGGAGAAGGAGCCGGACGTTTCCCATTTTGGAAAAAGGCTCTGCCAAGAAAGGACACGATGACATGTACCGTCTCTGGGAAAGCACAGATCCCAAGCGTTGCTGTGCTTATTAATAGGCTGCCCAGGGAAGGTGAAGACCAGCAACAGCTTTCTGGGCTAGCACCTTCATTGTGGGAGAAGGAGCCGGACGTTTCCCGTTTGGGAAAAAAGCTGTGCCGAGAAAGGACACGATGACATGTCCCGTGTCTGGGAAAGCACAGATCCCTAGTGATGTTATACCTGTGAATAGGGTGCACGGGGAAGGTGAAGACCAGCAACAGCTTTCAGCGCTGGCCCCTTCCTTGTGGCAGAAGGAGCCGGACGTTTCCCGTTTGGGACAAAGGTTCTGCCGAGAAAGGACACGATGACATGTCCCGTGTCTGGGAAAGCACAGATCCCTAGTGATGTTTTGCCTGTGAATAGGCTGCCAAGGGAACGTGAAGACCAGCAGCACCTTTCAGGGCTGGCCCCTTCCTTGTGGCAGAAGGAGCCGGACGTTTCCCGTTTGGGAAAAATACTCTGCCGAGAACGGACCCGATGACATGTCCCGTCTCCGGGAAAGCACAGATCCCTAGCGTTTCTCTGCTTATTAATAGGCTGCCCAGGGAAGGTGAAGACCAGCAGCAGCTTTCAGGGCTGGCCCCTTCCTTGTGGGAGAAGGAGCCGGACGTTTCCCTTTTGGAAAAAAGACTCTGCCGAGAAAGGACACGATCACATGTCCCGTCCCTGAGAAAACACAGAATCCAAGCTCTGCGGTGCCTATGAATAGGGTGCCCAGGGAAGGTGAAGACCAGCAGCAGCTTTCAGGGCTGGCCCCTTCCTTGTGGCAGGAGGAGCCGGACGTTTCCCATTTCGGAAGAACACTCTGCCGAGAACGGACACTATGACATGTCCCGTGCCTGGGAAAGCATAGATCCCAATCGCTGCTGTGCCTCTGAATAGGCTGCCCAGGGAAGGTGAAGACCAGCAACAGCTTTCAGGGCTGGCCCCTTCCTTGTGGGAGAAGGAGCCGGACTTTTCCTCTGTGGGAAAAAGCTCTGCCGAGAACGGACACGATGACATGTCCCGTCTCCGGGAAAGCACAGGTCCCAAGCGTTTCTGTGCTTATTAATAGGCTGCCCAGGGAAGGTGAAGACCAGCAACAACTTTTAGGGCTGGCCCCTTCCTTGTGGGAGAAGGAGCCGGACGTTTCCCATTTTGGAAAAATAATCTGCCGAGAACGGACACGATGACATGTCCCGTGTCTGGGAAAGCACAGATCCCTACTGATGTTCTGCCTGTGAATAGGGTGCACGGGGAAGGTGAAGATCAGCAACAGCTTTCAGGGCTAGCACCTTCATTGTGGGAGAAGGAGTCGGACGTGTCCCATTTTGGAAAAAGGCTCTGCCGAGAAAGGACACGATGACATGTACCGTCTCTGGGAAAGCACAGATCCCAAGCGTTGCTGTGCTTATTAATAGGCTGCCCAGGGAAGGTGAAGACCAGCATCACCTTTCAGGGCTGGCCCCTTCCTTGTGGCAGAAGGAGCCAGACGTATCCCGTTTGGGAAATGTCTCTGCCGAGAACGGACACGATGACATGTCCCGTCTCTGGGAAAGCATAGATCCCAATCGCTGCTGTGCCTCTGAATAGGCTGCCCAGGGAAGGTGAAGACCAGCAACAGCTTTCAGGGCTGGCCCCTTTCTTGTGGCAGAAGGAGCCGGACTTTTCCTCTGTGGGAAAAAGCTCTGCCGAGAACGGACACGATGACATGTCCCGTCTCCGGGAAAGCACAGGTCCCAAGCGTTGCTGTGCTTATTAATAGGCTGCCCAGGGAAGGTGAAGAGCAGCAACAACTTTTAGGGCTGGCCCCTTCTTTGTGGGAGAAGGAGCCGGATGTATCCCGTTTGGGAAAAAGTCTCTGCCGAGAAAGGACACGATGACATCTCCCATCCCTGAGAAAGCACAGATTCGAAGCGCTGCTCTGCCTGTGAATAGGGTGCACGGGGACGGTGAAGACCAGCAAGAGATTTCAGGCCTAGCACCTTCATTGTGGGAGGAGGAGCCGGACGGTTCCCATTTTGGAAAAAGGCTCTGCCGAGAAAGGACACGATGACATGTACCGTCTCTGGGAAAGCACAGATCCAAAGCGTTGCTGTGCTTATTAATAGGCTGCCCAGGGAAGGTGAAGACCAGCAACAGCTTTCTGGGCTAGCACCTTCATTGTGGGAGAAGGAGCCGGACGTTTCCCGTTTGGGAAAAAAGCTGTGCCGAGAAAGGACACGATGACATCTCCCGTCCCTGAGAAAGCACAGATTCGAAGCGCTGCTGTGCCTGTGAATAGGCTGCCCATGGAAGGTAAAGACCAGAAGAGCTTTCAGGGCTGGCCCCTTCCTTGTGGGAGAAGGAGCCGGACGTTTCCCATTTCGAAAAATACTCTGCCGACAACGGACACGATGACATGTCCCGTCCCTGGGAAAGCATAGATCCCATGCGCTGCTGTGCCACTGAATAGGGTGCACGGGGAAGGTGAAGACCAGCAAGAGCTTTCAGGGCTAGCACCTTCATTGTGGGAGAAGGAGCCGGACGTTTCCCGTTTGGGAAAAAGCTCTGCCAAGAACGGACACGATGACATGTCCCGTCTCTGGGAAAGCACAGATGCCAAACTTTCTTGTGCTTATTAATAGGCTGCCCAGGGAAGGTGAAGACCAGCAAGAGCTTTTAGGGCTGGCCCCTTCCTTGTGGGAGAAGGAGCCGGATTTTTCCCGTTTGGGAAAAATACTCTGCCGAGAACGGACACGATGACATGTCCCGTCTCCGGGAAAGCACAGATCCCTAGCGTTTCTGTGCTTATTAATAGGCTGCCCAGGGAAGGTGAAGACCAGCAACAACTTTTAGGGATGGCCCCTTCCTTGTGGGAGAAGGAGCCGGACGTTTCCCGTTTGGGAAAAAGTCTCTGCTGAGAAAGGACACGATGACATCTCCCGTCCCTGAGAAAGCACAGATTCGAAGCGCTGCTGTGCCTTTGAATAGGGTGCACGGGGAAGGTGAAGACCAGCAAGAGCTTTCTGGGCTAGCACCTTCATTGTGGGAGAAGGAGCCGGACGTTTCCCATTATGGAAAAAGGCTCTGCAGAGAACGAACACGATGACATGTCCCGTGTCTGGGAAAGCAGAGGTCCCAAGCGCTGCTGTGCCTATGAATAGGGTGCATGGGGAAGGTGAAGACCAGCAACAGCTTTCTGGGCTAGCACCTTCATTGTGGGAGAAGGAGCCGGACGTTTCCCGTTTGAGAAAAAGGTTCTGCCGAGAAAGGACACGATGACATGTTCCGTCCCTGGGAAAGCACAGATCCCTAGTGATGTTATGCCTGTGAATAGGATGCCAAGGGAAGGTGAAGACCAGCAGCACCTTTCAGGGCTGGCCCCTTCCTTGTGGCAGAAGGAGCCAGACGTTTCCCGTTTGGGAAAAATACTGTGCCGAGAAAGGACACGATGACATGTCCCGTCCCTGGGAAAGCACAGATCCCTAGTGATGTTATGCCTGTGAATAGGCTGCCCAGGGAAGGTGAAGACCAGCAGCACCTTTCAGGGCTGGCCCCTTCCTTGTGGCAGAAGGAGCCAGACGTTTCCAGTTTGGGAAAAATTCTCTGCCTAGAAAGGACACGATGACATGTCCCGTCTCTGGGAAAGCACAGATCCCAACCGCTGCTGTGCCTATGAATAGGGTGCAGGGGGAAGGTGAAGACTAGCAACAGCTTTCAGGGCTGGCCCCTTCCTTGTGGGAGAAGGAGCCAGACGTTTCCCGTTTGGGAAAAAGGCTCTGCCGAGAAAGGACACGATGACATCTCCCGTCCCTGAGAAAGCACAGATCCGAAGCGCTGCTGTGCCTGTGAATAGGGTGCACGGTAAAGGTGAAGACCAGCTACAGCTTTCTGGGCTAGCACCTTCATTGTGGGAGAAGGAGCCGGACATTTCCCATTTTGGAAAAAGACTCTGCCGAGAACGGACACGATGACATGTCCCGTCTCTGGGAAAGCACAGATCCCAAGTGATGTTCTGCCTGTGAATAGGGTGCACAGGGAAGGTGAAGACCAGCAACAGCTTTCAGGGCTGGCTCCTTCCTTGTGGGAGAAGGAGCCGGACGTTTCCCGTTTGCGAAAAAGGCTCTGCCGAGAAAGGACATGATGACATGTCCCGTCTCTGGGAAAGCACAGATCCCAAGCGTTGCTGTGCCTATGAATAGGCTGCCCAGGGAAGGTGAAGACCAGCAACAGCTTTCAGGGCTGGCCCGTTCCTTGTGGCAGAAGGAGCCGGACGTTACCCGTTTGGGAAAAATACTCTGCCGAGAACGGACACGATGACATGTCCCGTCTCTGGGAAAGCACAGATCCCAACCGCTGGTGTGCTTATTAATAGGCTGCCCAGGGAAGGTGAAGACCAACAACAGCTTTCATGGCTGGCCCCTTCCTTGTGGCAGAAGGAGCCGGACGTTTCCCGTTTGGGAAAAATACTCTGCTGAGAAAGGACACGATCACATGTCCCGTCCCTGAGAAAGCACAGAATCCAAGCTCTGCGGTGCCTATGAATAGGGTGCCCAGGGAAGGTGAAGACCATCAAGAGCTTTCAGGGCTGGCCCCTTCCTTGTGGCAGAAGGAGCCGGACGTTTCCCGTTTGGGAAAAAGGCTCTGCCAAGAAAGGACATGATGACATGTCCCGTCTCTGGGAAAGCACAGATCCCTAGTGATGTTATGCCTGTGAATAGGCTGCCCAGGGAAGGTGAAGACCAACAACAGCTTTCAGGGCTGGCCCCTTCCTTGTGGCAGAAGGAGCCGGACGTTTCCCGTTTGGGAAAAAGGCTCTGCCGAGAAAGGACACGATGACATGTCCCATCTCTGGGAAAGCACAGATCCCAAGCGTTGCTGTGCCTATGAATAGGATGCCCAGGGAAGGTGAAGACCAGCAACAGCTTTCAGGGCTGGCCCCTTCCTTGTGGCAGAAGGAGTCGGACGTTTCCCGTTTGGGAAAAAAGCTCTGCCGAGAAAGGACACGATGACATGTGCGGTCCCTGGGAAAGCACAGATCCCAAGTGATGTTATGCCTGTGAATAGGCTGCCAAGGGAACATGAAGACCAGCAGCACCTTTCAGGGCTGGCCCCTTCCTTGTGGCAGAAGGAGCTGGACGTTTCCCTTTTGGGAAAAAGGCTCTGCCGAGAAAGGACACGATCACATGTCCCGTCCCTGAGAAAGCACAGAATCCAAGCTCTGCGGTGCCTATGAATAGGGTGCCCAGGGAAGGTGAAGACCAGCAACAGCTTTCAGAGCTGGCCCCTTCCTTGTGGCAGAAGGAGCCGGACGTTTCCCATTTCTGAAGAACACTCTGCCGAGAACGGACACGATGACATGTCCCATCTCTGGGAAATCATAGATCCCAAGCGCTGCTGTGCCTCTGAATAGGCTGCCTAGGGAAGGTGAAGACCAGCAAGAGCTTTCAGGGCTGGCCCCTTCCTTGTGGGAGAAGGAGCCGGACATTTCCTCTGTGGGAAAAAGCTCTGCCGAGAACGGACACGATGACATGTCCCGTCTCTGGGAAAGCACAGGTCCCAAGCGTTTCTGTGCCTATGAATAGGGTGCATGGGGAAGGTGAAGACCAGCAACAGCTTTCAGGGCAGGCCCCTTCCTTGTGGCAGAAGGAGCCGGACGTTTCCCATTTTGGAAAAAGGCTCCGCCGAGAAAGGACACGATGACATGTCCCGTCTCTGGGAAAGCACAGGTCCCAAGCGTTGCTGTGCTTATTAATAGGCTCCCCAGGGAAGGTGAAGACCAGCAACAACTTTTAGGGCTGGCCCCTTCCTTGTGGGAGAAGGAGCCAGACGTTTCCCGTTTGGGAAAAAGGTTCTGCCGAGAACGGACACGATGACATGTCCCGTCCCTGGGAAAGCACAGATCCCAACCGCTGCTGTGCCTATGAATAGGGTGCACGGGGAAGGTGAAGACTAGCAACAGCTTTCAGGGCTGGCCCCTTCCTTGTGGCAGAAGGAGCCGGACGTTTCCCGTTTGGGAAAAAAGCTCTGCCGAGAAAGGACACGATGACATGTCCCGTCCCTGGGAAAGCACAGATCCCTAGTGATGTTATGCCTGTGAATAGGCTGCCAAGGGAACGTGAAGACCAGCAGCACCTTTCAGGTCTGGCCCCTTCCTTGTGGCAGAAGGAGCCGGACGTTTCCCGTTTGGGAAAAAGGCTCTGCCGAGAAAGGACACGATGACATGTCCCGTCTCTGGGAAAGCACAGATCCCTAGTGATGTTCTGCCTGTGAATAGGGTGCACGGGGAAGGTGAAGACCAGCAACAGCTTTCAGGGCTGGCCCCTTCCTTGTGGCAGAAGGAGCCGGACGTTTCCCATTTTGGAAAAAGGCTCTGCCGAGAAAGGACACGATGACATGTACCGTCTCTGGGAAAGCACAGATCCCAAGCGTTATGTGCTTATTAATAGGCAGCCCAGGGAGGGTGAAGACCACAACAACTTTTAGGGCTGGCCCCTTCCTTGTGGGAGAAGGAGCCGGACGTTTCCCGTTTGGGAAAAAGTCTCTGCCAAGAAAGGACCCGATGACATGTCCCATCTCTGGGAAAGCACAGGTCCCAAGCGTTGCTGTGCTTATTAAAAGGCTGCCCAGGGAAGGTGAAGACCAGCAACAACTTTTAGGGCTGGCCCCTTCCTTGTGGCAGAAAGAGCCAGACGTTTCCCGTTTGGGAAAAAGTTTCTGCCGAGAACGGACACGATGACATGTCCCGTCTCTGGGAAAGCACAGATCCCAACCGCTGCTGTGCCTGTGAATAGGGTGCATGGGGAAGGTGAAGACCAGCAAGAGCTTTCAGGGCTAGCACCTTCATTGTGGGAGAAGGAGCCGGACGTTTCCCATTTTGGAAAAATACTCTGCCGAGAAAGGACACGATCACATGTCCCGTGTCTGGGAAAGCACAGAATCCAAGCTCTGCGGTGCCTCTGAATAGGCTGCCCAGGGAAGGTGAAGACCAGCAACAACTTTTAGGGCTGGCCCCTTCCTTGTGGGAGAAGGAGTCGGACGTTTCCCGTTTGGGAAAAAGGCTCTGCCGAGAAAGGACATGATGACATGTCCCGTCTCTGGGAAAGCACAGGTCCCAAGCGTTGCTGTGCTTATTAATAGGCTGCCCAGGGAAGGTGAAGACCAGCAACAACTTTTAGGGCTGGCCCCTTCCTTGTGGGAGAAGGAGCCGGACGTTTCCCGTTTGGGAAAAATACTCTGCCGAGAAAGGACACGATCACATGTCCCGTCCCTGAGAAAGCACATAATCCAAGCTCTGCGGTGCCTATGAATAGGGTGCCCAGGGAAGGTGAAGACCAGCAACAGCTTTCAGGGCTGGCCCCTTCCTTGTGGCAGAAGGAGCCGGACGTTTCCCTTTTCGGAAGAACACTCTGCCGAGAACGGACACGATGACATGTCCCGTCCCTGGGAAAGCATAGATCCCAATCGCTGCTGTGCCTGTGAATAGGCTGCCCAGGGAAGGTGAAGACCAGCAACAGCTTTCAGGGCTGGCCCCTTCCTTGTGGGAGAAGGAGCCGGACTTTACCTCTTTGGGAAAAAGCTCTGCCGAGAACGGACACGATGACATGTCCCGTCTCCGGGAAAGCACAGGTCCCAAGCGTTTCTGTGCTTATTAATAGGCTGCCCAGGGAAGGTGAAGACCAGCAACAACTTTTAGGGCTGGCCCCTTCCTTGTGGGAGAAGGAGTCGGACGTTTCCCGTTTGGGAAAAAGGCTCTGCCGAGAAAGGACATGATGACATGTCCCGTCTCTGGGAAAGCACAGGTCCCAAGCGTTGCTGTGCTTATTAATAGGCTGCCCAGGGAAGGTGAAGACCAACAACAGCTTTCAGGGCTGTCCCCTTCCTTGTGGGAGAAGGAGCCGGACGTTTCCCGTTTGGGAAAAAGGCTCTGCCGAGAAAGCACACGATGACATGTTCCGTCCCTGGGAAAGCACAGATCCCTAGTGATGTTATGCCTGTGAATAGGCTGCCAACGGAAGGTGAAGACCAGCAGCACCTTTCAGGGCTGGCCCCTTCCTTGTGGCAGAAGGAGCCGGACGTTTCCCTTTTGGAAAAAAGTCTCTGCCGAGAAAGGACACGATGACATCTCCCGTCCCTGAGAAAGCACAGATCTGAAGCGCTGCTGTGCCTGTGAATAGGGTGCACGGTAAAGCTGAAGACCAGCAACAGCTTTCAGGGCTAGCACCTTCATTGTGGGAGAAGGAGCCGGACGTTTCCCGTTTGGGAAAAAGTCTCTGCCGAGAAAGGACACTATGACATGTCCCGTCTCTGGGAAAGCACAGATCCCTAGTGATGTTCTGCCTGTGAATAGGGTGCACGGGAAAGGTGAAGACCAGCAACAGCTTTCACGGCTGGCCCCTTCCTTGTCGCAGAAGGAGACGGACGTTTCCCATTTGGGAAAAAGGTTCTGCCGAGAAAGGACACGATGACATGTCCCGTGTCTGGGAAAGCACAGATCCCTAGTGATGTTATGCCTGTGAATAGGCTGCCCAGGGAAGGTGAAGACCAGCAGCACCTTTCAGGGCTGGCCTCTTCCTTGTGGCAGAAGGCGCCAGACGTTTCCCGTTTGGGAAAAAGTCTCTGCCGAGAACGGACCCGATGACATGTCCCGTCTCTGGGAAAGCACAGATCCCAAGCGTTTCTGTGCTTATTAATAGGCTGCCCAGGGAAGGTGAAGACCAGCAGCAGCTTTCAGGGCTGGCCCCTTCCTTGTGGGAGAAGGAGCCGGACGTTTCCCTTTTGGAAAAAAGACTCTGCCGAGAAAGGACACGATCACATGTCACGTCCCTGAGAAAGCACAGAATCCAAGCTCTGCGGTGCCTATTAATAGGGTGCCCAGGGAAGGTGAAGACCAGCAACAGCTTTCAGGGCTGGCCCCTTCCTTGTGGCAGACGGAGCCGGATGTTTCCTCTTTGGGAAAAAGTCTCTGCCGAGAACGAACACGATGACATGTCCCGTCTCTGGGAAAGCACAGATCCCAACCGCTGCTGTGCTTATTAATAGGCTCCCCAGGGAAGGTGAAGACCAGCAACAGCTTTCAGGGCTGGCCCCTTCCTTGTGGGAGAAGGAGCCGGACGTTTCCCGTTTGGGAAAAAGGCTCTGCCGAGAAAGGACATGATGACACGTCCCGTCTCTGGGAAAGCACAGATCCCAAGCGTTGCTGTGCCTATGAATAGGGTGCACGGAGAAGGTGAAGACTAGCAACAGCTTTCAGGGCTGGCCCGTTCCTTGTGGCAGAAGGAGCCGGACGTTTCCCGTTTGGGAAAAAAGCTCTGCCGAGAAAGGACACGATGTCATGTGCCGTCCCTGGGAAAGCACAGATCCCAAGTGATGTTATGCCTGTGAATAGGCTGCCAAGGGAACGTGAAGACCAGCAGCACCTTTCAGGTCTGGCCCCTTCCTTGTGGCAGAAGGAGCCGGACGTTTCCCGTTTGGGAAAAAGTCTCTGCCGAGAAAGGACACGATGACATGTCCCGTCTCTGGGAAAGCACAGATCCCTAGTGGTCTTCTGCCTGTGAATAGGGTGCACGGGGAAGGTGAAGACCAGCAAGAGCTTTCAGGGCTGGCCCCTTCCTTGTGGGAGAAGGAGCCGGACGTTTCCCATTTTGGAAAAAGGCTCTGCCGAGAAAGGACACGATGACATGTCCCGTCTCTGGGAAAGCACAGATCCCTAGTGATGTTCTGCCTGTCAATAGGGTGCACGGGGAAGGTGAAGACCAGCAACAGCTTTCAGGGCTGGCCCCTTCCTTGTGGCAGAAGGAGCCGGACGTTTCCCATTTTGGAAAAAGGCTCTGCCGAGAAAGGACACGATGACATGTACCGTCTCTGGGAAAGCACAGATCCCAAGCGTTATGTGCTTATTAATAGGCTGCCCAGGGAAGGTGAAGACCACAACAACTTTTAGGGCTGGCCCCTTCCTTGTGGGAGAAGGAGCCGGACGTTTCCCGTTTGGGAAAAAGTCTCTGCCAAGAAAGGACCCGATGACATGTCCCATCTCTGGGAAAGCACAGGTCCCAAGCGTTGCTGTGCTTATTAAAAGGCTGCCCAGGGAAGGTGAAGACCACAACAACTTTTAGGGCTGGCCCCTTCCTTGTGGCAGAAGGAGCCGGACATTTCCCTTTTGGGAAATAGCCTCTGCCGAGAAAGGACACGATGACATGTCCCGTCTCTGGGAAAGCACAGATCCCTAGTGATGTTGTGCCTGTGAATAGGCTGCCCAGGGAAGGTGAAGACCAGCAACAGCTTTCAGGGCTAGCACCTTCATTGTGGGAGAAGGAGCCGGACGTTTCCCATTTAGGAAAAAGGCTCTGCTGAGAACGAACACGATGACATGTCCCGTGTCTGGGAAAGCACAGGTCCCAAGCGCTGCTGTGCCTATGAATAGGGTGCATGGGAAAGGTGAAGACCAGCAACAGCTTTTAGGGCTAGCACCTTCATTGTGGGAGAAGGAGCCGGACGTTTCCCGTTCGGGAAAAAGTTTCTGCCGAGAAAGGACACGATGACATGTTCCGTCCCTGGGAAAGCACAGATCCCTAGTGATGTTATGCCTGTGAATAGGCTGCCAAGGGAAGGTGAAGACCAGCAGCACCTTTCAGGTCTGGCCCCTTCCTTGTGGCAGAAGGAGCCGGACGTTTCCCGTTTGGGAAAAATACTCTGCCGAGAAAGGACACGATGACATGTCCCATCCCTGGGAAAGCACAGATCCCTAGTGATGTTATGCCTGTGAATAGGCTGCCCAGGGAAGGTGAAGACCAGCAAGAGCTTTCAGGGCTAGCACCTTCATTGTGGGAGAAGGAGCCGGACGTTTCCCATTTTGGAAAAATACTCTGCCGAGAAAGGACACGATCACATGTCCCGTGTCTGGGAAAGCACAGAATCCAAGCTCTGCGGTGCCTCTGAATAGGCTGCCCAGGGAAGGTGAAGACCAGCAACAACTTTTAGGGCTGGCCCCTTCCTTGTGGGAGAAGGAGTCGGACGTTTCCCGTTTGGGAAAAAGGCTCTGCCGAGAAAGGACATGATGACATGTCCCGTCTCTGGGAAAGCACAGGTCCCAAGCGTTGCTGTGCTTATTAATAGGCTGCCCAGGGAAGGTGAAGACCAGCAACAACTTTTAGGGCTGGCCCCTTCCTTGTGGGAGAAGGAGCCGGACGTTTCCCTTTTGGAAAAAAGACTCTGCCGAGAAAGGACACGATCACATGTCCCGTCCCTGAGAAAGCACAGAATCCAAGCTCTGCGGTGCCTATTAATAGGGTGCCCAGGGAAGGTGAAGACCAGCAACAGCTTTCAGGGCTGGCCCCTTCCTTGTGGCAGACGGAGCCGGATGTTTCCTCTTTGGGAAAAAGTCTCTGCCGAGAACGAACACGATGACATGTCCCGTCTCTGGGAAAGCACAGATCCCAACCGCTGCTGTGCTTATTAATAGGCTCCCCAGGGAAGGTGAAGACCAGCAACAGCTTTCAGGGCTGGCCACTTCCTTGTGGGAGAAGGAGCCGGACGTTTCCCGTTTGGGAAAAAGGCTCTGCCGAGAAAGGACATGATGACATGTCCCGTCTCTGGGAAAGCACAGATCCCAAGCGTTGCTGTGCCTATGAATAGGGTGCACGGAGAAGGTGAAGACTAGCAACAGCTTTCAGGGCTGGCCCCTTCCTTGTGGCAGAAGGAGCCGGACGTTTCCCGTTTGGGAAAAAAGCTCTGCCGAGAAAGGACACGATGTCATGTGCCGTCCCTGGGAAAGCACAGATCCCAAGTGATGTTATGCCTGTGAATAGGCTGCCAAGGGAACGTGAAGACCAGCAGCACCTTTCAGGTCTGGCCCCTTCCTTGTGGCAGAAGGAGCCGGACGTTTCCCGTTTGGGAAAAAGTCTCTGCCGAGAAAGGACACGATGACATGTCCCGTCTCTGGGAAAGCACAGATCCCTAGTGGTCTTCTGCCTGTGAATAGGGTGCACGGGGAAGGTGAAGACCAGCAAGAGCTTTCAGGGCTGGTCCCTTCCTTGTGGGAGAAGGAGCCGGACGTTTCCCATTTTGGAAAAATACTCTGCCGAGAAAGGACACGATGACATGTCCCGTCTCTGGGAAAGCACAGATCCCTAGTGGTCTTCTGCCTGTGAATAGGGTGCACGGGGAAGGTGAAGACCAGCAACAGCTTTCAGGGCTGGCCCCTTCCTTGTGGCAGAAGGAGCCGGACGTTTCCCATTTTGGAAAAAGGCTCTGCCGAGAAAGGACACGATGACATGTACCGTCTCTGGGAAAGCACAGATCCCAAGCGTTATGTGCTTATTAATAGGCTGCCCAGGGAAGGTGAAGACCACAACAACTTTTAGGGCTGGCCCCTTCCTTGTGGGAGAAGGAGCCGGACGTTTCCCGTTTGGGAAAAAGTCTCTGCCAAGAAAGGACCCGATGACATGTCCCATCTCTGGGAAAGCACAGGTCCCAAGCGTTGCTGTGCTTATTAAAAGGCTGCCCAGGGAAGGTGAAGACCAGCAACAACTTTTAGGGCTGGCCCCTTCCTTGTGGCAGAAGGAGCCGGACATTTCCCGTTTGGGAAATAGCCTCTGCCGAGAAAGGACACGATGACATGTCCCGTCTCTGGGAAAGCACAGATCCCTAGTGATGTTGTGCCTGTGAATAGGCTGCCCAGGGAAGGTGAAGACCAGCAACAGCTTTCAGGGCTAGCACCTTCATTGTGGGAGAAGGAGCCGGACGTTTCCCATTTAGGAAAAAGGCTCTGCCGAGAACGAACACGATGACATGTCCCGTGTCTGGGAAAGCACAGGTCCCAAGCGCTGCTGTGCCTATGAATAGGGTGCATGGGAAAGGTGAAGACCAGCAACAGCTTTTAGGGCTAGCACCTTCATTGTGGGAGAAGGAGCCGGACGTTTCCCGTTCGGGAAAAAGTTTCTGCCGAGAAAGGACACGATGACATGTTCCGTCCCTGGGAAAGCACAGATCCCTAGTGATGTTATGCCTGTGAATAGGCTGCCAAGGGAAGGTGAAGACCAGCAGCACCTTTCAGGTCTGGCCCCTTCCTTGTGGCAGAAGGAGCCGGACGTTTCCCGTTTGGGAAAAATACTCTGCCGAGAAAGGACACGATGACATGTCCCATCCCTGGGAAAGCACAGATCCCTAGTGATGTTATGCCTGTGAATAGGCTGCCCAGGGAAGGTGAAGACCAGCAAGAGCTTTCAGGGCTGGCCCCTTCCTTGTGGCAGAAGGAGCCAGACGTTTCCCGTTTGGGAAAAAGTTTCTGCCGAGAACGGACACGATGACATGTCCCGTCTCTGGGAAAGCACAGATCCCAACCGCTGCTGTGCCTGTGAATAGGGTGCATGGGGAAGGTGAAGACCAGCAAGAGCTTTCAGGGCTAGCACCTTCATTGTGGGAGAAGGAGCCGGACGTTTCCCATTTTGTAAAAATACTCTGCCGAGAAAGGACACGATCACATGTCCCGTGTCTGGGAAAGCACAGAATCCAAGCTCTGCGGTGCCTCTGAATAGGCTGCCCAGGGAAGGTGAAGACCAGCAACAACTTTTAGGGCTGGCCCCTTCCTTGTGGGAGAAGGAGCCGGACGTTTCCCTTTTGGAAAAAAGACTCTGCCGAGAAAGGACACGATCACATGTCCCGTCCCTGAGAAAGCACAGAATCCAAGCTCTGCGGTGCCTATTAATAGGGTGCCCAGGGAAGGTGAAGACCAGCAACAGCTTTCAGGGCTGGCCCCTTCCTTGTGGCAGACGGAGCCGGATGTTTCCTCTTTGGGAAAAAGTCTCTGCCGAGAACGAACACGATGACATGTCCCGTCTCTGGGAAAGCACAGATCCCAACCGCTGCTGTGCTTATTAATAGGCTCCCCAGGGAAGGTGAAGACCAGCAACAGCTTTCAGGGCTGGCCACTTCCTTGTGGGAGAAGGAGCCGGACGTTTCCCGTTTGGGAAAAAGGCTCTGCCGAGAAAGGACATGATGACATGTCCCGTCTCTGGGAAAGCACAGATCCCAAGCGTTGCTGTGCCTATGAATAGGGTGCACGGAGAAGGTGAAGACTAGCAACAGCTTTCAGGGCTGGCCCCTTCCTTGTGGCAGAAGGAGCCGGACGTTTCCCATTTCGGAAAAAGGCTCTGCCGAGAAAGGACACGATGACATGTACCGTCTCTGGGAAAGCACAGATCCCAAGCGTTATGTGCTTATTAATAGGCTGCCCAGGGAAGGTGAAGACCAGCAACAACTTTTAGGGCTGGCCCCTTCCTTGTGGCAGAAGGAGCCGGACATTTCCCGTTTGGGAAATAGCCTCTGCCGAGAAAGGACACGATGACATGTCCCGTCTCTGGGAAAGCACAGATCCCTAGTGATGTTGTGCCTGTGAATAGGCTGCCCAGGGAAGGTGAAGACCAGCAACAGCTTTCAGGGCTAGCACCTTCATTGTGGGAGAAGGAGCCGGACGTTTCCCATTTAGGAAAAAGGCTCTGCCGAGAACGAACACGATGACATGTCCCGTGTCTGGGAAAGCACAGGTCCCAAGCGCTGCTGTGCCTATGAATAGGGTGCATGGGAAAGGTGAAGACCAGCAACAGCTTTTAGGGCTAGCACCTTCATTGTGGGAGAAGGAGCCGGACGTTTCCCGTTCGGGAAAAAGTTTCTGCCGAGAAAGGACACGATGACATGTTCCGTCCCTGGGAAAGCACAGATCCCTAGTGATGTTATGCCTGTGAATAGGCTGCCAAGGGAAGGTGAAGACCAGCATCACCTTTCAGGTCTGGCCCCTTCCTTGTGGCAGAAGGAGCCAGACGTTTCCCGTTTGGGAAAAATACTCTGCCGAGAAAGGACACGATGACATGTCCCATCCCTGGGAAAGCACAGATCCCTAGTGATGTTATGCCTGTGAATAGGCTGCAAAGGGAAGGTGAAGACCAGCAAGAGCTTTCAGGGCTGGCCCCTTCCTTGTGGCAGAAGGAGCCAGACGTTTCCCGTTTGGGAAAAAGTTTCTGCCGAGAACGGACACGATGACATGTCCCGTCTCTGGGAAAGCACAGATCCCAACCGCTGCTGTGCCTGTGAATAGGGTGCATGGGGAAGGTGAAGACCAGCAAGAGCTTTCAGGGCTAGCACCTTCATTGTGGGAGAAGGAGCCGGACGTTTCCCATTTTGGAAAAATACTCTGCCGAGAAAGGACACGATCACATGTCCCGTGTCTGGGAAAGCACAGAATCCAAGCTCTGCGGTGCCTCTGAATAGGCTGCCCAGGGAAGGTGAAGACCAGCAACAACTTTTAGGGCTGGCCCCTTCCTTGTGGGAGAAGGAGTCGGACGTTTCCCGTTTGGGAAAAAGGCTCTGCCGAGAAAGGACATGATGACATGTCCCGTCTCTGGGAAAGCACAGGTCCCAAGCGTTGCTGTGCTTATTAATAGGCTGCCCAGGGAAGGTGAAGACCAACAACAGCTTTCAGGGCTGGCCCCTTCCTTGTGGGAGAAGGAGCCGGACGTTTCCCGTTTGGGAAAAAAGCTCTGCCGAGAAAGGACACGATGACATCTCCCGTCCCTGAGAAAGCACAGATCCAAAGCGCTGCTGTGCCTGTGAATAGGCTGCCAAGGGAAGGTGAAGACCAGCAACAGCTTTCAGGGCTGGCCCCTTCCTTGTGGCAGAAGGAGCCGGACGTTTCCCGTTTGGGAAAAAAGCTCTGCCGAGAAAGGACACGATGACATGTCCCGTCTCTGGGAAAGCACAGATCCCTAGTGATGTTATGCCTGTGAATAGGGTGCACGGGGAAGGTGAAGACCAGCAACAGCTTTCAGGGCTAGCACCTTCATTGTGGGAGAAGGAGCCAGACGTTTCCCATTTTGGAAAAAGGCTCTGCCGAGAAAGGACACGATGACATGTCCCGTCTCTGGGAAAGCACAGATCCCAAGCGTTGCTGTGCTTATTAATAGGCTGCCCAGGGAAGGTGAAGACCACAACAACATTTAGGGCTGGCCCCTTCCTTGTGGGAGAATGAGCTGGACGTTTCCTGTTTGGGAAAAAATACTCTGCCGAGAAAGGACACGATGACATGTTCCGTCCCTGGGAAAGCACAGATCCCTAGTGATGTTATGCCTGTGAATAGGCTGCCAACGGAAGGTGAAGACCAGCAGCACCTTTCAGGGCTGGCCCCTTCCTTGTGGCAGAAGGAGCCAGACGTTTCCCGTTTGGGAAAAAGGCTCTGCCGAGAACGGACATGATGACATGTCCCGTCTCTGGGAAAGCACAGATCCCTAACGTTTCTGTGCTTATTAATAGGCTGCCCAGGGAAGGTGAAGACCAGCAGCAGCTTTTAGGGCTGGCCCCTTCCTTGTGGGAGAAGGAGCCGGACGTTTCCCTTTTGGAAAAAAGTCTCTGCCGAGAAAGGACACGATGACATCTCCCGTCCCTGAGAAAGCACAGATCTGAAGCGCTGCTGTGCCTGTGAATAGGGTGCACGGTAAAGCTGAAGACCAGCAACAGCTTTCAGGGCTAGCACCTTCATTGTGGGAGAAGGAGCAACGTTTCCCGTTTGGGAAAAAGGCTCTGCCGAGAAAGGACACTATGACATGTCCCGTCTCTGGGAAAGCACAGATCCCTAGTGATGTTCTGCCTGTGAATAGGGTGCACGGGGAAGGTGAAGACCAGCAACAGCTTTCACGGCTGGCCCCTTCCTTGTCGCAGAAGGAGACGGACGTTTCCCATTTGGGAAAAAGGTTCTGCCGAGAAAGGACACGATGACATGTCCCGTGTCTGGGAAAGCACAGATCCCTAGTGATGTTATGCCTGTGAATAGGCTGCCCAGGGAAGGTGAAGACCAGCAGCACCTTTCAGGGCTGGCCCCTTCCTTGTGGCAGAAGGCGCCAGACGTTTCCCGTTTGGGAAAAAGTCTCTGCCGAGAACGGACACGATGACATGTCCCGTCTCTGGGAAAGCACAGATCCCAAGCGTTTCTGTGCTTATTAATAGGCTGCCCAGGGAAGGTGAAGACCAGCAGCAGCTTTCAGGGCTGGCCCCTTCCTTGTGGGAGAAGGAGCCGGACGTTTCCCTTTTGGAAAAAAGACTCTGCCGAGAAAGGACACGATCACATATCACGTCCCTGAGAAAGCACAGAATCCAAGCTCTGCGGTGCCTATTAATAGGGTGCCCAGGGAAGGTGAAGACCAGCAACAGCTTTCAGGGCTGGCCCCTTCCTTGTGGCAGACGGAGCCGGATGTTTCCTCTTTGGGAAAAAGTCTCTGCCGAGAACGAACACGATGACATGTCCCGTCTCTGGGAAAGCACAGATCCCAACCGCTGCTGTGCTTATTAATAGGCTCCCCAGGGAAGGTGAAGACCAGCAGCAGCTTTTAGGGCTGGCCCCTTCCTTGTGGGAGAAGCAGCCGGACGTGTCCCGTTTGGAAAAAAGACTGCCGAGAAAGGACACGATGACATCTCCCGTCCCTGAGAAAGCACAGAATCCAAGCTCTGCGGTGCCTATGAATAGGATGCCCAGGGAAGGTAAACACCATCAAGAGCTTTCAGGGCTGGCCCCTTCCTTGTGACAGAAGGAGCCGGACGTTTCCCATTTTGGAAAAAGGCTCTGCCGAGAAAGGACACGATGACATGTCCCGTCTCTGGGAAAGCACAGATCCCTAGTGATGTTCTGCCTGTGAATAGGCTGCCCAGGGAAGGTGAAGACCAGCAAGAGCTTTCAGGGCTAGCACCTTCATTGTGGGAGAAGGAGCCGGACGTTTCCCATTTTGTAAAAATACTCTGCCGAGAAAGGACACGATCACATGTCCCGTGTCTGGGAAAGCACAGAATCCAAGCTCTGCGGTGCCTCTGAATAGGCTGCCCAGGGAAGGTGAAGACCAGCAACAACTTTTAGGGCTGGCCCCTTCCTTGTGGGAGAAGGAGCCGGACGTTTCCCTTTTGGAAAAAAGACTCTGCCGAGAAAGGACACGATCACATGTCCCGTCCCTGAGAAAGCACAGAATCCAAGCTCTGCGGTGCCTATTAATAGGGTGCCCAGGGAAGGTGAAGACCAGCAACAGCTTTCAGGGCTGGCCCCTTCCTTGTGGCAGACGGAGCCGGATGTTTCCTCTTTGGGAAAAAGTCTCTGCCGAGAACGAACACGATGACATGTCCCGTCTCTGGGAAAGCACAGATCCCAACCGCTGCTGTGCTTATTAATAGGCTCCCCAGGGAAGGTGAAGACCAGCAACAGCTTTCAGGGCTGGCCACTTCCTTGTGGGAGAAGGAGCCGGACGTTTCCCGTTTGGGAAAAAGGCTCTGCCGAGAAAGGACATGATGACATGTCCCGTCTCTGGGAAAGCACAGATCCCAAGCGTTGCTGTGCCTATGAATAGGGTGCACGGAGAAGGTGAAGACTAGCAACAGCTTTCAGGGCTGGCCCCTTCCTTGTGGCAGAAGGAGCCGGACGTTTCCCATTTCGGAAAAAGGCTCTGCCGAGAAAGGACACGATGACATGTACCGTCTCTGGGAAAGCACAGATCCCAAGCGTTATGTGCTTATTAATAGGCTGCCCAGGGAAGGTGAAGACCAGCAACAACTTTTAGGGCTGGCCCCTTCCTTGTGGCAGAAGGAGCCGGACATTTCCCGTTTGGGAAATAGCCTCTGCCGAGAAAGGACACGATGACATGTCCCGTCTCTGGGAAAGCACAGATCCCTAGTGATGTTGTGCCTGTGAATAGGCTGCCCAGGGAAGGTGAAGACCAGCAACAGCTTTCAGGGCTAGCACCTTCATTGTGGGAGAAGGAGCCGGACGTTTCCCATTTAGGAAAAAGGCTCTGCCGAGAACGAACACGATGACATGTCCCGTGTCTGGGAAAGCACAGGTCCCAAGCGCTGCTGTGCCTATGAATAGGGTGCATGGGAAAGGTGAAGACCAGCAACAGCTTTTAGGGCTAGCACCTTCATTGTGGGAGAAGGAGCCGGACGTTTCCCGTTCGGGAAAAAGTTTCTGCCGAGAAAGGACACGATGACATGTTCCGTCCCTGGGAAAGCACAGATCCCTAGTGATGTTATGCCTGTGAATAGGCTGCCAAGGGAAGGTGAAGACCAGCAGCACCTTTCAGGTCTGGCCCCTTCCTTGTGGCAGAAGGAGCCAGACGTTTCCCGTTTGGGAAAAATACTCTGCCGAGAAAGGACACGATGACATGTCCCATCCCTGGGAAAGCACAGATCCCTAGTGATGTTATGCCTGTGAATAGGCTGCAAAGGGAAGGTGAAGACCAGCAAGAGCTTTCAGGGCTGGCCCCTTCCTTGTGGCAGAAGGAGCCAGACGTTTCCCGTTTGGGAAAAAGTTTCTGCCGAGAACGGACACGATGACATGTCCCGTCTCTGGGAAAGCACAGATCCCAACCGCTGCTGTGCCTGTGAATAGGGTGCATGGGGAAGGTGAAGACCAGCAAGAGCTTTCAGGGCTAGCACCTTCATTGTGGGAGAAGGAGCCGGACGTTTCCCATTTTGGAAAAATACTCTGCCGAGAAAGGACACGATCACATGTCCCGTGTCTGGGAAAGCACAGAATCCAAGCTCTGCGGTGCCTCTGAATAGGCTGCCCAGGGAAGGTGAAGACCAGCAACAACTTTTAGGGCTGGCCCCTTCCTTGTGGGAGAAGGAGTCGGACGTTTCCCGTTTGGGAAAAAGGCTCTGCCGAGAAAGGACATGATGACATGTCCCGTCTCTGGGAAAGCACAGGTCCCAAGCGTTGCTGTGCTTATTAATAGGCTGCCCAGGGAAGGTGAAGACCAACAACAGCTTTCAGGGCTGGCCCCTTCCTTGTGGGAGAAGGAGCCGGACGTTTCCCGTTTGGGAAAAAAGCTCTGCCGAGAAAGGACACGATGACATCTCCCGTCCCTGAGAAAGCACAGATCCAAAGCGCTGCTGTGCCTGTGAATAGGCTGCCAAGGGAAGGTGAAGACCAGCAACAGCTTTCAGGGCTGGCCCCTTCCTTGTGGCAGAAGGAGCCGGACGTTTCCCGTTTGGGAAAAAAGCTCTGCCGAGAAAGGACACGATGACATGTCCCGTCTCTGGGAAAGCACAGATCCCTAGTGATGTTATGCCTGTGAATAGGGTGCACGGGGAAGGTGAAGACCAGCAACAGCTTTCAGGGCTAGCACCTTCATTGTGGGAGAAGGAGCCAGACGTTTCCCATTTTGGAAAAAGGCTCTGCCGAGAAAGGACACGATGACATGTCCCGTCTCTGGGAAAGCACAGATCCCAAGCGTTGCTGTGCTTATTAATAGGCTGCCCAGGGAAGGTGAAGACCACAACAACATTTAGGGCTGGCCCCTTCCTTGTGGGAGAATGAGCTGGACGTTTCCTGTTTGGGAAAAAATACTCTGCCGAGAAAGGACACGATGACATGTTCCGTCCCTGGGAAAGCACAGATCCCTAGTGATGTTATGCCTGTGAATAGGCTGCCAACGGAAGGTGAAGACCAGCAGCACCTTTCAGGGCTGGCCCCTTCCTTGTGGCAGAAGGAGCCAGACGTTTCCCGTTTGGGAAAAAGGCTCTGCCGAGAACGGACATGATGACATGTCCCGTCTCTGGGAAAGCACAGATCCCTAACGTTTCTGTGCTTATTAATAGGCTGCCCAGGGAAGGTGAAGACCAGCAGCAGCTTTTAGGGCTGGCCCCTTCCTTGTGGGAGAAGGAGCCGGACGTTTCCCTTTTGGAAAAAAGTCTCTGCCGAGAAAGGACACGATGACATCTCCCGTCCCTGAGAAAGCACAGATCTGAAGCGCTGCTGTGCCTGTGAATAGGGTGCACGGTAAAGCTGAAGACCAGCAACAGCTTTCAGGGCTAGCACCTTCATTGTGGGAGAAGGAGCAACGTTTCCCGTTTGGGAAAAAGGCTCTGCCGAGAAAGGACACTATGACATGTCCCGTCTCTGGGAAAGCACAGATCCCTAGTGATGTTCTGCCTGTGAATAGGGTGCACGGGGAAGGTGAAGACCAGCAACAGCTTTCACGGCTGGCCCCTTCCTTGTCGCAGAAGGAGACGGACGTTTCCCATTTGGGAAAAAGGTTCTGCCGAGAAAGGACACGATGACATGTCCCGTGTCTGGGAAAGCACAGATCCCTAGTGATGTTATGCCTGTGAATAGGCTGCCCAGGGAAGGTGAAGACCAGCAGCACCTTTCAGGGCTGGCCCCTTCCTTGTGGCAGAAGGCGCCAGACGTTTCCCGTTTGGGAAAAAGTCTCTGCCGAGAACGGACACGATGACATGTCCCGTCTCTGGGAAAGCACAGATCCCAAGCGTTTCTGTGCTTATTAATAGGCTGCCCAGGGAAGGTGAAGACCAGCAGCAGCTTTCAGGGCTGGCCCCTTCCTTGTGGGAGAAGGAGCCGGACGTTTCCCTTTTGGAAAAAAGACTCTGCCGAGAAAGGACACGATCACATATCACGTCCCTGAGAAAGCACAGAATCCAAGCTCTGCGGTGCCTATTAATAGGGTGCCCAGGGAAGGTGAAGACCAGCAACAGCTTTCAGGGCTGGCCCCTTCCTTGTGGCAGACGGAGCCGGATGTTTCCTCTTTGGGAAAAAGTCTCTGCCGAGAACGAACACGATGACATGTCCCGTCTCTGGGAAAGCACAGATCCCAACCGCTGCTGTGCTTATTAATAGGCTCCCCAGGGAAGGTGAAGACCAGCAGCAGCTTTTAGGGCTGGCCCCTTCCTTGTGGGAGAAGCAGCCGGACGTGTCCCGTTTGGAAAAAAGACTGCCGAGAAAGGACACGATGACATCTCCCGTCCCTGAGAAAGCACAGAATCCAAGCTCTGCGGTGCCTATGAATAGGATGCCCAGGGAAGGTAAACACCATCAAGAGCTTTCAGGGCTGGCCCCTTCCTTGTGACAGAAGGAGCCGGACGTTTCCCATTTTGGAAAAAGGCTCTGCCGAGAAAGGACACGATGACATGTCCCGTCTCTGGGAAAGCACAGATCCCTAGTGATGTTCTGCCTGTGAATAGGCTGCCCAGGGAAGGTGAAGACCAGCAACAGCTTTCTGTGCTAGCACCTTCATTGTGGGAGAACGAGACGGACGTCTCCCATTTAGGAAAAAGGCTCTGCCGAGAACGAACACGATGACATGTCCCGTGTCTGGGAAAGCACAGGTCCCAAGCGCTGCTGTGCCTATGAATAGGGTGCACGGGGAAGGTGAAGACCAGCAACAACCTTTAGGGCTGGCCCCTTCCTTGTGGGAGAAAGAGGCAGACGTTTCCCGTTTGGGAAAAAGGCTCTGCCGAGAAAGGACACGATGACATGTCCCGTCTCTGGGAAAGCACAGATCCCTAGTGATGTTCTGCCTGTGAATAGGGTGCACGGGGAAGGTGAAGACCAGCAACAGCTTTCAGGGCTAGCACCTTCATTGTGGGAGAAGGAGCCGGACGTTTCCCATTTTGGAAAAAGGCTCTGCCGAGAAAGGACACGATGACATGTACCGTCTCTGGGAAAGCACAGATCCCAAGCTTTTCTGTGCTTATTAATAGGCTGCCCAGGGAAGGTGAAGACCAGCAGCAGCTTTCAGGGCTGGCCCCTTCCTTGTGGGAGAAGGAGCCGGACGTTTCCCTTTTGGAAAAAAGACTCTGCCGAGAAAGGACACGATCACATGTCACGTCCCTGAGAAAGCACAGAATCCAAGCTCTGCGGTGCCTATTAATATGGTGCCCAGGGAAGGTGAAGACCAGCAACAGCTTTCAGGGCTGGCCCCTTCCTTGTGGCAGACGGAGCCGGATGTTTCCTCTTTGGGAAAAAGTCTCTGCCGAGAACGAACACGATGACATGTCCCGTCTCTGGGAAAGCACAGATCCCAAGCGTTGCTGTGCCTATGAATAGGGTGCACGGGGAAGGTGAAGACCAGCAACAGCTTTCAGGGCTGGCTCTTTCCTTGTGGGCGAAGGAGCCGGACGTTTCCCGTTTGGGAAACAAGCTCTGCCGAGAAAGGACACGATGACATGTCCCGTCTCTGGGAAAGCACAGATCCCAAGTGATGTTATGCCTGTGAATAGGCTGCCAAGGGAAGGTGAAGACCAGCAGCACCTTTCAGGTCTGGCCCCTTCCTTGTGGCAGAAGGAGCCGGACGTTTCCCGTTTGGGAAAAATACTCTGCTGAGAAAGGACACGATCACATGTCCCGTCCCTGAGAAAGCACAGAATCCAAGCTCTGCGGTGCCTATGAATAGGGTGCCCAGGGAAGGTGAAGAGCAGCAACAGCTTTCAGGGCTGGCCCCTTCCTTGTGGCAGAAGGAGCCGGATGTTTCCCATTTCGGAAGAACACTCTGCTGAGAACGGACACGATGACATGTCCCGTCTCTGGGAAAGCACAGATCCGAAGCGCTGCTGTGCCTGTGAATAGGCTGCCAAGGGAAGGTGAAGATCAGCAACAGCTTTCAGGGCTAGCACCTTCATTGTGGGAGAAGGAGCCGGACGTTTCCCGTTTGGGAAAAAGGCTCTGCCGAGAAAGGACACGATGACATGTCCCGTCTCTGGGAAAGCACAGATCCCAAGCGTTTCTGTGCTTATTAATAGGCTGCCCAGGGAACGTGAAGACCAGCAGCAGCTTTTAGGGCTGGCCCCTTCCTTGTGGGAGAAGGAGCCGGACGTATCCCGTTTGGAAAAAAGACTCTGCCGAGAAAGGACACGATCACATGTCACGTCCCTGAGAAAGCACAGAATCAAAGCTCTGCGGTGCCTATGGATAGGATGTCCAGGGAAGGTAAAGACCATCAAGAGCTTTCAGGGCTGGCCCCTTCCTTGTGGCAGAAGGAGCCGGACGTTTCCCATTTTGGAAAAAGGCTCTGCCGAGAAAGGACACGATGACATGTCCCGTCTCTGGGAAAGCACAGATCCCTAGTGATGTTCTGCCTGTGAATAGGCTGCCCAGGGAAGGTGAAGACCAGCAACAGCTTTCAGTGCTAGCACCTTCATTGTGGGAGAATGAGACGGACGTTTCCCTTTTAGGAAAAAGGCTCTGCCGAGAACGAACACGATGACATGTCCCGTGTCTGGGAAAGCACAGGTCCCAAGCGCTGCTGTGCCTATGAATAGGGTGCATGGGAAAGGTGAAGACCAGCAACAACTTTTAGGGCTGGCCCCTTCCTTGTGGGAGAAGGAGCCGGACGTTTTCCGTTTGGGAAAAAGGCTCTGCCGAGAAAGGACATGATGACATGTCCCGTCTCTGGGAAAGCACAGGACCCAAGCGTTGCTGTGCTTTTTAATAGGCTGCCCAGGGAAGGTGAAGACCAGCAACAACTTTTAGGGCTGGCCCTTTCCTTGTGGCAGAAGGAGCCGGACGTTTCCCGTTTGGGAAAAAGTCTCTGCCGAGAAAGGACACGATGACATCTCCCGTCCCTGAGAAAGCACAGATCCCAACCGCTGCTGTGCCTGTGAATAGGCTGCCAAGGGAAGGTGAAGACCAGCAACAGCTTTCAGGGCTAGCACCTTCATTGTGGGAGAAGGAGCCGGACGTTTCCCATTTTGGAAAAAGGCTCTGCCGAGAAAGGACACGATGACATGTCCCGTCTCTGGGAAAGCACAGATCCCTAGTGGTGTTCTGCCTGTGAATAGGGTGCACGGGGAAGGTGAAGACCAGCAACAGCTTTCAGGGCTAGCACCTTCATTGTGGGAGAAGGAGCCGGACGTTTCCCATTTTGGAAAAAGGCTCTGCCGAGAAAGGACACGATGACATGTACCGTCTCTGGGAAAGCACAGATCCCTAGCGTTTCTGTGCTTATTAATAGGCTGCCCAGGGAAGGTGAAGACCAGCATCAGCTTTTAGGGCTGGCCCCTTCCTTGTGGCAGAAGGAGCCGGACGTTTCCCTTTTGCATAAAAGACTCTGCCGAGAAAGGACATGATCACATGTCACGTCCCTGAGAAAGCACAGAATCCAAGCTCTGCGGTGCCTATGAATAGGATGTCCAGGGAAGGTAAAGACCATCAAGAGCTTTCAGGGCTGGCCCCTTCCTTGTGGCAGAAGGAGCCTGACGTTTCCCGTTTGGGAAAAAGGCTCTGCCGAGAAAGGACATGATGACATGTCCCGTCTCTGGGAAAGCACATATCCCTAGTGATGTTATGCCTGTGAATAGGCTGCAAAGGGAAGGTGAAGACCAACAACAGCTTTCAGGGCTGGCCCCTTCCTTGTGGCAGAAGGAGCCGGACGTTTCCCGTTTGGGAAAAAAGCTATGCCGAGAAAGGACACGATGACATGTCCCGTCTCTGGGAAAGCACAGATCCCAAGTGATGTTATGCCTGTGAATAGGCTGCCAAGGGAACGTGAAGACCAGCAGCACCTTTCAGGTCTGGCCCCTTCCTTGTGGCAGAAGGAGCCGGACGTTTCCCGTTTGGGAAAAATACTCTGCCGAGAAAGGACACGATCACATGTCCCGTCCCTGAGAAAGCACAGAATCCAAGCTCTGCGGTGCCTATGAATAGGGTGCCCAGGGAAGGTGAAGACCAGCAACAGCTTTCAGGGCTGGCCCCTTCCTTGTGGCAGAAGGAGCCGGACGTTTCCCATTTTGGAAAAAGGCTCTGCCGAGAAAGGACACGATGACATGTACCGTCTCTGGGAAAGCACAGATCCCAAGCGTTATGTGCTTATTAATAGGCTGCCCAGGGAAGGTGAAGACCAAAACAACTTTTAGGGCTGGCCCCTTCCTTGTGGCAGAAGGAGCCGGATGTTTCCCATTTCAGAAGAACACTCTGCTGAGAACGGACACGATGACATGTCTCGTCTCTGGGAAAGCACAGGTCCGAAGCGCTGCTGTGCCTGTGAATAGGCTGCCAAGGGAAGGTGAAGACCAGCAACAGCTTTCAGGGCTAGCACCTTCATTGTGGGAGAAGGAGCCGGACGTTTCCCGTTTGGGAAAAAGGCTCTGCCGAGAAAGGACACGATGACATGTCCCGTCTCTGGGAAAGCACAGATCCCAAGCGTTTCTGTGCTTATTAATAGGCTGCCCAGGGAAGGTGAAGACCAGCAGCAGCTTTTAGGGCTGGCCCTTTCCTTGTGGCAGAAGGAGCCGGACGTTTCCCGTTTGGGAAAAAGTCTCTGCCGAGAAAGGACACGATGACATCTCCCGTCCCTGAGAAAGCACAGATCCCAACCGCTGCTGTGCCTGTGAATAGGCTGCCAAGGGAAGGTGAAGACCAGCAACAGCTTTCAGGGCTAGCACCTTCATTGTGGGAGAAGGAGCCGGACGTTTCCCATTTTGGAAAAAGGCTCTGCCGAGAAAGGACACGATGACATGTCCCGTCTCTGGGAAAGCACAGATCCCTAGTGGTGTTCTGCCTGTGAATAGGGTGCACGGGGAAGGTGAAGACCAGCAACAGCTTTCAGGGCTAGCACCTTCATTGTGGGAGAAGGAGCCGGACGTTTCCCATTTTGGAAAAAGGCTCTGCCGAGAAAGGACACGATGACATGTACCGTCTCTGGGAAAGCACAGATCCCTAGCGTTTCTGTGCTTATTAATAGGCTGCCCAGGGAAGGTGAAGACCAGCATCAGCTTTTAGGGCTGGCCCCTTCCTTGTGGCAGAAGGAGCCGGACGTTTCCCTTTTGCATAAAAGACTCTGCCGAGAAAGGACATGATCACATGTCACGTCCCTGAGAAAGCACAGAATCCAAGCTCTGCGGTGCCTATGAATAGGATGTCCAGGGAAGGTAAAGACCATCAAGAGCTTTCAGGGCTGGCCCCTTCCTTGTGGCAGAAGGAGCCTGACGTTTCCCGTTTCGGAAAAAGGCTCTGCCGAGAAAGGACATGATGACATGTCCCGTCTCTGGGAAAGCACATATCCCTAGTGATGTTATGCCTGTGAATAGGCTGCAAAGGGAAGGTGAAGACCAACAACAGCTTTCAGGGCTGGCCCCTTCCTTGTGGCAGAAGGAGCCGGACGTTTCCCGTTTGGGAAAAAAGCTATGCCGAGAAAGGACACGATGACATGTCCCGTCTCTGGGAAAGCACAGATCCCAAGTGATGTTATGCCTGTGAATAGGCTGCCAAGGGAACGTGAAGACCAGCAGCACCTTTCAGGTCTGGCCCCTTCCTTGTGGCAGAAGGAGCCGGACGTTTCCCGTTTGGGAAAAATACTCTGCCGAGAAAGGACACGATCACATGTCCCGTCCCTGAGAAAGCACAGAATCCAAGCTCTGCGGTGCCTATGAATAGGGTGCCCAGGGAAGGTGAAGACCAGCAACAGCTTTCAGGGCTGGCCCCTTCCTTGTGGCAGAAGGAGCCGGACGTTTCCCATTTTGGAAAAAGGCTCTGCCGAGAAAGGACACGATGACATGTACCGTCTCTGGGAAAGCACAGATCCCAAGCGTTATGTGCTTATTAATAGGCTGCCCAGGGAAGGTGAAGACCAAAACAACTTTTAGGGCTGGCCCCTTCCTTGTGGCAGAAGGAGCCGGATGTTTCCCATTTCAGAAGAACACTCTGCTGAGAACGGACACGATGACATGTCTCGTCTCTGGGAAAGCACAGGTCCGAAGCGCTGCTGTGCCTGTGAATAGGCTGCCAAGGGAAGGTGAAGACCAGCAACAGCTTTCAGGGCTAGCACCTTCATTGTGGGAGAAGGAGCCGGACGTTTCCCGTTTGGGAAAAAGGCTCTGCCGAGAAAGGACACGATGACATGTCCCGTCTCTGGGAAAGCACAGATCCCAAGCGTTTCTGTGCTTATTAATAGGCTGCCCAGGGAAGGTGAAGACCAGCAGCAGCTTTTAGGGCTGGCCCCTTCCTTGTGGGAGAAGGAGCCGGACGTTTTCCGTTTGGGAAAAAGGCTCTGCCGAGAAAGGACATGATGACATGTCCCGTCTCTGGGAAAGCACAGGACCCAAGCGTTGCTGTGCTTTTTAATAGGCTGCCCAGGGAAGGTGAAGACCAGCAACAACTTTTAGGGCTGGCCCTTTCCTTGTGGCAGAAGGAGCCGGACGTTTCCCGTTTGGGAAAAAGTCTCTGCCGAGAAAGGACACGATGACATCTCCCGTCCCTGAGAAAGCACAGATCCCAACCGCTGCTGTGCCTGTGAATAGGCTGCCAAGGGAAGGTGAAGACCAGCAACAGCTTTCAGGGCTAGCACCTTCATTGTGGGAGAAGGAGCCGGACGTTTCCCATTTTGGAAAAAGGCTCTGCCGAGAAAGGACACGATGACATGTCCCGTCTCTGGGAAAGCACAGATCCCTAGTGGTGTTCTGCCTGTGAATAGGGTGCACGGGGAAGGTGAAGACCAGCAACAGCTTTCAGGGCTAGCACCTTCATTGTGGGAGAAGGAGCCGGACGTTTCCCATTTTGGAAAAAGGCTCTGCCGAGAAAGGACACGATGACATGTACCGTCTCTGGGAAAGCACAGATCCCTAGCGTTTCTGTGCTTATTAATAGGCTGCCCAGGGAAGGTGAAGACCAGCATCAGCTTTTAGGGCTGGCCCCTTCCTTGTGGCAGAAGGAGCCGGACGTTTCCCTTTTGCATAAAAGACTCTGCCGAGAAAGGACATGATCACATGTCACGTCCCTGAGAAAGCACAGAATCCAAGCTCTGCGGTGCCTATGAATAGGATGTCCAGGGAAGGTAAAGACCATCAAGAGCTTTCAGGGCTGGCCCCTTCCTTGTGGCAGAAGGAGCCTGACGTTTCCCGTTTGGGAAAAAGGCTCTGCCGAGAAAGGACATGATGACATGTCCCGTCTCTGGGAAAGCACATATCCCTAGTGATGTTATGCCTGTGAATAGGCTGCAAAGGGAAGGTGAAGACCAACAACAGCTTTCAGGCCTGGCCCCTTCCTTGTGGCAGAAGGAGCCGGACGTTTCCCGTTTGGGAAAAAAGCTATGCCGAGAAAGGACACGATGACATGTCCCGTCTCTGGGAAAGCACAGATCCCAAGTGATGTTATGCCTGTGAATAGGCTGCCAAGGGAACGTGAAGACCAGCAGCACCTTTCAGGTCTGGCCCCTTCCTTGTGGCAGAAGGAGCCGGACGTTTCCCGTTTGGGAAAAATACTCTGCCGAGAAAGGACACGATCACATGTCCCGTCCCTGAGAAAGCACAGAATCCAAGCTCTGCGGTGCCTATGAATAGGGTGCCCAGGGAAGGTGAAGACCAGCAACAGCTTTCAGGGCTGGCCCCTTCCTTGTGGCAGAAGGAGCCGGACGTTTCCCATTTTGGAAAAAGGCTCTGCCGAGAAAGGACACGATGACATGTACCGTCTCTGGGAAAGCACAGATCCCAAGCGTTATGTGCTTATTAATAGGCTGCCCAGGGAAGGTGAAGACCAAAACAACTTTTAGGGCTGGCCCCTTCCTTGTGGCAGAAGGAGCCGGATGTTTCCCATTTCAGAAGAACACTCTGCTGAGAACGGACACGATGACATGTCTCGTCTCTGGGAAAGCACAGGTCCGAAGCGCTGCTGTGCCTGTGAATAGGCTGCCAAGGGAAGGTGAAGACCAGCAACAGCTTTCAGGGCTAGCACCTTCATTGTGGGAGAAGGAGCCGGACGTTTCCCGTTTGGGAAAAAGGCTCTGCCGAGAAAGGACACGATGACATGTCCCGTCTCTGGGAAAGCACAGATCCCAAGCGTTTCTGTGCTTATTAATAGGCTGCCCAGGGAAGGTGAAGACCAGCAGCAGCTTTTAGGGCTGGCCCCTTCCTTGTGGCAGAAGGAGCCGGACGTATCCCGTTTGGAAAAAAGACTCTGCCGAGAAAGGACACGATCACATGTCACGTCCCTGAGAAAGCACAGAATCCAAGCTCTGCGGTGCCTATGGATAGGATGTCCAGGGAAGGTAAAGACCATCAAGAGCTTTCAGGGCTGGCCCCTTCCTTGTGGCAGAAGGAGCCGGACGTTTCCCATTTTGGAAAAAGGCTCTGCCGAGAAAGGACACGATGACATCTCCCGTCTCTGGGAAAGCACAGATCCCTAGTGATGTTCTGCCTGTGAATAGGCTGCCCAGGGAAGGTGAAGACCAGCAACAGCTTTCAGTGCTAGCACCTTCATTGTGGGAGAATGAGAAGGACGTTTCCCTTTTAGGAAAAAGGCTCTGCCGAGAACGAACACGATGACATGTCCCGTGTCTGGGAAAGCACAGGTCCCAAGCGCTGCTGTGCCTATGAATAGGGTGCATGGGAAAGGTGAAGACCAGCAACAACTTTTAGGGCGGGCCCCTTCCTTGTGGGAGAAGGAGCCGGACGTTTCCCGTTTGGAAAAAAGGCTCTGCAGAGAAAGGACATGATGACATGTCCCGTCTCTGGGAAAGCACAGGACCCAAGCGTTGCTGTGCTTTTTAATAGGCTGCCCAGGGAAGGTGAAGACCAGCAACAACTTTCTGGGCTGGCCCCTTCCTTGTGGCAGAAGGAGCCGGACGTTTCCCGTTTGGGAAAAAGTCTCTGCCGAGAAAGGACACGATGACATCTCCCGTCCCTGAGAAAGCACAGATCCCAACCGCTGCTGTGCCTGTGAATAGGCTGCCAAGGGAAGGTGAAGACCAGCAACAGCTTTCAGGGCTAGCACCTTCATTGTGGGAGAAGGAGCCGGACGTTTCCCATTTTGGAAAAACGCTCTGCCGAGAAAGGACACGATGACATGTCCCGTCTCTGGGAAAGCACAGATCCCTAGAGGTGTTCTGCCTGTGAATAGGGTGCACGGGGAAGGTGAAGACCAGCAACAGCTTTCAGGGCTAGCACCTTCGTTGTGGGAGAAGGAGCCGGACGTTTCCCATTTAGGAAAAAGGCTCTGCCGAGAAAGGACACGATGACATGTACCGTCTCTGGGAAAGCACAGATCCCTAGCGTTTCTGTGCTTATTAATAGGCTGCCCAGGGAAGGTGAAGACCAGCATCAGCTTTTAGGGCTGGCCCCTTCCTTGTGGCAGAAGGAGCCGGACGTTTCCCTTTTGGAAAAAAGACTCTGCCGAGAAAGGACACGATCACATGTCACGTCCCTGAGAAAGCACAGAATCCAAGCTCTGCGGTGCCTATGAATAGGATGTCCAGGGAAGGTAAAGACCAAGAGCTTTCAGGGCTGGCCCCTTCCTTGTGGCAGAAGGAGCCGGACGTTTCCCGTTTGGGAAAAAGGCTCTGCCGAGAAAGGACATGATGACATGTCCTGTCTCTGGGAAAGCACAGATCCCTAGTGATGTTATGCCTGTGAATAGGCTGCAAAGGGAAGGTGAAGACCAACAACAGCTTTCAGGGCTGGCCCCTTCCTTGTGGCAGAAGGAGCCGGACGTTTCCCGTTTGGGAAAAAGGTTCTGCCGAGAAAGGACACGATCACATGTCCCGTCCCTGAGAAAGCACAGAATCCAAGCTCTGCGGTGCCTATGAATAGGGTGCCCAGGGAAGGTGAAGACCAGCAACAGCTTTTAGGGCTAGCACCTTCATTGTGGGAGAAGGAGCCGGACGTTTCCCGTTTGGGAAAAAGGTTCTGCCGAGAAAGGACACGATGACATGTTCCGTCCCTGGGAAAGCACAGATCCCTAGTGATGTTATGCCTGTGAATAGGCTACCCAGGGAAGGTGAAGACCAGCAGCACCTTTCAGGGCTGGCCCCTTCCTTGTGGCAGAAGGAGCTGGACGTTTCCCGTTTGGGAAAAATACTCTGCCGAGAAAGGACACGATGACATGTCCCGTGTCTGGGAAAGCACAGATCCCTAGTGATGTTATGCCTGTGAATAGGCTGCCCAGGGAAGGTGAAGACCAGCAGCACCTTTCAGGGCTGGCCCCTTCCTTGTGGCAGAAGGAGCCAGACGTTTCCCGTTTGGGAAAAAGGTTCTGCTGAGAACGGACACGATGACATGTCCCGTCTCTGGGAAAGCACAGATCCCAACCACTGCTGTGCCTGTGAATAGGGTGCATGGGGAAGGTGAAGACCAGCAACAGCTTTCAGGGCTAGCACCTTCATTGTGGGAGAAGGAGCCGGACGTTTCCCATTTTGGAAAAATACTCTGCCGAGAAAGGACACGGTCACATGTCCCGTGTCTGTGAAAGCACAGAATCCAAGCTCTGCGGTGCCTATGAATAGGGTGCCCAGGGAAGGTGAAGACCAGCAACAGCTTTCAGGGCTGGCCCCTTCCTTGTGGCAGAAGGAGCCGGACGTTTCCCATTTCGGAAGAACACTCTGCCGAGAACGGACACGATGACATGTCCCGTCCCTGGGAAAGCATAGATCCCAATCGCTGCTGTGCCTCTGAATAGGCTGCCCAGGGAAGGTGAAGACCAGCAACAGCTTTCAGGGCTGGCCCCTTCCTTGTGGGAGAAGGAGCCGGACTTTTCCTCTGTGGGAAAAAGCTCTGTCGAGAACGGACACGATGACATGTCCCATCTCTGGGAAAGCAAAGGTCCCAAGTGCTGCTGTGCCTATGAATAGGGTGCATGGGGAAGGTGAAGACCAGCAACAGCTTTCAGGGCTGGCCCCTTCCTTGTGGGAGAAGGAGCCGGACGTTTCCCATTTTGGAAAAAGGCTCTGCCGAGAAAGGACACGATGACATGTCCCGTCTCTGGGAAAGCACAGATCCCAAGCGTTGCTGTGCTTATTAATAGGCTGCCCAGGGAAGGTGAAGACCAGCAACACCTTTTAGGGCTGGCCCCTTCCTTGTGGGAGAAGGAGCCGGACGTATCCCGTTTGGGAAAAAGGCTCTGCCGAGAAAGGACACGATGACATCTCCCGTCCCTGAGAAAGCACAGATTCGAAGCGCTGCTCTGCCTGTGAATAGGGTGCACGGGGACGGTGAAGACCAGCAAGAGCTTTCAGGCCTAGCACCTTCATTGTGGGAGAAGGAGCCGGACGTTTCCCGTTTGGGAAAAAGGCTCTGCAGAGAAAGGACACGATGACATGTACCGTCTCTGGGAAAGCACAGATCCCAAGCGTTGCTGTGCTTATTAATAGGCTGCCCAGGGAAGGTGAAGACCAGCAACAGCTTTCTGGGCTAGCACCTTCATTGTGGGAGAAGGAGCCGGACGTTTCCCATTTGGGAAAAAAGCTCTGCCGAGAAAGGACACGATGACATGTCCCGTCCCTGAGAAAGCACAGATTCGAAGCGCTGCTGTGCCTGTGAATAGAGTGCCCAGGGAAGGTAAAGACCAGAAGAGCTTTCAGGGCTGGCCCCTTCCTTGTGGCAGAAGGAGCCGGACGTTTCCCATTTTGGAAAAAGGCTCTGCCGAGAAAGGACACGATGACATGTCCCGTCTCTGGGAAAGCACAGATCCCTAGTGATGTTCTGCCTGTGAATAGGGTGCACGGGGAAGGTGAAGACCAGCAACAGCTTTCAGGGCTGGCCCGTTCCTTGTGGCAGAAGGAGCCGGACGTTTCCCGTTTGGGAAAAAGTCTCTGCCGAGAAAGGACACGATGACATCTCCCGTCCCTGAGAAAGCACAGATCCGAAGCGCTGCTGTGCCTGTGAATAGGCTGCCCAGGGAAGGTGAAGACCAGCAACAGCTTTTAGGGCTGGCCCCTTCCTTGTGGGAGAAGGAGCCGGACGTTTCCCGTTTGGGAAAAAAGCTGTGCCGAGAAAGGACACGATGACATCTCCCGTCCCTGAGAAAGCACAGATTCGAAGCGCTGCTCTGCCTGTGAATAGGGTGCACGGGGACGGTGAAGACCAGCAAGAGCTTTCAGGCCTAGCACCTTCATTGTGGGAGAAGGAGCCGGACGTTTCCCGTTTGGGAAAAAGGCTCTGCAGAGAAAGGACACGATGACATGTACCGTCTCTGGGAAAGCACAGATCCCAAGCGTTGCTGTGCATATTAATAGGCTGCCCAGGGAATGTGAAGACCAGCAACAGCTTTCTGGGCTAGCACCTTCATTGTTGGAGAAGGAGACGGACGTTTCCCGTTTGGGAAAAAAGCTGTGCCGAGAAAGGACACGATGACATCTCCCGTCCCTGAGAAAGCACAGATCCGAAGCGCTGCTGTGCCTGTGAATAGGCTGCCAAGGGAAGGTGAAGACCAGCAACAGCTTTCAGGGCTAGCACCTTCATTGTGGGAGAAGGAGCCGGACGTTTCCCATTTTGGAAAAAGGCTCTGCCGAGAAAGGACACGATGACATGTCCCGTCTCTGGGAAAGCACAGATCCCTAGTGGTGTTCTGCCTGTGAATAGGGTGCACGGGGAAGGTGAAGACCAGCAACAGCTTTCAGGGCTAGCACCTTCATTGTGGGAGAAGGAGCCGGACGTTTCCCATTTTGGAAAAAGGCTCTGCCGAGAACGGACACGATGACATGTCCCGTCCCTTGGAAAGCATAGATCCCAAGCACTGCTGTGCCTCTGAATAGGCTGCCCAGGGAAGGTGAAGACCAGCAGCAGCTTTTAGGGCTGGCCCCTTCCTTGTGGCAGAAGGAGCCGGACGTTTCCCTTTTGGAAAAAAGACTCTGCCGAGAAAGAACACGATCACATGTCACGTCCCTGAGAAAGCACAGAATCCAAGCTCTGCGGTGCCTATGAATAGGATGTCCAGGGAAGGTAAAGACCATCAAGAGCTTTCAGGGCTGGCCCCTTCCTTGTGGCAGAAGGAGCCGGACGTTTCCCGTTTGGGAAAAAGGCTCTGCCGAGAAAGGACATGATGACATGTCCCGTCTCTGGGAAAGCACAGATCCCTAGTGATGTTATGCCTGTGAATAGGCTGCAAAGGGAAGGTGAAGACCAGCAACAGCTTTCAGGGCTGGCCCCTTCCTTGTGGCAGAAGGAGCCGGACGTTTCCCGTTTGGGAAAAAAGCTCTGCCGAGAACGGACACGATGACATGTCCCGTCTCTGGGAAAGCACAGATCCCAAGTGATGTTATGCCTGTGAATAGGCTGCCAAGGGAAGGTGAAGACCAGCAGCACCTTTCAGGTCTGGCCCCTTCCTTGTGGCAGAAGGAGCCGGACGTTTCCCGTTTGGGAAAAATACTCTGCCGAGAAAGGACACGATCACATGTCCCGTCCCTGAGAAAGCACAGAATCCAAGCTCTGCGGTGCCTATGAATAGGGTGCCCAGGGAAGGTGAAGACCAGCAACAGCTTTCAGTGCTAGCACCTTCCTTGTGGGAGAAGGAGACGGACGTTTCCCATTTAGGAAAAAGGCTCTGCCGAGAACGAACACGATGACATGTCCCGTCTCTGGGAAAGCACAGGTCCCAAGCGCTGCTGTGCCTATGAATAGGGTGCATGGGAAAGGTGAAGACCAGCAACAGCTTTTAGGGCTAGCACCTTCATTGTGGGAGAAGGAGCCGGACGTTTCCCGTTTGGGAAAAAGGCTCTGCCGAGAAAGGACACGATGACATGTCCCGTCTCTGGGAAAGCACAGATCCCTAGTGATGTTCTGCCTGTGAATAGGCTGCCCAGGGAAGGTGAAGACCAGCAACAGCTTTCAGGGCTAGCACCTTCATTGTGGGAGAATGAGACGGACGTCTCCCATTTAGGAAAAAGGCTCTGCCGAGAACGAACACGATGACATGTCCCGTGTCTGGGAAAGCACAGGTCCCAAGAGCTGCTGTGCCTATGAATAGGGTGCATGTGAAAGGTGAAGACCAGCAACAACTTTTAGGGCTGGCCCCTTCCTTGTGGGAGAAAGAGGCAGACGTTTCCCGTTTGGGAAAAAGGCTCTGCCGAGAAAGGACACGATGACATGTCCCGTCTCTGGGAAAGCACAGATCCCTAGTGATGTTCTGCCTGTGAATAGGGTGCACGGGGAAGGTGAAGACCAGCAACAGCTTTCTGGGCTACCACCTTCATTGTGGGTGAAGGAGACGGACGTTTCCCGTTTGGGAAAAAAGCTGTGCCGAGAAAGGACACGATGACATCTCCCGTCCCTGAGAAAGCACAGATCCGAAGCGCTGCTGTGCCTGTGAATAGGCTGCCAAGGGAAGGTGAAGACCAGCAACAGCTTTCAGGGCTAGCACCTTCATTGTGGGAGAAGGAGCCGGACGTTTCCCATTTTGGAAAAAGGCTCTGCCGAGAAAGGACACGATGACATGTCCCGTCTCTGGGAAAGCACAGATCCCTAGTGGTGTTCTGCCTGTGAATAGGGTGCACGGGGAAGGTGAAGACCAGCAACAGCTTTCAGGGCTAGCACCTTCATTGTGGGAGAAGGAGCCGGACGTTTCCCATTTTGGAAAAAGGCTCTGCCGAGAACGGACACGATGACATGTCCCGTCCCTTGGAAAGCATAGATCCCAAGCACTGCTGTGCCTCTGAATAGGCTGCCCAGGGAAGGTGAAGACCAGCAGCAGCTTTTAGGGCTGGCCCCTTCCTTGTGGCAGAAGGAGCCGGACGTTTCCCTTTTGGAAAAAAGACTCTGCCGAGAAAGAACACGATCACATGTCACGTCCCTGAGAAAGCACAGAATCCAAGCTCTGCGGTGCCTATGAATAGGATGTCCAGGGAAGGTAAAGACCATCAAGAGCTTTCAGGGCTGGCCCCTTCCTTGTGGCAGAAGGAGCCGGACGTTTCCCGTTTGGGAAAAAGGCTCTGCCGAGAAAGGACATGATGACATGTCCCGTCTCTGGGAAAGCACAGATCCCTAGTGATGTTATGCCTGTGAATAGGCTGCAAAGGGAAGGTGAAGACCAGCAACAGCTTTCAGGGCTGGCCCCTTCCTTGTGGCAGAAGGAGCCGGACGTTTCCCGTTTGGGAAAAAAGCTCTGCCGAGAACGGACACGATGACATGTCCCGTCTCTGGGAAAGCACAGATCCCAAGTGATGTTATGCCTGTGAATAGGCTGCCAAGGGAACGTGAAGACCAGCAGCACCTTTCAGGTCTGGCCCCTTCCTTGTGGCAGAAGGAGCCGGACGTTTCCCGTTTGGGAAAAATACTCTGCCGAGAAAGGACACGATCACATGTCCCGTCCCTGAGAAAGCACAGAATCCAAGCTCTGCGGTGCCTATGAATAGGGTGCCCAGGGAAGGTGAAGACCAGCAACAGCTTTCAGTGCTAGCACCTTCCTTGTGGGAGAAGGAGCCGGACGTTTCCCATTTAGGAAAAAGGCTCTGCCGAGAACGAACACGATGACATGTCCCGTCTCTGGGAAAGCACAGGTCCCAAGCGCTGCTGTGCCTATGAATAGGGTGCATGGGAAAGGTGAAGACCAGCAACAGCTTTTAGGGCTAGCACCTTCATTGTGGGTGAAGGAGACGGACGTTTCCCGTTTGGGAAAAAAGCTGTGCCGAGAAAGGACACGATGACATCTCCCGTCCCTGAGAAAGCACAGATCCGAAGCGCTGCTGTGCCTGTGAATAGGCTGCCAAGGGAAGGTGAAGACCAGCAACAGCTTTCAGGGCTAGCACCTTCATTGTGGGAGAAGGAGCCGGACGTTTCCCATTTTGGAAAAAGGCTCTGCCGAGAAAGGACACGATGACATGTCCCGTCTCTGGGAAAGCACAGATCCCTAGTGGTGTTCTGCCTGTGAATAGGGTGCACGGGGAAGGTGAAGACCAGCAACAGCTTTCAGGGCTAGCACCTTCATTGTGGGAGAAGGAGCCGGACGTTTCCCATTTTGGAAAAAGGCTCTGCCGAGAACGGACACGATGACATGTCCCGTCCCTTGGAAAGCATAGATCCCAAGCACTGCTGTGCCTCTGAATAGGCTGCCCAGGGAAGGTGAAGACCAGCAGCAGCTTTTAGGGCTGGCCCCTTCCTTGTGGCAGAAGGAGCCGGACGTTTCCCTTTTGGAAAAAAGACTCTGCCGAGAAAGAACACGATCACATGTCACGTCCCTGAGAAAGCACAGAATCCAAGCTCTGCGGTGCCTATGAATAGGATGTCCAGGGAAGGTAAAGACCATCAAGAGCTTTCAGGGCTGGCCCCTTCCTTGTGGCAGAAGGAGCCGGACGTTTCCCGTTTGGGAAAAAGGCTCTGCCGAGAAAGGACATGATGACATGTCCCGTCTCTGGGAAAGCACAGATCCCTAGTGATGTTATGCCTGTGAATAGGCTGCAAAGGGAAGGTGAAGACCAGCAACAGCTTTCAGGGCTGGCCCCTTCCTTGTGGCAGAAGGAGCCGGACGTTTCCCGTTTGGGAAAAAAGCTCTGCCGAGAACGGACACGATGACATGTCCCGTCTCTGGGAAAGCACAGATCCCAAGTGATGTTATGCCTGTGAATAGGCTGCCAAGGGAACGTGAAGACCAGCAGCACCTTTCAGGTCTGGCCCCTTCCTTGTGGCAGAAGGAGCCGGACGTTTCCCGTTTGGGAAAAATACTCTGCCGAGAAAGGACACGATCACATGTCCCGTCCCTGAGAAAGCACAGAATCCAAGCTCTGCGGTGCCTATGAATAGGGTGCCCAGGGAAGGTGAAGACCAGCAACAGCTTTCAGTGCTAGCACCTTCCTTGTGGGAGAAGGAGCCGGACGTTTCCCATTTAGGAAAAAGGCTCTGCCGAGAACGAACACGATGACATGTCCCGTCTCTGGGAAAGCACAGGTCCCAAGCGCTGCTGTGCCTATGAATAGGGTGCATGGGAAAGGTGAAGACCAGCAACAGCTTTTAGGGCTAGCACCTTCATTGTGGGAGAAGGAGCCGGACGTTTCCCGTTTGGGAAAAAGGCTCTGCCGAGAAAGGACACGATGACATGTCCCGTCTCTGGGAAAGCACAGATCCCTAGTGATGTTCTGCCTGTGAATAGGGTGCACGGGGAAGGTGAAGACCAGCAACAGCTTTCAGGGCTAGCACCTTCATTGTGGGAGAAGGAGCCGGAAGTTTCCCATTTTGGAAAAAGGCTCTGCTGAGAAAGGACACGATGACATGTCCCGTCTCTGGGAAAGCACAGATCCCAAGCGTTTCTGTGCTTATTAATAGGCTGCCCAGGGAAGGTGAAGACCAGCAGCAGCTTTTAGGGCTGGCCCCTTCCTTGTGGGACAAGGAGCCGGACGTGTCCCGTTTGGAAAAAAGACTCTGCCGAGAAAGGACACGATCACATGTCACGTCCCTGAGAAAGCACAGAATCCAAGCTCTGCGGTGCCTATGAATAGGATGCCCAGGGAAGGTAAACACATCAAGAGCTTTCAGGGCTGGCCCCTTCCTTGTGACAGAAGGAGCCGGACGTTTCCCATTTTGGAAAAAGGCTCTGCCGAGAAAGGACACGATGACATGTCCCGTCTCTGGGAAAGCACAGATCCCTAGTGATGTTCTGCCTGTGAATAGGCTGCCCAGGGAAGGTGAAGACCAGCAACAGCTTTCAGTGCTAGCACCTTCATTGTGGGAGAATGAGACGGACGTCTCCCATTTAGGAAAAAGGCTCTGCCGAGAACGAACACGATGACATGTCCCGTGTCTGGGAAAGCACAGGTCCCAAGCGCTGCTGTGCCTATGAATAGGGTGCATGTGAAAGGTGAAGACCAGCAACAAATTTTAGGGCTGGCCCCTTCCTTGTGGGAGAAAGAGGCAGACGTTTCCCGTTTGGGAAAAAGGCTCTGCCGAGAAAGGACACGATGACATGTCCCGTCTCTGGGAAAGCACAGATCCCTAGTGATGTTCTGCCTGTGAATAGGGTGCACGGGGAAGGTGAAGACCAGCAACAGCTTTCAGGGCTAGCACCTTCATTGTGGGAGAAGGAGCCGGACGTTTCCCATTTTGGAAAAAGGCTCTGCCGAGAAAGAACACGATGACATGTACCGTCTCTGGGAAAGCACAGATCCCAAGCTTTTCTGTGCTTATTAATAGGCTGCCCAGGGAAGGTGAAGACCAGCAGCACCTTTCAGGGCTGGCCCCTTCCTTGTGGCAGAAGGAGCCGGACGTTTCCCGTTTGGGAAAAATACTCTGCTGAGAAAGGACACGATCACATGTCCCGTCCCTGAGAAAGCACAGAATCCAAGCTCTGCGGTGCCTATGAATAGGGTGCCCAGGGAAGTTGAAGACCAGCAACAGCTTTCAGGGCTGGCCCCTTCCTTGTGGCAGAAGGAGCCGGATGTTTCCCATTTCGGAAGAACAATCTGCTGAGAACGGACACGATGACATGTCCCGTCTCTGGGAAAGCACAGGTCCGAAGCGCTGCTGTGCCTGTGAATAGGCTGCCAAGGGAAGGTGAAGACCAGCAACAGCTTTCAGGGCTAGCACCTTCATTGTGGGAGAAGGAGCCGGACGTATCCCGTTTGGAAAAAAGACTCTGCCGAGAAAGGACACGATCACATGTCACGTCCCTGAGAAAGCACAGAATCCAAGCTCTGCGGTGCCTATGGATAGGATGCCCAGGGAAGGTGAAGACCATCAAGAGCTTTCAGGGCTGGCCCCTTCCTTGTGGCAGAAGGAGCCGGACGTTTCCCATTTTGGAAAAAGGCTCTGCCGAGAAAGGACACGATGACATGTACCGTCTCTGTGAAAGCACAGATCCCTAGAGTTTCTGTGCTTATTAATAGGCTGCCCAGGGAAGGTGAAGACCAGCATCAGCTTTTAGGGCTGGCCCCTTCCTTGTGGCAGAAGGAGCCGGACGTTTCCCTTTTGGAAAAAAGACTCTGCCGAGAAAGGACACGATGACATGTCCCGTCCCTGAGAAAGCACAGAATCCAAGCTCTGCGGTGCCTATGAATAGGATGTCCAGGGAAGGTAAAGACCATCAAGAGCTTTCAGGGCTGGCCCCTTCCTTGTGGCAGAAGGAGCCGGACGTTTCCCGTTTGGGAAAAAGGCTCTGCCGAGAAAGTACATGATGACATGTCCCGTCTCTGGGAAAGCACAGATCCCTAGTGATGTTATGCCTGTGAATAGGCTGCAAAGGGAAGGTGAAGACCAGCAACAGCTTTCAGGGCTGGCCCCTTCCTTGTGGGAGAAGGAGCCGGACGTTTCCCGTTTGGGAAAAAAGCTCTGCCGAGAAAGGACACGATGACATGTGCCGTCCCTGGGAAAGCACAGATCCCAAGTGATGTTATGCCTGTGAATAGGCTGCCAAGGGAACGTGAAGACCAGCAGCACCTTTCAGGTCTGGCCCCTTCCTTGTGGCAGAAGGAGCCGGACGTTTCCCGTTTGGGAAAAAGGTTCTGCCGAGAAAGGACACGATCACATGTCCCGTCCCTGAGAAAGCACAGAATCCAAGCTCTGCGGTGCCTATGAATAGGGTGCCCAGGGAAGTTGAAGACCAGCAACAGCTTTCAGGGCTGGCCCCTTCCTTGTGGCAGAAGGAGCCGGATGTTTCCCATTTCGGAAGAACACTCTGCTGAGAACGGACACAATGACATGTCCCGTCTCTGGGAAAGCACAGGTCCGAAGCGCTGCTGTGCCTGTGAATAGGCTGCCAAGGGAAGGTGAAGACCAGCAACAGCTTTTAGGGCTGGCCCCTTCCTTGTGGGAAAAGGAGCCAGACGTTTCCCGTTTGGGAAAAAGGCTCTGCCGAGAAAGGACATGATGACATGTCCCGTCTCTGGGAAAGCACAGGTCCCAAGCGTTGCTGTGCTTTTTAATAGGCTGCCCAGGGAAGGTGAAGACCAGCAACAACTTTTAGGGCTGGCCCTTTCCTTGTGGCAGAAGGAGCCGGACGTTTCCCGTTTGGGAAAAAGTCTCTGCCGAGAAAGGACACGATGACATGTCCCGTCCCTGAGAAAGCACAGATCCGAAGTGCTGCTGTGCCTGTGAATAGGCTGCCAAGGGAAGGTGAAGACCAGCAACAGCTTTCAGGGCTAGCACCTTCATTGTGGGAGAAGGAGCCGGACGTTTCCCATTTTGGAAAAAGGCTCTGCCGAGAAAGGACACGATGACATGTCCCGTCTCTGGGAAAGCACAGATCCCTAGTGGTGTTCTGCCTGTGAATAGGGTGCACGGGGAAGGTGAAGACCAGCAACAGCTTTCAGGGCTAGCACCTTCATTGTGGGAGAAGGAGCCGGACGTTTCCCATTTTGGAAAAAGGCTCTGCCGAGAAAGGACACGATGACATGTACCGTCTCTGGGAAAGCACAGATCCCTAGCGTTTCTGTGCTTATTAATAGGCTGCCCAGGGAAGGTGAAGACCAGCATCAGCTTTTAGGGCTGGCCCCTTCCTTGTGGCAGAAGGAGCCGGACGTTTCCCTTTTGGAAAAAAGACTCTGCCGAGAAAGGACACGATGACATGTCACGTCCCTGAGAAAGCACAGAATCCAAGCTCTGCGGTGCCTATGAATAGGATGTCCATGGAAGGTAAAAACCATCAAGAGCTTTCAGGGCTGGCCCCTTCCTTGTGGCAGAAGGAGCCGGACGGTTCCCATTTGGGAAAAAGGCTCTGCCGAGAAAGTACATGATGACATGTCCCGTCTCTGGGAAAGCACAGATCCCTAGTGATGTTATGCCTGTGAATAGGCTGCAAAGGGAAGGTGAAGACCAGCAACAGCTTTCAGGGCTGGCCCCTTCCTTGTGGGAGAAGGAGCCGGACGTTTCCCGTTTGGGAAAAAAGCTCTGCCGAGAAAGGACACGATGACATGTGCCGTCCCTGGGAAAGCACAGATCCCAAGTGATGTTATGCCTGTGAATAGGCTGCCAAGGGAACGTGAAGACCAGCAGCACCTTTCAGGTCTGGCCCCTTCCTTGTGGCAGAAGGAGCCGGACGTTTCCCGTTTGGGAAAAAGGTTCTGCCGAGAAAGGACACGATCACATGTCCCGTCCCTGAGAAAGCACAGAATCCAAGCTCTGCGGTGCCTATGAATAGGGTGCCCAGGGAAGGTGAAGACCAGCAACAGCTTTTAGGGCTAGCACCTTCATTGTGGGAGAAGGAGCAGGACGTTTCCCGTTTTGGAAAAATACTCTGCCGAGAAAGGACACGATCACATGTCCCGTGTCTGGGAAAGCACAGAATCCAAGCTCTGTGGTGCGTCCGACTAGGCTGCCCAGGGAAGGTGAAGACCAGCAACAGCTTTCAGGGCTGGCCCCTGCCTTGTGGGAGAAGGAGCCGGACGTTTCCTCTTTGGGAAAAAGCTCTGCCGAGAACGGACACGATGACATGTCCCGTCTCCGGGAAAGCACAGGTCCCAAGCGTTTCTGTGCTTATAAATAGGCTGCCCAGGGAAGGTGAAGACCAGCAACAACTTTTAGGGCTGGCCCCTTCCTTGTGGGAGAAGGAGCCGGACGTTTCCCATTTTGGAAAAAGGCTCTGCCGAGAAAGGACACGATGACATGTCCCGTCTCTGGGAAAGCACAGATCCCTAGTGATGTTCTGCCTGTGAATAGGCTGCCCAGGGAAGGTGAAGATCAGCAACAGCTTTCAGTGCTAGCAACTTCATTGTGGGAGAATGACCCGGACGTTTCCCGTTTGGGAAAAAGGCTCTGCCGAGAAAGGACACGATGACATGTTCCGTCCCTGGGAAAGCACAGATCCCTAGTGATGTTCTGCCTGTGAATAGGGTGCACGGGGAAGGTGAAGACCAGCAGCACCTTTCAGGGCTGGCCCCTTCCTTGTGGCAGAAGGAGCCGGACGTTTCCCATTTTGGAAAAAGGCTCTGCCGAGAAAGGACACGATGACATGTACCGTCTTTGGGAAAGCACAGATCCCAAGCGTTATGTGCTTATTAATAGGCTGCCCAGGGAAGGTGAAGACCACAAAAACTTTTAGGGCTGGCCCCTTCCTTGTGGGAGAAGGAGCCAGACGTTTCCCGTTTGGGAAAAAGGTTCTGCCGAGAACGGACACGATGACATGTCCCGTCCCTGGGAAAGCACAGATCCCAACCGCTGCTGTGCCTGTGAATAGGGTGCACGGGGAAGGTGAAGACCAGCAAGAGCTTTTAGGGCTAGCACCTTCAATGTGGGAGAAGGAGCCGGACGTTTCCCGTTTTGGAAAAAGGTTCTGCCGAGAAGGACACGATGACATGTTCCGTCCCTGGGAAAGCACAGATCCCTAGTGATGTTATGCCTGTGAATAGGCTGCCCACGGAAGGTGAAGACCAGCAGCACCTTTCAGGGCTGGCCCCTTCCTTGTGGCAGAAGGAGCTGGACGTTTCCCGTTTGGGAAAAATACTCTGCCGAGAAAGGACACGATGACATGTCCCGTGTCTGGGAAAGCACAGATCCCAACCGCTGCTGTGCCTGTGAATAGGGTGCACGGGGAAGGTGAAGAGCAGCAACAGGTTTCTGGGCTAGCACCTTCATTGTGGGAGAAGGAGCAGGACGTTTCCCATTTTGGAAAAATACTCTGCCGAGAAAGGACACGATCACATGTCCCGTGTCTGGGAAAGCACAGATCCGAAGCGGTGCTGTGCCTGTGAATAGGCTGCCCAGGGAAGGTGAAGACCAGCAACAGCTTTCAGGGCTGGCCCCTTCCTTGTGGGAGAAGGAGCCGGACTTTTCCTCTTTGGGAAAAAGCTCTGCCGAGAACGGACACGATTACATCTCCCGTCCCTGAGAAAGCACAGATCCGAAGCGCTGCTGTGCCTGTGAATAGGCTGCCCAGGGAAGGTGAAGACCAGCAACAGCTTTTAGGGCTGGCCCCTTCCTTGTGGCAGAAGGAGCCGGACGTTTCCCGTTTGGGAAAAAGGCTCTGCCGAGAAAGGACACGATGACATGTCCCATCTCTGGGAAAGCACAGGTCCGAAGCGTTGCTGTGCTTATTAAAAGGCTGCCCAGGGAAGGTGAAGACCAGCAAAAACTTTTAGGGCTGGCCCCTTCCTTGTGGGAGAAGGAGCCGGATTTTTCCCATTTCGGAAGAACAATCTGCTGAGAACGGACACGATGACATGTCCCGTCTCTGGGAAAGCACAGGTCCGAAGCGCTGCTGTGCCTGTGAATAGGCTGCCAAGGGAAGGTGAAGACCAGCAACAGCTTTCAGGGCTAGCACCTTCATTGTGGGAGAAGGAGCCGGACGTATCCCGTTTGGAAAAAAGACTCTGCCGAGAAAGGACACGATCACATGTCACGTCCCTGAGAAAGCACAGAATCCAAGCTCTGCGGTGCCTATGGATAGGATGCCCAGGGAAGGTGAAGACCATCAAGAGCTTTCAGGGCTGGCCCCTTCCTTGTGGCAGAAGGAGCCGGACGTTTCCCATTTTGGAAAAAGGCTCTGCCGAGAAAGGACACGATGACATCTCCCGTCTCTGGGAAAGCACAGATCCCTAGTGATGTTCTGCCTGTGAATAGGCTGCCCAGGGAAGGTGAAGACCAGCAACAGCTTTCAGTGCTAGCACCTTCATTGTGGGAGAATGAGACGGACGTTTCCCTTTCAGGAAAAAGGCTCTGCCGAGAACGAACACGATGACATGTCCCGTGTCTGGGAAAGCACAGGTCCCAAGCGCTGCTGTGCCTATGAATAGGGTGCATGGGAAAGGTGAAGACCAGCAACAACTTTTAGGGCTGGCCCCTTCCTTGTGGGAGAAGGAGCCAGACGTTTCCCGTTTGGGAAAAAGGCTCTGCCGAGAAAGGACATGATGACATGTCCCGTCTCTGGGAAAGCACAGGTCCCAAGCGTTGCTGTGCTTTTTAATAGGCTGCCCAGGGAAGGTGAAGACCAGCAACAACTTTTAGGGCTGGCCCTTTCCTTGTGGCAGAAGGAGCCGGACGTTTCCCGTTTGGGAAAAAGTCTCTGCCGAGAAAGGACACGATGACATCTCCCGTCCCTGAGAAAGCACAGATCCGAAGCGCTGCTGTGCCTGTGAATAGGCTGCCAAGGGAAGGTGAAGACCAGCAACAGCTTTCAGGGCTAGCACCTTCATTGTGGGAGAAGGAGCCGGACGTTTCCCATTTTGGAAAAAGGCTCTGCCGAGAAAGGACACGATGACATGTCCCGTCTCTGGGAAAGCACAGATCCCTAGTGGTGTTCTGCCTCTGAAGAGGGTGCACGGGGAAGGTGAAGACCAGCAACAGCTTTCAGGGCTAGCACCTTCATTGTGGGAGAAGGAGCCGGACGTTTCCCATTTTGGAAAAAGGCTCTGCCGAGAAAGGACACGATGACATGTACCGTCTCTGGGAAAGCACAGATCCCTAGCGTTTCTGTGCTTATTAATAGGCTGCCCAGGGAAGGTGAAGACCAGCATCAGCTTTTAGGGCTGGCCCCTTCCTTGTGGCAGAAGGAGCCGGACGTTTCCCTTTTGGAAAAAAGACTCTGCCGAGAAAGGACACGATGACATGTCCCGTCCCTGAGAAAGCACAGAATCCAAGCTCTGCGGTGCCTATGAATAGGATGTCCAGGGAAGGTAAAGACCATCAAGAGCTTTCAGGGCTGGCCCCTTCCTTGTGGCAGAAGGAGCCGGACGTTTCCCATTTGGGAAAAAGGCTCTGCCGAGAAAGTACATGATGACATGTCCCGTCTCTGGGAAAGCACAGATCCCTAGTGATGTTATGCCTGTGAATAGGCTGCAAAGGGAAGGTGAAGACCAGCAACAGCTTTCAGGGCTGGCCCCTTCCTTGTGGGAGAAGGAGCCGGACGTTTCCCGTTTGGGAAAAAAGCTCTGCCGAGAAAGGACACGATGACATGTGCCGTCCCTGGGAAAGCACAGATCCCAAGTGATGTTATGCCTGTGAATAGGCTGCCAAGGGAACGTGAAGACCAGCAACAACTTTCAGGTCTGGCCCCTTCCTTGTGGCAGAAGGAGCCGGACGTTTCCCGTTTGGGAAAAAGGTTCTGCCGAGAAAGGACACGATCACATGTCCCGTCCCTGAGAAAGCACAGAATCCAAGCTCTGCGGTGCCTATGAATAGGGTGCCCAGGGAAGTTGAAGACCAGCAACAGCTTTCAGGGCTGGCCCCTTCCTTGTGGCAGAAGGAGCCGGATGTTTCCCATTTCGGAAGAACACTCTGCTGAGAACGGACACGATGACATGTCCCGTCTCTGGGAAAGCACAGGTCCGAAGCGCTGCTGTGCCTGTGAATAGGCTGCCAAGGGAAGGTGAAGACCAGCAACAGCTTTCAGGGCTAGCACCTTCATTGTGGGAGAAGGAGCCGGACGTATCCCGTTTGGAAAAAAGACTCTGCCGAGAAAGGACACGATCACATGTCATGTCCCTGAGAAAGCACAGAATCCAAGCTCTGCGGTGCCTATGGATAGGATGCCCAGGGAAGGTGAAGACCATCAAGAGCTTTCAGGGCTGGCCCCTTCCTTGTGGCAGAAGGAGCCGGACGTTTCCCATTTTGGAAAAAGGCTCTGCCAAGAAAGGACACGATGACATCTCCCGTCTCTGGGAAAGCACAGATCCCTAGTGATGTTCTGCCTGTGAATAGGCTGCCCAGGGAAGGTGAAGACCAGCAACAGCTTTCAGTGCTAGCACCTTCATTGTGGGAGAATGAGACGGACGTTTCCCTTTTAGGAAAAAGGCTCTGCCGAGAACGAACACGATGACATGTCCCGTGTCTGGGAAAGCACAGGTCCCAAGCGCTGCTGTGCCTATGAATAGGGTGCATGGGAAAGGTGAAGACCAGCAACAACTTTTAGGGCTGGCCCCTTCCTTGTGGGAGAAGGAGCCAGACGTTTCCCATTTTGGGAAAAAGGCTCTGCCGAGAAAGGACATGATGACATGTCCCGTCTCTGGGAAAGCACAGGTCCCAAGTGTTGCTGTGCTTTTTAATAGGCTGCCCAGGGAAGGTGAAGACCAGCAACAACTTTTAGGGCTGGCCCTTTCCTTGTGGCAGAAGGAGCCGGACGTTTCCCGTTTGGGAAAAAGTCTCTGCCGAGAAAGGACACGATGACATGTCCCGTCCCTGAGAAAGCACAGATCCGAAGTGCTGCTGTGCCTGTGAATAGGCTGCCAAGGGAAGGTGAAGACCAGCAACAGCTTTCAGGGCTAGCACCTTCATTGTGGGAGAAGGAGCCGGACGTTTCCCATTTTGGAAAAAGGCTCTGCCGAGAAAGGACACGATGACATGTCCCGTCTCTGGGAAAGCACAGATCCCTAGCGTTTCTGTGCTTATTAATAGGCTGCCCAGGGAAGGTGAAGACCAGCATCAGCTTTTAGGGCTGGCCCCTTCCTTGTGGCAGAAGGAGCCGGACGTTTCCCGTTTGGAAAAAAGACTCTGCAGAGAAAGGACACGATGACATGTCACGTCCCTGAGAAAGCACAGAATCCAAGCTCTGCGGTGCCTATGAATAGGGTGCCCAGGGAAGGTGAAGACCAGCAACAGCTTTTAGGGCTAGCACCTTCACTGTGGGAGAAGGAGCAGGACGTTTCCCGTTTTGGAAAAATACTCTGCCGAGAAAGGACACGATCACATGTCCCGTGTCTGGGAAAGCACAGAATCCAAGCTCTGTGGTGCGTCCGACTAGGCTGCCCAGGGAAGGTGAAGACCAGCAACAGCTTTCAGGGCTGGCCCCTGCCTTGTGGGAGAAGGAGCCGGACGTTTCCTCTTTGGGAAAAAGCTCTGCCGAGAACGGACACGATGACATGTCCCATCCCTGGGAAAGCACAGATCCCAAGTGATGTTATGCCTGTGAATAGGCTGCCAAGGGAACGTGAAGACCAGCAGCACCTTTCAGGTCTGGCCCCTTCCTTGTGGCAGAAGGAGCCGGACGTTTCCCGTTTGGGAAAAAGATTCTGCCGAGAAAGGACACGATCACATGTCCCGTCCCTGAGAAAGCACAGAATCCAAGCTCTGCGGTGCCTATGAATAGGGTGCCCAGGGAAGGTGAAGACCAGCAACAGCTTTTAGGGCTAGCACCTTCACTGTGGGAGAAGGAGCAGGACGTTTCCCGTTTTGGAAAAATACTCTGCCGAGAAAGGACACGATCACATGTCCCGTGTCTGGGAAAGCACAGAATCCAAGCTCTGTGGTGCGTCCGACTAGGCTGCCCAGGGAAGGTGAAGACCAGCAACAGCTTTCAGGGCTGGCCCCTGCCTTGTGGGAGAAGGAGCCGGACGTTTCCTCTTTGGGAAAAAGCTCTGCCGAGAACGGACACGATGACATGTCCCGTCTCCGGGAAAGCACAGGTCCCAAGCGTTTCTGTGCTTATAAATAGGCTGCCCAGGGAAGGTGAAGACCAGCAACAACTTTTAGGGCTGGCCCCTTCCTTGTGGGAGAAGGAGCCGGACGTTTCCCATTTTGGAAAAAGGCTCTGCCGAGAAAGGACACGATGACATGTCCCGTCTTTGGGAAAGCACAGATCCCTAGTGATGTTCTGCCTGTGAATAGGCTGCCCAGGGAAGGTGAAGATCAGCAACAGCTTTCAGTGCTAGCACCTTCATTGTGGGAGAATGACCCGGACGTTTCCCGTTTGGGAAAAAGGCTCTGCCGAGAAAGGACACGATGACATGTTCCGTCCCTGGGAAAGCACAGATCCCTAGTGATGTTCTGCCTGTGAATAGGGTGCACGGGGAAGGTGAAGACCAGCAGCACCTTTCAGGGCTGGCCCCTTCCTTGTGTCAGAAGGAGCCGGACGTTTCCCATTTTGGAAAAAGGCTCTGCCGAGAAAGGACACGATGACATGTACCGTCTTTGGGAAAGCACAGATCCCAAGCGTTATGTGCTTATTAATAGGCTGCCCAGGGAAGGTGAAGACCACAAAAACTTTTAGGGCTGGCCCCTTCCTTGTGGGAGAAGGAGCCGGAAGTTTCCCGTTTGGGAAAAATACTCTGCCGAGAAAGGACACGATGACATGTCCCGTGTCTGGGAAAGCACAGATCCCTAGTGATGTTATGCATGTGAATAGGCTGCCAAGGGAACGTGAAGACCAGCAGCACCTTTCAGGGCTGGCCCCTTCCTTGTGGCAGAAGGAGCCAGACGTTTCCCGTTTGGGAAAAAGGTTCTGCCGAGAACGGACACGATGACATGTCCCGTCCCTGGGAAAGCACAGATCCCAACCGCTGCTATGCCTGTGAATAGGGTGCACGGGGAAGGTGAAGACCAGCAAGAGCTTTTAGGGCTAGCACCTTCAATGTGGGAGAAGGAGCCGGACGTTTCCCATTTTGGAAAAAGGTTCTGCCGAGAAGGACACGATGACATGTTCCGTCCCTGGGAAAGCACAGATCCCTAGTGATGTTATGCCTGTGAATAGGCTGCCAAGGGAAGGTGAAGACCAGCAGCACCTTTCAGGGCTGGCCCCTTCCTTGTGGCAGAAGGAGCTGGACGTTTCCCGTTTGGGAAAAATACTCTGCCGAGAAAGGACACGATGACATGTCCCGTGTCTGGGAAAGCACAGATCCCAACCGCTGCTGTGCCTGTGAATAGGGTGCACGGGGAAGGTGAAGAGCAGCAACAGGTTTCTGGGCTAGCACCTTCATTGTGGGAGAAGGAGCAGGACGTTTCCCATTTTGGAAAAATACTCTGCCGAGAAAGGACACGATCACATGTCCCGTGTCTGGGAAAGCACAGGTCCCAAGCGTTGCTGTGCTTATTAATAGGCTGCCCAGGGAAGGTGAAGACCAGCAACAACTTTTAGGGCTGGCCCCTTCCTTGTGGGAGAAGGAGCCGGACGTTTCCTGTTTATGAAAAAGTCTCTGCCGAGAAAGGACACGATGACATCTCCCGTCCCTGAGAAAGCACAGATCCGAAGCGCTGCTGTGCCTGTGAATAGGCTGCCCAGGGAAGGTGAAGACCAGCAACAGCTTTTAGGGCTGGCCCCTTCCTTGTGGGAGAAGGAGCCGGACGTTTCCCGTTTGGGAAAAAGTCTCTGCCGAGAAAGGACACGATGACATGTCCCATCTCTGGGAAAGCACAGGTCCGAAGCGTTGGTGTGCTTATTAAAAGGCTGCCCAGGGAAGGTGAAGACCAGCAAAAACTTTTAGGGCTGGCCCCTTCCTTGTGGGAGAAGGAGCCGGACGTTTCCCATTTTGGAAAAAGGCTCTGCCGAGAAAGGACACGATGACATGTCCCGTCTCTGGGAAAGCACAGATCCCTAGTGATGTTCTGCGTGTGAATAGGCTGCCCAGGGAAGGTGAAGATCAGCAACAGCTTTCAGTGCTAGCACCTTCATTGTGGGAGAATGACCCGGACGTTTCCCGTTTGGGAAAAAGGCTCTGCCGAGAAAGGACACGATGACATGTTCCGTCCCTGGGAAAGCACAGATCCCTAGTGATGCTATGCCTGTGAATAGGCTACCAAGGGAAGGTGAAGACCAGCAGCACCTTTCAGGGCTGGCCCCTTCCTTGTGGCAGAAGGAGCCGGACGTTTCACGTTTTGCAAAAATACTCTGCCGAGAAAGGACACGATGACATGTCCCGTGTCTGGGAAAGCACAGATCCCTAGTGATGTTATGCCTGTGAATAGGCTGCCCAGGGAAGGTGAAGACCAGCAGCAACTTTCAGGGCTGGCCCCTTCCTTGTGGCAGAAGGAGCCAGACGTTTCCCGTTTGGGAAAAAGTTTCTGCCGAGAACGGACACGATGACATGTCCCGTCTCTGGGAAAACACAGATCCCTAACGTTTCTGTGCTTATTAATAGGCTGCCCAGGGAAGGTGAAGACCACCAATAGCTTTTAGGGCTGGCCCCTTCCTTGTGGCAGAAGGAGCCGGACGTTTCCCTTTTGGAAAAAAGTCTCTGCCGAGAAAGGACACGATGACATCTCCCGTCCCTGAGAAAGCACAGATCCGAAGCGCTGCTGTGCCTGTGAATAGGCTGCCAATGGAAGGTGAAGACCAGCAACAGCTTTTAGGGCTGGCCCCTTCCTTGTGGGAGAAGGAGCCGGACGTTTCCCGTTTGGGAAAAAAGCTCTGCCGAGAAAGGACACGATGACATCTCCCGTCCCTGAGAAAGCACAGATTCGAAGCGCTGCTGTGCCTGTGACTAGGGTGCACGGGGAAGGTGAAGACCAGCAACAGCTTTTAGGGTTAGCACCTTCATTGTGGGAGAAGGAGCCGGATGTTTCCCATTTTGGAAAAAGACTCTGCCGAGAAAGGACACGATGACATGTCCCGTGTCTGGGAAAGCACAAATCCCTAGTGATGTTCTGCCTGTGAATAGGGTGCACGGGGAAGGTGAAGACCAGCAACAGCTTTCAGGGCTGGCCCCTTCCTTGTGGCAGAAGGAGCCGGACGTTTCCCATTTTGGAAAAAGGCTCTGCCGAGAAAGGACACGATGACATGTACCGTCTCTGGGAAAGCACAGAACCCAAGCGTTATGTGCTTATTAATAGGCTGCCCAGGGAAGGTGAAGACCACAACAACTTTTAGGGCTGGCCCCTTCCTTGTGGGAGAAGGAGCCGGACGTTTCCCGTTTGGGAAAAATACTCTGCCGAGAAAGGAGAAGATGACATGTCCCGTGTCTGGGAAAGCACAGATCCCTAGTGATGTTCTGCCTGTGAATAGGCTGCCAAGGGAAGGTGAAGACCAGCAGCACCTTTCAGGGGTGGCCCCTTCATTGTGGCAGAAGGAGCCAGACGTTTCCCGTTTGGGAAAAAGGTTCTGCCGAGAACGGACACGATGACATGTCCCGTCTCTGGGAAAGCACAGATCCCAACCGCTGCTGTGCCTGTGAATAGGGTGCACGGGGAAGGTGAAGAGCAGCAAGAACTTTTAGGGCTAGCACCTTCAATGTGGGAGAAGGAGCCGGACGTTTCCCGTTTTGGAAAAAGGTTCTACCGAGAAAGGACACGATGACATGTTCCGTCCCTGGGAAAGCACAGATCCCTAGTGATGTTATGCCTGTGAATAGGCTGCCCACGGAAGGTGAAGACCAGCAGCACCTTTCAGGGCTGGCCCCTTCCTTGTGGCAGAAGGAGCTGGACGTTTCCCGTTTGGGAAAAATACTCTGCCGAGAAAGGACACGATGACATGTCCCGTGTCTGGGAAAGCACAGATCCCAAGCGCTGCTGTGCCTGTGAATAGGGTGCACGGGGAAGGTGCAGACCAGCAAGAGCTTTCAGGGCTAGCACCTTCCTTGTGGGAGAAGGAGCCGGACGTTTCCCATTTTGGAAAAATACTCTGCCGAGAAAGCACACGATCACATGTCCCGTCCCTGAGAAAGCACAGAATCCAAGCTCTGCGGTGCCTATGAATAGGGTGCCCAGGGAAGGTGAAGACCAGCAACAGCTTTCAGGGCTGGCCCCTTCCTTGTGGCAGAAGGAGCCGGACGTTTCACATTTCGCAAGAACACTCTGCCGAGAAAGGACACGATGACATGTCCCGTCCCTGGGAAAGCATAGATCCCAATCGCTGCTGTGCCTCCGAATAGGCTGCCCAGGGAAGGTGAAGACCAGGAACAGCTTTTAGGGCTGGCCCCTTCCTTGTGGGAGAAGGAGCCGGACGTTTCCCGTTTGGGAAAAAAGCTCTGCCGAGAAAGAACACGATGACATCTCCCGTCCCTAAGAAAGCACAGATCCGAAGCGGTGCTGTGCCTGTGAATAGGGTGCACGGGGAAGGTGAAGACCAGCAACAGCTTTCAGGGCTAGCACCTTCATTGTGGGAGAAGGAGCCGGACGTTTCCCATTTTGGAAAAAGGCTCTGCCGAGAAAGGACACGATGACATGTACCGTCTCTGGGAAAGCACAGATCCCTAGCGTTTCTGTGCTTATTAATAGGCTGCCCAGGGAAGGTGAAGACCAGCATCAGCTTTTAGGGCTGGCCCCTTCCTTGTGGCAGAAGGAGCCGGACGTTTCCCTTTTGGAAAAAAGACTCTGCCGAGAAAGGACACGATGACATGTCCCGTCCCTGAGAAAGCACAGAATCCAAGCTCTGCGGTGCCTATGAATAGGATGTCCAGGGAAGGTAAAGACCATCAAGAGCTTTCAGGGCTGGCCCCTTCCTTGTGGCAGAAGGAGCCGGACGTTTCCCATTTGGGAAAAAGGCTCTGCCGAGAAAGTACATGATGACATGTCCCGTCTCTGGGAAAGCACAGATCCCTAGTGATGTTATGCCTGTGAATAGGCTGCAAAGGGAAGGTGAAGACCAGCAACAGCTTTCAGGGCTGGCCCCTTCCTTGTGGGAGAAGGAGCCGGACGTTTCCCGTTTGGGAAAAAAGCTCTGCCGAGAAAGGACACGATGACATGTGCCGTCCCTGGGAAAGCACAGATCCCAAGTGATGTTATGCCTGTGAATAGGCTGCCAAGGGAACGTGAAGACCAGCAACAACTTTCAGGTCTGGCCCCTTCCTTGTGGCAGAAGGAGCCGGACGTTTCCCGTTTGGGAAAAAGGTTCTGCCGAGAAAGGACACGATCACATGTCCCGTCCCTGAGAAAGCACAGAATCCAAGCTCTGCGGTGCCTATGAATAGGGTGCCCAGGGAAGTTGAAGACCAGCAACAGCTTTCAGGGCTGGCCCCTTCCTTGTGGCAGAAGGAGCCGGATGTTTCCCATTTCGGAAGAACACTCTGCTGAGAACGGACACGATGACATGTCCCGTCTCTGGGAAAGCACAGGTCCGAAGCGCTGCTGTGCCTGTGAATAGGCTGCCAAGGGAAGGTGAAGACCAGCAACAGCTTTCAGGGCTAGCACCTTCATTGTGGGAGAAGGAGCCGGACGTATCCCGTTTGGAAAAAAGACTCTGCCGAGAAAGGACACGATCACATGTCATGTCCCTGAGAAAGCACAGAATCCAAGCTCTGCGGTGCCTATGGATAGGATGCCCAGGGAAGGTGAAGACCATCAAGAGCTTTCAGGGCTGGCCCCTTCCTTGTGGCAGAAGGAGCCGGACGTTTCCCATTTTGGAAAAAGGCTCTGCCGAGAAAGGACACGATGACATCTCCCGTCTCTGGGAAAGCACAGATCCCTAGTGATGTTCTGCCTGTGAATAGGCTGCCCAGGGAAGGTGAAGACCAGCAACAGCTTTCAGTGCTAGCACCTTCATTGTGGGAGAATGAGACGGACGTTTCCCTTTTAGGAAAAAGGCTCTGCCGAGAACGAACACGATGACATGTCCCGTGTCTGGGAAAGCACAGGTCCCAAGCGCTGCTGTGCCTATGAATAGGGTGCATGGGAAAGGTGAAGACCAGCAACAACTTTTAGGGCTGGCCCCTTCCTTGTGGGAGAAGGAGCCAGACGTTTCCCATTTTGGGAAAAAGGCTCTGCCGAGAAAGGACATGATGACATGTCCCGTCTCTGGGAAAGCACAGGTCCCAAGCGTTGCTGTGCTTTTTAATAGGCTGCCCAGGGAAGGTGAAGACCAGCAACAACTTTTAGGGCTGGCCCTTTCCTTGTGGCAGAAGGAGCCGGACGTTTCCCGTTTGGGAAAAAGTCTCTGCCGAGAAAGGACACGATGACATGTCCCGTCCCTGAGAAAGCACAGATCCGAAGTGCTGCTGTGCCTGTGAATAGGCTGCCCAGGGAAGGTGAAGAGCAGCAACAGCTTTCAGGGCTAGCACCTTCATTGTGGGAGAAGGAGCCGGACGTTTCCCATTTTGGAAAAAGGCTCTGCCGAGAAAGGACACGATGACATGACCCGTCTCTGGGAAAGCACAGATCCCTAGTGGTGTTCTGCCTCTGAATAGGGTGCACGGGGAAGGTGAAGACCAGCAACAGCTTTCAGGGCTAGCACCTTCATTGTGGGAGAAGGAGCCGGACGTTTCCCATTTTGGAAAAAGGCTCTGCCGAGAAAGGACACGATGACATGTCCCGTCTCTGGGAAAGCACAGATCCCTAGCGTTTCTGTGCTTATTAATAGGCTGCCCAGGGAAGGTGAAGACCAGCATCAGCTTTTAGGGCTGGCCCCTTCCTTGTGGCAGAAGGAGCCGGACGTTTCCCTTTTGGAAAAAAGACTCTGCAGAGAAAGGACATGATGACATGTCACGTCCCTGAGAAAGCACAGAATCCAAGCTCTGCGGTGCCTATGAATAGGGTGCCCAGGGAAGGTGAAGACCAGCAACAGCTTTTAGGGCTAGCACCTTCACTGTGGGAGAAGGAGCAGGACGTTTCCCGTTTTGGAAAAATACTCTGCCGAGAAAGGACACGATCACATGTCCCGTGTCTGGGAAAGCACAGAATCCAAGCTCTGTGGTGCGTCCGACTAGGCTGCCCAGGGAAGGTGAAGACCAGCAACAGCTTTCAGGGCTGGCCCCTGCCTTGTGGGAGAAGGAGCCGGACGTTTCCTCTTTGGGAAAAAGCTCTGCCGAGAACGGACACGATGACATGTCCCGTCCCTGGGAAAGCACAGATCCCAGGTGATGTTATGCCTGTGAATAGGCTGCCAAGGGAACGTGAAGACCAGCAGCACCTTTCAGGTCTGGCCCCTTCCTTGTGGCAGAAGGAGCCGGACGTTTCCCGTTTGGGAAAAAGATTCTGCCGAGAAAGGACACGATCACATGTCCCGTCCCTGAGAAAGCACAGAATCCAAGCTCTGCGGTGCCTATGAATAGGGTGCCCAGGGAAGGTGAAGACCAGCAACAGCTTTTAGGGCTAGCACCTTCACTGTGGGAGAAGGAGCAGGACGTTTCCCGTTTTGGAAAAATACTCTGCCGAGAAAGGACACGATCACATGTCCCGTGTCTGGGAAAGCACAGAATCCAAGCTCTGTGGTGCGTCCGACTAGGCTGCCCAGGGAAGGTGAAGACCAGCAACAGCTTTCAGGGCTGGCCCCTGCCTTGTGGGAGAAGGAGCCGGACGTTTCCTCTTTGGGAAAAAGCTCTGCCGAGGACGGACACGATGACATGTCCCGTCTCCGGGAAAGCACAGGTCCCAAGCGTTTCTGTGCTTATAAATAGGCTGCCCAGGGAAGGTGAAGACCAGCAACAACTTTTAGGGCTGGCCCCTTCCTTGTGGGAGAAGGAGCCGGACGTTTCCCATTTTGGAAAAAGGCTCTGCCGAGAAAGGACACGATGACATGTCCCGTCTCTGGGAAAGCACAGATCCCTAGTGATGTTCTGCCTGTGAATAGGCTGCCCAGGGAAGGTGAAGATCAGCAACAGCTTTCAGTGCTAGCACCTTCATTGTGGGAGAATGACCCGGACGTTTCCCGTTTGGGAAAAAGGCTCTGCCGAGAAAGGACACGATGACATGTTCCGTCCCTGGGAAAGCACAGATCCCTAGTGATGTTCTGCCTGTGAATAGGGTGCACGGGGAAGGTGAAGACCAGCAGCACCTTTCAGGGCTGGCCCCTTCCTTGTGGCAGAAGGAGCCGGACGTTTCCCATTTTGGAAAAAGGCTCTGCCGAGAAAGGACACGATGACATGTACCGTCTTTGGGAAAGCACAGATCCCAAGCGTTATGTGCTTATTAATAGGCTGCCCAGGGAAGGTGAAGACCACAAAAACTTTTAGGGCTGGCCCCTTCCTTGTGGGAGAAGGAGCCGGAAGTTTCCCGTTTGGGAAAAATACTCTGCCGAGAAAGGACACGATGACATGTCCCGTGTCTGGGAAAGCACAGATCCCTAGTGATGTTATGCATGTGAATAGGCTGCCAAGGGAACGTGAAGACCAGCAGCACCTTTCAGGGCTGGCCCCTTCCTTGTGGCAGAAGGAGCCAGACGTTTCCCGTTTGGGAAAAAGGTTCTGCCGAGAACGGACACGATGACATGTCCCGTCCCTGGGAAAGCACAGATCCCAACCGCTGCTGTGCCTGTGAATAGGGTGCACAGGGAAGGTGAAGACCAGCAAGAGCTTTTAGGGCTAGCACCTTCAATGTGGGAGAAGGAGCCGGACGTTTCCCATTTTGGAAAAAGGTTCTGCCGAGAAGGACACGATGACATGTTCCGTCCCTGGGAAAGCACAGATCCCTAGTGATGTTATGCCTGTGAATAGGCTGCCAAGGGAAGGTGAAGACCAGCAGCACCTTTCAGGGCTGGCCCCTTCCTTGTGGCAGAAGGAGCTGGACGTTTCCCGTTTGGGAAAAATACTCTGCCGAGAAAGGACACGATGACATGTCCCGTGTCTGGGAAAGCACAGATCCCAACCGCTGCTGTGGCTGTGAATAGGGTGCACGGGGAAGGTGAAGAGCAGCAACAGGTTTCTGGGCTAGCACCTTCCTTGTGGCAGAAGGAGCCGGACGTTTCCCGTTTGGGAAAAAGTCTCTGCCGAGAAAGGACACGATGACATGTCCCATCTCTGGGAAAGCACAGGTCCGAAGCGTTGCTGTGCTTATTAAAAGGCTGCCCAGGGAAGGTGAAGACCAGCAAAAACTTTTAGGGCTGGCCCCTTCCTTGTGGGAGAAGGAGCCGGACGTTTCCCATTTTGGAAAAAGGCTCTGCCGAGAAAGGACACGATGACATGTCCCGTCTCTGGGAAAGCACAGATCCCTAGTGATGTTCTGCGTGTGAATAGGCTGCCCAGGGAAGGTGAAGATCAGCAACAGCTTTCAGTGCTAGCACCTTCATTGTGGGAGAATGACCCGGACGTTTCCCGTTTGGGAAAAAGGCTCTGCCGAGAAAGGACACGATGACATGTTCCGTCCCTGGGAAAGCACAGATCCCTAGTGATGCTATGCCTGTGAATAGGCTACCAAGGGAAGGTGAAGACCAGCAGCACCTTTCAGGGCTGGCCCCTTCCTTGTGGCAGAAGGAGCCGGACGTTTCACGTTTTGCAAAAATACTCTGCCGAGAAAGGACACGATGACATGTCCCGTGTCTGGGAAAGCACAGATCCCTAGTGATGTTATGCCTGTGAATAGGCTGCCCAGGGAAGGTGAAGACCAGCAGCAACTTTCAGGGCTGGCCCCTTCCTTGTGGCAGAAGGAGCCAGACGTTTCCCGTTTGGGAAAAAGTTTCTGCCGAGAACGGACACGATGACATGTCCCGTCTCTGGGAAAACACAGATCCCTAACGTTTCTGTGCTTATTAATAGGCTGCCCAGGGAAGGTGAAGACCACCAATAGCTTTTAGGGCTGGCCCCTTCCTTGTGGCAGAAGGAGCCGGACGTTTCCCTTTTGGAAAAAAGTCTCTGCCGAGAAAGGACACGATGACATCTCCCGTCCCTGAGAAAGCACAGATCCGAAGCGCTGCTGTGCCTGTGAATAGGCTGCCAATGGAAGGTGAAGACCAGCAACAGCTTTTAGGGCTGGCCCCTTCCTTGTGGGAGAAGGAGCCGGACGTTTCCCGTTTGGGAAAAATACTCTGCCGAGAAAGGAGAAGATGACATGTCCCGTGTCTGGGAAAGCACAGATCCCTAGTGATGTTCTGCCTGTGAATAGGCTGCCAAGGGAAGGTGAAGACCAGCAGCACCTTTCAGGGGTGGCCCCTTCATTGTGGCAGAAGGAGCCAGACGTTTCCCGTTTGGGAAAAAGGTTCTGCCGAGAACGGACACGATGACATGTCCCGTCTCTGGGAAAGCACAGATCCCAACCGCTGCTGTGCCTGTGAATAGGGTGCACGGGGAAGGTGAAGAGCAGCAAGAACTTTTAGGGCTAGCACCTTCAATGTGGGAGAAGGAGCCGGACGTTTCCCGTTTTGGAAAAAGGTTCTACCGAGAAAGGACACGATGACATGTTCCGTCCCTGGGAAAGCACAGATCCCTAGTGATGTTATGCCTGTGAATAGGCTGCCAAGGGAAGGTGAAGACCAGCAGCACCTTTCAGGGCTGGCCCCTTCCTTGTGGCAGAAGGAGCTGGACGTTTCCCGTTTGGGAAAAATACTCTGCCGAGAAAGGACACGATGACATGTCCCGTGTCTGGGAAAGCACAGATCCCAACCGCTGCTGTGCCTGTGAATAGGGTGCACGGGGAAGGTGCAGACCAGCAAGAGCTTTCAGGGCTAGCACCTTCCTTGTGGGAGAAGGAGCCGGACGTTTCCCATTTTGGAAAAATACTCTGCCGAGAAAGCACACGATCACATGTCCCGTCCCTGAGAAAGCACAGAATCCAAGCTCTGCGGTGCCTATGAATAGGGTGCCCAGGGAAGGTGAAGACCAGCAACAGCTTTCAGGGCTGGCCCCTTCCTTGTGGCAGAAGGAGCCGGACGTTTCACATTTCGCAAGAACACTCTGCCGAGAAAGGACACGATGACATGTCCCGTCCCTGGGAAAGCATAGATCCCAATCGCTGCTGTGCCTCCGAATAGGCTGCCCAGGGAAGGTGAAGACCAGCAACAGCTTTTAGGGCTGGCCCCTTCCTTGTGGGAGAAGGAGCCGGACGTTTCCCGTTTGGGAAAAAAGCTCTGCCGAGAAAGGACACGATGACATCTCCCGTCCCTAAGAAAGCACAGATCCGAAGCGGTGCTGTGCCTGTGAATAGGGTGCACGGGGAAGGTGAAGACCAGCAACAGCTTTCAGGGCTAGCACCTTCATTGTGGGAGAAGGAGCCGGACGTGTCCCATTTTGGAAAAAGGCTCTGCCGAGAAAGGACACGATGACATGTCCCATCTCTGGGAAAGCACAGGTCCCAAGCGTTGCTGTGCTTATTAAAAGGCTGCCCAGGGAACGTGAAGATCAGCAACAGCTTTCAGGGCTAGCACCTTCATTGTGGGAGAAGGAGCCGGACGTTTCCCGTTTGGGAAAAAGGCTCTGCCGAGAAAGGACAGGATGACATGTCCCGTGTCTGGGAAAGCACAGGTCCCAAGCGCTGCTGTGCCTATGTATAGGGTGCATGGGGAAGGTGAAGACCAGCAACAGCTTTCAGGGCTAGCACCTTCATTGTGGGAGAAGGAGCCGGACGTTTCCCTTTTGGGAAAAAGGTTCTGCCGAGAAAGGACACGGTGACATGTCCTGTGTCTGGGAAAGCACAGATCCCTAGTGATGTTCTGCCTCTGAATAGGCTGCCAAGGGAAGGTGAAGACCAGCAGCACCTTTCAGGGCTGGCCCCTTCCTTGTGGCAGAAGGAGCCGGACGTTTACCGTTTGGGAAAAATACTCTGCCGAGAAAGGACACGATGACATGTCCCGTCCCTGGGAAAGCACAGATCCCTAGTGATGTTATGCCTGTGAATAGGCTGCAAAGGGAAGGTGAAGACCAGCAGCACCTTTCAGGACTGCCCCCTTCCTTGTGGCAGAAGGAGCCAGACGTTTCCCGTTTGGGAAAAAGTCTCTGCCGAGAAAGGACACGATGACATGTCCCGTCTCTGGGAAAGCACAGATTCGAAGCGCTGCTGTGCCTGTGACTAGGGTGCACGTGGAAGGTGAAGACCAGCAACAGCTTTCAGGGCTGGCCCCTTCCTTGTGGCAGAAGGAGCCGGACGTTTCCCATTTTGGAAAAAGGCTCTGCCGAGAAAGGACACGATGACATGTACCGTCTCTGGGAAAGCACAGATCCCAAGCGTTATGTGCTTATTAATAGGCTGCCCAGGGAAGGTGAAGACCACAACAACTTTTAGGGCTGGCCCCTTCCTTGTGGGAGAAGGAGCCGGACGTTTCCCGTTTGGGAAAAATACTCTGCCGAGAAAGGAGACGATGACATGTCCCGTGTCTGGGAAAGCACAGATCCCTAGTGATGTTCTGCCTGTGAATAGGCTGCCAAGGGAAGGTGAAGACCAGCAGCACCTTTCAGGGGTGGCCCCTTCATTGTGGCAGAAGGAGCCAGACGTTTCCCGTTGGGAAAAAGGTTCTGCCGAGAACGGACACGATGACATGTCCCGTCTCTGGGAAAGCACAGATCCCAACCGCTGCTGTGCCTGTGAATAGGGTGCACGGGGAAGGTGAAGAGCAGCAAGAACTTTTAGGGCTAGCACCTTCAATGTGGGAGAAGGAGCCGGACGTTTCCCGTTTTGGAAAAAGGTTCTACCGAGAAAGGACACGATGACATGTTCCGTCCCTGGGAAAGCACAGATCCCTAGTGATGTTATGCCTGTGAATAGGCTGCCAAGGGAAGGTGAAGACCAGCAGCACCTTTCAGGGCTGGCCCCTTCCTTGTGGCAGAAGGAGCTGGACGTTTCCCGTTTGGGAAAAATACTCTGCCGAGAAAGGACACGATGACATGTCCCGTGTCTGGGAAAGCACAGATCCCAACCGCTGCTGTGCCTGTGAATAGGGTGCACGGGGAAGGTGAAGACCAGCAAGAGCTTTCAGGGCTAGCACCTTCCTTGTGGGAGAAGGAGCCGGACGTTTCCCATTTTGGAAAAATACTCTGCCGAGAAAGCACACGATCACATGTCCCGTCCCTGAGAAAGCACAGAATCCAAGCTCTGCGGTGCCTATGAATAGGGTGCCCAGGGAAGGTGAAGACCAGCAACAGCTTTCAGGGCTGGCCCCTTCCTTGTGGCAGAAGGAGCCGGACGTTTCACATTTCGCAAGAACACTCTGCCGAGAAAGGACACGATGACATGTCCCGTCCCTGGGAAAGCATAGATCCCAATCGCTGCTGTGCCTCCGAATAGGCTGCCCAGGGAAGGTGAAGACCAGCAACAGCTTTTAGGGCTGGCCCCTTCCTTCTGGGAGAAGGAGCCGGACGTTTCCCTTTTGGGAAAAAAGCTCTGCCGAGAAAGGACACGATGACATCTCCCGTCCCTAAGAAAGCACAGATCCGAAGCGGTGCTGTGCCTGTGAATAGGGTGCACGGGGAAGGTGAAGACCAGCAACAGCTTTCAGGGCTAGCACCTTCATTGTGGGAGAAGGAGCCGGACGTGTCCCATTTTGGAAAAAGGCTCTGCCGAGAAAGGACACGATGACATGTCCCATCTCTGGGAAAGCACAGGTCCCAAGCGTTGCTGTGCTTATTAAAAGGCTGCCCAGGGAACGTGAAGATCAGCAACAGCTTTCAGGGCTAGCACCTTCATTGTGGGAGAAGGAGCCGGACGTTTCCCGTTTGGGAAAAAGGATCTGCCGAGAAAGGACAGGATGACATGTCCCGTGTCTGGGAAAGCACAGGTCCCAAGCGCTGCTGTGCCTATGTATAGGGTGCATGGGGAAGGTGAAGACCAGCAACAGCTTTCAGGGCTAGCACCTTCATTGTGGGAGAAGGAGCCGGACGTTTCCCTTTTGGGAAAAAGTCTCTGCCGAGAAAGGACACGATGACATGTCCCGTCTCTGGGAAAGCACAGATCCCAACCGCTGCTGTGCCTGTGAATAGGATGAACGGGGAAGGTGAAGACCAGCAACAGCTTTCAGGGCTGGCCCCTTCCTTGTGGCAGAAGGAGCCGGACGTTTCCCGTTTGGGAAAAATACTCTGCCGAGAAAGGACACGATGACATGTTCCGTCCCTGGGAAAGCACAGATCCCTAGTGATGTTATGCCTGTGAATAAGCTGCCCAGGGAAGGTGAAGACCAGCAGCACCTTTCAGGGCTGGCCCCTTCCTTGTGGCAGAAGGAGCCGGACGTTTCACGTTTTGCAAAAATACTCTGCCGAGAAAGGACACGATGACATGTCCCGTGTCTGGGAAAGCACAGATCCCTAGTGATGTTATGCCTGTGAATAGGCTGCCCAGGGAAGGTGAAGACCAGCGGCACCTTTCTGGGCTGGCCCCTTCCCTGTGGCAGAAGGAGCCAGACGTTTCCCTTTTGGGAAAAAGTTTCTGCCGAGAACGGACATGATGACATGTCCCGTCTCTGAGAAAACACAGATCCCTAACGTTTCTGTGCTTATTAATAGGCTGCCCAGGGAAGGTGAAGACCACCAATAGCTTTTAGGGCTGGCCCCTTCCTTGTGGGAGAAGGAGCCGGACGTTTCCCTTTTGGAAAAAAGTCTCTGCCGAGAAAGGACACGATGACATCTCCCGTCCCTGAGAAAGCACAGATCTGAAGCGCTGCTGTGCCTGTGGATAGGGTGCACGGTAAAGCTGAAGACCAGCAACAGCTTTCAGGGCTAGCACCTTCATTGTGGGAGAAGGAGCCGGACGTTTCCCGTTTGGGAAAAAGGTTCTGCCGAGAAAGGACACGATGACATGTCCCGTGTCTGGGAAAGCACAGATCCCTAGTGATGTTATGCCTGTGAATAGGCTGCCCAGGGAAGGTGAAGACCAGCAGCACCTTTCAGGGCTGGCCCCTTCCTTGTGGCAGAAGGCGCCAGACGTTTCCCGTTTGGGAAAAAGTCTCTGCCGAGAACGGACACGGTGACATGTCCCGTCTCTGGGAAAGCACAGATCCCATCCGCTGCTCTGCCTGTGAATAGGGTGCACGGGGAAGGTGAAGACCAGCAAGAGCTTTCAGGGCTAGCACCTTCATTGTGGGAGAAGGAGCCGGACGTTTCCCGTTTGGGAAAAAGCTCTGCCGAGAAAGCACACGATCACATGTCCCGTCCCTGAGAAAGCACAGAATCCAAGCTCTGCGGTGCCTATGAATAGGGTGCCCAGGGAAGGTGAAGACCAGCAACAGCTTTCAGGGCTGGCCCCTTCCTTGTGGCAGAAGGAGCCGGACGTTTCACATTTCGCAAGAACACTGTGCCGAGAAAGGACACGATGACATGTCCCGTCCCTGGGAAAGCATAGATCCGAATCGCTGCTGTGCCTCCGAATAGGCTGCCCAGGGAAGGTGAAGACCAGCAACAGCTTTTAGGGCTGGCCCCTTCCTTGTGGGAGAAGGAGCCGGACGTTTCCCGTTTGGGAAAAAAGCTCTGCCGAGAAAGGACACGATGACATGTCCCGTCCCTAAGAAAGCACAGATCCGAAGCGGTGCTGTGCCTGTGAATAGGGTGCACGGGGAAGGTGAAGACCAGCAACAGATTTCAGGGCTAGCACCTTCATTGTGGGAGAAGGAGCCGGACGTGTCCCATTTTGGAAAAAGGCTCTGCCGAGAAAGGACACGATGACATGTCCCGTCTCTGGGAAAGCACAGGTCCCAAGCGCTGCTGTGCCTATGAATAGGGTGCATGGGGAAGGTGAAGACCAGCAACAGCTTTCAGGGCTAGCACCTTCATTGTGGGAGAAGGAGCCGGACGTTTCCCGTTTGGGAAAAAGGTTCTGCCGAGAAAGGACACGGTGACATGTCCCGTGTCTGGGAAAGCACAGATCCCTAGTGATGTTCTGCCTCTGAATAGGCTGCCAAGGGAAGGTGAAGACCAGCAGCACCTTTCAGGGCTGGCCCCTTCCTTGTGGCAGAAGGAGCCGGACGTTTACCGTTTGGGAAAAATACTCTGCCGAGAAAGGACACGATGACATGTCCCGTGTCTGGGAAAGCACAGATCCCTAGTGATGTTATGCCGGTGAATAGGCTGCAAAGGGAAGTTGAAGACCAGCAGCACCTTTCAGGACTGGCCCCTTCCTTGTGGCAGAAGGAGCCAAACGTTTCCCGTTTGGGAAAAAGTCTCTGCCGAGAAAGGACACGATGACATGTCCCGTCTCTGGGAAAGCACAGATCCCAACCGCTGCTGTGCCTGTGAATAGGATGAACGGGGAAGGTGAAGACCAGCAACAGCTTTCACGGCTGGCCCCTTCCTTGTGGCAGAAGGAGCCGGACGTTTCCCGTTTGGGAAAAATACTCTGCCGAGAAAGGACACGATGACATGTCCCGTCTCTGGGAAAGCACAGATCCCTAGTGATGTTATGCCTGTGAATAGGCTGCCCAGGGAAGGTGAAGACCAGCAGCACCTTTCAGGGCTGGCCCCTTCCTTGTGGCAGAAGGAGCCAGACGTTTCCCGTTTGGGAAAAAGGTTCTGCCGAGAACGGACACGATGACATGTCCCGTCTCTGGGAAAGCACAGATCCCTAGCCTTTCTGTGCTTATTAATAGGCTGCCCAGGGAAGGTGAAGACCAGCAGCAGCTTTCAGGGCTGGCCCCTTCCTTGTGGGAGAAGGAGCCAGACGTTTCCCTTTTGGAAAAATGTCCCTGCCGAGAAAGGACACGATGACATCTCCCGTCCCTGAGAAAGCACAGATCCGAAGCGCTGCTGTGCCTGTGAATAGGGTGCACGGTAAAGGTGAAGACAAGCAACAGCTTTCAGGGCTAGCACCTTCATTGTGGGAGAAGGAGCCGGACGTTTCCCATTTTGGAAAAAGGCTCTGCCGAGAAAGGACACGATGACATGTCCCGTCTCTGGGAAAGCACAGATCCCTAGTGATGTTCTGCCTGTGAAGAGGGTGCACGGGGAAGGTGAAGACCAGCAACAGCTTTCTGGGCTAGCACCTTCATTGTGGGAGAAGGAGACGGATGTTTCCCGTTTAGAAAAAAGGCTCTACCGAGAAAGGACACGATGACATGTCCCGTGTCTGGGAAAGCACAGATCCCTAGTGATGTTATGCCTGTGAATAGGCTGCCCAGGGAAGGTGAAGACCAGCAGCACCTTTCAGGGCTGGCCCCTTCCTTGTGGCAGAAGGAGCCGGACGCTTCCCGTTTGGGAAAAAGGTTCTGCCGAGAACGGACACGATGACATGTCCCGTCTCTGGGAAAGCACAGATCCCTAGCGTTTCTGTGCTTATTAATAGGCTGCCCAGGGAAGGTGAAGAGCAGCAGCAGCTTTCAGGGCTGGCCCCTTCCTTGTGGGAGAAGGAGCCGGACGTTTCCCTTTTGGAAAAAAGTCTCTGCCGAGAAAGGACACGATGACATCTCCCGTCCCTGAGAAAGCACAGATCTGAAGTGCTGCTGTGCCTGTGAATAGGGTGCACGGTAAAGCTGAAGACCAGCAACAGCTTTCAGGGCTAGCACCTTCATTGTGGGAGAAGGAGCCGGACGTTTCCCGTTTGGGAAAAAGTCTCTGCCGAGAAAGGACACGATGACATGTCCCATCTCTGGGAAAGCACAGATCCCTAGTGATGTTCTACCTGTGAATAGGGTGCACGGGGAAGGTGAAGACCAGCAACAGCTTTCACGGCTGGCCCCTTCCTTGTCGCAGAAGGAGACGGACGTTTCCCATTTGGGAAAAAGGTTCTGCCGAGAAAGGACACGATGACATGTCCCGTGTCTGGAAAAGCACAGATCCCTAGTGATGTTATGCCTGTGAATAGGCTGCCCAGGGAAGGTGAAGACCAGCAAGAGCTTTCAGGGCTAGCACCTTCATTGTGGGAGAAGGAGCCGGACGTTTCCCGTTTGGGAAAAAAGCTCTGCCGAGAAAGCACACGATCACATGTCCCGTCCCTGAGAAAGCACAGAATCCAAGCTCTGCGGTGCCTATGAATAGGGTGCCCAGGGAAGGTGAAGACCAGCAACAGCTTTCAGGGCTGGCCCCTTCCTTGTGGCAGAAGGAGCCGGACGTTTCACATTTCGCAAGAACACTCTGCCGAGAAAGGACACGATGACATGTCCCGTCCCTGGGAAAGCATAGATCCCAATCGCTGCTGTGCCTCGGAATAGGCTGCCCAGGGAAGGTGAAGACCAGCAACAGCTTTTAGGGCTGGCCCCTTCCTTGTGGGAGAAGGAGCCGGACGTTTCCCGTTTGGGAAAAAAGCTCTGCCGAGAAAGGACACGATGACATCTCCCGTCCCTAAGAAAGCACAGATCCGAAGCGGTGCTGTGCCTGTGAATAGGGTGCACGGGGAAGGTGAAGACCAGCAACAGCTTTCAGGGCTAGCACCTTCATTGTGGGAGAAGGAGCCGGACGTGTCTCATTTTGGAAAAAGGCTCTGCCGAGAAAGGACACGATGACATGTCCCATCTCTGGGAAAGCACAGGTCCGAAGCGTTGCTGTGCTTATTAATAGGCTGCCCAGGGAACGTGAAGATCAGCAACAGGTTTCTGGGCTAGCACCTTCATTGTGGGAGAAGGAGCCGGACGTTTCCCGTTTGGGAAAAAGGCTCTGCCGAGAAAGGACACGATGACATGTCCCGTCTCTGGGAAAGCACAGGTCCCAAGCGCTGCTGTGCCTATGAATAGGGTGCATGGGGAAGGTGAAGACCAGCAACAGCTTTCAGGGCTAGCACCTTCATTGTGGGAGAAGGAGCCGGACGTTTCCCGTTTGGGAAAAAGGTTCTGCCGAGAAAGGACACGGTGACATGTCCCGTGTCTGGGAAAGCACAAATCCCTAGTGATGTTCTGCCTCTGAATAGGCTGCCAAGGGAAGGTGAAGACCAGCAGCACCTTTCAGGGCTGGCCCCTTCCTTGTGGCAGAAGGAGCCGGACGTTTCCCGTTTGGGAAAAATACTCTGCCGAGAAAGGACACGATGACATGTCCCGTGTCTGGGAAAGCACAGATCCCTAGTGATGTTATGCCGGTGAATAGGCTGCAAAGGGAAGTTGAAGACCAGCAGCACCTTTCAGGAGTGGCCCCTTCCTTGTGGCAGAAGGAGCCAGACGTTTCCCGTTTGGGAAAAAGTCTCTGCCGAGAAAGGCAACGATGACATGTCCCGTCTCTGGGAAAGCACAGATCCCAACCGCTGCTGTGCCTGTGAATAGGATGAACGGGGAAGGTGAAGACCAGCAACAGCTTTCAGGGCTGGCCCCTTCCTTGTGGCAGAAGGAGCCGGACGTTTCCCATTTTGGAAAAATACTCTGCCGAGAAAGGACACGATGACATGTCCCGTCTCTGGGAAAACACAGATCCCTAGTGATGTTCTGCCTGTGAAGAGGGTGCACGGGGAAGGTGAAGACCAGCAACAGCTTTCTGGGCTAGCACCTTCATTGTGGGAGAAGGAGACGGATGTTTCCCGTTTGGAAAAAAGGCTCTACCGAGAAAGGACACGATGACATGTCCCGTGTCTGGGAAAGCACAGATCCCTAGTGATGTTATGCCTGTGAATAGGCTGCCCAGGGAAGGTGAAGACCAGCAGCACCTTTCAGGGCTGGCCCCTTCCTTGTGGCAGAAGGAGCCGGACGTTTCCCGTTTGGGAAAAAGGTTCTGCCGAGAACGGACACGATGACATGTCCCGTCTCTGGGAAAGCACAGATCCCTAGCGTTTCTGTGCTTATTAATAGGCTGCCCAGGGAAGGTGAAGAGCAGCAGCAGCTTTCAGGGCTGGCCCCTTCCTTGTGGGAGAAGGAGCCGGACGTTTCCCTTTTGGAAAAAAGTCTCTGCCGAGAAAGGACACGATGACATCTCCCGTCCCTGAGAAAGCACAGATACGAAGCGCTGCTGTGCCTGTGAATAGGGTGCACGGTAAAGGTGAAGACCAGCAACAGCTTTCAGGGCTAGCACCTTCATTCTTGGAGAAGGAGCCGGATGTTTCCCGTTTGGGAAAAAGGCTCTGCCGAGAAAGGACTGATGACATCTCCCGTCCCTGAGAAAGCACAGATTCGAAGCGCTGCTCTGCCTTTGAATAGGGTGCACGGGGAAGGTGAAGACCAGCAAGAGCTTTCAGGGCTAGCACCTTCATTGTGGGAGAAGGAGCCGGACGTTTCCCATTTTGGAAAAGGTCTCTGCCGAGAACGAACACGATGACATGTCCCGTCTCTGGGAAAGCACAGATCCCTAACGTTTCTGTGCTTATTAATAGGCTGCCCGGGGAAGGTGAAGACCAGCAATAGCTTTTAGGGCTGGCCCCTTCCTTGTGGGAGAAGGAGCCGGACGTTTCCCTTTTGGAAAAAAGTCTCTGCCGAGAAAGGACACAATGACATCTCCCGTCCCTGAGAAAGCACAGATCTGAAGTGCTGCTGTGCCTGTGAATAGGGTGCACGGTAAAGCTGAAGACCAGCAACAGCTTTCAGGGCTAGCACCTTCATTGTGGGAGAAGGAGCCGGACGTTTCCCGTTTGGGAAAAAGGTTCTGCCGAGAAAGGACACGATGACATGTCCCGTGTCTGGGAAAGCACAGATCCCATCCGCTGCTCTGCCTGTGAATAGGGTGCACGGGGAAGGTGAAGACCAGCAAGAGCTTTCAGGGCTAGCACCTTCATTGTGGGAGAAGGAGCCGGACGTTTCCCGTTTGGGAAAAAAGCTCTGCCGAGAAAGCACACGATCACATGTCCCGTCCCTGAGAAAGCACAGAATCCAAGCTCTGCGGTGCCTATGAATAGGGTGCCCAGGGAAGGTGAAGACCAGCAACAGCTTTCAGGGCTGGCCCCTTCCTTGTGGCAGAAGGAGCCGGACGTTTCACATTTCGCAAGAACACTGTGCCGAGAAAGGACACGATGACATGTCCCGTCCCTGGGAAAGCATAGATCCGAATCGCTGCTGTGCCTCCGAATAGGCTGCCCAGGGAAGGTGAAGACCAGCAACAGCTTTTAGGGCTGGCCCCTTCCTTGTGGGAGAAGGAGCCGGACGTTTCCCGTTTGGGAAAAAAGCTCTGCCGAGAAAGGACACGATGACATCTCCCGTCCCTAAGAAAGCACAGATCCGAAGCGGTGCTGTGCCTGTGAATAGGGTGCACGGGGAAGGTGAAGACCAGCAACAGATTTCAGGGCTAGCACCTTCATTGTGGGAGAAGGAGCCGGACGTGTCCCATTTTGGAAAAAGGCTCTGCCGAGAAAGGACACGATGACATGTCCCGTCTCTGGGAAAGCACAGGTCCCAAGCGCTGCTGTGCCTATGAATAGGGTGCATGGGGAAGGTGAAGACCAGCAACAGCTTTCAGGGCTAGCACCTTCATTGTGGGAGAAGGAGCCGGACGTTTCCCGTTTGGGAAAAAGGTTCTGCCGAGAAAGGACACGGTGACATGTCCCGTGTCTGGGAAAGCACAGATCCCTAGTGATGTTCTGCCTCTGAATAGGCTGCCAAGGGAAGGTGAAGACCAGCAGCACCTTTCAGGGCTGGCCCCTTCCTTGTGGCAGAAGGACCCGGACGTTTACCGTTTGGGAAAAATACTCTGCCGAGAAAGGACACGATGACATGTCCCGTGTCTGGGAAAGCACAGATCCCTAGTGATGTTATGCCGGTGAATAGGCTGCAAAGGGAAGTTGAAGACCAGCAGCACCTTTCAGTACTGGCCCCTTCCTTGTGGCAGAAGGAGCCAGACGTTTCCCGTTTGGGAAAAAGTCTCTGCCGAGAAAGGACACGATGACATGTCCCGTCTCTGGGAAAGCACAGATCCCAACCGCTGCTGTGCCTGTGAATAGGATGAACGGGGAAGGTGAAGACCAGCAACAGCTTTCAGGGCTGGCCCCTTCCTTGTGGCAGAAGGAGCCGGACGTTTCCCGTTTGGGAAAAATACTCTGCCGAGAAAGGACACGATGACATGTCCCGTCTCTGGGAAAGCACAGATCCCTAGTGATGTTATGCCTGTGAATAGGCTGCCCAGGGAAGGTGAAGACCAGCAGCACCTTTCAGGGCTGGCCCCTTCCTTGTGGCAGAAGGAGCCAGACGTTTCCCGTTTGGGAAAAAGGTTCTGCCGAGAACGGACACGATGACATGTCCCGTCTCTGGGAAAGCACAGATCCCTAGCCTTTCTGTGCTTATTAATAGGCTGCCCAGGGAAGGTGAAGACCAGCAGCAGCTTTCAGGGCTGGCCCCTTCCTTGTGGGAGAAGGAGCCAGACGTTTCCCATTTTGGAAAAGGTCTCTGCCGAGAACGAACACGATGACATGTCCCGTCTCTGGGAAAGCACAGATCCCTAACGTTTCTGTGCTTATTAATAGGCTGCCCGGGGAAGGTGAAGACCAGCAATAGCTTTTAGGGCTGGCCCCTTCCTTGTGGGAGAAGGAGCCGGACGTTTCCCTTTTGGAAAAAAGTCTCTGCCGAGAAAGGACACGATGACATCTCCCGTCCCTGAGAAAGCACAGATCTGAAGTGCTGCTGTGCCTGTGAATAGGGTGCACGGTAAAGCTGAAGACCAGCAACAGCTTTCAGGGCTAGCACCTTCATTGTGGGAGAAGGAGCCGGACGTGTCTCATTTTGGAAAAAGGCTCTGCCGAGAAAGGACACGATGACATGTCCCGTCTCTGGGAAAGCACAGATCCCTAGTGATGTTCTGCCTGTGAAGAGGGTGCACGGGGAAGGTGAAGACCAGCAACAGCTTTCTGGGCTAGCACCTTCATTGTGGGAGAAGGAGACGGATGTTTCCCGTTTGGAAAAAAGGCTCTACCGAGAAAGGACACGATGACATGTCCCGTGTCTGGGAAAGCACAGATCCCTAGTGATGTTATGCCTGTGAATAGGCTGCCCAGGGAAGGTGAAGACCAGCAGCACCTTTCAGGGCTGGCCCCTTCCTTGTGGCAGAAGGAGCCGGACGTTTCCCGTTTGGGAAAAAGGTTCTGCCGAGAACGGACACGATGACATGTCCCGTCTCTGGGAAAGCACAGATCCCTAGCGTTTCTGTGCTTATTAATAGGCTGCCCAGGGAAGGTGAAGAGCAGCAGCAGCTTTCAGGGCTGGCCCCTTCCTTGTGGGAGAAGGAGCCGGACGTTTCCCTTTTGGAAAAAAGTCTCTGCCGAGAAAGGACACGATGACATCTCCCGTCCCTGAGAAAGCACAGATACGAAGCGCTGCTGTGCCTGTGAATAGGGTGCACGGGGAAGGTGAAGACCAGCAACAGCTTTCAGGGCTAGCACCTTCATTCTGGGAGAAGGAGCCGGATGTTTCCCGTTTGGGAAAAAGGCTCTGCCGAGAAAGGACTGATGACATCTCCCGTCCCTGAGAAAGCACAGATTCGAAGCGCTGCTGTGCCTTTGAATAGGGTGCACGGGGAAGGTGAAGACCAGCAAGAGCTTTCAGGGCTAGCACCTTCATTGTGGGAGAAGGAGCCGGACGTTTCCCATTTTGGAAAAGGTCTCTGCCGAGAACGAACACGATGACATGTCCCGTCTCTGGGAAAGCACAGATCCCTAACGTTTCTGTGCTTATTAATAGGCTGCCCGGGGAAGGTGAAGACCAGCAATAGCTTTTAGGGCTGGCCCCTTCCTTGTGGGAGAAGGAGCCGGACGTTTCCCTTTTGGAAAAAAGTCTCTGCCGAGAAAGGACACGATGACATCTCCCGTCCCTGAGAAAGCACAGATCTGAAGTGCTGCTGTGCCTGTGAATAGGGTGCACGGTAAAGCTGAAGACCAGCAACAGCTTTCAGGGCTAGCACCTTCATTGTGGGAGAAGGAGCCGGACGTGTCTCATTTTGGAAAAAGGCTCTGCCGAGAAAGGACACGATGACATGTCCCATCTCTGGGAAAGCACAGGTCCCAAGCGTTGCTGTGCTTATTAAAAGGCTGCCCAGGGAACGTGAAGATCAGCAACAGGTTTCTGGGCTAGCACCTTCCTTGTGGGAGAAGGAGCCGGACGTTTCCCGTTTGGGAAAAAGGTTCTGCCGGGAAAGGACATGATGACATGTCCCGTCCCTGGGAAAGCACAGACCCCAGGCGCTGCTGTGCTTATTCATAGGCTGCCCAGGGAAGGTGAAGACCAGCAACAGCTTTCTGGGCTAGCACTTTCATTGTGGGAGAAGGAGCCGGACATTTCCCGTTTGGGAAAAAGGCTCTGCCGAGAAAGGACACGATGACATCTCCCGTCTCTGGGAAAGCACAGATTCGAAGCGCTGCTGTGCCTGTGAATAGGGTGCACGGGGAAGGTGAAGACCAGCAAGAGCTTTCAGGGCTAGCACCTTCCTTGTGGGAGAAGGAGCCGGACGTTTCCCATTTCTGAAGAACACTCTGCCGAGGAAGGACACGATGACATGACCCGTCCCTGGGAAAGCATAGATCCCAAGCGCTGCTGTGCCTCTGAATAGGCTGCCCAGGGAAGGTGAAGACCAGCAACAGCTTTCAGGGCTGGCCCCTTCCTTGTGGGAGAAGGAGCCGGACTTTTCCTCTTTGGGAAAATGCTCTGCCGAGAACGGACACGATGACATGTCCCGTCTCCGGGAAAGCACAGGTCCCAAGCGTTGCTGTGCTTATTAATAGGCTACCCAGGGAAGGTGAAGGCAGCAACAACTTTTAGGGATGGCCCCTTCCTTGTGGGAGAAGGAGCCGGACGTTTCCCGTTTGGGAAAAAGTCTCTGCCGAGAAAGGACACGATGACATGTACCGTGCCTGAGAAAGCACAGATCCGAAGCGCTGATGTGCCTGTGAATAGGCTGCCCAGGGAAGGTGAAGAGCAGCAACAACTTTTAGGGCTGGCCCCTTCCTTGTGGGAGAAGGAGCCGGACGTTTCCCGTTTGGGAAAAAAGCTCTGCCGAGAAAGGACACGATGACATCTCCCGTCCCTGAGAAAGCACAGGTCCGAAGCGCTGCTGTGCCTGTGAATAGGCTGCACGGGGAAGGTGAAGACCAGCAACAGCTTTCAGGGCTAGCACCTTCATTGTGGGAGAAGGAGCCGGACGTTTCCCATTTTGGAAAAGGGCTCTGCCGAGAAAGGACACGATGACATGTCCCGTCTCTGGGAAAGCACAGATCCCTAGTGAAGTTATGCCTGTGAATAGGGTGCACGGGGAAGGTGAAGACCAGCAACAGCTTTCACGGCTAGCACCTTCCTTGTGGGAGAAGGAGCCGGACGTTTCCCATTTTGGAAAAAGGCTCTGCCGAGAAAGGACACGATGACATGTACCGTCTCTGGGAAAGCACAGGTTCCAAGCGTTGCTGTGCTTTTTAAAAGGCTGCCCAGGGAAGGTGAAGACCAGCAACAACTTTTAGGGCTGGCCCCTTCCTTGTGGGAGAAGGAGCCGGACGTTTCCCATTTTGGAAAAAGGCTCCGCCGAGAAAGGACACGATGACATGTCCCGTCTCTGGGAAAGCACAGATCCCTAGTGATGTTCTGCCTGTGAATAGGGTGCACGGGGAAGGTGAAGACCAGCAACAGCTTTCAGGGCTAGCACCTTCATTGTGGGAGAATGAGCCGGACGTTTCCCGTTTGGGAAAAAGGCTCTGCCGAGAAAGGACTGATGACATGTCCCGTCTCTGGGAAAGCACAGATCCCTAGTGATGTTATGCCTGTGAATAGGGTGCACGGGGAAGTTGAAGACCAGCAACAGCTTTCAGGGCTGGCCCCTTCCTTGTGGCAGAAGGAGCCGGACGTTTCCCGTTTGGGAAAAAGGCTCTGCCGAGAAAGGACACGATGACATGTCCCGTCCCTGGGAAAGCACAGATCCCTAGTGATGTTATGCCTGTGAATAGGCTACCCAGGGAACGTGAAGACCAGCAGCACCTTTCAGGGCTGGCCCCTTCCTTGTGGCAGAAGGAGCCGGACGTTTCCCGTTTGGGAAATAAGCTCTTCCGAGAAAGGACACGATGACATGTCCCGTCTCTGGGAAAGCACAGATCCCTAGCGTTTCTGTGCTTATTAATAGGCTGCCCAGGGAAGGTGAAGACCAGCAGCAGGTTTCTGGGCTAGCACCTTCCTTGTGGGAGAAGGAGCCGGACGTTTCCCATTTGGGAAAAAGGTTCTGCCGAGAACGGACACGATGACATCTCCCGTCCCTGGGAAAGCACAGATCCCTAGTGATGTTATGCCTGTGAATAGGCTGCCCAGGGAACGTGAAGACCAGCAGCACCTTTCAGGGCTGGCCCCTTCCTTGTGGCAGAAGGAGACAGACGTTTCCCATTTTGGAAGAAGGCTCTGCCGAGAACGGACACGATGACATGTCCCGTCTCTGGGAAAGCACAGATCCCTAGCGTTTCTGTGCTTATTAATAGGCTGCCCAGGGAAGGTGAAGACCAGCAGCAGCTTTCAGGGCTGGCCCCTTCCTTGTGGGAGAAGGAGCCGGATGTTTCCCGTTTGGGAAAAAGGCTCTGCCGAGAAAGGACACGATCACATGTCCCGTCCCTGAGAAAGCACAGATCCGAAGCGCTGCTGTGCCTGTGAAAAGGGTGCACGGTAAAGTTGAAGACCAGCAACAGCTTTCAGGGCTAGCACCTTCATTGTGGGAGAAGGAGCCGGACGTTTCCCGTTTGGGAAAAAGGTTCTGCCGAGAAAGGACAGGATGACATGTCCCGTGTCTGGGAAAGCACAGATCCCAAGTGATGTTATGCCTATGAATAGGGTGCACGGGGAAGGTGAAGAACAGCAACAGGTTTCTGGGCTAGCACCTTCCTTGTGGAAGAAGGAGCCGGACGTTTCCCGTTTGGGAAAAAGGTTCTGGCGGGAAAGGACACGATGACATGTCCCGTCCCTGGGAGAGCACAGATCCCAGGCGCTGCTGTGCTTATTCATAGGCTGCCCAGGGAAGATGAAGACCAGCAACAGCTTTCAGGGCTGGCCCCTTCCTTGTGGGAAAAGGAGCCGGACGTTTCCTCTTTGGGAAAAAGCTCTGCCGAGAAAGGACACGATGACATGTCCCGTCTGAGGGAAAACACAGGTCCCAAGCGTTTCTGTGCTTATTAATAGGCTGCCCAGGGAAGGTGAAGACCAGCAACAACTTGTAGGGCTGGCCCCTTCCTTGTGGCAGAGGGAGCCGGACGTTTCCCGTTTGGGAAAAAGTCTCTGCCGAGAAAGGACAGGATGACATGTCCCGTCCCTGGGAAAGCACAGGTCCCAAGCATTGCTGTGCTTATTAATAGGCTGCCCAGGGAAGGTGAAGACCAGCAACAACTTTTAGGGCTGGCCCCTTCCTTGTGGGAGAAGGAGCCGGACGTTTCCCGTTTGGGAAAAAGTCTCTGCCGAGAAAGGACACGATGACATCTCCCGTCCCTGAGAAAGCACAGATCCGAAGCGCTGCTGTGCCTGTGAATAGGCTGCCCAGGGAAGGTGAAGACCAGCAACAGCTTTTAGGGCTGGCCCCTTCCTTGTGGGAGAAGGAGCCGGACGTTTCCCGTTTGGGAAAAAAGCTCTGCCGAGAAAGGACACGATGACATCTCCCGTCCCTGAGAAAGCACAGATCCGAAGCGCTGCTGTGCCTGTGAAAAGGGTGCACGGTAAAGGTGAAGACCAGCAACACCTTTCAGGGCTAGCACCTTCATTGTGGGAGAAGGAGCCGGACGTTTCCCGTTTGGGAAAAAGGCTCTGCCGAGAAAGGACTGATGACATGTCCCGTCCCTGGGAAAGCACATATCCCAGGCGCTGCTGTGCTTATTCATAGGCTGCCCAGGGAAGGTGAAGACCAGCAACAGCTTTCTGGGCTAGCACTTTCATTGAGGGAGAAGGAGCCGGACATTTCCCATTTTGGAAAAAGGCTCTGCCGAGAAAGGACACGATGACATGTCCCGTCTCTGGGAAAGCACAGGTCCCAAGCGTTGCTGTGCTTTTTAAAAGGCTGCCCAGGGAAGGTGAAGACCAGCAACAAATTTTAGGGCTGGCCCCTTCCTTGTGGGAGAAGGAGCCGGACGTTTCCCATTTTGGAAAAAGTCTCCGCCGAGAAAGGACACGATGACATGTCCCGTCTCTGGGAAAGCACAGATCCCTAGTGATGTTCTGCCTGTGAATAGGGTGCACGGGGAAGGTGAAGACCAGCAACAGCTTTCAGGGCTAGCACCTTCATTGTGGGAGAATGAGCCGGACGTTTCCCGTTTGGGAAAAAGGCTCTGCCGAGAAAGGACTGATGACATGTCCCGTCTCTGGGAAAGCACAGATCCCTAGTGATGTTATGCCTGTGAATAGGGTGCACGGGGAAGGTGAAGACCAGCAACAGCTTTCTGGGCTAGCACTTTCATTGTGGGAGAAGGAGCCGGACGTTTCCCGTTTGGGAAAAAGGCTCTGCCGAGAAAGGACACGATGACATGTCCCGTCCCTGGGAAAGCACAGATCCCTAGTGATGTTATGCCTGTGAATAGGCTGCCCAGGGAAGGTGAAGACCAGCAGCACCTTTCAGGGCTGGCCCCTTCCTTGTGGCAGAAGGAGCCAGACGTTTCCCGTTTGGGAAAAAAGCTCTTCCAAGAAAGGACACGATGACATGTCCCGTCTCTGGGAAAGCACAGGTCCCAATCGTTGCTGTGCTTATTAATAGGCTGCCCAGGGAAGGTGAAGACCAGCAACAGGTTTCTGAGCTAGCACCTTCCTTGTGGGAGAAGGAGCCGGACGTTTCCCATTTGGGAAAAAGGTTCTGCAGAGAAAGGACACGATGACATCTCCCGTCCCTGGGAAAGCACAGATCCCTGGTGATGTTATGCCTGTGAATAGGCTGCCCAGGGAAGGTGAAGACCAGCAGCACCTTTCAGGGCTGGCCCCTTCCTTGTGGGAGAAGGAGCCGGACGTTTCCCGTTCGGAAAAAGGCTCTGCCGAGAAAGGACACGATGACATGCCCCGTCTCTGGGAAAGCACAGATCCCTAGCGTTTCTGTGCTTATTAATAGGCTGCCCAGGGAAGGTGAAGACCAGCAGCAGCTTTCAGGGCTGGCCCCTTCCTTGTGCGAGAAGGAGCCGGACGTTTCCCTTTTGGAAAAAGTCTCTGCCGAGAAAGGACACGATCACATGTCCCGTCCCTGAGAAAGCACAGAATCCAAGCTCTGCGGTGCCTATGAATAGGGTGCCCAGGGAAGGTGAAGACCAGCAACAGCTTTCAGGGCTGGCCCCTTCCTTGTGGCAGAAGGAGCCGGACGTTTCCCATTTCGGAAGAACACTCTGCCGAGAACGGACACGATTACATGACCCGTCCCTGGGAAAGCATAGATCCCAAGCGCTGCTGTGCCTCTGAATAGGCTGCCCAGGGAAGGTGAAGACCAGCAAGAGCTTTCTGGGCTAGCACTTTCATTGTGGGAGAAGGAGCCGGACGTTTCCCTTTTGGGAAAAAGGCTCTGCCGAGAAAGGACACGATGACATGTCCCGTGTCTGGGAAAGCACAGGTCCCAAGCGTTGCTGTGCTTATTAATAGGCTGCCCAGGGAAGGTGAAGACCAGCAACAACTTTTAGGGCTTGCCCCTTCCCTGTGGGAGAAGGAGCCGGACGTTTCCCATTTGGGAAAAAGGCTCTGCCGAGAAAGGACACGATGACATCTCCCGTCTCTGGGAAAGCACAGATTCGAAGCGCTGCTGTGCCTGTGAATAGGGTGCACGGGGAAGGTGAAGACCAGCAAGAGCTTTCAGGGCTAGCACCTTCCTTGTGGGAGAAGGAGCCGGACGTTTCCCGTTCGGAAAAAGGTTCTGCCGAGAAAGGACACGATCTCATGTCCCGTCCCTGAGAAAGCACAGATCCCTAGTGATGTTATGACTGTGAATAGGCTGCCCACGGAAGGTGAAGACCAGCAGCACCTTTCAGGGCTGGCCCCTTCCTTGTGGCAGAAGGAGCCGGACGTTTCCCGTTTGGGAAAAAGGCTCTGCCGAGAAAGGACACGATGACATGCCCCGTCTCTGGGAAAGCACAGATCGCTAGCGTTTCTGTGCTTATTAATAGGCTGCCCAGGGAAGGTGAAGACCAGCAACAGCTTTCAGGGCTGGCCCCTTCCTTGTGGCAGAAGGAGCCGGACGTTTCCCTTTTGGAAAAAAGTCTCTGCCGAGAAAGGACACGATCACATGTCCCGTCCCTGAGAAAGCACAGAATCCAAGCTCTGCGGTGCCTATGAATAGGGTGCCCAGGGAAGGTGAAGACCAGCAACAGCTTTCAGGGCTGGCCCCTTCCTTGTGGCAGAAGGAGCCGGACGTTTCCCATTTCTGAAGAACACTCTGCCGAGAAAGGACACGATGACATGACCCGTCCCTGGGAAAGCACAGATCCCAAGCGCTGCTGTGCCTCTGAATAGGCTGCCCAGGGAAGGTGAAGACCAGCAACAGCTTTCTGGGCTAGCACTTTCATTGAGGGAGAAGGAGCCGGACATTTCCCATTTTGGAAAAAGGCTCTGCCGAGAAAGGACACGATGACATGTACCGTCTCTGGGAAAGCACAGGTCCCAAGCGTTGCTGTGCTTTTTAAAAGGCTGCCCAGGGAAGGTGAAGACCAGCAACAAATTTTAGGGCTGGCCCCTTCCTTGTGGGAGAAGGAGCCGGACGTTTCCCATTTTGGAAAAAGGCTCCGCCGAGAAAGGACACGATGACATGTCCCGTCTCTGGGAAAGCACAGATCCCTAGTGATGTTCTGCCTGTGAATAGGGTGCACGGGGAAGGTGAAGACCAGCAACAGCTTTCAGGGCTAGCACCTTCATTGTGGGAGAATGAGCCGGACGTTTCCCGTTTGGGAAAAAGGCTCTGCCGAGAAAGGACTGATGACATGTCCCGTCTCTGGGAAAGCACAGATCCCTAGTGATGTTATGCCTGTGAATAGGGTGCACGGGGAAGGTGAAGACCAGCAACAGCTTTCTGGGCTAGCACTTTCATTGTGGGAGAAGGAGCCGGACGTTTCCCGTTTGGGAAAAAGGCTCTGCCGAGAAAGGACACGATGACATGTCCCGTCCCTGGGAAAGCACAGATCCCTAGTGATGTTATGCCTGTGAATAGGCTGCCCAGGGAAGGTGAAGACCAGCAGCACCTTTCAGGGCTGGCCCCTTCCTTGTGGCAGAAGGAGCCAGACGTTTCCCGTTTGGGAAAAAAGCTCTTCCAAGAAAGGACACGATGACATGTCCCGTCTCTGGGAAAGCACAGGTCCCAATCGTTGCTGTGCTTATTAATAGGCTGCCCAGGGAAGGTGAAGACCAGCAACAGGTTTCTGAGCTACCACCTTCCTTGTGGGAGAAGGAGCCGGACGTTTCCCATTTGGGAAAAAGGTTCTGCCGAGAAAGGACACGATGACATCTCCCGTCCCTGGGAAAGCACAGATCCCTAGTGATGTTATGCCTGTGAATAGGCTGCCCAGGGAAGGTGAAGACCAGCAGCACCTTTCAGGGCTGGCCCCTTCCTTGTGGGAGAAGGAGCCGGACGTTTCCCGTTCGGAAAAAGGCTCTGCCGAGAAAGGACACGATGACATGCCCCGTCTCTGGGAAAGCACAGATCCCTAGCGTTTCTGTGCTTATAAATAGGCTGCCCAGGGAAGGTGAAGACCAGCAGCAGCTTTCAGGGCTGGCCCCTTCCTTGTGGGAGAAGGAGCCGGACGTTTCCCTTTTGGAAAAAAGTCTCTGCCGAGAAAGGACACGATCACATGTCCCGTCCCTGAGAAAGCACAGAATCCAAGCTCTGCGGTGCCTATGAATAGGGTGCCCAGGGAAGGTGAAGACCAGCAACAGCTTTCAGGGCTGGCCCCTTCCTTGTGGCAGAAGGAGCCAGACGTTTCCCATTTCGGAAGAACACTCTGCCGAGAACGGACACGATTACATGACCCGTCCCTGGGAAAGCATAGATCCCAAGCGCTGCTGTGCCTCTGAATAGGCTGCCCAGGGAAGGTGAAGACCAGCAAGAGCTTTCTGGGCTAGCACTTTCATTGTGGGAGAAGGAGCCGGACGTTTCCCATTTGGGAAAAAGGCTCTGCCGAGAAAGGACACGATGACATGTCCCGTGTCTGGGAAAGCACAGGTCCCAAGCGTTGCTGTGCTTATTAATAGGCTGCCCAGGGAAGGTGAAGACCAGCAACAACTTTTAGGGCTGGCCCCTTCCTTGTGGGAGAAGGAGCCGGACGTTTCCCATTTGGGAAAAAGGCTCTGCCGAGAAAGGACACGATGACATCTCCCGTCTCTGGGAAAGCACAGATTCGAAGCGGTGCTGTGCCTGTGAATAGGGTGCACGGGGAAGGTGAAGACCAGCAAGAGCTTTCAGGGCTAGCACCTTCCTTGTGGCAGAAGGAGCCGGACGTTTCCCATTTGGGAAAAGGTTCTGCCGAGAAAGGACACGATGACATCTCCCGTCCCTGGGAAAGCACAGATCCCTAGTGATGTTATGACTGTGAATAGGCTGCCCACGGAAGGTGAAGACCAGCAGCACCTTTCAGGGCTGGCCCCTTCCTTGTGGCAGAAGGAGCCGGACGTTTCCCGTTTGGGAAAAAGGCTCTGCCGAGAAAGGACACGATGACATGCCCCGTCTCTGGGAAAGCACAGATCGCTAGCGTTTCTGTGCTTATTAATAGGCTGCCCAGGGAAGGTGAAGACCAGCAGCAGCTTTCAGGGCTGGCCCCTTCCTTGTGGCAGAAGGAGCCGGACGTTTCCCTTTTGGAAAAAAGTCTCTGCCGAGAAAGGACACGATCACATGTCCCGTCCCTGAGAAAGCACAGAATCCAAGCTCTGCGGTGCCTATGAATAGGGTGCCCAGGGAAGGTGAAGACCAGCAACAGCTTTCAGGGCTGGCCCCTTCCTTGTGGCAGAAGGAGCCGGACGTTTCCCATTTCTGAAGAACACTCTGCCGAGAAAGGACACGATGACATGAACCGTCTCTGGGAAAGCATAGATCCCAAGCGCTGCTGTGCCTCTGAATAGGCTGCCCAGGGAAGGTGAAGACCAGCAACAGCTTTCAGGGCTGGCCCCTTCCTTGTGGGAGAAGGAGCCGGACGTTTCCCATTTTGGAAAAAGGCTCTGCCGAGAAAGGACACGATGACATGTACCGTCTCTGGGAAAGCACAGGTTCCAAGCGTTGCTGTGCTTTTTAAAAGGCTGCCCAGGGAAGGTGAAGACCAGCAACAACTTTTATGGCTGGCCCCTTCCTTGTGGGAGAAGGAGCCGGACGTTTCCCATTTTGGAAAAAGGCTCCGCCGAGAACGGACACGATGACATGTCCCGTCTCTGGGAAAGCACAGATCCCTAGTGATGTTCTGCCTGTGAATAGGGTGCACGGGGAAGGTGAAGACCAGCAACAGCTTTCAGGGCTAGCACCTTCATTGTGGGAGAATGAGCCGGACGTTTCCCGTTTGGGAAAAAGGCTCTGCCGAGAAAGGACTGATGACATGTCCCGTCTCTGGGAAAGCACAGATCCCTAGTGATGTTATGCCTGTGAATAGGGTGCACGGGGAAGTTGAATACCAGCAACAGCTTTCAGGGCTGGCCCCTTCCTTGTGGCAGAAGGAGCCGGACGTTTCCCGTTTGGGAAAAAGGCTCTGCCGAGAAAGGACACGATGACATGTCCCGTCCCTGGGAAAGCACAGATCCCTAGTGATGTTATGCCTGTGAATAGGCTACCCAGGGAACGTGAAGACCAGCAGCACCTTTCAGGGCTGGCCCCTTCATTGTGGGAGAAGGAGCCGGACGTTTCCCGTTTGGGAAAAAGGCTCTGCCGAGAAAGGACTGATGACATGTCCCGTCTCTGGGAAAGCACAGATCCCTAGTGATGTTATGCCTGTGAATAGGGTGCACGGGGAAGGTGAAGACCAGCAACAGCTTTCTGGGCTAGCACTTTCATTGTGGGAGAAGGAGCCGGACGTTTCCCGTTTGGGAAAAAGGCTCTGCCGAGAAAGGACACGATGACATGTCCCGTCCCTGGGAAAGCACAGATCCCTAGTGATGTTATGCCTGTGAATAGGCTGCCCAGGGAAGGTGAAGACCAGCAGCACCTTTCAGGGCTGGCCCCTTCCTTGTGGCAGAAGGAGCCAGACGTTTCCCGTTTGGGAAAAAAGCTCTTCCAAGAAAGGACACGATGACATGTCCCGTCTCTGGGAAAGCACAGGTCCCAATCGTTGCTGTGCTTATTAATAGGCTGCCCTGGGAAGGTGAAGACCAGCAACAGGTTTCTGAGCTAGCACCTTCATTGTGGGAGAAGGAGCCGGACGTTTCCCATTTGGGAAAAAGGTTCTGCCGAGAAAGGACACGATGACATCTCCCGTCCCTGGGAAAGCACAGATCCCTAGTGATGTTATGCCTGTGAATAGGCTGCCCAGGGAAGGTGAAGACCAGCAGCACCTTTCAGGGCTGGCCCCTTCCTTGTGGGAGAAGGAGCCGGACGTTTCCCGTTCGGAAAAAGGCTCTGCCGAGAAAGGACACGATGACATGCCCCGTCTCTGGGAAAGCACAGATCCCTAGCGTTTCTGTGCTTATTAATAGGCTGCCCAGGGAAGGTGAAGACCAGCAGCAGCTTTCAGGGCTGGCCCCTTCCTTGTGGGAGAAGGAGCCGGATGTTTCCCTTTTGGAAAAAAGTCTCTGCCGAGAAAGGACACGATCACATGTCCCGTCCCTGAGAAAGCACAGAATCCAAGCTCTGCGGTGCCTATGAATAGGGTGCCCAGGGAAGGTGAAGACCAGCAACAGCTTTCAGGGCTGGCCCCTTCCTTGTGGCAGAAGGAGCCGGACGTTTCCCATTTCGGAAGAACACTCTGCCGAGAACGGACACGATTACATGACCCGTCCCTGGGAAAGCATAGATCCCAAGCGCTGCTGTGCCTCTGAATAGGCTGCCCAGGGAAGGTGAAGACCAGCAAGAGCTTTCTGGGCTAGCACTTTCATTGTGGGAGAAGGAGCCGGACGTTTCCCATTTGGGAAAAAGGCTCTGCCGAGAAAGGACACGATGACATGTCCCGTGTCTGGGAAAGCACAGGTCCCAAGCGTTGCTGTGCTTATTAATAGGCTGCCCAGGGAAGGTGAAGACCAGCAACAACTTTTAGGGCTGGCCCCTTCCTTGTGGGAGAAGGAGCCGGACGTTTCCCATTTGGGAAAAAGGCTCTGCCGAGAAAGGACACGATGACATCTCCCGTCTCTGGGAAAGCACAGATTCGAAGCGGTGCTGTGCCTGTGAATAGGGTGCACGGGGAAGGTGAAGACCAGCAAGAGCTTTCAGGGCTAGCACCTTCCTTGTGGGAGAAGGAGCCGGACGTTTCCCGTTCGGAAAAAGGTTCTGCCGAGAACGGACACGATGACATCTCCCGTCCCTGGGAAAGCACAGATCCCTAGTGATGTTATGACTGTGAATAGGCTGCCCACGGAAGGTGAAGACCAGCAGCACCTTTCAGGGCTGGCCCCTTCCTTGTGGCAGAAGGAGCCGGACGTTTCCCGTTTGGGAAAAAGGCTCTGCCGAGAAAGGACACGATGACATGCCCCGTCTCTGGGAAAGCACAGATTGCTAGCGTTTCTGTGCTTATTAATAGGCTGCCCAGGGAAGGTGAAAACCAGCAGCAGCTTTCAGGGCTGGCCCCTTCCTTGTGGCAGAAGGAGCCGGACGTTTCCCTTTTGGAAAAAAGTCTCTGCCGAGAAAGGACACGATCACATGTCCCGTCCCTGAGAAAGCACAGAATCCAAGCTCTGCGGTGCCTATGAATAGGGTGCCCAGGGAAGGTGAAGACCAGCAACAGCTTTCAGGGCTGGCCCCTTCCTTGTGGCAGAAGGAGCCAGACGTTTCCCATTTCTGAAGAACACTCTGCCGAGAAAGGACACGATGACATGACCCGTCCCTGGGAAAGCATAGATCCCAAGCGCTGCTGTGCCTCTGAATAGGCTGCCCAGGGAAGGTGAAGACCAGGAGCAGGTTTCTGGGCTAGCACCTTCCTTGTGGGAGAAGGAGCCGGACGTTTCCCATTTGGGAAAAAGGTTCTGCCGAGAACGGACACGATGACATCTCCCGTCCCTGGGAAAGCGCAGATCCCTAGTGATGTTATGCCTGTGAATAGGCTGCCCAGGGAAGGTGAAGACCAGCAGCACCTTTCAGGGCTGGCCCCTTCCTTGTGGCAGAAGGAGACAGACATTTCCCATTTTGGAAGAAGGCTCTGCCGAGAACGGACACGATGACATGTCCCGTCTCTGGGAAAGCACAGATCCCTAGCGTTTCTGTGCTTATTAATAGGCTGCCCAGGGAAGGTGAAGACCAGCAGCAGCTTTCAGGGCTGGCCCGTTCCTTGTGGGAGAAGGAGCCGGATGTTTCCCGTTTGGGAAAAAGGCTCTGCCGAGAAAGGACACGATCACATGTCCCGTCCCTGAGAAAGCACAGATCCGAAGCGCTGCTGTGCCTGTGAAAAGGGTGCACGGTAAAGTTGAAGACCAGCAACAGCTTTCAGGGCTAGCACCTTCATTGTGGGAGAAGGAGCCGGACGTTTCCCGTTTGGGAAAAAGGTTCTGCCGAGAAAGGACAGGATGACATGTCCCGTGTCTGGGAAAGCACAGATCCCAAGTGATGTTATGCCTATGAATAGGGTGCACGGGGAAGGTGAAGAACAGCAACACCTTTCAGGGCTAGCACCTTCCTTGTGGAAGAAGGAGCCGGACGTTTCCCGTTTGGGAAAAAGGTTCTGGCGGGAAAGGACACGATGACATGTCCCGTCCCTGGGAAAGCACAGATCCCAGGCGCTGCTGTGCTTATTCATAGGCTGCCCAGGGAAGATGAAGACCAGCAACAGCTTTCAGGGCTGGCCCCTTCCTTGTGGGAAAAGGAGCCGGACGTTTCCTCTTTGGGAAAAAGCTCTGCCGAGAAAGGACACGATGACATGTCCCGTCTGCGGGAAAACACAGGTCCCAAGCGTTTCTGTGCTTATTAATAGGCTGCCCAGGGAAGGTGAAGACCAGCAACAACTTGTAGGGCTGGCCCCTTCCTTGTGGGAGAAGGAGCCGGACGTTTCCCGTTTGGGAAAAAGTCTCTGCCGAGAAAGGACAGGAGGACATGTCCCGTGTCTGGGAAAGCACAGGTCCCAAGCGTTGCTGTGCTTATTAATAGGCTGCCCAGGGAAGGTGAAGACCAGCAACAACTTTTAGGGATGGCCCCTTCCTTGTGGGAGAAGGAGCCGGACATTTCCCGTTTGGGAAAAAGTCTCTGCCGAGAAAGGACACGATGACATCTCCCGTCCCTGAGAAAGCACAGATACGAAGCGCTGCTGTGCCTGTGAATAGGGTGCACGGGGAAGGTGAAGACCAGCAACAGCTTTCAGGGCTAGCACCTTCATTGTGGGAGAAGGAGCCGGACGTTTCCCGTTTGGGAAAAAGGCTCTGCCGAGAAAGGACACGATGACATGTCCCGTCCCTGGGAAAGCACAGATCCCTAGTGATGTTATGCCTGTGAATAGGGTGCACGGGGAAGGTGAAGACCAGCAACAGCTTTCAGGGCTGGCCCCTTCCTTGTGGCAGAAGGAGCCAGACTTTTCCCATTTTGGAAAAAGGCTCTGCCGAGAACGGACACGATGACATGTCCCGTCTCTGGGAAAGCACAGATCCCTAGCCTTTCTGTGCTTATTAATAGGCTGCCCAGGGAAGGTGAAGACCAGCAGCACCTTTCAGGGCTGGCCCCTTCCTTGTGGGAGAAGGAGCCGGACGTTTCCCGTTTGGGAAAAAGGCTCTGCCGAGAAAGGACACGATGACATCTCCCGTCCCTGAGAAAGCACAGATCCGAAGCGCTGCTGTGCCTGTGAAAAGGGTGCACGGTAAAGGTGAAGACCAGCAACAGCTTTCAGGGCTAGCACCTTCATTGTGGGAGAAGGAGCCGGACGTTTCCCGTTTGGGAAAAAGGTTCTGCCAAGAAAGGACAGGATGACATGTCCCGTGTCTGGGAAAGCACAGATCCCAAGTGATGTTATGCCTATGAATAGGGTGCACGGGGAAGGTGAAGAACAGCAACAGGTTTCTGGGCTAGCACCTTCCTTGTGGAAGAAGGAGCCGGACGTTTCCCTTTTGGGAAAAAGGTTCTGCCGGGAAAGGACACGATGACATGTCCCGTCCCTGGGAAAGCACATATCCCAGGCGCTGCTGTGCTTATTCATAGGCTGCCCAGGGAAGGTGAAGACCAGCAACAGCTTTCTGGGCTAGCACTTTCATTGAGGGAGAAGGAGCCGGACATTTCCCATTTTGGAAAAAGGCTCTGCCGAGAAAGGACACGATGACATGTACCGTCTCTGGGAAAGCACAGGTCCCAAGCGTTGCTGTGCTTTTTAAAAGGCTGCCCAGGGAAGGTGAAGACCAGCAACAACTTTTAGGGCTGGCCCCTTCCTTGTGGGAGAAGGAGCCGGACGTTTCCCATTTTGGAAGAAGGCTCTGCCGAGAACAGACACGATGACATGTCCCGTCTCTGGGAAAGCACAGATCCCTAGTGATGTTCTGCCTGTGAATAGGGTGCACGGGGAAGGTGAAGACCAGCAACAGCTTTCAGGGCTAGCACCTTCATTGTGGGAGAAGGAGCCGGACGTTTCACGTTTGGGAAAAAGGCTCTGCCGAGAAAGGACTGATGACATGTCCCGTGTCTGGGAAAGCACAGATCCCTAGTGATGTTATGCCTGTGAATAGGGTGCACGGGGAAGGTGAAGACCAGCAACAGCTTTCAGGGCTGGCCCCTTCCTTGTGGCAGAAGGAGCCGGACGTTTCCCGTTTGGGAAAAAGGCTCTGCCGAGAAAGGACACGATGACATGTCCCGTCCCTGGGAAAGCACAGATCCCTAGTGATGTTATGCCTGTGAATAGGCTACCCAGGGAACGTGAAGACCAGCAGCACCTTTCAGGGCTGGCCCCTTCCTTGTGGCAGAAGGAGCCGGACGTTTCCCGTTTGGGAAAAAAGCTCTTCCGAGAAAGGACACGATGACATGTCCCGTCTCTGGGAAAGCACAGATCCCTAGCCTTTCTGTGCTTATTAATAGGCTGCCCAGGGAAGGTGAAGACCAGCAGCAGGTTTCTGGGCTAGCACCTTCCTTGTGGGAGAAGGAGCCGGACGTTTCCCATTTGGGAAAAAGGTTCTGCCGAGAACGGACACGATGACATCTCCCGTCCCTGGGAAAGCACAGATCCCTAGTGATGTTATGCCTGTGAATAGGCTGCCCAGGGAAGGTGAAGACCAGCAGCACCTTTCAGGGCTGGCCCCTTCCTTGTGGCAGAAGGAGACAGACGTTTCCCATTTTGGAAGAAGGCTCTGCCGAGAACGGACACGATGACATGTCCCGTCTCTGGGAAAGCACAGATCCCTAGCGTTTCTGTGCTTATTAATAGGCTGCCCAGGGAAGGTGAAGACCAGCAGCAGCTTTCAGGGCTGGCCCGTTCCTTGTGGGAGAAGGAGCCGGATGTTTCCCGTTTGGGAAAAAGGCTCTGCCGAGAAAGGACACGATCACATGTCCCGTCCCTGAGAAAGCACAGATCCGAAGCGCTGCTGTGCCTGTGAAAAGGGTGCACGGTAAAGTTGAAGACCAGCAACAGCTTTCAGGGCTAGCACCTTCATTGTGGGAGAAGGAGCCGGACGTTTCCCGTTTGGGAAAAAGGTTCTGCCGAGAAAGGACAGGATGACATGTCCCGTGTCTGGGAAAGCACAGATCCCAAGTGATGTTATGCCTATGAATAGGGTGCACGGGGAAGGTGAAGAACAGCAACAGCTTTCAGGGCTAGCACCTTCCTTGTGGAAGAAGGAGCCGGACGTTTCCCGTTTGGGAAAAAGGTTCTGGCGGGAAAGGACACGATGACATGTCCCGTCCCTTGGAAAGCACAGATCCCAGGCGCTGCTGTGCTTATTCATAGGCTGCCCAGGGAAGATGAAGACCAGCAACAGCTTTCAGGGCTGGCCCCTTCCTTGTGGGAAAAGGAGCCGGACGTTTCCTCTTTGGGAAAAAGCTCTGCCGAGAAAGGACACGATGACATGTCCCGTCTGCGGGAAAACACAGGTCCCAAGCGTTTCTGTGCTTTTTAAAAGGCTGCCCAGGGAAGGTGAAGACCAGCAACAACTTGTAGGGCTGGCCCCTTCCTTGTGGGAGAAGGAGCCGGACGTTTCCCTTTTGGGAAAAAGTCTCTGCCGAGAAAGGACAGGAGGACATGTCCCGTGTCTGGGAAAGCACAGGTCCCAAGCGTTGCTGTGCTTATTAATAGGCTGCCCAGGGAAGGTGAAGACCAGCAACAACTTTTAGGGATGGCCCCTTCCTTGTGGGAGAAGAAGCCGGACATTTCCCGTTTGGGAAAAGGTCTCTGCCGAGAAAGGACACGATGACATCTCCCGTCCCTGAGAAAGCACAGATCCGAAGCGCTGCTGTGCCTGTGAATAGGCTGCCCAGGGAAGGTGAAGACCAGCAACAGCTTTTAGGGCTGGCCCCTTCCTTGTGGCAGAAGGAGCCGGACGTTTCCCGTTTGGGAAAAAAGCTCTGCCGAGAAAGGACACGATGACATCTCCCGTCCCTGAGAAAGCACAGATCCGAAGCGCTGCTGTGCCTGTGAATAGGGTGCACGGGGAAGGTGAAGACCAGCAACAGCTTTCAGGGCTAGCACCTTCATTGTGGGAGAAGGAGCCGGACGTTTCCCATTTTGGAAAAAGGCTCTGCCGAGAAAGGACACGATGACATCTCCCGTCCCTGGGAAAGCACAGATCCCTAGTGATGTTATGCCTGTGAATAGGCTGCCCAGGGAAGGTGAAGACCAGCAGCACCTTTCAGGGCTGGCCCCTTCATTGTGGGAGAAGGAGCCAGACTTTTCCCATTTTGGAAAAAGGCTCTGCCGAGAACGGACACGATGACATGTCCCGTCTCTGGGAAAGCACAGATCCCTAGCGTTTCTGTGCTTATTAATAGGCTGCCCAGGGAAGGTGAAGACCAGCAGCACCTTTCAGGGCTGGCCCCTTCCTTGTGGGAGAAGGAGCCGGACGTTTCCCATTTTGGAAAAAGGCTCCGCCGAGAAAGGACACGATGACATGTCCCGTCTCTGGGAAAGCACAGATCCCTAGTGATGTTCTGCCTGTTAATAGGGTGCACGGGGAAGGTGAAGACCAGCAACAGCTTTCAGGGCTAGCACCTTCATTGTGGGAGAATGAGCCGGACGTTTCCCGTTTGGGAAAAAGGCTCTGCCGAGAAAGGACTGATGACATGTCCCGTCTCTGGGAAAGCACAGATCCCTAGTGATGTTATGCCTGTGAATAGGGTGCACGGGGAAGGTGAAGACCAGCAACAGCTTTCTGGGCTAGCACTTTCATTGTGGGAGAAGGAGCCGGACGTTTCCCGTTTGGGAAAAAGGCTCTGCCGAGAAAGGACACGATGACATGTCCCGTCCCTGGGAAAGCACAGATCCCTAGTGATGTTATGCCTGTGAATAGGCTGCCCAGGGAAGGTGAAGACCAGCAGCACCTTTCAGGGCTGGCCCCTTCCTTGTGGCAGAAGGAGCCAGACGTTTCCCGTTTGGGAAAAAAGCTCTTCCAAGAAAGGACACGATGACATGTCCCGTCTCTGGGAAAGCACAAGTCCCAATCGTTGCTGTGCTTATTAATAGGCTGCCCAGGGAAGGTGAAGACCAGCAACAGGTTTCTGAGCTAGCACCTTCCTTGTGGGAGAAGGAGCCGGACGTTTCCCATTTGGGAAAAAGGGTCTGCCGAGAAAGGACACGATGACATCTCCCGTCCCTGGGAAAGCACAGATCCCTAGTGATGTTATGCCTGTGAATAGGCTGCCCAGGGAAGGTGAAGACCAGCAGCACCTTTCAGGGCTGGCCCCTTCCTTGTGGGAGAAGTAGCCGGACGTTTCCCGTTCGGAAAAAGGCTCTGCCGAGAAAGGACACGATGACATGCCCCGTCTCTGGGAAAGCACAGATCCCTAGCGTTTCTGTGCTTATTAATAGGCTGCCCAGGGAAGGTGAAGACCAGCAGCAGCTTTCAGGGCTGGCCCCTTCCTTGTGCGAGAAGGAGCCGGACGTTTCCCTTTTGGAAAAAAGTCTCTGCCGAGAAAGGACACGATCACATGTCCCGTCCCTGAGAAAGCACAGAATCCAAGCTCTGCGGTGCCTATGAATAGGGTGCCCAGGGAAGGTGAAGACCAGCAACAGCTTTCAGGGCTGGCCCCTTCCTTGTGGCAGAAGGAGCCGGACGTTTCCCATTTCGGAAGAACACTCTGCCGAGAACGGACACGATTACATGACCCGTCCCTGGGAAAGCATAGATCCCAAGCGCTGCTGTGCCTCTGAATAGGCTGCCCAGGGAAGGTGAAGACCAGCAAGAGCTTTCTAGGCTAGCACTTTCATTGTGGGAGAAGGAGCCGGACGTTTCCCATTTGGGAAAAAGGCTCTGCCGAGAAAGGACACGATGACATGTCCCGTGTCTGGGAAAGCACAGGTCCCAAGCGTTGCTGTGCTTATTAATAGGCTGCCCAGGGAAGGTGAAGACCAGGAGCAGGTTTCTGGGCTAGCACCTTCCTTGTGGGAGAAGGAGCCGGACGTTTCCCATTTGGGAAAAAGGTTCTGCCGAGAACGGACACGATGACATCTCCCGTCCCTGGGAAAGCACAGATCCCTAGTGATGTTATGCCTGTGAATAGGCTGCCCAGGGAAGGTGAAGACCAGCAGCACCTTTCAGGGCTGGCCCCTTCCTTGTGGCAGAAGGAGACAGACGTTTCCCATTTTGGAAGAAGGCTCTGCCGAGAACGGACACGATGACATGTCCCGTCTCTGGGAAAGCACAGATCCCTAGCGTTTCTGTGCTTATTAATAGGCTGCCCAGGGAAGGTGAAGACCAGCAGCAGCTTTCAGGGCTGGCCCGTTCCTTGTGGGAGAAGGAGCCGGATGTTTCCCGTTTGGGAAAAAGGCTCTGCCGAGAAAGGACACGATCACATGTCCCGTCCCTGAGAAAGCACAGATCCGAAGCGCTGCTGTGCCTGTGAAAAGGGTGCACGGTAAAGTTGAAGACCAGCAACAGCTTTCAGGGCTAGCACCTTCATTGTGGGAGAAGGAGCCGGACGTTTCCCGTTTGGGAAAAAGGTTCTGCCGAGAAAGGACAGGATGACATGTCCCGTGTCTGGGAAAGCACAGATCCCAAGTGATGTTATGCCTATGAATAGGGTGCACGGGGAAGGTGAAGAACAGCAACACCTTTCAGGGCTAGCACCTTCCTTGTGGAAGAAGGAGCCGGACGTTTCCCGTTTGGGAAAAAGGTTCTGGCGGGAAAGGACACGATGACATGTCCCGTCCCTGGGAAAGCACAGATCCCAGGCGCTGCTGTGCTTATTCATAGGCTGCCCAGGGAAGATGAAGACCAGCAACAGCTTTCAGGGCTGGCCCCTTCCTTGTGGGAAAAGGAGCCGGACGTTTCCTCTTTGGGAAAAAGCTCTGCCGAGAAAGGACACGATGACATGTCCCGTCTGCGGGAAAACACAGGTCCCAAGCGTTTCTGTGCTTATTAATAGGCTGCCCAGGGAAGGTGAAGACCAGCAACAACTTGTAGGGCTGGCCCCTTCCTTGTGGGAGAAGGAGCCGGACGTTTCCCGTTTGGGAAAAAGTCTCTGCCGAGAAAGGACAGGAGGACATGTCCCGTGTCTGGGAAAGCACAGGTCCCAAGCGTTGCTGTGCTTATTAATAGGCTGCCCAGGGAAGGTGAAGACCAGCAACAACTTTTAGGGATGGCCCCTTCCTTGTGGGAGAAGGAGCCGGACATTTCCCGTTTGGGAAAAAGTCTCTGCCGAGAAAGGACACGATGACATCTCCCGTCCCTGAGAAAGCACAGATACGAAGCGCTGCTGTGCCTGTGAATAGGGTGCACGGGGAAGGTGAAGACCAGCAACAGCTTTCAGGGCTAGCACCTTCATTGTGGGAGAAGGAGCCGGACGTTTCCCGTTTGGGAAAAAGGCTCTGCCGAGAAAGGACACGATGACATGTCCCGTCCCTGGGAAAGCACAGATCCCTAGTGATGTTATGCCTGTGAATAGGGTGCACGGGGAAGGTGAAGACCAGCAACAGCTTTCAGGGCTGGCCCCTTCCTTGTGGCAGAAGGAGCCAGACATTTCCCATTTTGGAAAAAGGCTCTGCCGAGAACGGACACGATGACATGTCCCGTCTCTGGGAAAGCACAGATCCCTAGCCTTTCTGTGCTTATTAATTGGCTGCCCAGGGAAGGTGAAGACCAGCAGCACCTTTCAGGGCTGGCCCCTTCCTTGTGGGAGAAGGAGCCGGACGTTTCCCGTTTGGGAAAAAGGCTCTGCCGAGAAAGGACACGATGACATCTCCCGTCCCTGAGAAAGCACAGATCCGAAGCGCTGCTGTGCCTGTGAAAAGGGTGCACGGTAAAGGTGAAGACCAGCAACAGCTTTCAGGGCTAGCACCTTCATTGTGGGAGAAGGAGCCGGACGTTTCCCGTTTGGGAAAAAGGTTCTGCCAAGAAAGGACAGGATGACATGTCCCGTGTCTGGGAAAGCACAGATCCCAAGTGATGTTATGCCTATGAATAGGGTGCACGGGGAAGGTGAAGAACAGCAACAGGTTTCTGGGCTAGCACCTTCCTTGTGGAAGAAGGAGCCGGACGTTTCCCTTTTGGGAAAAAGGTTCTGCCGGGAAAGGACACGATGACATGTCCCGTCCCTGGGAAAGCACATATCCCAGGCGCTGCTGTGCTTATTCATAGGCTGCCCAGGGAAGGTGAAGACCAGCAACAGCTTTCTGGGCTAGCACTTTCATTGAGGGAGAAGGAGCCGGACATTTCCCATTTTGGAAAAAGGCTCTGCCGAGAAAGGACACGATGACATGTACCGTCTCTGGGAAAGCACAGGTCCCAAGCGTTGCTGTGCTTTTTAAAAGGCTGCCCAGGGAAGGTGAAGACCAGCAACAACTTTTAGGGCTGGCCCCTTCCTTGTGGGAGAAGGAGCCGGACGTTTCCCATTTTGGAAGAAGGCTCTGCCGAGAACAGACACGATGACATGTCCCGTCTCTGGGAAAGCACAGATCCCTAGTGATGTTCTGCCTGTGAATAGGGTGCACGGGGAAGGTGAAGACCAGCAACAGCTTTCAGGGCTAGCACCTTCATTGTGGGAGAAGGAGCCGGACGTTTCACGTTTGGGAAAAAGGCTCTGCCGAGAAAGGACTGATGACATGTCCCGTGTCTGGGAAAGCACAGATCCCTAGTGATGTTATGCTGTGAATAGGGTGCACGGGGAAGGTGAAGACCAGCAACAGCTTTCAGGGCTGGCCCCTTCCTTGTGGCAGAAGGAGCCGGACGTTTCCCGTTTGGGAAAAAGGCTCTGCCGAGAAAGGACACGATGACATGTCCCGTCCCTGGGAAAGCACAGATCCCTAGTGATGTTATGCCTGTGAATAGGCTACCCAGGGAACGTGAAGACCAGCAGCACCTTTCAGGGCTGGCCCCTTCCTTGTGGCAGAAGGAGCCGGACGTTTCCCGTTTGGGAAAAAAGCTCTTCCGAGAAAGGACACGATGACATGTCCCGTCTCTGGGAAAGCACAGATCCCTAGCCTTTCTGTGCTTATTAATAGGCTGCCCAGGGAAGGTGAAGACCAGCAGCAGGTTTCTGGGCTAGCACCTTCCTTGTGGGAGAAGGAGCCGGACGTTTCCCATTTGGGAAAAAGGTTCTGCCGAGAACGGACACGATGACATCTCCCGTCCCTGGGAAAGCACAGATCCCTAGTGATGTTATGCCTGTGAATAGGCTGCCCAGGGAAGGTGAAGACCAGCAGCACCTTTCAGGGCTGGCCCCTTCCTTGTGGCAGAAGGAGACAGACGTTTCCCATTTTGGAAGAAGGCTCTGCCGAGAACGGACACGATGACATGTCCCGTCTCTGGGAAAGCACAGATCCCTAGCGTTTCTGTGCTTATTAATAGGCTGCCCAGGGAAGGTGAAGACCAGCAGCAGCTTTCAGGGCTGGCCCGTTCCTTGTGGGAGAAGGAGCCGGATGTTTCCCGTTTGGGAAAAAGGCTCTGCCGAGAAAGGACACGATCACATGTCCCGTCCCTGAGAAAGCACAGATCCGAAGCGCTGCTGTGCCTGTGAAAAGGGTGCACGGTAAAGTTGAAGACCAGCAACAGCTTTCAGGGCTAGCACCTTCATTGTGGGAGAAGGAGCCGGACGTTTCCCGTTTGGGAAAAAGGTTCTGCCGAGAAAGGACAGGATGACATGTCCCGTGTCTGGGAAAGCACAGATCCCAAGTGATGTTATGCCTATGAATAGGGTGCACGGGGAAGGTGAAGAACAGCAACAGCTTTCAGGGCTAGCACCTTCCTTGTGGAAGAAGGAGCCGGACGTTTCCCGTTTGGGAAAAAGGTTCTGGCGGGAAAGGACACGATGACATGTCCCGTCCCTGGGAAAGCACAGATCCCAGGCGCTGCTGTGCTTATTCATAGGCTGCCCAGGGAAGATGAAGACCAGCAACAGCTTTCAGGGCTGGCCCCTTCCTTGTGGGAAAAGGAGCCGGACGTTTCCTCTTTGGGAAAAAGCTCTGCCGAGAAAGGACACGATGACATGTCCCGTCTCTGGGAAAGCACAGATCCCTAGCGTTTCTGTGCTTATTAATAGGCTGCCCAGGGAAGGTGAAGACCAGCAGCAGCTTTCAGGGCTGGCCCCTTCCTTGTGGGAGAAGGAGCCGGATGTTTCCCGTTTGGGAAAAAGGCTCTGCCGAGAAAGGACACGATCACATGTCCCGTCCCTGAGAAAGCACAGATCCGAAGCGCTGCTGTGCCTGTGAAAAGGGTGCACGGTAAAGTTGAAGACCAGCAACAGCTTTCAGGGCTAGCACCTTCATTGTGGGAGAAGGAGCCGGACGTTTCCCGTTTGGGAAAAAGGTTCTGCCGAGAAAGGACACGATGACATGTCCCGTCCCTTGGAAAGCACAGATCCCAGGCGCTGCTGTGCTTATTCATAGGCTGCCCAGGGAAGATGAAGACCAGCAACAGCTTTCAGGGCTGGCCCCTTCCTTGTGGGAAAAGGAGCCGGACGTTTCCTATTTGGGAAAAAGCTCTGCCGAGAAAGGACACGATGACATGTCCCGTCTGCGGGAAAACACAGGTCCCAAGCGTTTCTGTGCTTTTTAAAAGGCTGCCCAGGGAAGGTGAAGACCAGCAAAAACTTGTAGGGCTGGCCCCTTCCTTGTGGGAGAAGGAGCCGGACGTTTCCCTTTTGGGAAAAAGTCTCTGCCGAGAAAGGACAGGAGGACATGTCCCGTGTCTGGGAAAGCACAGGTCCCAAGCGTTGCTGTGCTTATTAATAGGCTGCCCAGGGAAGGTGAAGACCAGCAACAACTTTTAGGGATGGCCCCTTCCTTGTGGGAGAAGAAGCCGGACATTTCCCGTTTGGGAAAAGGTCTCTGCCGAGAAAGGACACGATGACATCTCCCGTCCCTGAGAAAGCACAGATCCGAAGCGCTGCTGTGCCTGTGAATAGGCTGCCCAGGGAAGGTGAAGACCAGCAACAGCTTTTAGGGCTGGCCCCTTCCTTGTGGGAGAAGGAGCCGGACGTTTCCCGTTTGGGAAAAAAGCTCTGCCGAGAAAGGACACGATGACATCTCCCGTCCCTGAGAAAGCACAGATCCGAAGCGCTGCTGTGCCTGTGAATAGGGTGCACGGGGAAGGTGAAGACCAGCAACAGCTTTCAGGGCTAGCACCTTCATTGTGGGAGAAGGAGCCGGACGTTTCCCATTTTGGAAAAAGGCTCTGCCGAGAAAGGACACGATGACATCTCCCGTCCCTGGGAAAGCACAGATCCCTAGTGATGTTATGCCTGTGAATAGGCTGCCCAGGGAAGGTGAAGACCAGCAGCACCTTTCAGGGCTGGCCCCTTCATTGTGGGAGAAGGAGCCAGACTTTTCCCATTTTGGAAAAAGGCTCTGCCGAGAACGGACACGATGACATGTCCCGTCTCTGGGAAAGCACAGATCCCTAGCGTTTCTGTGCTTATTAATAGGCTGCCCAGGGAAGGTGAAGACCAGCAGCACCTTTCAGGGCTGGCCCCTTCCTTGTGGGAGAAGGAGCCGGACGTTTCCCATTTTGGAAAAAGGCTCCGCCGAGAAAGGACACGATGACATGTCCCGTCTCTGGGAAAGCACAGATCCCTAGTGATGTTCTGCCTGTTAATAGGGTGCACGGGGAAGGTGAAGACCAGCAACAGCTTTCAGGGCTAGCACCTTCATTGTGGGAGAATGAGCCGGACGTTTCCCGTTTGGGAAAAAGGCTCTGCCGAGAAAGGACTGATGACATGTCCCGTCTCTGGGAAAGCACAGATCCCTAGTGATGTTATGCCTGTGAATAGGGTGCACGGGGAAGGTGAAGACCAGCAACAGCTTTCTGGGCTAGCACTTTCATTGTGGGAGAAGGAGCCGGACGTTTCCCGTTTGGGAAAAAGGCTCTGCCGAGAAAGGACACGATGACATGTCCCGTCCCTGGGAAAGCACAGATCCCTAGTGATGTTATGCCTGTGAATAGGCTGCCCAGGGAAGGTGAAGACCAGCAGCACCTTTCAGGGCTGGCCCCTTCCTTGTGGCAGAAGGAGCCAGACGTTTCCCGTTTGGGAAAAAAGCTCTTCCAAGAAAGGACACGATGACATGTCCCGTCTCTGGGAAAGCACAAGTCCCAATCGTTGCTGTGCTTATTAATAGGCTGCCCAGGGAAGGTGAAGACCAGCAACAGGTTTCTGAGCTAGCACCTTCCTTGTGGGAGAAGGAGCCGGACGTTTCCCATTTGGGAAAAAGGTTCTGCCGAGAAAGGACACGATGACATCTCCCGTCCCTGGGAAAGCACAGATCCCTAGTGATGTTATGCCTGTGAATAGGCTGCCCAGGGAAGGTGAAGACCAGCAGCACCTTTCAGGGCTGGCCCCTTCCTTGTGGGAGAAGTAGCCGGACGTTTCCCGTTCGGAAAAAGGCTCTGCCGAGAAAGGACACGATGACATGCCCCGTCTCTGGGAAAGCACAGATCCCTAGCGTTTCTGTGCTTATTAATAGGCTGCCCAGGGAAGGTGAAGACCAGCAGCAGCTTTCAGGGCTGGCCCCTTCCTTGTGGGAGAAGGAGCCGGACGTTTCCCTTTTGGAAAAAAGTCTCTGCCGAGAAAGGACACGATCACATGTCCCGTCCCTGAGAAAGCACAGAATCCAAGCTCTGCGGTGCCTATGAATAGGGTGCCCAGGGAAGGTGAAGACCAGCAACAGCTTTCAGGGCTGGCCCCTTCCTTGTGGCAGAAGGAGCCGGACGTTTCCCATTTCGGAAGAACACTCTGCCGAGAACGGACACGATTACATGACCCGTCCCTGGGAAAGCATAGATCCCAAGCGCTGCTGTGCCTCTGAATAGGCTGCCCAGGGAAGGTGAAGACCAGCAAGAGCTTTCTAGGCTAGCACTTTCATTGTGGGAGAAGGAGCCGGACGTTTCCCATTTGGGAATAAGGCTCTGCCGAGAAAGGACACGATGACATGTCCCGTGTCTGGGAAAGCACAGGTCCCAAGCGTTGCTGTGCTTATTAATAGGCTGCCCAGGGAAGGTGAAGACCAGCAACAACTTTTAGGGCTGGCCCCTTCCTTGTGGGAGAAGGAGCCGGACGTTTCCCGTTTGGGAAAAAGGCTCTGCCGAGAAAGGACATGATGACATCTCCCGTCCCTGAGAAAGCACAGATCCGAAGCGCTGCTGTGCCTGTGAATAGGGTGCACGGGGAAGGTGAAGACCAGCAACAGCTTTCAGGGCTAGCACCTTCATTGTGGGAGAAGGAGCCGGACGTTTCCCATTTTGGAAAAAGGCTCTGCCGAGAAAGGACACGATGACATGTCCCGTGTCTGGGAAAGCACAGGTCCCAAGCGTTGCTGTGCTTTTTAAAAGGCTGCCCAGGGAAGGTGAAGACCAGCATACAACTTTTAGGGCTGGCCCCTTTGTAGGTTGGGTGTTGGGGAGAAGGAGAGGTCGGTTCCCTCCCCCGCGCTCTTGTGGAGAAGGAGCTACGTTTCCCATTTTGGAAAAAGGCTCCGCCGAGAAAGGACACGATGACATGGTCCCCGTCTCTGGGAAAGCACAGATCCCTAGTGATGTTATGCCTGTGAATAGGGTGCACGGGGAAGGTGAAGACCAGCAACAGCTTTCAGGGCTAGCACCTTCATTGTGGGAGAATGAGCCGGAGGTTTCCCGTTTGGGAAAAAGGCTCTGCCGAGAAAGGACTGATGACATGTCCCGTCTCTGGGAAAGCACAGATCCCTAGTGATGTTATGCCTGTGAATAGGGTGCACGGGGAAGGTGAAGACCAGCAACAGCTTTCACGGCTGGCCCCTTCCTTGTGGCAGAAGGAGCCAGACTTTTCCCATTTTGGAAAAAGGCTCTGCCGAGAACGGACACGATGACATGTCCCGTCTCTGGGAAAGCACAGATCCCTAGCGTTTCTGTGCTTATTAATAGGCTGCCCAGGGAAGGTGAAGACCAGCAGCACCTTTCAGGGCTGGCCCCTTCCTTGTGGGAGAAGGAGCCGGACGTTTCCCGTTTGGGAAAAAGGCTCTGCCGAGAAAGGACACGATGACATCTCCCGTCCCTGAGAAAGCACAGATCCGAAGCGCTGCTCTGCCTGTGAATAGGGTGCACGGGGAAGGTGAAGACCAGCAACAGCTTTCAGGGCTAGCACCTTCATTGTGGGAGAAGGAGCCGGACGTTTCCCGTTTGGGAAAACGGTTCTGCCAAGAAAGGACAGGATGACATGTCCCGTGTCTGGGAAAGCACAGATCCCAAGTGATGTTATGCCTATGAATAGGGTGCACGGGGAAGGTGAAGAACAGCAACAGGTTTCTGGGCTAGCACCTTCCTTGTGGAAGAAGGAGCCGGACGTTTCCCGTTTGGGAAAAAGTTTCTGGCGGGAAAGGACACGATGACATGTCCCGTCCCTGGGAAAGCACATATCCCAGGCGCTGCTGTGCTTATTCATAGGCTGCCCAGGGAAGGTGAAGACCAGCAACAGCTTTCTGGGCTAGCACTTTCATTGTGGGAGAAGGAGACGGACGTTTCCCGTTTGGGAAAAAGTCTCTGCCGAGAAAGGACACGATGACATCTCCCGTCTCTTAGAAAGCACAGATCCGAAGCGCTGCTGTGCCTGTGAATAGGCTGCCCAGGGAAGGTGAAGACCAGCAACAGCTTTCTGGGCTACCACCTTCCTTGTGGGAGAAGGAGCCGGAGGTTTCCCGTTCGGAAAAAGGTTCTGCCGAGAAACTACACGATCACATGTCCCGTCTCTGGGAAAGCACAGATCCCTAGTGATGTTATGCCTGTGAATAGGGTGCACGGGGAAGGTGAAGACCAGCAACAGCTTTCAGGGCTAGCACCTTCATTGTGGGAGAAGGAGCCGGACATTTCCCATTTTGGAAAAAGGCTCTGCCGAGAAAGGACACGATGACATGTACCGTCTCTGGGAAAGCACAGGTCCCAAGCGTTGCTGTGCTTTTTAAAAGGCTGCCCAGGGAAGGTGAAGACCAGCAACAAATTTTAGGGCTGGCCCCTTCCTTGTGGGAGAAGGAGCCGGACGTTTCCCATTTTGGAAAAAGGCTCCGCCGAGAAAGGACACGATGACATGTCCCGTCTCTGGGAAAGCACAGATCCCTAGTGATGTTCTGCCTGTGAATAGGGTGCACGGGGAAGGTGAAGACCAGCAACAGCTTTCAGGGCTAGCACCTTCATTGTGGGAGAAGGAGCCGGACGTTTCCCATTTGGGAAAAAGGCTCTGCCGAGAAAGGACTGATGACATGTCCCGTCTCTGGGAAAGCACAGATCCCTAGTGATGTTATGCCTGTGAATAGGGTGCACGGGGAAGGTGAAGACCAGCAACAGCTTTCTGGGCTAGCACTTTCATTTTGGCAGAAGGAGCCGGACGTTTCCCGTTTGGGAAAAAGGTTCTGCCGAGAAAGGACACGATGACATCTCCCGTCCCTGGGAAAGCACAGATCCCTAGTGATGTTATGCCTGTGAATAGGCTGCCCAGGGAAGGTGAAGACCAGCAGCACCTTTCAGGGCTGGCCCCTTCCTTGTGGGAGAAGGAGCCGGACGTTTCCCGTTCGGAAAAAGGCTCTGCCGAGAAAGGACACGATGACATGCCCCGTCTCTGGGAAAGCACAGATCCCTAGCGTTTCTGTGCTTATTAATAGGCTGCCCAGGGAAGGTGAAGACCAGCAGCAGCTTTCAGGGCTGGCCCCTTCCTTGTGGGAGAAGGAGCCGGACGTTTCCCTTTTGGAAAAAAGTCTCTGCCGAGAAAGGACACGATCACATGTCCCGTCCCTGAGAAAGCACAGAATCCAAGCTCTGCGGTGCCTATGAATAGGGTGCCCAGGGAAGGTGAAGACCAGCAACAGCTTTCAGGGCTGGCCCCTTCCTTGTGGCAGAAGGAGCCGGACGTTTCCCATTTCGGAAGAACACTCTGCCGAGAACGGACACGATTACATGACCCGTCCCTGGGAAAGCATAGATCCCAAGCGCTGCTGTGCCTCTGAATAGGCTGCCCAGGGAAGGTGAAGACCAGCAAGAGCTTTCTGGGCTAGCACTTTCATTGTGGGAGAAGGAGCCGGACGTTTCCCATTTGGGAAAAAGGCTCTGCCGAGAAAGGACACGATGACATGTCCCGTCTCTGGGAAAGCACAGGTCCCAAGCGTTGCTGTGCTTATTAATAGGCTGCCCAGGGAAGGTGAAGAGCAGCAACAGCTTTCAGTGCTGGCCCGTTCCTTGTGGCAGAAGGAGCCGGACGTTTCCCGTTTGGGAAAAATACTCTGCCGAGAAAGGACAGGATGACATGTCCCGTGTCTGGGAAAGCACAGATCCCAAGTGATGTTATGCCTGTGAATAGGCTGCCCAGGGAAGGTGAAGACCAGCAACAGCTTTCTGGGCTAGCACCTTCCTTGTGGGAGAAGGAGCCGGACTTTTCCCGTTCGGAAAAAGGTTCTGCCGAGAAAGGACACGATCACATGTCCCGTCCCTGAGAAAGCACAGATCCCTAGTGATGTTATGACTGTGAATAGTCTGCCCAGGGAAGGTGAAGACCAGCAGCACCTTTCAGGGCTGGCCCCTTCCTTGTGCAGAAGGAGCCGGACGTTTCCCGTTTGGGAAAAAGGCTCCGCCGAGAAAGGACACGATGACATGTCCCGTCTCTGGGAAAGCACAGGTCCCAAGCGTTGCTGTGCTTATTAATAGGCTGCCCAGGGAAGGTGAAGACCAGCAACAACTTTTAGGGCTGGCCCCTTCCTTGTGGGAGAAGGAGCCGGACGTTTCCCATTTTGGAAAAAGGCTCTGCCGAGAAAGGACACGATGACATGTCCCGTCTCTGGGAAAGCACAGATCCCAAGCGCTGCTGTGCTTTTTAAAAGGCTGCCCAGGGAAGGTGAAGACCAGCAACAACTTTTAGGGCTGGCCCCTTCCTTGTGGGAGAAGGAGCCGGACGTTTCCCATTTTGGAAAAAGGCTCCGCCGAGAAAGGACACGATGACATGTCCCGTCTCTGGGAAAGCACAGATCCCTAGTGATGTTCTGCCTGTGAATAGGGTGCACGGGGAAGGTGAAGACACATTTCCCATTTTGGAAAAAGGCTCTGCCGAGAAAGGACACGATGACATGTACCGTCTCTGGGAAAGCACAGGTCCCAAGCGTTGCTGTGCTTTTTAAAAGGCTGCCCAGGGAAGGTGAAGACCAGCAACAAATTTTAGGGCTGGCCCCTTCCTTGTGGGAGAAGGTGCCGGACGTTTCCCATTTTGGAAAAAGGCTCCGCCGAGAAAGGACACGATGACATGTCCCGTCTCTGGGAAAGCACAGATCCCTAGTGATGTTCTGCCTGTGAATAGGGTGCACGGGGAAGGTGAAGACCAGCAACAGCTTTCAGGGCTAGCACCTTCATTGTGGGAGAAGGAGCCGGACGTTTCCCATTTGGGAAAAAGGCTCTGCCGAGAAAGGACTGATGACATGTCCCGTCTCTGGGAAAGCACAGATCCCTAGTGATGTTATGCCTGTGAATAGGGTGCACGGGGAAGGTGAAGACCAGCAACAGCTTTCTGGGCTAGCACTTTCATTGTGGGAGAAGGAGCCGGACGTTTCCCGTTTGGGAAAAAGGCTCTGCCGAGAAAGGACACGATGACATGTCCCGTCCCTGGGAAAGCACAGATCCCTAGTGATGTTATGCCTGTGAATAGGCTGCCCAGGGAACGTGAAGACCAGCAGCACCTTTCAGGGCTGGCCCCTTCCTTGTGGCAGAAAGAGCAGGACGTTTCCCGTTTGGGAAAAAAGCTCTTCCAAGAAAGGACACGATGACATGTCCCGTCTCTGGGAAAGCACAGGTCCCAATCGTTGCTGTGCTTATTAATAGGCTGCCCAGGGAAGGTGAAGACCAGCAACAGGTTTCTGAGCTAGCACCTTCCTTGTGGGAGAAGGGGCCGGACGTTTCCCATTTGGGAAAAAGGTTCTGCCGAGAAAGGACACGATGACATCTCCCGTCCCTGGGAAAGCACAGATCCCTAGTGATGTTATGCCTGTGAATAGGCTGCCCAGGGAAGGTGAAGACCAGCAGCACCTTTCAGGGCTGGCCCCTTCCTTGTGGAAGAAGGAGCCGGACGTTTCCCGTTCGGAAAAAGGCTCTGCCGAGAAAGGACACGATGACATGCCCCGTCTCTGGGAAAGCACAGATCCCTAGCGTTTCTGTGCTTATTAATAGGCTGCCCAGGGAAGGTGAAGACCAGCAGCAGCTTTCAGGGCTGGCCCCTTCCTTGTGGGAGAAGGAGCCGGACGTTTCCCTTTTGGAAAAAAGTCTCTGCCGAGAAAGGACACGATCACATGTCCCGTCCCTGAGAAAGCACAGAATCCAAGCTCTGCGGTGCCTATGAATAGGGTGCCCAGGGAAGGTGAAGACCAGCAACAGCTTTCAGGGCTGGCCCCTTCCTTGTGGCAGAAGGAGCCGGACGTTTCCCATTTCGGAAGAACACTCTGCCGAGAACGGACACGATTACATGACCCGTCCCTGGGAAAGCATAGATCCCAAGCGCTGCTGTGCCTCTGAATAGGCTGCCCAGGGAAGGTGAAGACCAGCAAGACCTTTCTGGGCTAGCACTTTCATTGTGGGAGAAGGAGCCGGACGTTTCCCATTTGGGAAAAAGGCTCTGCCGAGAAAGGACACGATGACATGTCCCGTCTCTGGGAAAGCACAGGTCCCAAGCGTTGCTGTGCTTATTAATAGGCTGCCCAGGGAAGGTGAAGAGCAGCAACAGCTTTCAGTGCTGGCCCGTTCCTTGTGGCAGAAGGAGCCGGACGTTTCCCGTTTGGGAAAAATACTCTGCCGAGAAAGGACAGGATGACATGTCCCGTGTCTGGGAAAGCACAGATCCCAAGTGATGTTATGCCTGTGAATAGGCTGCCCAGGGAAGGTGAAGACCAGCAACAGCTTTCTGGGCTAGCACCTTCCTTGTGGGAGAAGGAGCCGGACTTCTCCCGTTCGGAAAAAGGTTCTGCCGAGAAAGGACACGATCACATGTCCCGTCCCTGGGAAAGCACATATCCCAGGCGCTGCTGTGCTTATTCATAGGCTGCCCAGGGAAGGTGAAGACCAGCAACAGCTTTCTGGGCTAGCACTTTCATTGTGGGAGAAGGAGCCGGACGTTTCCCGTTTGGGAAAATGTCTCTGCCGAGAAAGGACACGATGACATCTCCCGTCCCTGGGAAAGCACAGATCCCTAGTGATGTTATGCCTGTGAATAGGCTGCCCAGTGAAGGTGAAGACCAGCAGCAACAACTTTTAGGGCTGGCCCCTTCCTTGTGGCAGAAGGAGCCAGACTTTTCCCATTTTGGAAAAAGGCTCTGCCGAGAACGGACACGATGACATGTCCCGTCTCTGGGAAAGCACAGATCCCTAGCGTTTCTGTGCTTATTAATAGGCTGCCCAGGGAAGGTGAAGACCAGCAGCAGCTTTCAGGGCTGGCCCCTTCCTTGTGGGAGAAGGAGCCGGACGTTTCCCGTTTGGGAAAAAGGCTCTGCCGAGAAAGGACACGATGACATCTCCCGTCCCTGAGAAAGCACAGATCCGAAGCGCTGCTGTGCCTGTGAAAAGGGTGCACGGTAAAGGTGAAGACCAGCAACAGCTTTCAGGGCTAGCACCTTCATTGTGGGAGAAGGAGCCGGAAGTTTCCCGTTTGGGAAAAAGGTTCTGCCAAGAAAGGACAGGATGACATGTCCCGTGTCTGGGAAAGCACAGATCCCAAGTGATGTTATGCCTATGAATAGGGTGCACGGGGAAGGTGAAGAACAGCAACAGGTTTCTGGGCTAGCACCTTCCTTGTGGAAGAAGGAGCCGGACGTTTCCCATTTGGGAAAAAGGTTCTGCAGGGAAAGGACACGATGACATGTCCCGTCTCTGGGAAAGCACATATCCCAGGCGCTGCTGTGCTTATTCATAGGCTGCCCAGGGAAGGTGAAGACCAGCAACAGCTTTCTGGGCTAGCACCTTCATTGTGGGAGAAGGAGCCAGACGTTTCCCGTTTGGGAAAAAGTCTCTGCCGAGAAAGGACACGATGACATCTCCCGTCTCTGGGAAAGCACAGATTCGAAGCGATGCTGTGCCTGTGAATAGGGTGCACGGGGAAGGTGAAGACCAGCAACAGCTTTCTGGGCTAGCACCTTCCTTATGGGAGAAGGAGCCGGACGTTTCCCTTTCGGAAAAAGGTTCTGCCGAGAAACTACACGATCACATGTCCCGTCTCTGGGAAAGCACAGATCCCTAGTGATGTTATGCCTGTGAATAGGGTGCACGGGGAAGGTGAAGACCAGCAACAGCTTTCAGGGCTAGCACCTTCATTGTGGGAGAAGGAGCCGGACGTTTCCCATTTTGGAAAAAGGCTCTGCCGAGAAAGGACACGATGACATGTCCCGTGTCTGGGAAAGCACAGGTCCCAAGCGTTGCTGTGCTTTTTAAAAGGCTGCCCAGGGAAGGTGAAGACCAGCAACAACTTTTAGGGCTGGCCCCTTCCTTGTGGGAGAAGGAGCCGGACGTTTCCCATTTTGGAAAAAGGCTCCGCCGAGAAAGGACACGATGACATGTCCCGTCTCTGGGAAAGCACAGATCCCTAGTGATGTTCTGCCTGTGAATAGGGTGCACGGGGAAGGTGAAGACCAGCAACAGCTTTCTGGGCTAGCACCTTCATTGTGGGAGAATGAGCCGGACGTTTCCCGTTTCGGAAAAAGGCTCTGCCGAGAAAGGACTGATGACATGTCCCGTCTCTGGGAAAGCACAGATCCCTAGTGATGTTATGCCTGTGAATAGGGTGCACGGGGAAGGTGAAGACCAGCAACAGCTTTCTGGGCTAGCACTTTCATTGTGGCAGAAGGAGCCGGACGTTTCCCGTTTGGGAAAAAGGCTCTGCCGAGAAAGGACACGATGACATGTCCCGTCCCTGGGAAAGCACAGATCCCTAGTGATGTTATGCCTGTGAATAGGCTGCCCAGGGAACGTGAAGACCAGCAGCACCTTTCAGGGCTGGCCCCTTCCTTGTGGGAGAAGGAGCCGGACGTTTCCCGTTTGGGAAAAAAGCTCTTCCAAGAAAGGACACGATGACATGTCCCGTCTCTGGGAAAGCACAGGTCCCAATCGTTGCTGTGCTTATTAATAGGCTGCCCAGGGAAGGTGAAGACCAGCAACAGGTTTCTGGGCTAGCACCTTCCTTGTGGGAGAAGGAGCCGGACGTTTCCCATTTGGGAAAAAGGTTCTGCCGAGAAAGGACACGATGACATCTCCCGTCCCTGGGAAAGCACAGATCCCAACCGCTGCTGTGCCGATGAAAAGGGTGCATGGGGAAGGTGAAGACCAGCAGCACCTTTCAGGGCTGGCCCCTTCCTTGTGGGAGAAGGAGCCGGACGTTTCCCGTTCGGAAAAAGGCTCTGCCGAGAAAGGACACGATGACATGCCCCGTCTCTGGGAAAGCACAGATCCCTAGCGTTTCTGTGCTTATTAATAGGCTGCCCAGGGAAGGTGAAGACCAGCAGCAGCTTTCAGGGCTGGCCCCTTCCTTGTGGGAGAAGGAGCCTGACGTTTCCCTTTTGGAAAAAAGACTCTGCCGAGAAAGGACACGATCACATGTCCCGTCCCTGAGAAAGCACAGAATCCAAGCTCTGCGGTGCCTATGAATAGGGTGCCCAGGGAAGGTGAAGACCAGCAACAGCTTTCAGGGCTGGCCCCTTCCTTGTGGCAGAAGGAGCCGGACGTTTCCCATTTCTGAAGAACACTCTGCCGAGAAAGGACACGATGACATGACCCGTCCCTGGGAAAGCATAGATCCCAAGCGCTGCTGTGCCTCTGAATAGGCTGCCCAGGGAAGATGAAGACCCGCAAGAGCTTTCTGGGCTAGCACTTTCATTGTGGGAGAAGGAGCCGGACGTTTCCCATTTGGGAAAAAGGCTCCGCCGAGAAAGGACACGATGACATGTCCCGTCTCTGGGAAAGCACAGGTCCCAAGCGTTGCTGTGCTTATTAATAGGCTGCCCAGGGAATGTGAAGAGCAGCAACAGCTTTCAGTGCTGGCCCGTTCCTTGTGGCAGAAGGAGCCGGACGTTTCCCGTTTGGGAAAAATACTCTGCCGAGAAAGGACAGGATGACATGTCCCGTGTCTGGGAAAGCACAGATCCCAAGTGATGTTATGCCTGTGAATAGGCTGCCCAGGGAAGGTGAAGACCAGCAACAGCTTTCTGGGCTAGCACCTTCCTTGTGGGAGAAGGAGCCGGACGTTTCCCGTTCGGAAAAAGGTTCTGCCGAGAAAGGACACGATCACATGTCCCGTCCCTGAGAAAGCACAGATCCCTAGTGGTGTTATGACTGTGAATAGTCTGCCCAGGGAAGGTGAAGACCAGCAGCACCTTTCAGGGCTGGCCCCTTCCTTGTGGCAGAAGGAGCCGGACGTTTCCCGTTTGGGAAAAAGGCTCCGCCGAGAAAGGACACGATGACATGTCCCGTCTCTGGGAAAGCACAGGTCCCAAGCGTTGCTGTGCTTATTAATAGGCTGCCCAGGGAAGGTGAAGAGCAGCAGCAGCTTTCAGGGCTGGCCCCTTCCTTGTGGCAGAAGGAGCCGGACGTTTCCCTTTTGGGAAAAAGTCTCTGCCGAGAAAGGACACGATGACATGTCCCGTGTCTGGGAAAGCACAGGTCCCAAGCGTTGCTGTGCTTATTAATAGGCTGCCCAGGGAAGGTGAAGACCAGCAACAACTTTTAGGGCTGGCCCCTTCCTTGTGGGAGAAGGAGCCGGACGTTTCCCATTTGGGAAAAAGTCTCTGCCGAGAAAGGACACGATGACATCTCCCGTCCCTGAGAAAGCACAGATCCGAAGCGCTGCTGTGCCTGTGAATAGGCTGCCCAGGGAAGGTGAAGACCAGCAACAGCTTTTAGGGCTAGCACCTTCCTTGTGGGAGAAGCAGCCGGACGTTTCCCATTTGGGAAAAAAGCTCTGCCGAGAAAGGACACGATGACATCTCCCGTCCCTGAGAAAGCACAGATCCGAAGCGCTGCTGTGCCTGTGAATAGGGTGCACGGGGAAGGTGAAGACCAGCAACAGCTTTCAGGGCTAGCACCTTCATTGTGGGAGAAGGAGCCGGACGTTTCCCATTTTGGAAAAAGGCTCTGCCGAGAAAGGACACGATGACATGTCCCGTCTCTGGGAAAGCACAGATCACTAGTGATGTTATGCCTGTGAATAGGGTGCACGGGGAAGGTGAAGACCAGCAACAGCTTTCAGGGCTAGCACCTTCATTGTGGGAGAAGGAGCCGGACGTTTCCCATTTTGGAAAAAGGCTCTGCCGAGAAAGGACACGATGACATGTCCCGTCTCTGGGAAAGCACAGGTCCCAAGCGTTGCTGTGCTTTTTAAAAGGCTGCCCAGGGAAGGTGAAGACCAGCAACAACTTTTAGGGCTGGCCCCTTCCTTGTGGGAGAAGGAGCCGGACGTTTCCCATTTTGGAAAAAGTTTCCGCCGAGAAAGGACACGATGACATGTCCCGCCTCTGGGAAAGCACAGATCCCTAGTGATGTTCTGCCTGTGAATAGGGTGCACGGGGAAGGTGAAGACCAGCAACAGATTTCAGGGCTAGCACCTTCATTGTGGGAGAATGAGCCGGACGTTTCCCGTTTGGGAAAAAGGCTCTGCCGAGAAAGGAGTGATGACATGTCCCGTCTCTGGGAAAGCACAGGTCCCTAGTGATGTTATGCCTGTGAATAGGGTGCACGGGGAAGGTGAAGACCAGCAACAGCTTTCAGGGCTGGCCCCTTCCTTGTGGCAGAAGGAGCCGCACGTTTCCCGTTTGGGAAAAAAGCTCTTCCGAGAAAGGACACGATGACATGTCCCGTCTCTGGGAAAGCACAGGTCCCAATCGTTGCTGTGCTTATTAATAGGCTGCCCAGGGAAGGTGAAGACCAGCAACAGCTTTCTGGGCTAGCACCTTCATTGTGGGAGAAGGAGCCGGACGTTTCCCGTTTGGGAAAAATACTCTGCCGAGAAAGGACACGATGACATCTCCCGTCCCTGGGAAAGCACAGATCCCTAGTGATGTTATGCCTGTGAATAGGCTGCCCAGGGAAGGTGAAGACCAGCAGCACCTTTCAGGGCTGGCCCCTTCCTTGTGGCAGAAGGAGCCGGACGTTTCCCATTTTGGAAAAAGGCTCTGCCGAGAACGGACACGATGACATGTCCCGTCTCTGGGAAAGCACAGATCCCTAGCGTTTCTGTGCTTATTAATAGGCTGCCCAGGGAAGGTGAAGACCAGCAGCACCTTTCAGGGCTGGCCCCTTCCTTGTGGCAGAAGGAGCCGGACGTTTCCCGTTTGGGAAAAAGGCTCTGCCGAGAAAGGACACGATGACATCTCCCGTCCCTGAGAAAGCACAGATCCGAAGCGCTGCTGTGCCTGTGAAAAGGGTGCACGGTAAAGGTGAAGACCAGCAACAGCTTTCAGGGCTAGCACCTTCATTGTGGGAGAAGGAGACGGACGTTTCCCGTTTGGGAAAAAGGTTCTGCCAAGAAAGGACAGGATGACATGTCCCGTGTCTGGGAAAGCACAGATCCCAAGTGATGTTATGCCTATGAATAGGGTGCACGGGGAAGGTGAAGAACAGCAACAGGTTTCTGGGCTAGCACCTTCCTTGTGGAAGAAGGAGCCGGACGTTTCCCGTTTGGGAAAAAGGTTCTGCCGGGAAAGGACACGATGACATGTCCCGTCCCTGGGAAAGCACATATCCCAGGCGCTGCTGTGCTTATTCATAGGCTGCCCAGGGAAGGTGAAGACCAGCAACAGCTTTCTGGGCTAGCACTTTCATTCTGGGACAAGGAGCCGGACGTTTCCCGTTTGGGAAAAAGTCTCTGCCGAGAAAGGACACGATGACATCTCCCGTCTCTGGGAAAGCACAGATTCGAAGCGATGCTGTGCCTGTGAATAGGGTGCACGGGGAAGGTGAAGACCAGCAACAGCTTTCTGGGCTAGCACCTTCCTTGTGGGAGAAGGAGCCGGACGTTTCCCGTTCGGAAAAAGGTTCTGCCGAGAAACTACATGATCACATGTCCCGTTCCTGAGAAAGCACAGATCCCTAGTGATGTTATGACTGTGAATAGGCTGCCCAGGGAAGGTGAAGACCAGCAGCACCTTTCAGGGCTGGCCCCTTCCTTGTGGCAGAAGGAGCCAGACGTTTCCCATTTGGGAAAAATACTCTGCCGAGAATGAACACGATGACATGCCCCGTCTCTGGGAAAGCACAGGTCCCAAGCGTTGCTGTGCCTCTGAATAGGACGCCCAGGGAAGGTGAAGAGCAGCAAGAGCTTTCAGGGCTGGCCCCTTCCTTGTGGCAGAAGGAGCCGGACGTTTCCCGTTTGGGAAAAAGTCTCTGCCAAGAACGAACAAGATGACATGTCCCGTCTCTGGGAAAGCACAGATCCCTAGCGTTTCTGTGCTTATTAATAGGCTGCCCAGGGAAGGTGAAGAGCAACAGCAGCTTTCAGGGCTGGCCCCTTCCTTGTGGGAGAAGGAGCCTGACGTTTCCCTTTTGGAAAAAAGACTCTGCCGAGAAAGGACACGATCACATGTCCCGTCCCTGAGAAAGCACAGAATCCAAGCTCTGCGGTGCCTATGAATAGGGTGCCCAGGGAAGGTAAAGACCAGCAAGATCTTTCAGGGCTGGCCCCTTCCTTGTGGCAGAAGGAGCCGGACTTTTCCCATTTGGGAAAAAGTCTCTGCCGAGAACAAACACGATGACATGTCCCGTCTCTGGGAAAGCACAGATCCCAACCGCTGCTGTGCCTATGAATAGGGTGCACGGGGAAGGTGAAGAACAGCAACAGGTTTCTGGGCTAGCACCTTCCTTGTGGGAGAAGGAGCCGGACGTTTCCCGTTTGGGAAAAAGTCTCTGCCGAGAAAGGACACGATGACATCTCCCGTCCCTGAGAAAGCACAGATCCGAAGCGCTGCTGTGCCTGTGAAAAGGGTGCATGGCAAAGGTGAAGACCAGCAACAGCTTTCAGGGCTAGCACCTCCATTGTGGGAGAAGGAGCCGGACGTTTCCCATTTTGGAAAAAGGCTCTGCCGAGAAAGGACAGGATGACATGTCCCGTGTCTGGGAAAGCACAGATCCCAAGCTTTGTTGTGCTTATTCATAGGCTGCCCAGGGAAGGTGAAGACCAGCAACAGTTTTCTGGGCTAGCACCTTCATTGTGGGAGAAGGAGCCGGACGTTTCCCGTTTGGGAAAAACTCTACCGAGAAAGGACACGATGACATGTCCCGTCTCTGGGAAAGCACAGGTCCCAAGCGTTGCTGTGCTTATTAATAGGTTGCCCAGGGAAGGTGAAGAGCAGCAACAGCTTTCAGTGCTGGCCCGTTCCTTGTGGCAGAAGGAGCCGGACGTTTCCCATTTGGGAAAAATACTCTGCCGAGAATGGACACGATGACATTTCCCATCTCTGGGAAAGCATAGATCCCAATCGTTGCTGTGCCTCTGAATAGGCTGCCCAGAGAAGGTGACGAGCAGCAACAGCTTTCAGGGCTGGCACCCTCCTTGTGGCAGAAGTAGCCGGACGTTTCCCGTTTGGGAAAAATACTCTGCCGAGAAAGGACAGGATGACATGTCCCGTCTCTGGGAAAGCACAGATCCCAAGCGTTGCTGTGCTTATTAATAGGCTGCCCAGGGAAGGTGAAGACCAGCAACAGCTTTCTGGGCTAGCACCTTCATTGTGGGAGAAGGAGCCGCACGTTTCCCGTTTGGGAAAAAGTTTCTGCCGAGAAAGGACACGATGACATGTCCCGTCCCTGAGAAAGCACAGATCCCTAGTGATGTTATGCCTGTGAATAGGCTGCCCAGGGAAGGTGAAGACCAGCAGCAGCTTTCAGTCTTAGCACCTTCCTTGTGGGAGAAGGAGCCGGACGTTTCCCTTTTGGGAAAAAGTCTCCGCCGAGAAAGGAGACGATGACATGTCCCGTCTCTGGGAAAGCACAGGTCCCAAGCGTTGCTGTGCTTATATAATAGGCTGCCCAGGGAAGGTGAAGAGCAGCAAGAGCTTTCAGTGCTGGCCCGTTCCTTGTGGCAGAAGGAGCCGGATGTTTCCCATTTGGGAAAAATACTCTGCCGAGAATGGACACGATGACATGTCCCGTCTCTGGGAAAGCACAGATCCCAATCGTTGCTGTGCCTCTGAATAGGCTGCCCAGGGAAGGTGAAGACCAGCAACAGGTTTCTGGGCTAGCACCTTCATTGTGGGAGAAGGAGCCGGACTTTTCACGTTTGGGAAAATGATTCTGCCGAGAAAGGACACGATGACATGTTCCGTCTCTGGGAAAGCACAGATCCCTAGTGATGTTATGCCTGTGAATAGGCTGCCAAGGGAAGGTGAAGACCAGCAGCACCTTTCAGGGCTGGCCCCTTCCTTGTGGCAGAAGGAGCCGGACGTTTCCCGTTTGGGAAAAATACTCTGAAGAGAAAGGACACAATGACATGTCCCGTCTCTGGGAAAGCACAGATCCCTAGCGTTTCTGTGCTTATTAATAGGCTGCCCAGGGAAGGTGAAGACCAGCAGCACCTTTCAGGGCTGGCCCCTTCCTTGTGGCAGAAGGAGCCGGACGTTTCCCTTTTGGAAAAAAGACTCTGCCGAGAAAGGACACTATCACATGTCCCGTTCCTGAGAAAGCACAGAATCCAAGCTCTGCGGTGCCTATGAATAGGGTGCCCAGGGAAGGTAAACACCAGCAAGAGCTTTCAGGGCTGGCCCCTTCCTTGTGGCAGAAGGAGCCGGACGTTTCCCGTTTGGGAAAAAGTCTCTGCCAAGAACGAACACGATGACATGTCCCGTCTCTGGGAAAGCACAGATCCCTAGTGTTTCTGTGCTTATTAATAGGCTGCCCAGGGAAGGTGAAGAGCAACAGCAGCTTTCAGGGCTGGCCCCTTCCTTGTGGGAGAAGGAGCCTGACGTTTCCCTTTTGGAAAAAAGACTCTGCCGAGAAAGGACACGATCACATGTCCCGTCCCTGAGAAAGCACAGAATCCAAGCTCTGCGGTGCCTATGAATAGGGTGCCCAGGGAAGGTAAAGACCAGCAAGATCTTTCAGGGCTGGCCCCTTCCTTGTGGCAGAAGGAGCCGGACGTTTCCCATTTGGGAAAAAGTCTCTGCCGAGAACGACCACGATGACATGTCCCGTCTCTGGGAAAGCACAGATCCCAAGCGCTGCTGTGCCTATGAATAGGGTGCACGGGGAAGGTGAAGAACAGCAACAGGTTTCTGGGCTAGCACCTTCCTTGTGGGAGAAGGAGACGGACGTTTCCCGTTTGGGAAAAAGGTTCTGCCGAGAAAGGACACGATGACATCTCCCGTCTCTGGGAAAGCACAGATCCGAAGCGCTGCTGTGCCTGTGAATAGGGTGCACAGGGAAGGTGAAGACCAGCAAGAGCTTTCAGGGCTAGCACCTTCATTGTGGGAGAAGGAGCCGGACGTTTCCCATTTTGGAAAAAGGCTCTGCCGAGAAAGGACACGATGACATGTACCGTCTCCGGGAAAGCACAGATCCCAAGCTTTGCTGTGCTTATTAATAGGCTGCCCAGGGAAGGTGAAGACCAGCAACAGCTTTCTGGGCTGGCCCCTTCCTTGTGGCAGAAGGAGCCGGACGTTTCCCGTTTGGGAAAAAGTCTCTGCCGAGAAAGGACACGATGACATCTCCCGTCTCTGGGAAAGCACAGATCCGAAGCGCTGCTGTGCCTGTGAAAAGGGTGCATGGCAAAGGTGAAGACCAGCAACAGCTTTCAGGGCTAGCACCTTCATTGTGGGAGAAGGAGCCGGACGCTTCCCGTTTGGGAAAAAGGCTCTGCCGAGAAAGGACACGATGACATGTCCCGTCTCTGGGAAAGCACAGATCCCAAGTGATGTTATGCCTGTGAATAGGCTGCCCAGGGAAGGTGACGAGCAGCAACAGCTTTCAGGGCTGGCCCCTTCCTTGTGGCAGAAGGAGCCGGACGTTTCCCGTTTGGGAAATAGTCTCTGCCGAGAACGAACACGATGACATGTCCCGTCTCTGGGAAAGCACAGATCCTAACCGCTGCTGTGCCTATGAATAGGGTGCACGGGGAAGGTGAAGAACAGCAACAGGTTTCTGGGCTAGCACCTTCCTTGTGGGAGAAGGAGCCGGACATTTCCCATTTTGGAAAAAGGTTCTGCCGGGAAAGGACACGATGACATGTCCCGTCCCTGGGAAAGCACAGATCCCAAGCGCTGCTGTGCTTAATAATAGGCTGCCCAGGGAAGGTGAAGACCAGCAACAGCTTTCAGGGCTAGCACCTTCATTGTGGGAGAAGGAGCCGGACGTTTCCCATTTGGGAAAAAGATTCTGCCGAGAAAGGACACGATGACATGTCCCGTCTCTGGGAAAGCAGAGATCCCTAGTGATGTTATGCCTGTGAATAGGCTGCCAAGGGAACGTGAAGACCAGCAGCACCTTTCAGGGCTGGCCCCTTCCTTGTGGCAGAATGAGCCGGACGTTTCCCGTTTGGGAAAAATACTCTGCCGAGAACGGACACGATGACATGTCCCGTGTCTGCGAAAGCACAGATCCCTAGTGATGTTATGCCTGTGAATACGCTGCCCAGGGAAGGTGAAGACCAGCAGCACCTTTCAGGGCTGGCCCCTTCCTTGTGGCAGAAGGAGCCAGACGTTTCCCGTTTGGGAAAAAGTCTCTGCCGAGAACGGACACGATGACATGTCCCGTCTCTGGGAAAGCACAAATCCCAACCCCTGCTGTGCCTATGAATAGGGTGCACGGGGAAGGTGAAGACCAGCAACAGCTTTCAGGGCTAGCCCCTTCCTTGTGGGAGAAAGAGCCGGACGTTTCCCATTTTGGAAAAAGGCTCCGCCGAGCAAGGACACGATGACATGTACCGTCTCTGGGAAAGCACAGATCCCAAGCGTTGCTGTGCTTATTAATAGGCTACCCAGGGAAGGTGAAGACCAGCAACAGCTTTCTGGGCTGGCCCCTTCCTTGTGGGAGAAGCCGCCGGACATTTCCCGTTTGGGAAAAAAGCTCTGCCGAGAAAGGACCCGATGACATCTCCCGTCCCTGAGAAAGCACAGATCCGAAGCGCTGCTGTGCCTGTGAATAGGGTGCACGGGAAAGGTGAAGAGCAGCAACAGGTTTCTGGGCTAGCACCTTCATTGTGGGAGAAGGAGCCGGACGTTTCCAGTTTGGGAAAAGGGTTCTGCCGGGAAAGGACACGATGACATGTCCCGTCTCTGGGAAAGCACAGATCCCAACCGCTGCTGTGCCTGTGAATAGGGGGCCAACGGAAGGTGAAGACCAGCAACAGCTTTCTGGGCTAGCACCTTCATTGTGGGAGAAGGAGCCGGACGTTTCCCGTTTGGGAAAAAGTCTCTGCCGAGAAAGGACACGATGACATGTCCCGTCTCTGGGAAAGCACAGGTCCCAAGCGTTGCTGTGCTTATTAATAGGCTGCCGAGGGAAGGTGAAGGCCAGCAAGAGCTTTCAGTGCTGGCCCGTTCCTTATGGCAGAAGGAGCCGGACGTTTCCCGTTTGGGAAAAAGTCTCTGCCGAGAACGGACACGATGACATGTCCCGTCTCTGGGAAAGGACAGATCCCAACCGCTGCTGTGCCTATGAAAAGGGTGCACGGGGAAGGTAAACACCAGCAAGAGCTTTTAGGGCTGGCCCCTTCCTTGTGGCAGAAGGAGCCGGACGTTTCCCGTTTTGCAAAAATACTCTGCCGAGAAAGGACACGATGACATGTCCCGTCTCTGGGAAAGCACAGATCCCAACCCCTGCTGTGCCTATGAATAGGGTGTACGGGGAAGGTGAAGACCAGCAACAGCTTTCTGGGCTAGCACTTTCATTGTGGGAGAAGGAGCCGGACGTTTCCCGTTTGGGAAAAAAGCTCTGCCGAGAACGGACACGATGACATGTCCCGTCTCTGGGAAAGCACAGGTCCCAAGCGTTGCTGTGCTTATTAATAACCTACCCAGGGAAGGTGAAGACCAGCAGCAGCTTTCAGGGCTGGCCCCTTCCTTGTGGGAGAAGGAGCCGGACGTTTCCCGTTTGGGAAAAATACTCTGCCGAGAAAGGACACGATGACATGTCCCATGTCTGGGAAAGCACAGATCCCTAGTGATGTTATGCCTGTGAATAGGCTGGCCAGGGAAGATGAAGACCAGCAGCAGCTTTCAGGGCTGGCCCCTTCCTTGTGGGAGAAGGAGCCGGATGTTTCCTCTTTGGGAAAAAGCTCTGCCGAGAACGGACACGATGACATGTCCCGTCTCTGGGAAAGCACAGATCCCAAGATTTGCTGTGCTTATTAATAGGCTGCCCAGGGAAGGTGAAGAGCAGCAACAGCTTTCTGGGCTAGCACCTTCATTGTGGGAGAAGGAGCCGGACGTTTCCCGTTTGGGAAAAAGTCTCTGCCGAGAAAGGACACGATGACATGTCCCGTCTCTGGGAAAGCACAGATCCCTAGTGATGTTATGCCGGTGAATAGGCTGCCCAGGGAAGGTGAAGACCAGCAGCACCTTTCAGGGCTGGCCCCTTCCTTGTGGCAGAAGGAGCCAGACGTTTCCCGTTTGGGAAAAAGTCTCTGCCGAGAACGGACACGATGACATGTCCCGTCTCTGGGAAAGCACAGATCCCAAGCGTTGCTGTGCTTATTAGTAGGCTGCCCAGGGAAGGTGAAGACCAGCAACAGCTTTCTGGGCTGGCCCCTTCGTTGTGGGAGAAGCAGCCGGACGTTTCCCGTTTGGGAAAAAAGCTCTGGCGAGAAAGGACCCGATGACATCTCCGTCCCTGGGAAAGCACAGATCCCAACCGCTGCTGTGCCTGTGAATAGGGTGCACGGGAAAGGTGAAGAGCAGCAACAGGTTTCTGGGCTAGCACCTTCATTGTGGGAGAAGGAGCCGGACGTTTCCCGTTTGGGAAAAAGGTTCTGCCGGGAAAGGACACGATGACATGTCCCGTGTCTGGGAAAGCACAGGTCCCAAGCGTTGCTGTGCTTATTAATAGGCTGCCCAGGGAAGGTGAAGACCAGCAACAGCTTTCAGGGCTGGCCCCTTCCTTGTGGGAGAAGGAGCCGAACGTTTCCTCTTTGGGAAAAAGCTCTGCCGAGAACGGACACGATGACATGTCCCGTCTCTGGGAAAGCACAGATCCCAAGACTTGCTGTGCTTATTAATAGGCTGCCCAGGGAAGGTGAAGAGCAGCAACAGCTTTCAGGGCTAGCACCTTCATTGTGGGAGAAGGAGCCGGACGTTTCCCGTTTGGGAAAAAGTCTCTGCCGAGAATGGACACGATGACATGTCCCGTCTCTGGGAAAGCACAGATCCCAACCACTGCTGTGCCTATGAATAGGGTGCCCAGGGAAGTTGAAGAGCAGCAACAGCTTTCAGGGCTGGCCCCTTCCTTGTGGCAGAAGGAGCCGGACGTTTCCCGTTTGGGAAAAAAGCTCTGCCGAGAACGGACACAATGACATGTCCCGTCTCTGGGAAAGCACAGAGCCCAACCGCTGCTGTGCCTATGAATAGGGTGCATGGGGAAGGTAAACACCAGCAAGAGCTTTTAGGGCTGGCCCCTTCCTTGTGGCAGAAGAAGCCGGACGTTTCCCGTTTTGCAAAAATACTGTGCCGAGAAAGGACACGATGACATGTCCCGTGTCTGGGAAAGCACAGATCCCTAGTGATGTTATGCCTGTGAATAGGCTGCCAAGGGAAGGTGAAGACCAGCAGCACCTTTCATGGCTGGCCCCTTCCTTGTGGCAGAAGGAGCCGGACGTTTCCCATTTTGGAAAAAGGCTCTGCCGAGAAAGGACACGATGACATGTCCCATCTCTGGGAAAGCACAGATCCCAAGCGTTGCTGTGCTTATTAATAGGCTGCCCAGGGAAGGTGAAGACCAGCAACAGCTTTCTGGGCTAGCACCTTCATTGTGGGAGAAGGAGCCGGACGTTTCCCGTTTGGGAAAAAGATTCTGCCGAGAAAGGACACGATGACATGTCCCGTCTCTGGGAAAGCACAGATCCCTAGTGATGTTATGCCTGTGAATAGGCTGCCAAGGGAACGTGAAGACCAGCAGCACCTTTCAGGGCTGGCCCCTTCCTTGTGGCAGAAGGAGCCGGACGTTTCCCGTTTGGGAAAAATACTCTGCCGAGAAAGGACACGATGACATGTCCCGTGTCTGGGAAAGCACAGATCCCTAGTGATGTTATGCCTGTGAATAGGCTGGCCAGGGAAGATGAAGACCAGCAGCAGCTTTCAGGGCTGGCCCCTTCCTTGTGGGAGAAGGAGCCGGATGTTTCCTCTTTGGGAAAAAGCTCTGCCGAGAACGGACACGATGACATGTCCCGTCTCTGGGAAAGCACAGATCCCAAGATTTGCTGTGCTTATTAATAGGCTGCCCAGGGAAGGTGAAGAGCAGCAACAGCTTTCTGGGCTAGCACCTTCATTGTGGGAGAAGGAGCCGGACGTTTCCCGTTTGGGAAAAAGTCTCTGCCGAGAAAGGACACGATGACATGTCCCATCTCTGGGAAAGCACAGATCCCTAGTGATGTTATGCCTGTGAATAGGCTGCCCAGGGAAGGTGAAGACCAGCAGCACCTTTCAGGGCTGGCCCCTTCCTTGTGGCAGAAGGAGCCAGACGTTTCCCGTTTGGGAAAAAGTCTCTGCCGAGAACGGACACGATGACATGTCCCGTCTCTGGGAAAGCACAGATCCCAACCCCTGCTGTGCCTATGAATAGGGTGCACGGGGAAGGTGAAGACCAGCAACAGCTTTCAGGGCTAGCCCCTTCATTGTCGGAGAAGGAGCCGGACGTTTCCTCTTTGGGAAAAAGGCTCTGCCGAGAAAGGACACGATGACATGTCCCGTCTCTGGGAAAGCACAGAGCCCAACCGCTGCTGTGCCTATGAATAGGGTGCATGGGGAAGGTAAACACCAGCAAGAGCTTTTAGGGCTGGCCCCTTCCTTGTGGCAGAAGGAGCCGGACGTTTCCCGTTTTGCAAAAATACTCTGCCGAGAAAGGACACGATGACATGTCCCGTGTCTGGGAAAGCACAGATCCCTAGTGATGTTATGCCTGTGAATAGGCTGCCAAGGGAAGGTGAAGACCAGCAGCACCTTTCATGGCTGGCCCCTTCCTTGTGGCAGAAGGAGCCGGACGTTTCCCATTTTGGAAAAAGGCTCTGCCGAGAAAGGACACGATGACATGTCCCATCTCTGGGAAAGCACAGATCCCAAGCGTTGCTGTGCTTATTAATAGGCTGCCCAGGGAAGGTGAAGACCAGCAACAGCTTTCTGGGCTAGCACCTTCATTGTGGGAGAAGGAGCCGGACGTTTCCCGTTTGGGAAAAAGATTCTGCCGAGAAAGGACACGATGACATGTCCCGTCTCTGGGAAAGCACAGATCCCTAGTGATGTTATGCCTGTGAATAGGCTGCCAAGGGAACGTGAAGACCAGCAGCAGCTTTCAGGGCTGGCCCCTTCCTTGTGGCAGAAGGAGCCGGACGTTTCCCGTTTGGGAAAAATACTCTGCCGAGAAAGGACACGATGACATGTCCCGTGTCTGGGAAAGCACAGATCCCTAGTGATGTTATGCCTGTGAATAGGCTGGCCAGGGAAGATGAAGACCAGCAGCAGCTTTCAGGGCTGGCCCCTTCCTTGTGGGAGAAGGAGCCGGATGTTTCCTCTTTGGGAAAAAGCTCTGCCGAGAACGGACACGATGACATGTCCCGTCTCTGGGAAAGCACAGATCCCAAGATTTGCTGTGCTTATTAATAGGCTGCCCAGGGAAGGTGAAGAGCAGCAACAGCTTTCTGGGCTAGCACCTTCATTGTGGGAGAAGGAGCCGGACGTTTCCCGTTTGGGAAAAAGTCTCTGCCGAGAAAGGACACGATGACATGTCCCGTCTCTGGGAAAGCACAGATCCCTAGTGATGTTATGCCTGTGAATAGGCTGCCCAGGAAAGGTGAAGACCAGCAGCACCTTTCAGGGCTGGCCCCTTCCTTGTGGCAGAAGGAGCCAGACGTTTCCCGTTTGGGAAAAAGTCTCTGCCGAGAACGGACACGATGACATGTCCCGTCTCTGGGAAAGCACAGATCCCAACCCCTGCTGTGCCTATGAATAGGGTGCATGGGGAAGGTGAAGACCAGCAACAGCTTTCAGGGCTAGCCCCTTCATTGTCGGAGAAGGAGCCGGACGTTTCCCATTTTGGAAAAAGGCTCCGCCGAGAAAGGACACGATGACATGTACCGTCTCTGGGAAAGCACAGATCCCAAGCGTTGCTGTGCTTATTAATAGGCTGCCCAGGGAAGGTGAAGACCAGCAACAGCTTTCTGGGCTGGCCCCTTCGTTGTGGGAGAAGGAGCCGGACGTTTCCTCTTTGGGAAAAAAGCTCTGCCGAGAAAGCACCCGATGACATCTCCGTCCCTGGGAAAGCACAGATCCCAACCGCTGCTGTGCCTGTGAATAGGGTGCACGGGAAAGGTGAAGAGCAGCAACAGGTTTCTGGGCTAGCACCTTCATTGTGGGAGAAGGAGCCGGACGTTTCCCATTTGGGAAAAAGGTTCTGCCGGGAAAGGACACGATGACATGTCCCGTGTCTGGGAAAGCACAGGTCCCAAGCGTTGCTGTGCTTATTAATAGGCTGCCCAGGGAAGGTGAAGACCAGCAACAGCTTTCAGGGCTGGCCCCTTCCTTGTGGGAGAAGGAGCCAAACGTTTCCTCTTTGGGAAAAAGCTCTGCCGAGAACGGACACGATGACATGTCCCGTCTCTGGGAAAGCACAGATCCCAAGATTTGCTGTGCTTATTAATAGGCTGCCCAGGGAAGGTGAAGAGCAGCAACAGCTTTCAGGGCTAGCACCTTCATTGTGGGAGAAGGAGCCGGACGTTTCCCGTTTCGGAAAAAGTCTCTGCTGAGAATGGACACGATGACATGTCCCGTCTCTGGGAAAGCACAGATCCCAACCACTGCTGTGCCTATGAATAGGGTGCCCAGGGAAGGTGAAGAGCAGCAACAGCTTTCAGGGCTGGCCCCTTCCTTGTGGCAGAAGGAGCCGGACGTTTCCCGTTTGGGAAAAAAGCTCTGCCGAGAATGGACACGATGACATGTCCCGTCTCTGGGAAAGCACAGAGCCCAACCGCTGCTGTGCCTATGAATAGGGTGCATGGGGAAGGTAAACACCAGCAAGAGCTTTTAGGGCTGGCCCCTTCCTTGTGGCAGAAGGAGCCGGACGTTTCCCGTTTTGCAAAAATACTCTGCCGAGAAAGGACACGATGACATGTCCCGTGTCTGGGAAAGCACAGATCCCTAGTGATGTTATGCCTGTGAATAGGCTGCCAAGGGAAGGTGAAGACCAGCAGCACCTTTCATGGCTGGCCCCTTCCTTGTGGCAGAAGGAGCCGGACGTTTCCCATTTTGGAAAAAGGCTCTGCCGAGAAAGGACACGATGACATGTCCCATCTCTGGGAAAGCACAGATCCCAAGCGTTGCTGTGCTTATTAATAGGCTGCCCAGGGAAGGTGAAGACCAGCAACAGCTTTCTGGGCTAGCACCTTCATTGTGGGAGAAGGAGCCGGACGTTTCCCGTTTGGGAAAAAGATTCTGCCGAGAAAGGACACGATGACATGTCCCGTCTCTGGGAAAGCACAGATCCCTAGTGATGTTATGCCTGTGAATAGGCTGCCAAGGGAACGTGAAGACCAGCAGCACCTTTCAGGGCTGGCCCCTTCCTTGTGGCAGAAGGAGCCGGACGTTTCCCGTTTGGGAAAAATACTCTGCCGAGAAAGGACACGATGACATGTCCCGTGTCTGGGAAAGCACAGATCCCTAGTGATGTTATGCCTGTGAATAGGCTGGCCAGGGAAGATGAAGACCAGCAGCAGCTTTCAGGGCTGGCCCCTTCCTTGTGGGAGAAGGAGCCGGATGTTTCCTCTTTGGGAAAAAGCTCTGCCGAGAACGGACACGATGACATGTCCCGTCTCTGGGAAAGCACAGATCCCAAGATTTGCTGTGCTTATTAATAGGCTGCCCAGGGAAGGTGAAGAGCAGCAACAGCTTTCAGGGCTAGCACCTTCATTGTGGGAGAAGGAGCCGGACGTTTCCCGTTTGGGAAAAAGTCTCTGCCGAGAAAGGACACGATGACATGTCCCGTGTCTGGGAAAGCACAGGTCCCAAGCGTTGCTGTGCTCATTAATAGGCTGCCCAGGGAAGGTGAAGGCCAGCAAGAGCTTTCAGTGCTGGCCCGTTCCTTGTGGCAGAAGGAGCCGGACGTTTCCCGTTTGGGAAAAATACTCTGCCGAGAATGGACACGATGACATGTCCCGTGTCTGGGAAAGCACAGATCCCAATCGATGTTGTGCCTCTGAATAGGCTGCCCAGGGAAGGTGAAGAGCAGCAACAGCTTTCAGGGCTGGCCCCTTCCTTGTGGCAGAAGGAGCCGGACGTTTCCCGTTTGGGAAAAAGTCTCTGCCGAGAAAGGACACGATGACATGTCCCGTGTCTGGGAAAGCACAGATCCCAAGCGTTGCTGTGCTTATTAATAGGCTGCCCAGGGAAGGTGAAGACCAGCAACAGCTTTCTGGGCTAGCACCTTCATTGTGGGAGAAGGAGCCGGACGTTTCCCTTTTGGGAAAAAGATTCTGCCGAGAAAGGACACGATGACATGTCCCGTCTCTGGGAAAGCACAGATCCCTAGTGATGTTATGCCTGTGAATAGGCTGCCAAGGGAACATGAAGACCAGCAGCAACTTTCAGGGCTGGCCCCTTCCTTGTGGGAGAAGGAGCCGGACGTTTCCCATTTGGGAAAAAAACTCTGCCGAGAAAGGACACGATGACATGTCCCGTCTCTGGGAAAGCACAGATCCCAACCGCTGCTGTGCCTATGAATAGGGTGTACGGGGAATGTGCAGACCAGCAACAGCTTTCTGGGCTAGCACTTTCATTGTGGGAGAAGGAGCCGGACGTTTAACGTTTGCGAAAATGATTCTGCCGAGAAAGGACACGATGACATGTTCCGTCTCTGGGAAAGCACAGATCCCAACCGCTGCTGTGCCGATGAAAAGGGTGCATGGGGAAGGTGAAGACCAGCAGCACCTTTCAGGGCTGGCCCCTTCCTTGTGGCAGAAGGAGCTGGACGTTTCCCGTTTTGCAAAAATACTCTGCCGAGAAAGGACACGATGACATCTTCCGTTTCTGAGAAAGCACAGATCGGAAGCGCTGCTGTGCCTGTGAATAGGGTGCACGGGAAAGGTGAAGACCAGCAACAGCTTTCAGGGCTAGCACCTTCATTGTGGGAGAAGGAGCCGGACATTTCCCATTTTGGAAAAAGGCTCTGCCGAGAAAGGACAGGATGACATGTCCCGTGTCTGGGAAAGCATAGATCCCAAGTGATGTTATGCCTGTGAATAGGCTGCCCAGGGAAGGTGAAGACCAGCAACAGCTTTCTGGGCTAGCACCTTCCTTGTGGCAGAAGGAGCCGGACGTTTCCCGTTTTGCAAAAATACTCTGCCGAGAAAGGACACGATGACATGTACCGTCTCTGGGAAAGCACAGGTACCAAGCGCTGCTGTGCCTATGAATAGGGTGCATGGGGAAGGTGAAGACCAGCAGCACCTTTCAGGGCTGGCCCCTTCCTTGTGGCAGAAGGAGCCGGACGTTTCCCGTTTGGGAAAAATACTCTGCCGAGAAAGGACACGATGACATGTCCCGTCTCTGGGAAAGCACAGATCCCTAGCGTTTCTGTGCTTATTAATAGGCTGCCCAGGGAAGGTAAACACCAGCAGCAGCTTTCAGGGCTGGCCCCTTCCTTGTGGGAGAAGGAGCCGGACGTTTCCCTTTTGGAAAAAAGACTCTGCCGAGAAAGGACACGATCACATGTCCCGTCCCTGAGAAAGCACAGAATCCAAGCTCTGCGGTGCCTATGAATAGGGTGCCCAGGGAAGGTAAAGACCAGCAAGATCTTTCAGGGCTGGCCCCTTCCTTGTGGCAGAAGGAGCCGGACGTTTCCCATTTGGGAAAAAGTCTCTGCCGAGAACGAACACGATGACATGTCCCGTCTCTGGGAAAGCACAGATCCCAACCGCTGCTGTGCCTATGAATAGGGTGCACGGGGAAGGTGAAGAACAGCAACAGGTTTCTGGGCTAGCACCTTCCTTGTGGGAGAAGGAGACGGACGTTTCCCGTTTGGGAAAAATATTCTGCCGGGAAAGGACACGATGACATGTCCCGTCCCTGGGAAAGCACAGATCCCAAGCGCTGCTGTGCTTATTAATAGGCTGCCCGGGGAAGGTGAAGACCAGCAACAGCTTTCAGGGCTAGCACCTTCCTTGTGGGAGAAGGAGCCGGACGTTTCCCGTTTGGGAAAAAAGCTCTGCCGAGAAAGGACACGATGACATCTCCCGTCTCTGGGAAAGCACAGATCCGAAGCGCTGCTGTGCCTGTGAATAGGGTGCACGGGGAAGGTGAAGACCAGCAAGAGCTTTCAGGGCTAGCACCTTCATTGTGGGAGAAGGAGCCGGACGTTTCCCATTTTGGAAAAAGGCTCTGCCGAGAAAGGACACGATGACATGTCCCGTGTCTGGGAAAGCACAGATCCCTAGTGATGTTATGCCTGTGAATAGGCTGGCCAGGGAAGATGAAGACCAGCAGCAGCTTTCAGGGCTGGCCCCTTCCTTGTGGGAGAAGGAGCCGGATGTTTCCTCTTTGGGAAAAAGCTCTGCCGAGAACGGACACGATGACATGTCCCGTCTCTGGGAAAGCACAGATCCCAAGATTTGCTGTGCTTATTAATAGGCTGCCCAGGGAAGGTGAAGAGCAGCAACAGCTTTCTGGGCTAGCACCTTCATTGTGGGAGAAGGAGCCGGACGTTTCCCGTTTGGGAAAAAGTCTCTGCCGAGAAAGGACACGATGACATGTCCCGTCTCTGGGAAAGCACAGATCCCTAGTGATGTTATGCCTGTGAATAGGCTGCCCAGGGAAGGTGAAGACCAGCAGCACCTTTCAGGGCTGGCCCCTTCCTTGTGGCAGAAGGAGCCAGACGTTTCTCGTTTGGGAAAAAGTCTCTGCCGAGAACGGACACGATGACATGTCCCGTCTCTGGGAAAGCACAGATCCCAACCCCTGCTGTGCCTATGAATAGGGTGCACGGGGAAGGTGAAGACCAGCAACAGCTTTCAGGGCTAGCCCCTTCATTGTCGGAGAAGGAGCCGGACGTTTCCCATTTTGGAAAAAGGCTCCGCCGAGAAAGTACACGATGACATGTACCGTCTCTGGGAAAGCACAGATCCCAAGCGTTGCTGTGCTTATTAATAGGCTGCCCAGGGAAGGTGAAGACCAGCAACAGCTTTCTGGGCTGGCCCCTTCGTTGTGGGAGAAGCAGCCGGACGTTTCCCGTTTGGGAAAAAAGCTCTGCCGAGAAAGGACCCGATGACATCTCCGTCCCTGGGAAAGCACAGATCCCAACCGCTGCTGTCCCTGTGAATAGGGTGCACGGGAAAGGTGAAGAGCAGCAACAGGTTTCTGGGCTAGCACCTTCATTGTGGGAGAAGGAGCCGGACGTTTCCCGTTTGGGAAAAAGGTTCTGCCGGGAAAGGACACGATGACATGTCCCGTGTCTGGGAAAGCACAGGTCCCAAGCGTTGCTGTGCTTATAAATAGGCTGCCCAGGGAAGGTGAAGACCAGCAACAGCTTTCAGGGCTGGCCCCTTCCTTGTGGGAGAAGGAGCCGAACGTTTCCTCTTTGGGAAAAAGCTCTGCCGAGAACGGACACGATGACATGTCCCGTCTCTGGGAAAGCACAGATCCCAAGACTTGCTGTGCTTATTAATAGGCTGCCCAGGGAAGGTGAAGAGCAGCAACAGCTTTCAGGGCTAGCACCTTCATTGTGGGAGAAGGAGCCGGACGTTTCCCGTTTGGGAAAAAGTCTCTGCCGAGAATGGACACGATGACATGTCCCGTCTCTGGGAAAGCACAGATCCCAACCACTGCTGTGCCTATGAATAGGGTGCCCAGGGAAGGTGAAGAGCAGCAACAGCTTTCAGGGCTGGCCCCTTCCTTGTGGCAGAAGGAGCCGGACGTTTCCCGTTTGGGAAAAAAGCTCTGCCGAGAACGGACACGATGACATGTCCCGTCTCTGGGAAAGCACAGAGCCCAACCGCTGCTGTGCCTATGAATAGGGTGCATGGGGAAGGTAAACACCAGCAAGAGCTTTTAGGGCTGGCCCCTTCCTTGTGGCAGAAGGAGCCGGACGTTTCCCGTTTTGCAAAAATACTCTGCCGAGAAAGGACACGATGACATGTCCCGTGTCTGGGAAAGCACAGATCCCTAGTGATGTTATGCCTGTGAATAGGCTGCCAAGGGAAGGTGAAGACCAGCAGCACCTTTCATGGCTGGCCCCTTCCTTGTGGCAGAAGGAGCCGGACGTTTCCCATTTTGGAAAAAGGCTCTGCCGAGAAAGGACACGATGACATGTCCCATCTCTGGGAAAGCACAGATCCCAAGCGTTGCTGTGCTTATTAATAGGCTGCCCAGGGAAGGTGAAGACCAGCAACAGCTTTCTGGGCTAGCACCTTCATTGTGGGAGAAGGAGCCGGACGTTTCCCGTTTGGGAAAAAGATTCTGCCGAGAAAGGACACGATGACATGTCCCGTCTCTGGGAAAGCACAGATCCCTAGTGATGTTATGCCTGTGAATAGGCTGCCAAGGGAACGTGAAGACCAGCAGCACCTTTCAGGGCTGGCCCCTTCCTTGTGGCAGAAGGAGCCGGACGTTTCCCGTTTGGGAAAAATACTCTGCCGAGAAAGGACACGATGACATGTCCCGTGTCTGGGAAAGCACAGATCCCTAGTGATGTTATGCCTGTGAATAGGCTGGCCAGGGAAGATGAAGACCAGCAGCAGCTTTCAGGGCTGGCCCCTTCCTTGTGGGAGAAGGAGCCGGATGTTTCCTCTTTGGGAAAAAGCTCTGCCGAGAACGGACAGGATGACATGTCCCGTCTCTGGGAAAGCACAGATCCCAAGATTTGCTGTGCTTATTAATAGGCTGCCCAGGGAAGGTGAAGAGCAGCAACAGCTTTCTGGGCTAGCACCTTCATTGTGGGAGAAGGAGCCGGACGTTTCCCGTTTGGGAAAAAGTCTCTGCCGAGAAAGGACACGATGACATGTCCCGTCTCTGGGAAAGCACAGGTCCCAAGCGTTGCTGTGCTCATTAATAGGCTGCCCAGGGAAGGTGAAGGCCAGCAAGAGCTTTCAGTGCTGGCCCGTTCCTTGTGGCAGAAGGAGCCGGACGTTTCCCGTTTGGGAAAAATACTCTGCCGAGAATGGACACGATGACATGTCCCGTGTCTGGGAAAGCACAGATCCCAATCGATGTTGTGCCTCTGAATAGGCTGCCCAGGGAAGGTGAAGAGCAGCAACAGCTTTCTGGGCTAGCACTTTCATTGTGGGAGAAGGAGCCGGACGTTTAACGTTTGCGAAAATGATTCTGCCGAGAAAGGACACGATGACATGTTCCGTCTCTGGGAAAGCACAGATCCCAACCGCTGCTGTGCCGATGAAAAGGGTGCATGGGGAAGGTGAAGACCAGCAACAGCTTTTAGGGCTGGCCCCTTCCTTGTGGCAGAAGGAGCTGGACGTTTCCCGTTTTGCAAAAATACTCTGCCGAGAAAGGACACGATGACATCTTCCGTTTCTGAGAAAGCACAGATCGGAAGCGCTGCTGTGCCTGTGAATAGGGTGCACGGGAAAGGTGAAGACCAGCAACAGCTTTCAGGGCTAGCACCTTCATTGTGGGAGAAGGAGCCGGACATTTCCCATTTTGGAAAAAGGCTCTGCCGAGAAAGGACAGGATGACATGTCCCGTGTCTGGGAAAGCATAGATCCCAAGTGATGTTATGCCTGTGAATAGGCTGCCCAGGGAAGGTGAAGACCAGCAACAGCTTTCTGGGCTAGCACCTTCCTTGTGGCAGAAGGAGCCGGACGTTTCCCGTTTTGCAAAAATACTCTGCCGAGAAAGGACACGATGACATGTACCGTCTCTGGGAAAGCACAGGTACCAAGCGCTGCTGTGCCTATGAATAGGGTGCATGGGGAAGGTGAAGACCAGCAGCACCTTTCAGGGCTGGCCCCTTCCTTGTGGCAGAAGGAGCCGGACGTTTCCCGTTTGGGAAAAATACTCTGCCGAGAAAGGACACGATGACATGTCCCGTCTCTGGGAAAGCACAGATCCCTAGCGTTTCTGTGCTTATTAATAGGCTGCCCAGGGAAGGTAAACACCAGCAGCAGCTTTCAGGGCTGGCCCCTTCCTTGTGGGAGAAGGAGCCGGACGTTTCCCTTTTGGAAAAAAGACTCTGCCGAGAAAGGACACGATCACATGTCCCGTCCCTGAGAAAGCACAGAATCCAAGCTCTGCGGTGCCTATGAATAGGGTGCCCAGGGAAGGTAAAGACCAGCAAGATCTTTCAGGGCTGGCCCCTTCCTTGTGGCAGAAGGAGCCGGACGTTTCCCATTTGGGAAAAAGTCTCTGCCGAGAACGAACACGATGACATGTCCCGTCTCTGGGAAAGCACAGATCCCAACCGCTGCTGTGCCTATGAATAGGGTGCACGGGGAAGGTGAAGAACAGCAACAGGTTTCTGGGCTAGCACCTTCCTTGTGGGAGAAGGAGACGGACGTTTCCCGTTTGGGAAAAATATTCTGCCGGGAAAGGACACGATGACATGTCCCGTCCCTGGGAAAGCACAGATCCCAAGCGCTGCTGTGCTTATTAATAGGCTGCCCGGGGAAGGTGAAGACCAGCAACAGCTTTCAGGGCTAGCACCTTCCTTGTGGGAGAAGGAGCCGGACGTTTGCCGTTTGGGAAAAAAGCTCTGCCGAGAAAGGACACGATGACATGTCCCGTCTCTGGGAAAGCACAGGTCCCAAGCGTTGCTGTGCTCATTAATAGGCTGCCCAGGGAAGGTGAAGGCCAGCAAGAGCTTTCAGTGCTGGCCCGTTCCTTGTGGCAAAAGGAGCCGGACGTTTCCCGTTTGGGAAAAATACTCTGCCGAGAATGGACACGATGACATGTCCCGTGTCTGGGAAAGCACAGATCCCAATCGATGTTGTGCCTCTGAATAGGCTGCCCAGGGAAGGTGAAGAGCAGCAACAGCTTTCAGGGCTGGCCCCTTCCTTGTGGCAGAAGGAGCCGGACGTTTCCCGTTTGGGAAAAAGTCTCTGCCGAGTAAGGACACGATGACATGTCCCGTGTCTGGGAAAGCACAGATCCCAAGCGTTGCTGTGGTTATTAATAGGCTGCCCAGGGAAGGTGAAGACCAGCAACAGCTTTCTGGGCTAGCACCTTCATTGTGGGAGAAGGAGCCGGACGTTTCCCGTTTGGGAAAAAGATTCTGCCGAGAAAGGACACGATGACATCTCCCGTGTCTGGGAAAGCACAGATCCCTAGTGATGTTATGCCTGAGAATAGGCTGCCAAGGGAACGTGAAGACCAGCAGCAACTTTCAGGGCTGGCCCCTTCCTTGTGGCAGAAGGAGCCGGACGTTTCCCGTTTGGGAAAAATACTCTGCCGAGAAAGGACACGATGACATGTCCCGTCTCTGGGAAAGCACAGATCCCTAGTGATGTTATGCCTGTGAATAGGCTGCCCAGGGAAGGTGAAGAGCAGCAGCAGCTTTCAGGGCTGGCCCCTTCCTTGTGGCAGAAGGAGCCAGACGTTCCCCGTTTGGGAAAAAGTCTCTGCCGAGAACGGACACGATGACATGTCCTGTCTCTGGGAAAGCACAGATCCCAACCGCTGCTGTGCCAATGAATAGGGTGCACGGGGAAGGTAAACACCAGCAAGAGCTTTTAGGGCTGACCCCTTCCTTGTGGGAGACGGAGCCGGACGTTTCCCGTTTTGCAAAAATACCCTGCCGAGAAAGGACACGATGACATGTACCGTCTCTGAGAAAGCACAGATCCCAAGCGTTGCTGTGCTTATTAATAGGCTGCCCAGGGAAGGTGAAGACCAGCAACAGCTTTCTGGGCTAGCACCTTCATTGTGGGAGAAGGAGCCGGACGTTTCCCGTTTGGGAAAAAGATTCTGCCGAGAAAGGACACGATGACATGTCCCGTGTCTGGGAAAGCACAGATCCCTAGTGATGTTATGCCTGTGAATAGGCTGCCAAGGGAACGTGAAGACCAGCCGCAACTTTCAGGGCTGGCCCCTTCCTTGTGGCAGAAGGAGCCGGACGTTTCCCGTTTGGGAAAAATACTCTGCCGAGAAAGGACACGATGACATGTCCCGTGTCTGGAAGAGCACAGATCCCTAGTGATGTTATGCCTGTGAATAGGCTGGCCAGGGAAGGTGAAGACCAGCAGCAGCTTTCAGGGCTGGCCCCTTCCTTGTGGCAGAAGGAGCCAGACGTTTCCCGTTTGGGAAAAAGTCTCTGCCGAGAAAGGACACGATGACATGTCCTGTCTCTGGGAAAGCACAGATCCCAACCGCTGCTGTGCCTATGAATAGGGTGCACGGGGAATGTGCAGACCAGCAACAGCTTTCTGGGCTAGCACTTTCATTGTGGGAGAAGGAGCCGGACGTTTCCCGTTTGGGATAAAAGCTGTGCCGAGAACGGACACGATGACATGTCCCGTCTCTGGGAAAGCACAGGTCCCAAGCGTTGCTGTGCTTATTAATAACCTACCCAGGGAAGGTGAGGACCAGCAACAGCTTTCTGGGCTAGCACTTTCATTGTGGGAGAAGGAGCCGGACGTTTCCCGTTTGGGAAAAAAGCTCTGCCGAGAAAGGACACGATCACATGTCCCGTCCCTGAGAAAGCACAGAATCCAAGCTCTGCGGTGCCTATGAATAGGGTGCCCAGGGAAGGTAAAGATCAGCAAGAGCTTTCAGGGCTGGCCCCTTCCTTGTGCCAGAAGGAGCCGGACGTTTCCCATTTCGGAAGAACACTCTGCTGAGAACGGACACGATGACATGTACCGTCCCTGGGAAAGCATAGAACCCAAGCACTGCTGTGCCTCTGAATAGGCTGCCCAGGGAAGGTGAAGACCAGCAAGAGCTTTCAGGGCTGGCCCCTTCCTTGTGGAGAAGGAGCCGGACGTTTCCTCTTTGGGAAAAAGCTCTGCCGAGAACGGACACGATGACATGTCCCGTCTCTGGGAAAGCACAGATCCCAAGATTTGTTGTGCTTATTAATAGGCTGCCCAGGGAAGGAGAAGACCAGCAACAGCTTTCTGGGCTAGCACCTTCATTGTGGGAGAAGGAGCCGGACGTTTCCCGTTTGGGAAAAAGTCTCTGCCGAGAAAGGACACGATGACATGTCCCGTCTCTGGGAAAGCACAGGTCCCAAGCGTTGCTGTGCTTATTAATAGGCTGCCCAGGGAAGGTGAAGGCCAGCAAGAGCTTTCAGTGCTGGCCCGTTCCTTGTGGCAGAAGGAGCCGGACGTTTCCCATTTGGGAATAATACTCTGCCGAGAATGGACACGATGACATGTCCCGTCTCTGGGAAAGCATAGATCCCAATCGTTGCTGTGCCTCTGAATAGGCTGCCCAGGGAAGGTGAAGAGCAGCAACAGCTTTCAGGGCTGGCCCCTTCCTTGTGGCAGAAGGAGCCAGACGTTTCCCGTTTGGGAAAAAGTCTCTGCCGAGAACGGACACGATGACATGTCCCGTCTCTGGGAAAGCACAGACCCCAACCGCTGCTGTGCCTATGAATAGGGTGCATGGGGAAGGTAAACACCAGCAAGAGCTTTTAGGGCTGGCCCCTTCCTTGTGGGAGAAGGAGCCGGACGTTTCCCGTTTTGCAAAAATACTCTGCCGAGAAAGGACACGATGACATGTCCCGTGTCTGGGAAAGCACAGGTCCCTAGTGATGTTATGCCTGTGAATAGGCTGCCAAGGGAAGGTGAAGACCAGCAGCAACTTTCAGGGCTGGCCCCTTCCTTGTGGCAGAAGGAGCCGGACGTTTCCCATTTTGGAAAAAGGCTCTGCCGAGAAAGGACACGATGACATGTCCCATCTCTGGGAAAGCACAGATCCCAAGCGTTGCTGTGCTTATTAATAGGCTGCCCAGGGAAGGTGAAGACCAGCAACAGCTTTCTGGGCTAGCACCTTCATTGTGGGAGAAGGAGCCGGACGTTTCCCGTTTGGGAAAAAGATTCTGCCGAGAAAGGACACGATGACATGTCCCGTCTCTGGGAAAGCACAGATCCCTAGTGATGTTATGCCTGTGAATAGGCTGCCAAGGGAACGTGAAGACCAGCAGCACCTTTCAGGGCTGGCCCCTTCCTTGTGGCAGAAGGAGCCGGACGTTTCCCGTTTGGGAAAAATACTCTGCCGAGAAAGGACACGATGACATGTCCCGTGTCTGGGAAAGCACAGATCCCTAGTGATGTTATGCCTGTGAATAGGCTGGCCAGGGAAGATGAAGACCAGCAGCAGCTTTCAGGGCTGGCCCCTTCCTTGTGGGAGAAGGAGCCGGATGTTTCCTCTTTGGGAAAAAGCTCTGCCGAGAACGGACACGATGACATGTCCCGTCTCTGGGAAAGCACAGATCCCAAGATTTGCTGTGCTTATTAATAGGCTGCCCAGGGAAGGTGAAGAGCAGCAACAGCTTTCTGGGCTAGCACCTTCATTGTGGGAGAAGGAGCCGGACGTTTCCCGTTTGGGAAAAAGTCTCTGCCGAGAAAGGACACGATGACATGTCCCGTCTCTGGGAAAGCACAGGTCCCAAGCGTTGCTGTGCTCATTAATAGGCTGCCCAGGGAAGGTGAAGGCCAGCAAGAGCTTTCAGTGCTGGCCCGTTCCTTGTGGCAGAAGGAGCCGGACGTTTCCCGTTTGGGAAAAATACTCTGCCGAGAATGGACACGATGACATGTCCCGTGTCTGGGAAAGCACAGATCCCAATCGATGTTGTGCCTCTGAATAGGCTGCCCAGGGAAGGTGAAGAGCAGCAACAGCTTTCTGGGCTAGCACTTTCATTGTGGGAGAAGGAGCCGGACGTTTAACGTTTGCTAAAATGATTCTGCCGAGAAAGGACACGATGACATGTTCCGTCTCTGGGAAAGCACAGATCCCAACCGCTGCTGTGCCGATGAAAAGGGTGCATGGGGAAGGTGAAGACCAGCAACAGCTTTTAGGGCTAGCCCCTTCCTTGTGGCAGAAGGAGCTGGACGTTTCCCGTTTTGCAAAAATACTCTGCCGAGAAAGGACACGATGACATCTTCCGTTTCTGAGAAAGCACAGATCGGAAGCGCTGCTGTGCCTATGAATAGGGTGCACGGGAAAGGTGAAGACCAGCAACAGCTTTCAGGGCTAGCACCTTCATTGTGGGAGAAGGAGCCGGACATTTCCCATTTTGGAAAAAGGCTCTGCCGAGAAAGGACAGGATGACATGTCCCGTGTCTGGGAAAGCATAGATCCCAAGTGATGTTATGCCTGTGAATAGGCTGCCCAGGGAAGGTGAAGACCAGCAACAGCTTTCTGGGCTAGCACCTTCCTTGTGGCAGAAGGAGCCGGACGTTTCCCGTTTTGCAAAAATACTCTGCCGAGAAAGGACACGATGACATGTACCGTCTCTGGGAAAGCACAGGTACCAAGCGCTGCTGTGCCTATGAATAGGGTGCATGGGGAAGGTGAAGACCAGCAGCACCTTTCAGGGCTGGCCCCTTCCTTGTGGCAGAAGGAGCCGGACGTTTCCCGTTTGGGAAAAATACTCTGCCGAGAAAGGACACGATGACATGTCCCGTCTCTGGGAAAGCACAGATCCCAACCGCTGCTGTGCCTATGAATAGGGTGCACGGGGAAGGTGAAGAACAGCAACAGGTTTCTGGGCTAGCACCTTCCTTGTGGGAGAAGGAGACGGACGTTTCCCGTTTGGGAAAAATATTCTGCCGGGAAAGGACACGATGACATGTCCCGTCCCTGGGAAAGCACAGATCCGAAGCGCTGCTGTGCCTGTGAATAGGGTGCACGGGGAAGGTGAAGACCAGCAAGAGCTTTCAGGGCTAGCACCTTCATTGTGGGAGAAGGAGCCGGACGTTTCCCGTTTGGGAAAAAGGCTCTGCCGAGAAAGGACACGATGACATGTCCCGTCTCTGGGAAAGCACAGATCCCAAACTTTGCTGTGCTTATTAATAGGCTGCCCAGGGAAGGTGAAGACCAGCAACAGCTTTCTGGGCTAGCACCTTCCTTGTGGCAGAAGGAGCCGGACGTTTCCCGTTTTGCAAAAATACTCTGCCGAGAAAGGACACGATGACATGTCCCGTCTCTGGGAAAGCACAGATCCCTAGTGATGTTATGCCTGTGAATAGGCTGCCAAGGGAAGGTGAAGACCAGCAGCACCTTTCAGGGCTGGCCCCTTCCTTGTGGCAGAAGGAGCCAGACGTTTCCCGTTTGGGAAAAAGTCTCTGCCGAGAACGGACACGATGACATGTCCCGTCTCTGGGAAAGCACAGATCCCAACCCCTGCTGTGCCTATGAATAGGGTGCACGGGGAAGGTGAAGACCAGCAACAGCTTTCAGGGCTAGCCCCTTCATTGTCGGAGAAGGAGCCGGACGTTTCCCATTTTGGAAAAAGGCTCCGCCGAGAAAGGACACGATGACATGTACCGTCTCTGGGAAAGCACAGATCCCAAGCGTTGCTGTGCTTATTAATAGGCTGCCCAGGGAAGGTGAAGACCAGCAACAGCTTTCTGGGCTGGCCCCTTCGTTGTGGGAGAAGCAGCCGGACGTTTCCCGTTTGGGAAAAAAGCTCTGCCGAGAAAGGACCCGATGACATCTCCCGTCCCTGAGAAAGCACAGATCCGAAGCGCTGCTGTGCCTGTGAATAGGGTGCACGGGAAAGGTGAAGAGCAGCAACAGGTTTCTGGGCTAGAACCTTCATTGTGGGAGAAGGAGCCGGACGTTTCCCGTTTGGGAAAAAGGTTCTGCCGGGAAAGGACACGATGACATGTCCCGTGTCTGGGAAAGCACAGGTCCCAAGCGTTGCTGTGCTTATTAATAGGCTGCCCAGGGAAGGTGAAGACCAGCAACAGCTTTCAGGGCTGGCCCCTTCCTTGTGGGAGAAGGAGCCGAACGTTTCCTCTTTGGGAAAAAGCTCTGCCGAGAACGGACACGATGACATGTCCCGTCTCTGGGAAAGCACAGAGCCCAACCGCTGCTGTGCCTATGAATACGGTGCATGGGGAAGGTAAACACCAGCAAGAGCTTTTAGGGCTGGCCCCTTCCTTGTGGCAGAAGGAGCCGGACGTTTCCCGTTTTGCAAAAATACTCTGCCGAGAAAGGACACGATGACATCTCCCGTCTCTGGGAAAGCACAGATCCCTAGTGATGTTATGCCTGTGAATAGGCTGCCAAGGCAACGTGAAGACCAGCAGCACCTTTCATGGCTGGCCCCTTCCTTGTGGCAGAAGGAGCCGGACGTTTCCCATTTTGGAAAACGGCTCTGCCGAGAAAGGACACGATGACATGTCCCGTGTCTGGGAAAGCACAGATCCCAAGCGTTGCTGTGCTTATTAATAGGCTGCCCAGGGAAGGTGAAGAGCAGCAACAGCTTTCTGGGCTAGCACCTTCATTGTGGGAGAAGGAGCCGGACGTTTCCCGTTTGGGAAAAAGATTCTGCCGAGAAAGGACACGATGACATGTCCCGTCTCTGGGAAAGCACAGATCCCTAGTGATGTTATGCCTGTGAATAGGCTGCCAAGGGAACGTGAAGACCAGCAGCAGCTTTCAGGGCTGGCCCCTTCCTTGTGGGAGAAGGAGCCGGATGTTTCCTCTTTGGGAAAAAGCTCTGCCGAGAACGGACACGATGACATGTCCCGTCTCTGGGAAAGCACAGATCCCAAGATTTGCTGTGCTTATTAATAGGCTGCCCAGGGAAGGTGAAGAGCAGCAACAGCTTTCTGGGCTAGCACCTTCCTTGTGGGAGAAGGAGCCGGATTTTTCCCGTTTGGGAAAAAGTCTCTGCCGAGAAAGGACACGATGACATGTCCCGTCTCTGGGAAAGCACAGGTCCCAAGCGTTGCTGTGCTCATTAATAGGCTGCCCAGGGAAGGTGAAGGCCAGCAAGAGCTTTCAGTGCTGGCCCGTTCCTTGTGGCAGAAGGAGCCGGACGTTTCCCGTTTGGGAAAAATACTCTGCCGAGAATGGACACGATGACATGTCCCGTGTCTGGGAAAGCACAGATCCCAATCGATGTTGTGCCTCTGAATAGGCTGCCCAGGGAAGGTGAAGAGCAGCAACAGCTTTCAGGGCTGGCCCCTTCCTTGTGGCAGAAGGAGCCGGACGTTTCCCGTTTGGGAAAAAGTCTCTGCCGAGTAAGGACACGATGACATGTCCCGTGTCTGGGAAAGCACAGATCCCAAGCGTTGCTGTGCTTATTAATAGGCTGCCCAGGGAAGGTGAAGACCAGCAACAGCTTTCTGGGCTAGCACCTTCATTGTGGGAGAAGGAGCCGGACGTTTCCCGTTTGGCAAAAAGATTCTGCCGAGAAAGGACACGATGACATCTCCCGTGTCTGGGAAAGCACAGATCCCTAGTGATGTTATGCCTGAGAATAGGCTGCCAAGGGAACGTGAAGACCAGCAGCAACTTTCAGGGCTGGCCCCTTCCTTGTGGCAGAAGGAGCCGGACGTTTCCCGTTTGGGAAAAATACTCTGCCGAGAAAGGACACGATGACATGTCCCGTCTCTGGGAAAGCACAGATCCCTAGTGATGTTATGCCTGTGAATAGGCTGCCCAGGGAAGGTGAAGACGAGCAGCAGCTTTCAGGGCTGGCCCCTTCCTTGTGGCAGAAGGAGCCAGACGTTCCCCGTTTGGGAAAAAGTCTCTGCCGAGAACGGACACGATGACATGTCCCGTCTCTGGGAAAGCACAGATCCCAACCGCTGCTGTGCCAATGAATAGGGTGCACGGGGAAGGTAAACACCAGCAAGAGCTTTTAGGGCTGACCCCTTCCTTGTGGGAGACGGAGCCGGACGTTTCCCGTTTTGCAAAAATACCCTGCCGAGAAAGGACACGATGACATGTACCGTCTCTGAGAAAGCACAGATCCCAAGCGTTGCTGTGCTTATTAATAGGCTGCCCAGGGAAGGTGAAGACCAGCAACAGCTTTCTGGGCTAGCACCTTCATTGTGGGAGAAGGAGCCGGACGTTTCCCGTTTGGGAAAAAGATTCTGCCGAGAAAGGACACGATGACATGTCCCGTGTCTGGGAAAGCACAGATCCCTAGTGATGTTATGCCTGTGAATAGGCTGCCAAGGGAACGTGAAGACCAGCAGCAACTTTCAGGGCTGGCCCCTTCCTTGTGGCAGAAGGAGCCGGACGTTTCCCGTTTGGGAAAAATACTCTGCCGAGAAAGGACACGATGACATGTCCCGTGTCTGGAAGAGCACAGATCCCTAGTGATGTTATGCCTGTGAATAGGCTGGCCAGGGAAGGTGAAGACCAGCAGCAGCTTTCAGGGCTGGCCCCTTCCTTGTGGCAGAAGGAGCCAGACGTTTCCCGTTTGGGAAAAAGTCTCTGCCGAGAAAGGACACGATGACATGTCCTGTCTCTGGGAAAGCACAGATCCCAACCGCTGCTGTGCCTATGAATAGGGTGCACGGGGAATGTGCAGACCAGCAACAGCTTTCTGGGCTAGCACTTTCATTGTGGGAGAAGGAGCCGGACGTTTCCCGTTTGGGATAAAAGCTGTGCCGAGAACGGACACGATGACATGTCCCGTCTCTGGGAAAGCACAGGTCCCAAGCGTTGCTGTGCTTATTAATAACCTACCCAGGGAAGGTGAGGACCAGCAACAGCTTTCTGGGCTAGCACTTTCATTGTGGGAGAAGGAGCCGGACGTTTCCCGTTTGGGAAAAAAGCTCTGCCGAGAAAGGACACGATCACATGTCCCGTCCCTGAGAAAGCACAGAATCCAAGCTCTGCGGTGCCTATGAATAGGGTGCCCAGGGAAGGTAAAGATCAGCAAGAGCTTTCAGGGCTGGCCCCTTCCTTGTGCCAGAAGGAGCCGGACGTTTCCCATTTCGGAAGAACACTCTGCTGAGAACGGACACGATGACATGTACCGTCCCTGGGAAAGCATAGAACCCAAGCACTGCTGTGCCTCTGAATAGGCTGCCCAGGGAAGGTGAAGACCAGCAAGAGCTTTCAGGGCTGGCCCCTTCCTTGTGGAGAAGGAGCCGGACGTTTCCTCTTTGGGAAAAAGCTCTGCCGAGAACGGACACGATGACATGTCCCGTCTCTGGGAAAGCACAGATCCCAAGATTTGTTGTGCTTATTAATAGGCTGCCCAGGGAAGGAGAAGACCAGCAACAGCTTTCTGGGCTAGCACCTTCACTGTGGGAGAAGGAGCCGGACGTTTCCCGTTTGGGAAAAAGTCTCTGCCGAGAAAGGACACGATGACATGTCCCGTCTCTGGGAAAGCACAGGTCCCAAGCGTTGCTGTGCTTATTAATAGGCTGCCCAGGGAAGGTGAAGGCCAGCAAGAGCTTTCAGTGCTGGCCCGTTCCTTGTGGCAGAAGGAGCCGGACGTTTCCCATTTGGGAATAATACTCTGCCGAGAATGGACACGATGACATGTCCCGTCTCTGGGAAAGCATAGATCCCAATCGTTGCTGTGCCTCTGAATAGGCTGCCCAGGGAAGGTGAAGAGCAGCAACAGCTTTCAGGGCTGGCCCCTTCCTTGTGGCAGAAGGAGCCAGACGTTTCCCGTTTGGGAAAAAGTCTCTGCCGAGAACGGACACGATGACATGTCCCGTCTCTGGGAAAGCACAGACCCCAACCGCTGCTGTGCCTATGAATAGGGTGCATGGGGAAGGTAAACACCAGCAAGAGCTTTTAGGGCTGGCCCCTTCCTTGTGGCAGAAGGAGCCGGACGTTTCCCGTTTTGCAAAAATACTCTGCCGAGAAAGGACACGATGACATGTCCCGTCCCTGGGAAAGCACAGGTCCCTAGTGATGTTATGCCTGTGAATAGGCTGCCAAGGGAACGTGAAGACCAGCAGCAGCTTTCAGAGCTGGCCCCTTCCTTGTGGCAGAAGGAGCCGAACGTTTCCCGTTTTGGAAAAAGGCTCTGCCGAGAAAGGACACGATGACATGTACCATCTCTGGGAAAGCACAGATCCCAAGCATTGCTGTGCTTATTAATAGGCTGCCCAGGGAAGGTGAAGACCAGCAACAGCTTTCAGGGCTAGCACCTTCATTGTGGGAGAAGGAGCCGGACGTTTCCCGTTTGGGAAAAAGTCTCTGCCGAGAAAGGACACGATGACATCTCCCGTGTCTGGGAAAGCACAGATCCCTAGTGATGTTATGCCTGTGAATAGGCTGCCAAGGGAACGTGAAGACCAGCAGCACCTTTCAGGGCTGGCCCCTTCCTTGTGGCAGAAGGAGCCGGACGTTTCCCGTTTGGGAAAAATACTCTGCCGAGAAAGGTCACGATGACATGTCCCGTGTCTGGGAAAGCACAGATCCCTAGTGATGTTATGCCTGTGAATAGGCTGGCCAGGGAAGGTGAAGACCAGCAGCAGCTTTCAGGGCTGGCCCCTTCCTTGTGGCAGAAGGAGCCAGACGTTTCCCGTTTGGGAAAAAGGTTCTGCCGGGAAAGGACACGATGACATGTCCCGTCCCTGGGAAAGCACAGAACCCAAGCGCTGCTGTGCCTGTGAATAGGCTGCCCAGGGAAGGTGAAGACCAGCAACAGCTTTCAGGGCTGGCCCCTTCCTTGTGGGAGAAGGAGCCGAACATTTCCTCTTTGGGAAAAAGCTCTGCCGAGAACGGACACGATGACATGTCCCGTCTCTGGGAAAGCACAGATCCCAAGATTTGCTGTGCTTATTAATAGGCTACCCAGGGAAGGTGAAGAGCAGCAACAGCTTTCTGGGCTAGCACCTTCATTGTGGGAGAAGGAGCCGGACGTTTCCCGTTTGGGAAAAAGTCTCTGCCGAGAAAGGACACGATGACATGTCCCGTCTCTGGGAAAGCACAGGTCCCAAGCGTTGCTGTGCTTATTAATAGGCTGCCCAGGGAAGGTGAAGGCCAGCAAGAGCTTTCAGTGCTGGCCCGTTCCTTGTGGCAGAAGGAGCCGGACGTTTCCCGTTTGGGAAAAATACTCTGCCGAGAATGGACACGATGACATGTCCCGTCTCTGGGAAAGCACAGATCCCAACCGCTGCTGTGCCTATGAATAGGGTGCACGGGGAAGGTAAACACCAGCAAGAGCTTTTAGGGCTGGCCCCTTCCTTGTGGGAGAAGGAGCCGGACGTTTCCCGTTTTGCAAAAATACCCTGCCGAGAAAGGACACGATGACATGTCCCGTCTCTGGGAAAGCACAGATCCCAAGCGTTGCTGTGCTTATTAATAGGCTGCCCAGGGAAGGTGAAGGCCAGCAACAGCTTTCTGCGCTAGCACCTTCATTGTGGGAGAAGGAGCCGGACGTTTCCCGTTTGGCAAAAAGATTCTGCCGAGAAAGGACACGATGACATGTCCCGTCTCTGGGAAAGCACAGATCCCTAGTGATGTTATGCCTGTGAATAGGCTGCCAAGGGAACGTGAAGACCAGCAGCACCTTTCAGGGCTGGCCCCTTCCTTGTGGCAGAAGGAGCCGGACGTTTCCCGTTTGGGAAAAATACTCTGCCGAGAAAGGACACGATGACATGTCCCGTGTCTGGGAAAGCACAGATCCCTAGTGATGTTATGCCTGTGAATAGGCTGCCAAGGGAAGGTGAAGACCAGCAGCACCTTTCAGGGCTGGCCCCTTCCTTGTGGCAGAAGGAGCCAGACGTTTCCCGTTTGGGAAAAAGTCTCTGCCGAGAAAGGACACGATGACATGTCCCGTCTCTGGGAAAGCACAGATCCCAACCGCTGCTGTGCCTATGAAAAGGGTGCACGGGGAAGGTAAACACCAGCAAGAGCTTTTAGGGCTGGCCCCTTCCTTGTGGGAGAAGGAGCCGGACGTTTCCCGTTTTGCAAAAATACCCTGCCGAGAAAGGAAACGATGACATGTACCGTCTCTGGGAAAGCACAGATCCCAAGCGTTGCTGTGCTTATTAATAGGCTGCCCAGGGAAGGTGAAGACCAGCAACAGCTTTCTGGGCTAGCACCTTCCTTGTGGCAGAAGGAGCCGGACGTTTCCCGTTTGGGAAAAAGATTCTGCCGAGAAAGGACACGATGACATGTCCCGTCTCTGGGAAAGCACAGATCCCTAGTGATGTTATGCCTGTGAATAGGCTGCCAAGGGAACGTGAAGACCAGCAGCAAATTTCAGGGCTGGCCCCTTCCTTGTGGCAGAAGGAGCCGGACGTTTCCCGTTTGGGAAAAATACTCTGCAGAGAAAGGACACGATGACATGTCCCGTGTCTGGGAAAGCACAGATCCCTAGTGCTGTTATGCCTGTGAATAGGCTGCCCAGGGAAGGTGAAGACCAGCAGCAGTTTTCAGGGCTGGCCCCTTCCTTTTGGCAGAAGGATCCAGACGTTCCCCGTTTGGGAAAAAGGCTCTGCCGAGAACGGACACGATGACATGTCCCGTCTCTGGGAAAGCACAGATCCCAACCGCTGCTGTGCCTATGAAAAGGGTGCACGGGGAAGGTAAACACCAGCAAGAGCTTTTAGGGCTGGCCCCTTCCTTGTGGGAGAAGGAGCCGGACGTTTCCCGTTTTGCAAAAATACCCTGCCGAGAAAGGACACGATGACATGTCCCGTCCCTGGGAAAGCACAGATCCCTAGTGATGTTATGCCTGTGAATAGGCTGCCAAGGGAAGGTGAAGACCAGCAGCACCTTTCAGAGCTGGCCCCTTCCTTGTGGCAGAAGGAGCCGGACGTTTCCCATTTTGGAAAAAGGCTCTGCCGAGAACGGACACGATGACATGTCCCGTCTCTGGGAAAGCACAGATCCCTAGCGTTTCTGTGCTTATTAATAGGCTGCCCAGGGAAGGTGAAGTCCAGCAGCAGCTTTCAGGGCTGGCCCCTTCCTTGTGGCAGAAGGAGCCGGACGTTTCCCGTTTGGGAAAAATACTCTGCCGAGAAAGGACACGATGACATGTCCCGTCTCTGGGAAAGCACAAATCCCTAGTGATGTTATGCCTGTGAATAGGCTGCCAAGGGAAGGTGAAGACCAGCAGCACCTTTCAGGGCTGGCCCCTTCCTTGTGGCAGAAGGAGCCAGACGTTTCCCGTTTGGGAAAAAGTCTCTGCCGAGAAAGGACACGATGACATGTCCCGTCTCTGGGAAAGCACAGATCCCAACCGCTGCTGTGCCTATGAAAAGGGTGCACGGGGAAGGTAAACACCAGCAAGAGCTTTTAGGGCTGGCCCCTTCCTTGTGGGAGAAGGAGCCGGACGTTTCCCGTTTTGCAAAAATACCCTGCCGAGAAAGGAAACGATGACATGTACCGTCTCTGGGAAAGCACAGATCCCAAGCGTTGCTGTGCTTATTAATAGGCTGCCCAGGGAAGGTGAAGACCAGCAACAGCTTTCTGGGCTAGCACCTTCATTGTGGGAGAAGGAGCCGGACGTTTCCCTTTTGGGAAAAAAATTCTGCCGAGAAAGGACACGATGACATGTCCCGAGTCTGGAAAAGCACAGATCCCTAGTGATGTTATGCCTGTGAATAGGCTGGCCAGGGAAGGTGAAGACCAGCAGCAGCTTTCAGGGCTGGCCCCTTCCTTGTGGCAGAAGGAGCCAGACGTTTCCCGTTTGGGAAAAAGTCTCTGCCGAGAAAGGACACGATGACATGTCCTGTCTCTGGGAAAGCACAGATCCCAACCGCTGCTGTGCCTATGAATAGGGTGCATGGGCAAGGTAAACACCAGCAAGAGCTTTTAGGGCTGGCCCCTTCCTTGTGGCAGAAGGAGCCGGACGTTTCCCGTTTTGCAAAAATACTCTGCCGAGAAAGGACACGATGACATGTCCCGTCCCTGGGAAAGCACAGATCCCTAGTGATGTTATGCCTGTGAATAGGCTGCCAAGGGAAGGTGAAGACCAGCAGCACCTTTCAGAGCTGGCCCCTTCCTTGTGGCAGAAGGAGCCGGACGTTTCCCATTTTGGAAAAAGGCTCTGCCGAGAACGGACACGATGACATGTCCCGTCTCTGGGAAAGCACAGATCCCTAGCGTTTCTGTGCTTATTAATAGGCTGCCCAGGGAAGGTGAAGTCCAGCAGCAGCTTTCAGGGCTGGCCCCTTCCTTGTGGGAGAAGGAGCCGGACGTTTCCCATTTTGGAAAAAGGCTCTGCCGAGAAAGGACACGATGACATGTCCCGTGTCTGGGAAAGCATAGATCCCAAGTGATGTTATGCCTGTGAATAGGCTGCCCAGGGAAGGTGAAGACCAGCAACAGCTTTCTGGGCTGGCACCTTCCTTGTGGCAGAAGGAGCCGGACGTTTCCCGTTTTGCAAAAATACTCTGCCGAGAAAGGACACGATGACATGTCCCGTCTCTGGGAAAGCACAGGTCCCTAGTGATGTTATGCCTGTGAATAGGCTGCCAAGGGAACGTGAAGACCAGCAGCACCTTTCAGGGCTGGCCCCTTCCTTGTGGCAGAAGGAGCCGGACGTTTCCCGTGTGGGAAAAATACTCTGCCGAGAATGGACACGATGACATGTCCCGTCTCTGGGAAAGCATAGATCCCAATCGATGCTGTGCCTGTGAATAGGCTGGCCAGGGAAGGTGAAGACCAGCAGCACCTTTCAGGGCTGGCCCCTTCCTTGTGGCAGAAGGAGCCGGACGTTTCCCGTTTGGGAAAAAGTCTCTGCCGAGAACGGACACGATGACATGTCCCGTCTCTGGGAAAGCACAGATCCCAACCGCTGCTGTGCCTATGAAAAGGGTGCCCAGGGAAGGTGAAGACCAGCAAGAGCTTTCAGGGCTGGCCCCTTCCTTGTGGAGAAGGAGCCGAACGTTTCCTCTTTGGGAAAAAGCTCTGCCGAGAACGGACACGATGACATGTCCCGTCTCTGGGAAAGCACAGATCCCAAGATTTGTTGTGCTTATTAATAGGCTGACCAGGGAAGGTGAAGACCACCAACAGCTTTCAGGGCTAGCACATTCATTGTGGGAGAAGGAGCCGGACGTTTCCCGTTTGGGAAAAAGTCTCTGCCGAGAAAAGACACGATGACATGTCCCGTCTCTGGGAAAGCACAGGTCCCAAGCGTTGCTGTGCTTATTAATAGGCTGCCCAGGGAAGGTGAAGGCCAGCAAGAGCTTTCAGTGCTGGCCCATTCCTTGTGGCAGAAGGAGCCGGACGTTTCCCATTTGGGAATAATACTCTGCCGAGAATGGACACGATGACATGTCCCGTCTGTGGGAAAGCATAGATCCCAATCGTTGCTGTGCCTCTGAATAGGCTGCCCAGGGAAGGTGAAGAGCAGCAACAGCTTTCAGGGCTGGCCCCTTCCTTGTGGCAGAAGGAGCCAGACGTTTCCCGTTTGGGAAAAAGCTCTGCCGAGAACGGACACGATGACATGTCCCGTCTCTGGGAAAGCACAGATCCCAAGCGTTGCTGTGCTTATTAATAGGCTGCCCAGGGAAGGTGAAGGCCAGCAAGAGCTTTTAGGGCTGGCCCCTTCCTTGTGGCAGAAGGAGCCGGACGTTTCCCGTTTTGCAAAAATACTCTGCCGAGAAAGGACACGATGACATGTCCCGTCCCTGGGAAAGCACAGATCCCTAGTGATGTTATGCCTGTGAATAGGCTGCCAAGGGAAGGTGAAGACCAGCAGCACCTTTCAGAGCTGGCCCCTTCCTTGTGGGAGAAGGAGCTGGACGTTTCCCGTTTGGGAAAAATACTCTGCCGAGAAAGGACACGATGACATCTCCCGTCCCTGAGAAAGCACAGATCCGAAGCGCTGCTGTGCCTGTGAATAGGGTGCACGGAAAAGTTGAAGACCAGCAACAGCTTTCAGGGCTAGCACCTTCATTGTGGGAGAAGGAGCCGGACGTTTCCCATTTTGGAAAAAGGCTCTGCCGAGAAAGGACAGGATGACATGTCCCGTGTCTGGGAAAGCATAGATCCCAAGTGATGTTATGCCTGTGAATAGGCTGCCCAGGGAAGGTGAAGACCAGCAACAGCTTTCTGGGCTAGCACCTTCCTTGTGGGAGAAGGAGCCGGACGTTTCCCGTTTGGGAAAAATACTCTGCAGAGAAAGGACACGATGACATGTCCCGTGTCTGGGAAAGCACAGATCCCTAGTGCTGTTATGCCTGTGAATAGGCTGCCCAGGGAAGGTGAAGACCAGCAACAGCTTTCAGGGCTGGCCCCTTCCTTTTGGCAGAAGGATCCAGACGTTCCCCGTTTGGGAAAAAGGCTCTGCCGAGAACGGACACGATGACATGTCCCGTCTCTGGGAAAGCACAGATCCCAACCGCTGCTGTGCCTATGAAAAGGGTGCACGGGGAAGGTAAACACCAGCAAGAGCTTTTAGGGCTGGCCCCTTCCTTGTGGGAGAAGGAGCCGGACGTTTCCCGTTTTGCAAAAATACCCTGCCGAGAAAGGACACGATGACATGTACCGTCTCTGGGAAAGCACAGATCCCAAGCGTTGCTGTGCTTATTAATAGGCTGGCCAGGGAAGGTGAAGGCCAGCAACAGCTTTCTGCGCTAGCACCTTCATTGTGGGAGAAGGAGCCGGACGTTTCCCATTTTGGAAAAAGGCTCTGCCGACAAAGGACACGATGACATGTCCCGTCTCTGGGAAAGCACAGATCCCTAGTGATGTTATGCCTGTGAATAGGCTGCCAAGGGAACGTGAAGACCAGCAGCACCTTTCAGGGCTGGCCCCTTCCTTGTGGCAGAAGGAGCCGGACGTTTCCCGTTTGGGAAAAATACTCTGCCGAGAAAGGACACGATGACATGTCCCGTGTCTGGGAAAGCACAAATCCCTAGTGATGTTCTGCCTGTGAATAGGCTGCCAAGGGAAGGTGAAGACCAGCAGCACCTTTCAGGGCTGGCCCCTTCCTTGTGGCAGAAGGAGCCGGACGTTTCCCGTTTGGGAAAAAGTCTCTGCCGAGAAAGGACACGATGACATGTCCTGTCTCTGGGAAAGCACAGACCCCAACCGCTGCTGTGCCTATGAATAGGGTGCATGGGGAAGGTAAACACCAGCAAGAGCTTTTAGGGCTGGCCCCTTCCTTGTGGCAGAAGGAGCCGGACGTTTCCCGTTTTGCAAAAATACTCTGCCGAGAAAGGACACGATGACATGTCCCGTCCCTGGGAAAGCACAGATCCCTAGTGATGTTATGCCTGTGAATAGGCTGCCAAGGGAAGGTGAAGACCAGCAGCACCTTTCAGAGCTGGCCCCTTCCTTGTGGGAGAAGGAGCCGGACGTTTCCCATTTTGGAAAAAGGCTCTGCCGAGAACGGACACGATGACATGTCCCGTCTCTGGGAAAGCACAGATCCCTAGCGTTTCTGTGCTTATTAATAGGCTGCCCAGGGAAGGTGAAGTCCAGCAGCAGCTTTCAGGGCTGGCCCCTTCCTTGTGGCAGAAGGAGCCGGACGTTTCCCGTTTGGGAAAAATACTCTGCCGAGAAAGGACACGATGACATGTCCCGTCTCTGGGAAAGCACAAATCCCTAGTGATGTTATGCCTGTGAATAGGCTGCCAAGGGAAGGTGAAGACCAGCAGCACCTTTCAGGGCTGGCCCCTTCCTTGTGGCAGAAGGAGCCAGACGTTTCCCGTTTGGGAAAAAGTCTCTGCCGAGAAAGGACACGATGACATGTCCCGTCTCTGGGAAAGCACAGATCCCAACCGCTGCTGTGCCTATGAAAAGGGTGCACGGGGAAGGTAAACACCAGCAAGAGCTTTTAGGGCTGGCCCCTTCCTTGTGGGAGAAGGAGCCGGACGTTTCCCGTTTTGCAAAAATACCCTGCCGAGAAAGGAAACGATGACATGTACCGTCTCTGGGAAAGCACAGATCCCAAGCGTTGCTGTGCTTATTAATAGGCTGCCCAGGGAAGGTGAAGACCAGCAACAGCTTTCTGGGCTAGCACCTTCATTGTGGGAGAAGGAGCCGGACGTTTCCCGTTTGGGAAAAAGATTCTGCCGAGAAAGGACACGATGACATGTCCCGTCTCTGGGAAAGCACAGATCCCTAGTGATGTTATGCCTGTGAATAGGCTGCCCAGGGAACGTGAAGACCAGCAGCAACTTTCAGGGCTGGTCCCTTCCTTGTGGCAGAAGGAGCCGGACGTTTCCCGTTTGGGAAAAAGGCTCTGCCGAGAAAGGACACGATGACATGTCCCGTCTCTGGGAAAGCACAGATCCCTAGTGATGTTATGCCTGTGAATAGGCTGGCCAGGGAAGGTGAAGACCAGCAGCAGATTTCAGGGCTGGCCCCTTCCTTGTGGCAGAAGGAGCCAGACGTTTCCCGTTTGGGAAAAAGTCTCTGCCGAGAAAGGACACGATGACATGTCCTGTCTCTGGGAAAGCACAGACCCCAACCGCTGCTGTGCCTATGAATAGGGTGCATGGGGAAGGTAAAGACCAGCAAGAGCTTTTAGGGCTGGCCCCTTCCTTGTGGCAGAAGGAGCCGGACGTTTCCCGTTTTGCAAAAATACTCTGCCGAGAAAGGACACGATGACATGTCCCGTCCCTGGGAAAGCACAGATCCCTAGTGATGTTATGCCTGTGAATAGGCTGCCAAGGGAAGGTGAAGACCAGCAGCACCTTTCAGAGCTGGCCCCTTCCTTGTGGCAGAAGGAGCCGGACGTTTCCCATTTTGGAAAAAGGCTCTGCCGAGAACGGACACGATGACATGTCCCGTCTCTGGGAAAGCACAGATCCCTAGCGTTTCTGTGCTTATTAATAGGCTGCCCAGGGAAGGTGAAGTCCAGCAGCAGCTTTCAGGGCTGGCCCCTTCCTTGTGGGAGAAGGAGCCGGACGTTTCCCATTTTGGAAAAAGGCTCTGCCGAGAAAGGACACGATGACATGTCCCGTGTCTGGGAAAGCATAGATCCCAAGTGATGTTATGCCTGTGAATAGGCTGCCCAGGGAAGGTGAAGACCAGCAACAGCTTTCTGGGCTGGCACCTTCCTTGTGGCAGAAGGAGCCGGACGTTTCCCGTTTTGCAAAAATACTCTGCCGAGAAAGGACACGATGACATGTCCCGTCTCTGGGAAAGCACAGGTCCCTAGTGATGTTATGCCTGTGAATAGGCTGCCAAGGGAACGTGAAGACCAGCAGCACCTTTCAGGGCTGGCCCCTTCCTTGTGGCAGAAGGAGCCGGACGTTTCCCGTGTGGGAAAAATACTCTGCCGAGAATGGACACGATGACATGTCCCGTCTCTGGGAAAGCATAGATCCCAATCGATGCTGTGCCTCTGAATAGGCTGGCCAGGGAAGGTGAAGACCAGCAGCACCTTTCAGGGCTGGCCCCTTCCTTGTGGCAGAAGGAGCCAGACGTTTCCCGTTTGGGAAAAAGTCTCTGCCGAGAACGGACACGATGACATGTCCCGTCTCTGGGAAAGCACAGATCCCAACCGCTGCTGTGCCTATGAAAAGGGTGCACGGGGAAGGTAAACACCAGCAAGAGCTTTTAGGGCTGGCCCCTTCCTTGTGGCAGAAGGAGCTGGACGTTTCCCGTTTTGCAAAAATACCCTGCCGAGAAAGGACACGATGACATGTACCGTCTCTGGGAAAGCACAGATCCCAAGCGTTGCTGTGCTTATTGATAGGCTGCCCAGGGAAGGTGAAGATCAGCAACAGCTTTCTGGGCTAGCACCTTCATTGTGGGAGAAGGAGCCGGACGTTTCCCGTTTGGGAAAAAGATTCTGCCGAGAAAGGACACGATGACATGTCCCGTCTCTGGGAAAGCACAGATCCCTAGTGATGTTATGCCTGTGAATAGGCTGCCAAGGGAACGTGAAGACCAGCAGCACCTTTCAGGGCTGGCCCCTTCCTTGTGGCAGAAGGAGCCGGACGTTTCCCGTTTGGGAAAAATACTCTGCCGAGAAAGGACACGATGACATGTCCCGTGTCTGGGAAAGCACAGATCCCTAGTGATGTTATGCCTGTGAATAGGCTGGCCAGGGAAGGTGAAGACCAGCAGCACCTTTCAGGGCTGGCCCCTTCCTTGTGGCAGAAGGAGCCAGACGTTTCCCGTTTGGGAAAAAGTCTCTGCCGAGAAAGGACACGATGACATGTCCCGTCCCTGGGAAAGCACAGATCCCTAGTGATGTTATGCCTGTGAATAGGCTGCCAAGGCAACGTGAAGACCAGCAGCACCTTTCAGAGCTGGCCCCTTCCTTGTGGCAGAAGGAGCCGGACGTTTCCCATTTTGGAAAAAGGCTCTGCCGAGAACGGACACGATGACATCTCCCGTCCCTGAGAAAGCACAGATCCGAAGCGCTGCTGTGCCTGTGAATACGGTGCACGGAAAAGGTGAAGACCAGCAACAGCTTTCAGGGCTAGCACCTTCCTTGTGGGAGAAGGAGCCGGACGTTTCCCATTTTGGAAAAAGGCTCTGCCGAGAAAGGACAGGATGACATGTCCCGTGTCTGGGAAAGCATAGATCCCTAGTGATGTTATGCCTGTGAATAGGCTGCCCAGGGAAGGTGAAGACCAGCAACAGCTTTCTGGGCTAGCACCTTCCTTGTGGCAGAAGGAGCCGGACGTTTCCCGTTTTGCAAAAATACTCTGCCGAGAAAGGACACGATGACATGTCCCGTCTCTGGGAAAGCACAGATCACTAGTGATGTTATGCCTGTGAATAGGCTGCCAAGGGAACGTGAAGACCAGCAGCACCTTTCAGGGCTGGCCCCTTCCTTGTGGCAGAAGGAGCCGGACGTTTCCCGTTTGGGAAAAATACTCTGCCAAGAATGGACACGATGACATGTCCCGTCTCTGGGAAAGCATAGATCCCAATCGTTGCTGTGCCTCTGAATAGGCTGCCTAGGGAAGGTGAAGACCAGCAGCACCTTTCAGGGCTGGCCCCTTCCTTGTGGCAGAAGGAGCCAGACGTTTCCCATTTGGGAAAAAGTCTCTGCCGAGAACGGACACGATGACATGTCCCGTCTCTGGGAAAGCACAGGTCCCAAGCGTTGCTGTGCTTATTAATAACCTACCCAGGGAAGGTGAAGACCAGCAACAGCTTTCTGGGCTAGCACCTTCATTGTGGGAGAAGGAGCCGGACGTTTCCCGTTTGGGAAAAAAGCTCTGCCGAGAAAGGACACGATCACATGTCCCGTCCCTGAGAAAGCACAGAATCCAAGCTCTGCGATGCCTATGAATAGGGTGCCCAGGGAAGGTAAAGACCAGCAAGAGCTTTCAGGGCTGGCCCCTTCCTTGTGGCAGAAGGAGCCGGACGTTTCCCATTTCGGAAGAACACTCTGCTGAGAACGGACACGATGACATCTCCCGTCCCTGGGAAAGCATAGAACCCAAGCGCTGCTGTGCCTCTGAATAGGCTGCCCAGGGAAGGTGAAGACCAGCAAGAGCTTTCAGGGCTGGCCCCTTCCTTGTGGAGAAGGAGCCGAACGTTTCCTCTTTGGGAAAAAGCTCTGCCGAGAACGGACACGATGACATGTCCCGTCTCTGGGAAAGCACAGATCCCAAGATTTGTTGTGCTTATTAATAGGCTGCCCAGGGAAGGTGAAGACCACCAACAGCTTTCAGGGCTAGCACATTCATTGTGGGAGAAGGAGCCGGACGTTTCCCGTTTGGGAAAAAGTCTCTGCCGAGAAAAGACACGATGACATATCCCGTCTCTGGGAAAGCACAGGTCCCAAGCGTTGCTGTGCTTATTAATAGGCTGCCCAGGGAAGGTGAAGGCCAGCAAGAGCTTTCAGTGCTGGCCCATTCCTTGTGGCAGAAGGAGCCGGACGTTTCCCATTTGGGAATAATACTCTGCCGAGAATGGACACGATGACATGTCCCGTCTCTGGGAAAGCACAGATCCCAATCGTTGCTGTGCCTCTGAATAGGCTGCCCAGGGAAGGTGAAGAGCAGCAACAGCTTTCAGGGCTGGCCCCTTCCTTGTGGCAGAAGGAGCCAGACGTTTCCCGTTTGGGAAAAAGCTCTGCCGAGAACGGACACGATGACATGTCCCGTATCTGGGAAAGCACAGATCCCAAGCGTTGCTGTGCTTATTAATAGGCTGCCCAGGGAAGGTGAAGGCCAGCAAGAGCTTTTAGGGCTGGCCCCTTCCTTGTGGCAGAAGGAGCCGGACGTTTCCCGTTTTGCAAAAATACTCTGCCGAGAAAGGACACGATGACATGTCCCGTCCCTGGGAAAGCACAGATCCCTAGTGATGTTATGCCTGTGAATAGGCTGCCAAGGGAAGGTGAAGACCAGCAGCACCTTTCAGAGCTGGCCCCTTCCTTGTGGGAGAAGGAGCTGGACGTTTCCCGTTTGGGAAAAATACTCTGCCGAGAAAGGACACGATGACATCTCCCGTCCCTGAGAAAGCACAGATCCGAAGCGCTGCTGTGCCTGTGAATAGGGTGCACGGAAAAGTTGAAGACCAGCAACAGCTTTCAGGGCTAGCACCTTCATTGTGGGAGAAGGAGCCGGACGTTTCCCATTTTGGAAAAAGGCTCTGCCGAGAAAGGACAGGATGACATGTCCCGTGTCTGGGAAAGCATAGATCCCAAGTGATGTTATGCCTGTGAATAGGCTGCCCAGGGAAGGTGAAGACCAGCAACAGCTTTCTGGGCTAGCACCTTCCTTGTGGCAGAAGGAGCCGGACGTTTCCCGTTTTGCAAAAATGCTCTGCCGAGAAAGGACACGATGACATGTCCCGTCTCTGGGAAAGCACAGGTCCCTAGTGATGTTATGCCTGTGAATAGGCTGCCAAGGGAACGTGAAGACCAGCAGCACCTTTCAGGGCTGGCCCCTTCCTTGTGGCAGAAGGAGCCGGACGTTTCCCGTTTGGGAAAAAGTCTCTGCCGAGAAAGGACACGATGACATGTCCCGTCTCTTGGAAAGCACAGGTCCCAAGCGTTGCTCTGCTTATTAATACGCTGCCCAGGGAAGGTGAAGGCCAGCAAGAGCTTTCAGTGCTGGCCCCTTCCTTGTGGGAGAAGGAGCCGGACGTTTCCCGTTTGGGAAAAATACTCTGCCAAGAATGGACACGATGACATGTCCCGTCTATGGGAAAGCATAGATCCCAATCGATGCTGTGCCTCTGAATAGGCTGCCCAGGGAAGGTGAAGACCAGCAGCACCTTTCAGGGCTGGCCCCTTCCTTGTGGCAGAAGGAGCCAGACGTTTCCCGTTTGGGAAAATGTCTCTGCCGAGAACGGACACGATGACATGTCCCGTCTCTGGGAAAGCACAGATCCCAACCGCTGCTGTGCCTATGAAAAGGGTGCACGGGGAAGGTAAACACCAGCAAGAGCTTTTAGGGCTGGCCCCTTCCTTGTGGGAGAAGGAGCCGGACGTTTCCCGTTTTGCAAAAATACCCTGCCGAGAAAGGAAACGATGACATGTACCGTCTCTGGGAAAGCACAGGTCCCAAGCGTTGCTGTGCTTATTAATAGGCTGCCCAGGGAAGGTGAAGACCAGCAACAGCTTTCTGGGCTAGCACCTTCATTGTGGGAGAAGGAGCCGGACGTTTCCCGTTTGGGAAAAAGATTCTGCCGAGAAAGGACACGATGACATGTCCCGTCTCTGGAAAAGCACAGATCCCTAGTGATGTTATGCCTGTGAATAGGCTGCCAAGGGAACGTGAAGACCAGCAGCAACTTTCAGGGCTGGCCCCTTCCTTGTGGCAGAAGGAGCCGGACGTTTCCCGTTTGGGAAAAATACTCTGCCGAGAAAGGACACGATGACATGTCCCGTCTCTGGGAAATCACAGATCCCTAGTGATGTTATGCCTGTGAATAGGCTGCCCAGGGAAGGTGAAGACCAGCAGCACCTTTCAGGGCTGGCCCCTTCCTTGTGGCAGAAGGAGCCAGACGTTTCCCGTTTGGGAAAAAGTCTCTGCCGAGAAAGGACACGATGACATGTCCAGTCTCTGGGAAAGCACAGACCCCAACCGCTGCTGTGCCTATGAATAGGGTGCACGGGGAATGTGCAGACCAGCAACAGCTTTCTGGGCTAGCACTTTCATTGTGGGAGAAGGAGCCGGACGTTTCCCGTTTGGGATAAAAGCTCTGCCGAGAACGGACACGATGACATGTCCCGTCTCTGGGAAAGCACAGATCCCAAGCATTGCTGTGCTTATTAATAACCTACCCAGGGAAGGTGAAGACCAGCAACAGCTTTCTGGGCTAGCACCTTCATTGTGGGAGAAGGAGCCGGACGTTTCCCGTTTGGGAAAAAAGCTCTGCCGAGAAAGGACACGATGACATGTCCCGTCCCTGAGAAAGCACAGAATCCAAGCTCTGCGGTGCCTATGAATAGGGTGCCCAGGGAAGGTAAAGACCAGCAAGAGCTTTCAGGGCTGGCCCCTTCCTTGTGGCAGAAGGAGCCGTACGTTTCCCATTTCGGAAGAACACTCTGCTGAGAACGGACACGATGACATGTCCCGTCTCTGGGAAAGCACAGGTCCCAAGCGTTGCTGTGCTTATTAATAGGCTGCGCAGGGAAGGTGAAGGCCAGCAAGAGCTTTCAGTGCTGGCCCGTTCCTTGTGGCAGAAGGAGCCGGACGTTTCCCGTTTGGGAAAAAGTCTCTGCCGAGAACGGACACGATGACATGTCCCGTCTCTGGGAAAGCACAGATCCCAACCGCTGCTGTGCCTATGAATAGGGTGCATGGGGAAGGTAAACACCAGCAAGAGCTTTTAGGGCTGGCCCCTTCCTTGTGGCAGAAGGAGCCGCAAGTTTCCCATTTGGGAAAAATACTCTGCCGAGAAAGGACACGATGACATCTCCCGTCCCTGAGAAAGCACAGATCCGAAGCGCTGCTGTGCCTGTGAATAGGGTGCACGGAAAAGGTGAAGACCAGCAACAGCTTTCAGGGCTAGCACCTTCATTGTGGGAGAAGGAGCCGGACGTTTCCCGTTTGGGAAAAAGGCTCTGCCGAGAAAGGACACGATGACATGTCCCGTGTCTGGGAAAGCATAGATCCCAAGTGATCTTATGCCTGTGAATAGGGTGCCCAGGGAAGGTGAAGACCAGCAACAGCTTTCTGGGCTAGCACCTTCCTTATGGCAGAAGGAGCCGGACGTTTCCCGTTTTGCAAAAATACTCTGCCGAGAAAGGACACGATGACATGTCCCGTGTCTGGGAAAGCACAGATCCCTAGTGATGTTCTGCCTGTGAATAGGGTGCCAAGGGAACGTGAAGACCAGCAGCACCTTTCAGGGCTGGCCCCTTCCTTGTGGCAGAAGGAGCCGGACGTTTCCCGTTTGGGAATAATACTCTGCCGAGAATGGACACGATGACATGTCCCGTCTCTGGGAAAGCATAGATCCCAATCGTTGCTGTGCCTCTGAATAGGCTGCCCAGGGAAGGTGAAGAGCAGCAACAGCTTTCAGGGCTGGCCCCTTCCTTGTGGCAGAAGGAGCCAGACGTTTCCCATTTGGGAAAAAGTCTCTGCCGAGAACGGACACGATGACATGTCCCGTCTCTGGGAAAGCACAGATCCCAACCGCTGCTGTGCCTATGAATAGGGTGCATGGGGAAGGTAAACACCAGCAAGAGCTTTTAGGGCTGGCCCCTTCCTTGTGGCAGAAGGAGCCGGACGTTTCCCGTTTTGCACAAATACTCTGCCGAGAAAGGACACGATGACATGTCCCGTCCCTGGGAAAGCACAGATCCCTAGTGATGTTATGCCTGTGAATAGGCTGCCAAGGGAAGGTGAAGACCAGCAGCACCTTTCAGAGCTGGCCCCTTCCTTGTGGGAGAAGGAGCCGGACGTTTCCCGTTTGGGAAAAATACTCTGCCGAGAAAGGACACGATGACATCTCCCGTCCCTGAGAAAGCACAGATCCGAAGCGCTGCTGTGCCTGTGAATAGGGTGCACGGAAAAGGTGAAGACCAGCAACAGCTTTCAGGGCTAGCACCTTCATTGTGGGAGAAGGAGCCGGACGTTTCCCATTTTGGAAAAAGGCTCTGCCGAGAAAGGACACGATGACATGTCCCGTGTCTGGGAAAGCATAGATCCCAAGTGATCTTATGCCTGTGAATAGGCTGCCCAGGGAAGGTGAAGACCAGCAACAGCTTTCTGGGCTAGCACCTTCCTTGTGGCAGAAGGAGCCGGACGTTTCCCGTTTTGCAAAAATACTCTGCCGAGAAAGGACACGATGACATGTCCCGTCTCTGGGAAAGCAGAGATCCCTAGTGATGTTATACCTGTGAATAGGCTGCCAAGGGAACGTGAAGACCAGCAGCACCTTTCAGGGCTGGCCCCTTCCTTGTGGCAGAAGGAGCCGGACGTTTCCCGTTTGGGAAAAATACTCTGCCGAGAATGGACACGATGACATGTCCCGTCTCTGGGAAAGCATAGATCCCAGTCGTTGCTGTGCCTCTGAATAGGCTGCCCAGGGAAGGTGAAGAGCAGCAACAGCTTTCAGGGCTGGCCCCTTCCTTGTGGCAGAAGAAGCCAGACGTTTCCCGTTTGGGAAAAAGTCTCTGCCGAGAACGGACACGATGACATGTGCCGTCCCTGGGAAAGCACAGATCCCTACTGATGTTATGCCTGTGAATAGGCTGCCAAGGGAAGGTGAAGACCAGCAGCACCTTTCAGAGCTGGCCCCTTCCTTGTGGGAGAAGGAGCCGGACGTTTCCCGTTTGGGAAAAATACTCTGCCGAGAAAGGACACGATGACATCTCCCGTCCCTGAGAAAGCACAGATCCGAAGCGCTGCTGTGCCTGTGAATAGGGTGCACGGAAAAGGTGAAGACCAGCAACAGCTTTCAGGGCTAGCACCTTCATTGTGGGAGAAGGAGCCGGACGTTTCCCATTTTGGAAAAAGGCTCTGCCGAGAAAGGACACGATGACATGTCCCGTGTCTGGGAAAGCATAGATCCCAAGTGATCTTATGCCTGTGAATAGGCTGCCCAGGGAAGGTGAAGACCAGCAACAGCTTTCTGGGCTAGCACCTTCCTTGTGGCAGAAGGAGCCGGACGTTTCCCGTTTTGCAAAAATACTCTGCCGAGAAAGGACACGATGACATGTCCCGTGTCTGGGAAAGCAGAGATCCCTAGTGATGTTATACCTGTGAATAGGCTGCCAAGGGAACGTGAAGACCAGCAGCACCTTTCAGGGCTGGCCCCTTCCTTGTGGCAGAAGGAGCCGGACGTTTCCCGTTTGGGAAAAATACTCTGCCGAGAATGGACACGATGACATGTCCCGTCTCTGGGAAAGCATAGATCCCAGTCGTTGCTGTGCCTCTGAATAGGCTGCCCAGGGAAGGTGAAGAGCAGCAACAGCTTTCAGGGCTGGCCCCTTCCTTGTGGCAGAAGAAGCCAGACGTTTCCCGTTTGGGAAAAAGTCTCTGCCGAGAACGGACACGATGACATGTCCCGTCTCTGGGAAAGCACAGATCCCAACCGCTGCTGTGCCTATGAATAGGGTGCATGGGGAAGGTAAACACCAGCAAGAGCTTTTAGGGCTGGCCCCTTCCTTGTGGCAGAAGGAGCCGGACGTTTCCCGTTTTGCACAAATACTCTGCCGAGAAAGGACACGATGACATGTCCCGTCCCTGGGAAAGCACAGATCCCTAGTGATGTTATGCCTGTGAATAGGCTGCCAAGGGAAGGTGAAGACCAGCAGCACCTTTCAGAGCTGGCCCCTTCCTTGTGGGAGAAGGAGCCGGACGTTTCCCGTTTGGGAAAAATACTCTGCCGAGAAAGGACACGATGACATCTCCCGTCCCTGAGAAAGCACAGATCCGAAGCGCTGCTGTGCCTGTGAATAGGGTGCACGGAAAAGGTGAAGACCAGCAACAGCTTTCAGGGCTAGCACCTTCATTGTGGGAGAAGGAGCCGGACGTTTCCCATTTTGGAAAAAGGCTCTGCCGAGAAAGGACACGCTGACATGTCCCGTGTCTGGGAAAGCATAGATCCCAAGTGATCTTATGCCTGTGAATAGGCTGCCCAGGGAAGGTGAAGACCAGCAAGAGCTTTCTGGGCTAGCACCTTCCTTGTGGCAGAAGGAGCCGGACGTTTCCCGTTTTGCAAAAATACTCTGCCGAGAAAGGACACGATGACATGTCCCGTGTCTGGGAAAGCAGAGATCCCTAGTGATGTTATACCTGTGAATAGGCTGCCAAGGGAACGTGAAGACCAGCAGCACCTTTCAGGGCTGGCCCCTTCCTTGTGGCAGAAGGAGCCGGACGTTTCCCGTTTGGGAATAATACTCTGCCGAGAAAGGACACGATGACATGTCCCGTCTGTGGGAAAGCATAGATCCCAATCGTTGCTGTGCCTCTGAATAGGCTGCCCAGGGAAGTTGAAGAGCAGCAACAGCTTTCAGGGCTGGCACCTTCCTTGTGGCAGAAGGAGCCAGACGTTTCCTGTTTGGGAAAAATACTCTGCCGAGAACGGACACGATGACATGTCCCGTCTCTGGGAAAGCACAGATCCCTAGCGTTTCTGTGCTTATTAATAGGCTGCCCAGGGAAGGTGAAGAGCAGCAGCAGCTTTCAGGGCTGGCCCGTTCCTTGTGGCAGAAGGAGCCGGACGTTTCCCTTTTGGAAAAAAGACTCTGCCGAGAAATTACACGATCACATGTCCCGTCCCTGAGAAAGCACAGAATCCAAGCTCTGCGGTGCCTATGAATAGGGTGCCCAGGGAAGGTAAAGACCAGCAAGATCTTTCAGAGCTGGCCCCTTCCTTGTGGCAGAAGGAGCTGGACGTTTCCCATTTGGGAAAAAGTCTCTGCCGAGAACAAACACGATGACATGTCCCGTCTCTGGGAAAGCACAGATCCGAAGCGCTGCTGTGCCTGTGAATAGGGTGCACGGGGAAGGTGAAGACCAGCAACAGGTTTCTGGGCTAGCACCTTCCTTGTGGGAGAAGGAGCCGGACGTTTCCCGTTTGGGAAAAAGATTCTGCCGAGAAAGGACACGATGACATGTCCCGTGTCTGGGAAAGCACAGATCCCTAGTGATGTTATGCCTGTGAATAGGCTGCCCAGGGAAGGTGAAGACCAGCAACAGCTTTCAGGGCTGGCCCCTTCCTTGTGGCAGAAGGAGCCAGACGTTTCCCGTTTGGGAAAAATACTCTGCCGAGAAAGGACACGATGACATGTCCCGTCTCTGGGAAAGCACAGATCCCAACCCCTGCTGTGCCTATGAATAGGGTGCACGGGGAAGGTGAAGACCAGCAACAGCTTTCTGGGCTAGCACCTTCATTGTGGGAGAAGGAGCCGGACGTTTCCCATTTTGGAAAAAGTCTCTGCCGAGAAAGGACACGATGACATGTACCGTCTCTGGGAAAGCACAGATCCCAAGCGTTGCTGTGCTTATTAATAGGCTGCCCAGGGAAGGTGAAGACCAGCAACAGCTTTCTGGGCTAGCACCTTCATTGTGGGAGAAGGAGCCGGACATTTCCCATTTTGGAAAAAGGCTCTGCCGAGAAAGGACACGATGACATGTCCCGTGTCTGGGAAAGCATAGATCCCAAGTGATCTTATGCCTGTGAATAGGCTTCCCAGGGAAGGTGAAGACCAGCAACAGCTTTCTGGGCTAGCACCTTCCTTGTGGCAGAAGGAGCCGGACGTTTCCCGTTTTGCAAAAATACTCTGCCGAGAAAGGACACGATGACATGTCCCGTGTCTGGGAAAGCAGAGATCCCTAGTGATGTTATACCTGTGAATAGGCTGCCAAGGGAACGTGAAGACCAGCAGCACCTTTCAGGGCTGGCCCCTTCCTTGTGGCAGAAGGAGCCGGACGTTTCCCGTTTGGGAATAATACTCTGCCGAGAATGGACACGATGACATGTCCCGTCTCTGGGAAAGCATAGATCCCAATCGTTGCTGTGCCTCGGAATAGGCTGCCCAGGGAAGGTGAAGAGCAGCAACAGCTTTCAGGGCTGGCCCCTTCCTTGTGGCAGAAGAAGCCAGACGTTTCCCGTTTGGGAAAAAGTCTCTGCCGAGAACGGACACGATGACATGTCCCGTCTCTGGGAAAGCACAGATCCCAACCGCTGCTGTGCCTATGAATAGGGTGCATGGGGAAGGTAAACACCAGCAAGAGCTTTTAGGGCTGGCCCCTTCCTTGTGGCAGAAGGAGCCGGACGTTTCCCGTTTTGCACAAATACTCTGCCGAGAAAGGACACGATGACATGTCCCGTCCCTGGGAAAGCACAGATCCCTAGTGATGTTATGCCTGTGAATAGGCTGCCAAGGGAAGGTGAAGACCAGCAGCACCTTTCAGAGCTGGCCCCTTCCTTGTGGGAGAAGGAGCCGGACGTTTCCCGTTTGGGAAAAATACTCTGCCGAGAAAGGACACGATGACATCTCCCGTCCCTGAGAAAGCACAGATCCGAAGCGCTGCTGTGCCTGTGAATAGGGTGCACGGAAAAGGTGAAGACCAGCAACAGCTTTCAGGGCTAGCACCTTCATTGTGGGAGAAGGAGCCGGACGTTTCCCATTTTGGAAAAAGGCTCTGCCGAGAAAGGACACGCTGACATGTCCCGTGTCTGGGAAAGCATAGATCCCAAGTGATCTTATGCCTGTGAATAGGCTGCCAAGGGAAGGTGAAGACCAGCAAGAGCTTTCTGGGCTAGCACCTTCCTTGTGGCAGAAGGAGCCGGACGTTTCCCGTTTTGCAAAAATACTCTGCCGAGAAAGGACACGATGACATGTCCCGTGTCTGGGAAAGCACAGATCCCTAGTGATGTTATACCTGTGAATAGGCTGCCAAGGGAACGTGAAGACCAGCAGCACCTTTCAGGGCTGGCCCCTTCCTTGTGGCAGAAGGAGCCGGACGTTTCCCGTTTGGGAATAATACTCTGCCGAGAAAGGACACGATGACATGTCCCGTCTGTGGGAAAGCATAGATCCCAATCGTTGCTGTGCCTCTGAATAGGCTGCCCAGGGAAGTTGAAGAGCAGCAACAGCTTTCAGGGCTGGCACCTTCCTTGTGGCAGAAGGAGCCAGACGTTTCCTGTTTGGGAAAAATACTCTGCCGAGAACGGACACGATGACATGTCCCGTCTCTGGGAAAGCACAGATCCCTAGCGTTTCTGTGCTTATTAATAGGCTGCCCAGGGAAGGTGAAGAGCAGCAGCAGCTTTCAGGGCTGGCCCGTTCCTTGTGGCAGAAGGAGCCGGACGTTTCCCTTTTGGAAAAAAGACTCTGCCGAGAAATTACACGATCACATGTCCCGTCCCTGAGAAAGCACAGAATCCAAGCTCTGCGGTGCCTATGAATAGGGTGCCCAGGGAAGGTAAAGACCAGCAAGATCTTTCAGAGCTGGCCCCTTCCTTGTGGCAGAAGGAGCTGGACGTTTCCCATTTGGGAAAAAGTCTCTGCCGAGAACAAACACGATGACATGTCCCGTCTCTGGGAAAGCACAGATCCGAAGCGCTGCTGTGCCTGTGAATAGGGTGCACGGGGAAGGTGAAGACCAGCAACAGGTTTCTGGGCTAGCACCTTCCTTGTGGGAGAAGGAGCCGGACGTTTCCCGTTTGGGAAAAAGATTCTGCCGAGAAAGGACGCGATGACATGTCCCGTGTCTGGGAAAGCACAGATCCCTAGTGATGTTATGCCTGTGAATAGGCTGCCCAGGGAAGGTGAAGACCAGCAACAGCTTTCAGGGCTGGCCCCTTCCTTGTGGCAGAAGGAGCCAGACGTTTCCCGTTTGGGAAAAATACTCTGCCGAGAAAGGACACGATGACATGTCCCGTCTCTGGGAAAGCACAGATCCCAACCCCTGCTGTGCCTATGAATAGGGTGCACGGGGAAGGTGAAGACCAGCAACAGCTTTCTGGGCTAGCACCTTCATTGTGGGAGAAGGAGCCGGACGTTTCCCATTTTGGAAAAAGTCTCTGCCGAGAAAGGACACGATGACATGTACCGTCTCTGGGAAAGCACAGATCCCAAGCGTTGCTGTGCTTATTAATAGGCTGCCCAGGGAAGGTGAAGACCAGCAACAGCTTTCAGGGCTGGCTCCTTCCTTGTGGGAGAAGCAGCCGGATGTTTCACGTTTGGGAAAAAAGCTCTGCCGAGAAAGGACACGATGACATGTCCCGTCCCTGGGAAAGCACAGAACCCAAGCGCTGCTGTGCCTGTGAATTTGCTGCCCAGGGAAGGTGAAGAGCAGCAACAGCTTTCAGGGCTGGCCCCTTCCTTGTGGGAGAAGGAGCCGAAAGTTTCCTCTTTGGGAAAAAGCTCTGCCGAGAACGGACACGATGACATGTCCCGTCTCTGGGAAAGCACAGATCCCAAGATTTGCTGTGCTTATTAATAGGCTGCCCAGGGAAGGTGAAGACCAGCAACAGCTTTCTGGGCTAGCACCTTCATTGTGGGAGAAGGAGCCGGACGTTTCCCGTTTGGGAAAAAGTCTCTGCCGAGAAAGGACAGGATGACATGTCCCGTCCCTGGGAAAGCACAGATCCCAAGCGTTGCTGTGCTTATTAATAGGCTGCCCAGGGAAGGTGAAGGCCAGCAAGAGCTTTCAGTGCTGGCCCGTTCCTTGTGGCAGAAGGAGCCGGACGTTTCCCGTTTGGGAAAAATACTCTGCCGAGAATGGACACGATGACATGTCCCGTCTCTGGGAAAGCATAGATCCCAATCGATGCTGTGCCTCTGAATAGGCTGCCCAGGGAAGGTGAAGAGCAGCAAGAGCTTTCAGGGCTGGCCCCTTCCTTGTGGCAGAAGGAGCCAGACGTTTCCCGTTTGGGAAAAAGTCTCTGCCGAGAACGGACACGATGACATGTCCCGTCTCTGGGAAAGCACAGATCCCAACCGCTGCTGTGCCTATGAAAAGGGTGCATGGGGAAGGTAAACACCAGCAAGAGCTTTCACGGCTGGCCCCTTCCTTGTGGCAGAAGGAGCCGGACGTTTCCCGTTTTGCAAAAATACTCTGCCGAGAAAGGACACGATGACATGTCCCGTCCCTGGGAAAGCACAGATCCCTAGTGATGTTATGCATGTGAATAGGCTGCCAAGGGAACGTGAATACCAGCAGCAACTTTCAGGGCTGGCCCCTTCCTTGTGGGAGAAGGAGCCGGACGTTTCCCGTTTGGGAAAAATACTCTGCCGAGAAAGGACACGATGACATGTCCCGTGTCTGGGAAAGCACAGATCCCTAGTGATGTTATGCCTGTGAATAGGCTGCCCAGGGAAGGTGAAGACCAGCAGCAGCTTTCAGGGCTGGCCCCTTCCTTGTGGCAGAAGGAGCCAGACGTTTCCCGTTTTGCAAAAATACTCTGCCGAGAAAGGACACGATGACATGTACCGTCTCTGGGAAAGCACAGATCCCAAGCGTTGCTGTGCTTATTAATAGGCTGCCAAGGGAAGGTGAAGACCAGCAACAGCTTTCTGGGCTGGCCCCTTCCTTGTGGGAGAAGCAGCCGGACGTTTCCCGTTTGGGAAAAAAGCTCTGCCGAGAAAGGACACGATGACATCTCCCGTCCCTGAGAAAGCACAGATCCGAAGCGCTGCTGTGCCTGTGAATAGGGTGCACGGGAAAGGTGAAGAGCAGCAACAGGTTTCTGGGCTAGCACCTTCATTGTGGCAGAAGGAGCCGGACGTTTCCCGTTTGGGAAAAAGGTTCTGCCGGGAAAGGACACGATGACATGTCCCGTCTCTGGGAAAGCACAGAACCCAAGCGCTGCTTTGCCTGTGAATAGGCTGGCCAGGGAAGGTGAAGACCAGCAGCAGCTTTCAGGGCTGGCCCCTTCCTTGTGGCAGAAGGAGCCGAACGTTTCCTCTTTGGGAAAAAGCTCTGCCGAGAACGGACACGATGACATGTCCCGTCTCTGGGAAAGCACAGATCCCAAGCGTTGCTGTGCTTATTAATAGGCTGCCCAGGGAAGGTGAAGAGCAGCAGCAGCTTTCAGGGCTGGCCCCTTCCTTGTGGGAGAAGGAGCCGGACGTTTCCCTTTTGGAAAAAAGGTTCTGCCGAGAAAGGACACGATCACATTTCCCGTCTCTGGGAAAGCACAGAATCCAAGCTATGCTGTGCCTATGAATAGGGTGCCCAGGGAAGGTAAAGACCAGCAAGATCTTTCAGGGCTGGCCCCTTCCTTGTGGCAGAAGGAGCCGTACGTTTCCCGTTTGGGAAAATGTCTCTGCCGAGAATGAACACGATGACATGTCCCGTCTCTGGGAAAGCACAGATCCCAACCGCTGCTGTGCCTATGAATAGGGTGCACGGGGAAGGTGAAGAACAGCAACAGGTTTCTGGGCTAGCACCTTCCTTGTGGGAGAAGGAGCCGGACGTTTCCCGTTTGGGAAAAATACTCTGCCGGGAAAGGACATGATGACATGTCCCGTCCCTGGGAAAGCACAGATCCCAAGCGCTGCTGTGCTTATGAATAGGATGGCCGGGAAAGGTGAAGACCAGCAACAGCTTTCAGGGCTAGCTCCTTCATTGTGGGAGAAGGAGCCGGACGTTTCCCGTTTGGGAAAAAAGCTCTGCCGAGAAAGGACACGATGACATCTCCCGTCTCTGGGAAAGCACAGATCCCAACCGCTGCTGTGCCTGTGAATAGGGTGCACGGGGAAGGTGAAGACCAGCAAGAGCTTTCAGGGCTAGCACCTTCATTGTGGGAGAAGGAGCCGGACGTTTCCCATTTTGGAAAAAGGCTCTGCCGAGAAAGGACACGATGACATGTACCGTCTCTGGGAAAGCACAGATCCCAAGCTTTGCTGTGCTTATTAATAGGCTGCCCAGGGAAGGTGAAGACCAGCAACAGCTTTCAGGGCTAGCACCTTCATTGTGGGAGAAGGAGCCGGACGTTTCCCGTTTGGGAAAAATACTCTGCCGAGAATGGACACGATGACATGTCCCGTCTCTGGGAAAGCATAGATCCCAATCGTTGCTGTGCCTCTGAATAGGCTGCCCAGGGAAGGTGAAGAGCAGCAACAGCTTTCAGGGCTGGCCCCTTCCTTGTGGCAGAAGGAGCCGGACGTTTCCCGTTTGGGAAAAAGTCTCTGCCGAGAACGGACACGATGACATGTCCCGTCTCTGGGAAAGCACAGATCCCAACCGCTGCTGTGCCGATGAAAAGGGTGCACGGGGAAGGTAAACACCAGCAAGAGCTTTCAGGGCTGGCCCCTTCCTTGTGGCAGAAGGAGCCGGACGTTTCCCGTTTTGCAAAAATACTCTGCCGAGAAAGGACACGATGACATGTCCCGTCCCTGGGAAAGCACAGATCCCTAGTGATGTTATGCCTGTGAATAGGCTGCCAAGGGAACGTGAAGACCAGCAGCACCTTTCAGGGCTGGCCCCTTCCTTGTGGCAGAAGGAGCCGGACGTTTCCCACTTTGGAAAAAGGCTCTGCCGAGAAAGGACACGATGACATGTACCGTCTCTGGGAAAGCACAGATCCCAAGCGTTGCTGTGCTTCTTAATAGGCTGCCCAGGGAAGGTGAAGACCAGCAACAGCTTTCTGGGCTAGCACCTTATTTTGGGAGAAGGAGCCGGACGTTTCCCGTTTGGGAAAAAGATTCTGCCGAGAAAGGACACGATGACATGTCCCGTCTCTGGGAAAGCACAGATCCCTAGTCATGTTACGCCTGTGAATAGGCTGCCAAGGGAACGTGAAGACCAGCAGCAACTTTCAGGGCTGGCCCCTTCCTTGTGGCAGAAGGAGCCGGACGTTTCCCGTTTGGGAAAAAGTCTCTGCCGAGAACGGACACGATGACATGTCCTGTCCCTGGGAAAGCACAGATCCCAACCGCTGCTGTGCCTATGAATAGGGTGCACGGGGAATGTGCAGACCAGCAACAGCTTTCTGGGCTAGCACTTTCATTGTGGCAGAAGGAGCCGGACGTTTCCCGTTTGGGATAAAAGCTCTGCCAAGAACGGACACGATGACATGTCCCGTCTCTGGGAAAGCACAGGTCCCAAGCGTTGCTGTGCTTATTAATAACCTACCCAGGGAAGGTGAAGACCAGCAACAGCTTTCTGGGCTAGCACCTTCATTGTGGGAGAAGGAGCCGGACGTTTCCCGTTTGGGAAAAAAGCTCTGCCGAGAAAGGACACGATCACATGTCCCGTCCCTGAGAAAGCACACAATCCAAGCTCTGCGGTGCCTATGAATAGGGTGCCCAGGGAAGGTAAAGACCAGCAAGAGCTTTCAGGGCTGGCCCCTTTCTTGTGGCAGAAGGAGCCGGACGTTTCCCGTTTGGGAAAAATACTCTGCCGAGAAAGGACACGATGACATCTCCCGTCCCTGAGAAAGCACAGATCCGAAGCGCTGCTGTGCTTGTGAATAGGGTGCACGGTAAAGGTGAAGACCAGCAACTGCTTTCAGGGCTAGCACCTTCCTTGTGGGAGAAGGAGCCAGACGTTTCCCATTTTGGAAAAAGGCTCTGCCGAGGAAGGAGAGGATGACATGTCCCGTGTCTGGGAAAGCATAGATCCCAAGTGATGTTATGCCTGTGAATAGGCTGCCCAGGGAAGGTGAAGACCAGCAACAGCTTTCTGGGCTAGCACCTTCCTTGTGGCAGAAGGAGCCAGACGTTTCCCGTTTTGCAAAAATACTCTGCCGAGAAAGGACACGATGACATGTCCCGTGTCTGGGAAAGCACAGATCCCTAGTGATGTTATGCCTGTGAACAGGCTGCCAAGGGAACGTGAAGACCAGCAGCAGCTTTCAGGGCTGGCCCCTTCCTTGTGGCAGAAGGAGCCGGACGTTTCCCGTTTGGGAAAAATACTCTGCCGAGAAAGGACACGATGACATGTCCCGTGTCTGGGAAAGCACAGATCCCTAGTGATGTTATGCCTGTGAATAGGCTGCCCAGGGAAGGTGAAGACCAGCAGCAGCTTTCAGGGCTGGCCCCTTCCTTGTGGCAGAAGGAGCCAGACGTTTCCCGTTTTGGAAAAAGGCTCCGCCGAGAACGGACACGATGACATGTCCCGTCTCTGGGAAAGCACAGATCCCAACCGCTGCTGTGCTTATTAATAGGCTGCCCAGGGAAGGTGAAGACCAGCAACAGCTTTCTGGGCTAGCACCTTCATTGTGGGAGAAGGAGCCGGACGTTTCCCGTTTGGGAAAAAGATTCTGCCGAGAAAGGACACGATGACATGTCCTGTCTCTGGGAAGGCACAGATCCCTAGTGATGTTATGCATGTGAATAGGCTGCCAAGGGAACGTGAATACCAGCAGCAACTTTCAGGGCTGGCCCCTTCCTTGTGGCAGAAGGAGCCGGACGTTTCCCGTTTGGGAAAAATACTCTGCCGAGAAAGGACACGATGACATGTCCCGTGTCTGGGAAAGCACAGATCCCTAGTGATGTTATGCCTGTGAATAGGCTGCCCAGGGAAGGTGAAGACCAGCAGCAGCTTTCAGGGCTGGCCCCTTCCTTGTGGCAGAAGGAGCCAGACGTTTCCCGTTTTGCAAAAATACTCTGCCGAGAACGGACACGATGACATGTCCCGTCTCTGGGAAAGCACAGATCCCAACCGCTGCTGTGCCTATGAATAGGTTGCACGGGGAAGGTGAAGACCAGCAAGAGCTTTCAGGGCTAGCCCCTTCATTGTGGGAGAAGGAGCCGGACTTTTCCCATTTTGGAAAAAGTCTCTGCCGAGAAAGGACACGATGACATGTACCGTCTCTGGGAAAGCACAGATCCCAAGCGTTGCTGTGCTTATTAATAGGCTGCCAAGGGAAGGTGAAGACCAGCAACAGCTTTCTGGGCTGGCCCCTTCCTTGTGGGAGAAGGAGCCGGACGTTTCCCGTTTGGGAAAAAAGCTCTGCCGAGAAAGGACACGATGACATCTCCCGTCCCTGAGAAAGCACAGATCCGAAGCGCTGCTGTGCCTGTGAATAGGGTGCACCGGAAAGGTGAAGAGCAGCAACAGGTTTCTGGGCTAGCACCTTCATTGTGGGAGAAGGAGCCGGACGTTTCCCGTTTGGGAAAAAGGTTCTGCCGGGAAAGGACACGATGACATGTCCCGTCCCTGGGAAAGCACAGAACCCAAGCGCTGCTGTGCCTGTGAATAGGCTGGCCAGGGAACGTGAAGACCAGCAGCAGCTTTCAGGGCTGGCCCCTTCCTTGTGGCAGAAGGAGCCGAACGTTTCCTCTTTGGGAAAAAGCTCTGCCGAGAACGGACACGATGACATGTCCCGTCTCTGGGAAAGCACAGAATCCAAGCTATGCTGTGCCTATGAATAGGGTGCCCAGGGAAGGTAAAGACCAGCAAGATCTTTCAGGGCTGGCCCCTTCCTTGTGGGAGAAGGAGCCGGACGTTTCCCGTTTGGGAAAATGTCTCTGCCGAGAACGAACACGATGACATGTCCCGTCTCTGGGAAAGCACAGATCCCAACCGCTGCTGTGCCTATGAATAGGGTGCACGGGGAAGGTGAAGAACAGCAACAGGTTTCTGGGCTAGCACCTTCCTTGTGGGAGAAGGAGACGGACGTTTCCCGTTTGGGAAAAATACTCTGCCGGGAAAGGACATGATTACATGTCCCGTCCCTGGGAAAGCACAGATCCCAAGCGCTGCTGTGCTTATGAATAGGCTGGCCGGGAAAGGTGAAGACCAGCAACAGCTTTCAGGGCTAGCTCCTTCATTGTGGGAGAAGGAGCCGGACGTTTCCCGTTTGGGAAAAAAGCTCTGCCGAGAAAGGACACGATGACATCTCCCGTCTCTGGGAAAGCACAGATCCCAACCGCTGCTGTGCCTGTGAATAGGGTGCACGGGGAAGGTGAAGACCAGCAAGAGCTTTCAGGGCTAGCACCTTCATTGTGGGAGAAGGAGCCGGACGTTTCCCATTTTGGAAAAAGGCTCTGCCGAGAAAGGACACGATGACATGTACCGTCTCTGGGAAAGCACAGATCCCAAGCTTTGCTGTGCTTATTAATAGGCTGCCCAGGGAAGGTGAAGACCAGCAACAGCTTTCAGGGCTAGCACCTTCCTTGTGGGAGAAGGAGACAGACGTTTCCCATTTTGGAAAAATACTCTGCCGAGAATGGACACGATGACATGTCCCGTCTCTGGGAAAGCATAGATCCCAATCGTTGCTGTGCCTCTGAATAGGCTGCCCAGGGAAGGTGAAGAGCAGCAACAGCTTTCAGGGCTGGCCCCTTCCTTGTGGCAGAATGAGCCGGACGTTTCCCGTTTGGGAAAAAGTCTCTGCCGAGAACGGACACGATGACATGTCCCGTCTCTGGGAAAGCACAGATCCCAACCGCTGCTGTGCCGATGAAAAGGGTGCACGGGGAAGGTAAACACCAGCAAGAGCTTTCAGGGCTGGCCCCTTCCTTGTGGCAGAAGGAGCCGGACGTTTCCCGTTTTGCAAAAATACTCTGCCGAGAAAGGACACGATGACATGTCCCGTGTCTGGGAAAGCACAGATCCCTAGTGATGTTATGCCTGTGAATAGGCTGCCAAGGGAAGGTGAAGACCAGCAGCACCTTTCAGGGCTGGCCCCTTCCTTGTGGCAGAAGGAGCCGGACGTTTCCCACTTTGGAAAAAGGCTCTGCCGAGAAAGGACACGATGACATGTACCGTCTCTGGGAAAGCACAGATCCCAAGCGTTGCTGTGCTTCTTAATAGGCTGCCCAGGGAAGGTGAAGACCAGCAACAGCTTTCTGGGCTAGCACCTTATTGTGGGAGAAGGAGCCGGACGTTTCCCGTTTGGGAAAAAGATTCTGCCGAGAAAGGACACGATGACATGTCGCGTCTCTGGGAAAGCACAGATCCCTAGTCATGTTATGCCTGTGAATAGGCTGCCAAGGGAACGTGAAGACCAGCAGCAACTTTCAGGGCTGGCCCCTTCCTTGTGGCAGAAGGAGCCGGACGTTTCCCGTTTGGGAAAAAGTCTCTGCCGAGAACGGACACGATGACATGTCCTGTCCCTGGGAAAGCACAGATCCCAACCGCTGCTGTGCCTATGAATAGGGTGCACGGGGAATGTGCAGACCAGCAACAGCTTTCTGGGCTAGCACTTTCATTGTGGCAGAAGGAGCCGGACGTTTCCCGTTTGGGATAAAAGCTCTGCCAAGAACGGACACGATGACATGTCCCGTCTCTGGGAAAGCACAGGTCCCAAGCGTTGCTGTGCTTATTAATAACCTACCCAGGGAAGGTGAAGACCAGCAACAGCTTTCTGGGCTAGCACCTTCATTGTGGGAGAAGGAGCCGGACGTTTCCCGTTTGGGAAAAAAGCTCTGCCGAGAAAGGACACGATCACATGTCCCGTCCCTGAGAAAGCACACAATCCAAGCTCTGCGGTGCCTATGAATAGGGTGCCCAGGGAAGGTAAAGACCAGCAAGAGCTTTCAGGGCTGGCCCCTTTCTTGTGGCAGAAGGAGCCGGACGTTTCCCGTTTGGGAAAAATACTCTGCCGAGAAAGGACACGATGACATGTCCCGTCCCTGAGAAAGCACAGATCCGAAGCGCTGCTTTGCTTGTGAATAGGGTGCACGGTAAAGGTGAAGACCAGCAACTGCTTTCAGGGCTAGCACCTTCATTGTGGGAGAAGGAGCCGGACGTTTCCCATTTTGGAAAAAGGCTCTGCCGAGGAAGGAGAGGATGACATGTCCCGTGTCTGGGAAAGCATAGATCCCAAGTGATGTTATGCCTGTGAATAGGCTGCCCAGGGAAGGTGAAGACCAGCAACAGCTTTCTGTGCTAGCACCTTCCTTGTGGCAGAAGGAGCCAGACGTTTCCCGTTTTGCAAAAATACTCTGCCGAGAAAGGAAACGATGACATGTCCCGTCCCTGGGAAAGCACAGATCCCTAGTGATGTTATGCCTGTGAATAGGCTGCCAAGGGAACGTGAAGACCAGCAGCAACTTTCAGGGCTGGCCCCTTCCTTGTGGCAGAAGGAGCCGGACGCTTCCCGTTTGGGAAAAAAGCTCTGCCGAGAAAGGACCCGATGACATCTCCCGTCCCTGAGAAAGCACAGATCCGAAGCGCTGCTGTGCCTGTGAATAGGGTGCACGGGAAAGGTGAAGAGCAGCAACAGGTTTCTGGGCTAGCACCTTCATTGTGGGAGAAGGAGCCGGACGTTTCCTCTGTGGGAAAAAGGTTCTGCCGGGAAAGGACACGATGACATGTCCCGTCCCTGGTAAAGCACAGAACCCAAGCGCTGCTCTGCCTGTGAATAGGCTGCCCAGGGAAGGTGAAGACCAGCAACAGCTTTCAGGGCTGGCCCCTTCCTTGTGGGAGAAGGAGCCGAACGTTTCCTGTTTGGGAAAAAGCTCTGCCGAGAACGGACACGATGACATGTCCCGTCTCTGGGAAAGCACAGATCCCAAGATTTGCTGTGCTTATTAATAGGCTGCCCAGGGAAGGTGAAGACCAGCAACAGCTTTCTGGGCTAGCACCTTCATTGTGGGAGAAGGAGCCGGACGTTTCCCGTTTGGGAAAAAGTCTCTGCCGAGAATGGACACGATGACATGTCCCATCTCTGGGAAAGCACAGATCCCAACCGCTGCTGTGCTTATTAATAGGCTGCCCAGGGAAGGTGAAGACCAGCAACAGCTTTCTGGGCTAGCACCTTCATTGTGGGAGAAGGAGCCGGACGTTTCCCGTTTGGGAAAAAGATTCTGCCGAGAAAGGACACGATGACATGTCCTGTCTCTGGGAAGGCACAGATCCCTAGTGATGTTATGCATGTGAATAGGCTGCCAAGGGAACGTGAATACCAGCAGCAACTTTCAGGGCTGGCCCCTTCCTTGTGGCAGAAGGAGCCGGACGTTTCCCGTTTGGGAAAAATACTCTGCCGAGAAAGGACACGATGACATGTCCCGTGTCTGGGAAAGCACAGATCCCTAGTGATGTTATGCCTGTGAATAGGCTGCCCAGGGAAGGTGAAGACCAGCAGCAGCTTTCAGGGCTGGCCCCTTCCTTGTGGCAGAAGGAGCCAGACGTTTCCCGTTTTGCAAAAATACTCTGCCGAGAACGGACACGATGACATGTCCCGTCTCTGGGAAAGCACAGATCCCCACCCCTGCTGTGCCTATGAATAGGTTGCACGGGGAAGGTGAAGACCAGCAAGAGCTTTCAGGGCTAGCCCCTTCATTGTGGGAGAAGGAGCCGGACTTTTCCCATTTTGGAAAAAGTCTCTGCCGAGAAAGGACACGATGACATGTACCGTCTCTGGGAAAGCACAGATCCCAAGCGTTGCTGTGCTTATTAATAGGCTGCCAAGGGAAGGTGAAGACCAGCAACAGCTTTCTGGGCTGGCCCCTTCCTTGTGGGAGAAGGAGCCGGACGCTTCCCGTTTGGGAAAAAAGCTCTGCCGAGAAAGGACACGATGACATCTCCCGTCCCTGAGAAAGCACAGATCCGAAGCGCTGCTGTGCCTGTGAATAGGGTGCACCGGAAAGGTGAAGAGCAGCAACAGGTTTCTGGGCTAGCACCTTCATTGTGGGAGAAGGAGCCGGACGTTTCCCGTTTGGGAAAAAGGTTCTGCCGGGAAAGGACACGATGACATGTCCCGTCCCTGGGAAAGCACAGAACCCAAGCGCTGCTGTGCCTGTGAATAGGCTGGCCAGGGAACGTGAAGACCAGCAGCAGCTTTCAGGGCTGGCCCCTTCCTTGTGGCAGAAGGAGCCGAACGTTTCCTCTTTGGGAAAAAGCTCTGCCGAGAACGGACACGATGACATGTCCCGTCTCTGGGAAAGCACAGAATCCAAGCTATGCTGTGCCTATGAATAGGGTGCCCAGGGAAGGTAAAGACCAGCAAGATCTTTCAGGGCTGGCCCCTTCCTTGTGGGAGAAGGAGCCGGACGTTTCCCGTTTGGGAAAATGTCTCTGCCGAGAACGAACACGATGACATGTCCCGTCTCTGGGAAAGCACAGATCCCAACCGCTGCTGTGCCTATGAATAGGGTGCACGGGTAAGGTGAAGAACAGCAACAGGTTTCTGGGCTAGCACCTTCCTTGTGGGAGAAGGAGACGGACGTTTCCCGTTTGGGAAAAATACTCTGCCGGGAAAGGACATGATTACATGTCCCGTCCCTGGGAAAGCACAGATCCCAAGCGCTGCTGTGCTTATGAATAGGCTGGCCGGGAAAGGTGAAGACCAGCAACAGCTTTCAGGGCTAGCTCCTTCATTGTGGGAGAAGGAGCCGGTCGTTTCCCGTTTGGGAAAAAAGCTCTGCCGAGAAAGGACACGATGACATCTCCCGTCTCTGGGAAAGCACAGATCCCAACCGCTGCTGTGCCTGTGAATAGGGTGCACGGGGAAGGTGAAGACCAGCAAGAGCTTTCAGGGCTAGCACCTTCATTGTGGGAGAAGGAGCCGGACGTTTCCCATTTTGGAAAAAGGCTCTGCCGAGAAAGGACACGATGACATGTACCGTCTCTGGGAAAGCACAGATCCCAAGCTTTGCTGTGCTTATTAATAGGCTGCCCAGGGAAGGTGAAGACCAGCAACAGCTTTCAGGGCTAGCACCTTCATTGTGGGAGAAGGAGCCGGACGTTTCCCGTTTGGGAAAAATACTCTGCCGAGAATGGACACGATGACATGTCCCGTGTCTGGGAAAGCATAGATCCCAATCGTTGCTGTGCCTCTGAATAGGCTGCCCAGGGAAGGTGAAGAGCAGCAACAGCTTTCAGTGCTGGCCCCTTCCTTGTGGCAGAAGGAGCCGGACGTTTCCCGTTTGGGAAAAAGTCTCTGCCGAGAACGGACACGATGACATGTCCCGTCTCTGGGAAAGCACAGATCCCAACCGCTGCTGTGCCGATGAAAAGGGTGCACGGGGAAGGTAAACACCAGCAAGAGCTTTCAGGGCTGGCCCCTTCCTTGTGGCAGAAGGAGCCGGACGTTTCCCGTTTTGCAAAAATACTCTGCCGAGAAAGGACACGATGACATGTCCCGTCCCTGGGAAAGCACAGATCCCTAGTGGTGTTATGCCTGTGAATAGGCTGCCAAGGGAAGGTGAAGACCAGCAGCACCTTTCAGGGCTGGCCCCTTCCTTGTGGCAGAAGGAGCCGGACGTTTCCCACTTTGGAAAAAGGCTCTGCCGAGAAAGGACACGATGACATGTACCGTCTCTGGGAAAGCACAGATCCCAAGCGTTGCTGTGCTTCTTAATAGGCTGCCCAGGGAAGGTGAAGACCAGCAACAGCTTTCTGGGCTAGCACCTTATTGTGGGAGAAGGAGCCGGACGTTTCCCGTTTGGGAAAAAGATTCTGCCGAGAAAGGACACGATGACATGTCGCGTCTCTGGGAAAGCACAGATCCCTAGTCATGTTATGCCTGTGAATAGGCTGCCAAGGGAACGTGAAGACCAGCAGCAACTTTCAGGGCTGGCCCCTTCCTTGTGGCAGAAGGAGCCGGACGTTTCCCGTTTGGGAAAAAGTCTCTGCCGAGAACGGACACGATGACATGTCCTGTCCCTGGGAAAGCACAGATCCCAACCGCTGCTGTGCCTATGAATAGGGTGCACGGGGAATGTGCAGACCAGCAACAGCTTTCTGGGCTAGCACTTTCATTGTGGCAGAAGGAGCCGGACGTTTCCCGTTTGGGATAAAAGCTCTGCCAAGAACGGACACGATGACATGTCCCGTCTCTGGGAAAGCACAGGTCCCAAGCGTTGCTGTGCTTATTAATAACCTACCCAGGGAAGGTGAAGACCAGCAACAGCTTTCTGGGCTAGCACCTTCATTGTGGGAGAAGGAGCCGGACGTTTCCCGTTTGGGAAAAAAGCTCTGCCGAGAAAGGACACGATCACATGTCCCGTCCCTGAGAAAGCACACAATCCAAGCTCTGCGGTGCCTATGAATAGGGTGCCCAGGGAAGGTAAAGACCAGCAAGAGCTTTCAGGGCTGGCCCCTTTCTTGTGGCAGAAGGAGCCGGACGTTTCCCGTTTGGGAAAAATACTCTGCCGAGAAAGGACACGATGACATGTCCCGTCCCTGAGAAAGCACAGATCCGAAGCGCTGCTTTGCTTGTGAATAGGGTGCACGGTAAAGGTGAAGACCAGCAACTGCTTTCAGGGCTAGCACCTTCATTGTGGGAGAAGGAGCCGGACGTTTCCCATTTTGGAAAAAGGCTCTGCCGAGGAAGGAGAGGATGACATGTCCCGTGTCTGGGAAAGCATAGATCCCAAGTGATGTTATGCCTGTGAATAGGCTGCCCAGGGAAGGTGAAGACCAGCAACAGCTTTCTGTGCTAGCACCTTCCTTGTGGCAGAAGGAGCCAGACGTTTCCCGTTTTGCAAAAATACTCTGCCGAGAAAGGAAACGATGACATGTCCCGTGTCTGGGAAAGCACAGATCCCTAGTGATGTTATGCCTGTGAATAGGCTGCCAAGGGAACGTGAAGACCAGCAGCACCTTTCAGGGCTGGCCCCTTCCTTGTGGCAGAAGGAGCCGGACGCTTCCCGTTTGGGAAAAAGGCTCTGCCGAGAAAGGACCCGATGACATCTCCCGTCCCTGAGAAAGCACAGATCCGAAGCGCTGCTGTGCCTGTGAATAGGGTGCACGGGAAAGGTGAAGAGCAGCAACAGGTTTCTGGGCTAGCACCTTCATTGTGGGAGAAGGAGCCGGACGTTTCCTCTGTGGGAAAAAGGTTCTGCCGGGAAAGGACACGATGACATGTCCCGTCCCTGGTAAAGCACAGAACCCAAGCGCTGCTCTGCCTGTGAATAGGCTGCCCAGGGAAGGTGAAGACCAGCAACAGCTTTCAGGGCTGGCCCCTTCCTTGTGGCAGAAGGAGCCGGACGTTTCCCGTTTGGGAAAATTCTCTGCCGAGAATGGACACGATGACATGTCCCGTCCCTGGGAAAGCATAGATCCCAATCCTTGCTGTGCCTCTGAATAGGCTGCCCAGGGAAGGTGAAGAGCAGCAACAGCTTTCAGGGCTGGCCCCATCCTTGTGGCAGAAGGAGCCGGACGTTTCCCGTTTGGGAAAAAGTCTCTGCCGAGAACGGACACGATGACATGTCCCGTCTCTGGGAAAGCACAGATCCCAACCGCTGCTGTGCCTATGAATAGGGTGCACGGGGAAGGTAAAGACCAGCAAGAGCTTTCAGGGCTGGCCCCTTCCTTGTGGCAGAAGGAGCCGGACGTTTCCCGTTTTGCAAAAATACTCTGCCGAGAAAGGACACGATGACATGTACCGTCTCTGGGAAAGCACAGATCCCTAGCGTTTCTGTGCTTATTAATAGGCTGCCCAGGGAAGGTGAAGAGCAGCAGCTTTCAGGGCTGGCCCCTTCCTTGTGGCAGAAGGAGCCGGACGTTTCCCTTTTGGAAAAAAGACTCTGCCGAGAAAGGACACGATCACATGTCCCGTCCCTGAGAAAGCACAGAATCCAAGCTCTGCGGTGCCTATGAATAGGGTGCCCAGGGAAGGTAAAGACCAGCAAGATCTTTCAGGGCTGGCCCCTTCCTTGTGGCAGAAGGAGCCGGACGTTTCCCATTTGGGAAAAAGTCTCTGCCGAGAACGAACACGATGACATGTCCCGTCTCTGGGAAAGCACAGATCCCAACCGCTGCTGTGCCTATGAATAGGGTGCACGGGGAAGGTAAAGACCAGCAAGATCTTTCAGGGCTGGCCTCTTCCTTGTGGCAGAAGGAGCCGGACGTTTCCCATTTCGGAAGAACACTCTGCCGAGAACGGACACGATGACATGTCCCGTTCCTGGGAAATCATAGATCCCTAGTGATGTTATGCCTGTGAATAGGCTGCCAAGGGAACGTGAAGACCAGCAGCAACTTTCAGGGCTGGCCCCTTCCTTGTGGCAGAAGGAGCCGGACGTTTCCCGTTTGGGAAAAATACTCTGCCGAGAAAGGACACGATGACATGTCCCGTGTCTGGGAAAGCACAGATCCCTAGTGATGTTATGCCTGTGAATAGGCTGCCCAGGGAAGGTGAAGACCAGCACCACCTTTCAGGTCTGGCCCCTTCCTTGTGGCAGAAGGAGCCAGACGTTTCCCGTTTGGGAAAAAGTCTCTGCCGAGAATGGACACGATGACATGTCCCATCTCTGGGAAAGCACAGATCCCAACCGCTGCTGTGCCTATGAATAGGGTGCACGGGGAATGTGAAGACTACCAACAGCTTTCTGGGCTAGCACTTTCATTGTGGGAGAAGGAGCCGGACGTTTCCCGTTTGGGAAAATGTCTCCGCCGAGAAAGGACACGATTACATGTCCCGTCTCTGGGAAAGCACAGGTCCCAAGCGTTGCTGTGCTTATTAATAGGCTGCCCAGGGAAGGTGAAGAGCAGCAACAGCTTTCAGTGCTGGCCCCTTCCTTGTGGCAGAAGGAGCCGGACGTTTCCCGTTTGGGAAAAATACTCTGCCGAGAATGGACACGATGAGATGTCCCGTCTCTGGGAAAGCACAGATCCCAACCGCTGCTGTGCCTATGAATAGGGTGCACGGGGAAGGTAAAGACCAGCAAGAGCTTTCAGGGCTGGCCCCTTCCTTGTGGCAGAAGGAGCCGGACGTTTCCCGTTTTGCAAAAATACTCTGCCGAGAATGGACACGATGACATGTCCCGTTTCTGGGAAAGCACACATCCCTAGTAATGTTATGCCTGTGAATAGGCTGCCAAGGGAACGTGAAGACCAGCAGCACCTTTCAGGGCTGGCCCCTTCCTTGTGGCAGAAGGAGCCGGACGTTTCCCGTTTGGGAAAAATACTCTGCCGAGAAAGGACACGATGACATGTCCCGTCTCTGGGAAAGCACAGATCCCTAGCGTTTCTGTGCTTATTAATAGGCTGCCCAGGGAAGGTGAAGAGCAGCAGCAGCTTTCAGGGCTGGCCCCTTCCTTGTGGGAGAAGGAGCCGGACGTTTCCCTTTTGGAAAAAAGACTCTGCCGAGAAAGGACACGATCACATGTCCCGTCCCTGAGAAAGCACAGAATCCAAGCTCTGCGGTGCCTATGAATAGGGTGCCCAGGGAAGGTAAAGACCAGCAAGATCTTTCAGGGCTGGCCCCTTCCTTGTGGCAGAAGGAGCCGGACGTTTCCCATTTGGGAAAAAGTCACTGCCGAGAACGAACACGATGACATGTCCCGTCTCTGGGAAAGCACAGATCCCAACCGCTGCTGTGCATATGAATAGGGTGCACGGGGAAGGTAAAGACCAGCAAGATCTTTCAGGGCTGGCCCCTTCCTTGTGGCAGAAGGAGCCGGACGTTTCCCATTTCGGAAGAACACTCTGCCGAGAACGGACACGATGACATGTCCCGTTCCTGGGAAATCATAGATCCCAAGCGCTGCTGTGCCTCTGAATAGGCTGCCCAGGGAAGGTGAAGACCAGCAACAGCTTTCTGGGCTAGCACCTTCATTGTGGGAGAAGGAGCCGGACGTTTCCCGTTTGGGAAAATGATTCTGCCGAGAAAGGACACGATGACATGTCCCGTCTCTGGGAAAGCACAGATCCCTAGTGATGTTATGCCTGTGAATAGGCTGCCAAGGGAACGTGAAGACCAGCAGCACCTTTCAGGGCTGGCCCCTTCCTTGTGGCAGAAGGAGCCGGACGTTTCCCGTTTGGGAAAAATACTCTGCCGAGAAAGGACACGATGACATGTCCCGTGTCTGGGAAAGCACAGATCCCTAGTGATGTTATGCCTGTGAATAGGCTGCCCAGGGAAGGTGAAGACCAGCAGCACCTTTCAGGGCTGGCCCCTTCCTTGTGGCAGAAGGAGCCAGACGTTTCCCGTTTGGGAAAAAGTCTCTGCCGAGAATGGACACGATGACATGTCCCATCTCTGGGAAAGCACAGATCCCAACCCCTGCTGTGCCTATGAATAGGGTGCACGGGGAATGTGAAGACTACCAACAGCTTTCTGGGCTAGCACTTTCATTGTAGGAGAAGGAGCCGGACGTATCCCGTTTGGGAAAATGTCTCCGCCGAGAAAGGACACGATGACATGTCCCGTCTCTGGGAAAGCACAGGTCCCAAGCGTTGCTGTGCTTATTAATAGGCTGCCCAGGGAAGGTGAAGAGCAGCAACAGCTTTCAGTGCTGGCCCCTTCCTTGTGGCAGAAGGAGCCGGACGTTTCCCGTTTGGGAAAAATACTCTGCTGAGAATGGACACGATGACATGTCCCGTCCCTGGGAAAGCATAGATCCCAATCCTTGCTGTGCCTCTGAATAGGCTGCCCAGGGAAGGTGAAGAGCAGCAACAGCTTTCAGGGCTGGCCCCTTCCTTGTGGCAGAAGGAGCCGGACATTTCCCGTTTGGGAAAAAGTCTCTGCCGAGAACGGACACGATGACATGTCCCGTCTCTGGGAAAGCACAGATCCCAACCGCTGCTGTGCCTATGAATAGGGTGCATGGGGAAGGTAAAGACCAGCAAGAGCTTTCAGGGCTGGCCCCTTCCTTGTGGCAGAAGGAGCCGGACGTTTCCCGTTTTGCAAAAATACTCTGCCGAGAATGGACACGATGACATGTCCCGTTTCTGGGAAAGCACAGATCCCTAGTGATGTTATGCCTGTGAATAGGCTGCCAAGGGAACGTGAAGACCAGCAGCACCTTTCAGGGCTGGCCCCTTCCTTGTGGCAGAAGGAGCCGGACGTTTCCCGTTTGGGAAAAATACTCTGCCGAGAAAGGACACGATGACATGTCCCGTCTCTGGGAAAGCACAGATCCCTAGCGTTTCTGTGCTTATTAATAGGCTGCCCAGGGAAGGTGAAGAGCAGCAGCAGCTTTCAGGGCTGGCCCCTTCCTTGTGGGAGAAGGAGCCGGACGTTTCCCTTTTGGAAAAAAGACTCTGCCGAGAAAGGACACGATCACATGTCCCGTCCCTGAGAAAGCACAGAATCCAAGCTCTGCGGTGCCTATGAATAGGGTGCCCAGGGAAGGTAAAGACCAGCAAGATCTTTCAGGGCTGGCCCCTTCCTTGTGGCAGAAGGAGCCGGACGTTTCCCATTTGGGAAAAAGTCTCTGCCGAGAACGAACACGATGACATGTCCCGTCTCTGGGAAAGCACAGATCCCAACCGCTGCTCTGCCTATGAATAGGGTGCACGGGGAAGGTGAAGAACAGCAACAGGTTTCTGGGCTAGCACCTTCATTGTGGGAGAAGGAGACGGACGTTTCCCGTTTGGGAAAAATACTCTGCCGAGAATGGACACGATGACATGTCCCGTCTCTGGGAAAGCATAGATCCCAATCGTTGCTGTGCCTCTGAATAGGCTGCCCAGGGAAGGTGAAGAGTAGCAACAGCTTTCAGGGCTGGCCCCTTCCTTGTGGCAGAAGGAGCCGGACGTTTCCCGTTTGGGAAAAAGTCTCTGCCGAGAAAGGACACGATGACATGTCCCGTCTCTGGGAAAGCACAGATCCCAACCGCTGCTGTGCCTATGAATAGGGTGCACGGGGAAGGTAAAGACCAGCAAGAGCTTTCAGGGCTGGCCCCTTCCTTGTGGCAGAAGGAGCCGGACGTTTCCCATTTCGGAAGAACACTCTGCCGAGAACGGACACGATGACATGTCCCGTTCCTGGGAAATCATAGATCCCAAGCGCTGCTGTGCCTCTGAATAGGCTGCCCAGGGAAGGTGAAGGCCAGCAAGAGCTTTCAGGGCTAGCACCTTCATTGTGGGAGAAGGAGCCGGACGTTTCCCGTTTGGGAAAAAGTCTCTGCCGAGAAAGGACACGATGACATGTCCCGTCTCTGGGAAAGCACAGATCCCAACCGCTGCTGTGCCTATGAATAGGGTGCACGGGGAAGGTAAAGACCAGCAAGAGCTTTCAGGGCTGGCCCCTTCCTTGTGGCAGAAGGAGCCGGACGTTTCCCGTTTGGGAAAATGATTCTGCCGAGAAAGGACACGATGACATGTCCCGTCTCTGGGAAAGCACAGATCCCTAGTGATGTTATGCCTGTGAATAGGCTGCCAAGGGAACGTGAAGACCAGCAGCAACTTTCAGGGCTGGCCCCTTCCTTGTGGCAGAAGGAGCCGGACGTTTCCCGTTTGGGAAAAATACTCTGCCGAGAAAGGACACGATGACATGTCCCGTGTCTGGGAAAGCACAGATCCCTAGTGATGTTATGCCTGTGAATAGGCTGCCCAGGGAAGGTGAAGACCAGCACCACCTTTCAGGTCTGGCCCCTTCCTTGTGGCAGAAGGAGCCAGACGTTTCCCGTTTGGGAAAAAGTCTCTGCCGAGAATGGACACGATGACATGTCCCATCTCTGGGAAAGCACAGATCCCAACCCCTGCTGTGCCTATGAATAGGGTGCACGGGGAATGTGAAGACTACCAACAGCTTTCTGGGCTAGCACTTTCATTGTGGGAGAAGGAGCCGGACGTTTCCCGTTTGGGAAAATGTCTCCGCCGAGAAAGGACACGATGACATGTCCCGTCTCTGGGAAAGCACAGGTCCCAAGCGTTGCTGTGCTTATTAATAGGCTGCCCAGGGAAGGTGAAGAGCAGCAACAGCTTTCAGTGCTGGCCCCTTCCTTGTGGCAGAAGGAGCCGGACGTTTCCCGTTTGGGAAAAATACTCTGCCGAGAATGGACACGATGACATGTCCCGTCCCTGGGAAAGCATAGATCCCAATCCTTGCTGTGCCTCTGAATAGGCTGCCCAGGGAAGGTGAAGAGCAGCAACAGCTTTCAGGGCTGGCCCCTTCCTTGTGGCAGAAGGAGCCGGACGTTTCCCGTTTGGGAAAAAGTCTCTGCCGAGAACGGACACGATGACATGTCCCGTCTCTGGGAAAGCACAGATCCCAACCGCTGCTGTGCCTATGAATAGGGTGCATGGGGAAGGTAAAGACCAGCAAGAGCTTTCAGGGCTGGCCCCTTCCTTGTGGCAGAAGGAGCCGGACGTTTCCCGTTTTGCAAAAATACTCTGCCGAGAATGGACACGATGACATGTCCCGTTTCTGGGAAAGCACAGATCCCTAGTGATGTTATGCCTGTGAATAGGCTGCCAAGGGAACGTGAAGACCAGCAGCACCTTTCAGGGCTGGCCCCTTCCTTGTGGCAGAAGGAGCCGGACGTTTCCCGTTTGGGAAAAATACTCTGCCGAGAAAGGACACGATGACATGTCCCGTCTCTGGGAAAGCACAGATCCCTAGCGTTTCTGTGCTTATTAATAGGCTGCCCAGGGAAGGTGAAGAGCAGCAGCAGCTTTCAGGGCTGGCCCCTTCCTTGTGGGAGAAGGAGCCGGACGTTTCCCTTTTGGAAAAAAGACTCTGCCGAGAAAGGACACGATCACATGTCCCGTCCCTGAGAAAGCACAGAATCCAAGCTCTGCGGTGCCTATGAATAGGGTGCCCAGGGAAGGTAAAGACCAGCAAGATCTTTCAGGGCTGGCCCCTTCCTTGTGGCAGAAGGAGCCGGACGTTTCCCATTTGGGAAAAAGTCTCTGCCGAGAACGAACACGATGACATGTCCCGTCTCTGGGAAAGCACAGATCCCAACCGCTGCTCTGCCTATGAATAGGGTGCACGGGGAAGGTGAAGAACAGCAACAGGTTTCTGGGCTAGCACCTTCATTGTGGGAGAAGGAGACGGACGTTTCCCGTTTGGGAAAAATACTCTGCCGAGAATGGACACGATGACATGTCCCGTCTCTGGGAAAGCATAGATCCCAATCGTTGCTGTGCCTCTGAATAGGCTGCCCAGGGAAGGTGAAGAGTAGCAACAGCTTTCAGGGCTGGCCCCTTCCTTGTGGCAGAAGGAGCCGGACGTTTCCCGTTTGGGAAAAAGTCTCTGCCGAGAAAGGACACGATGACATGTCCCGTCTCTGGGAAAGCACAGATCCCAACCGCTGCTGTGCCTATGAATAGGGTGCACGGGGAAGGTAAAGACCAGCAAGAGCTTTCAGGGCTGGCCCCTTCCTTGTGGCAGAAGGAGCCGGACGTTTCCCATTTCGGAAGAACACTCTGCCGAGAACGGACACGATGACATGTCCCGTTCCTGGGAAATCATAGATCCCAAGCGCTGCTGTGCCTCTGAATAGGCTGCCCAGGGAAGGTGAAGGCCAGCAAGAGCTTTCAGGGCTAGCACCTTCATTGTGGGAGAAGGAGCCGGACGTTTCCCGTTTGGGAAAAAGTCTCTGCCGAGAAAGGACACGATGACATGTCCCGTCTCTGGGAAAGCACAGATCCCAACCGCTGCTGTGCCTATGAATAGGGTGCACGGGGAAGGTAAAGACCAGCAAGAGCTTTCAGGGCTGGCCCCTTCCTTGTGGCAGAAGGAGCCGGACGTTTCCCGTTTGGGAAAATGATTCTGCCGAGAAAGGACACGATGACATGTCCCGTCTCTGGGAAAGCACAGATCCCTAGTGATGTTATGCCTGTGAATAGGCTGCCAAGGGAACGTGAAGACCAGCAGCAACTTTCAGGGCTGGCCCCTTCCTTGTGGCAGAAGGAGCCGGACGTTTCCCGTTTGGGAAAAAGTCTCTGCCGAGAACGAACACGATGACATGTCCGTCTCTGGGAAAGCACAGATCCCTAGTGATGTTATGCCTGTGAATAGGCTGCCCAGGGAAGGTGAAGACCAGCACCACCTTTCAGGTCTGGCCCCTTCCTTGTGGCAGAAGGAGCCAGACGTTTCCCGTTTGGGAAAAAGTCTCTGCCGAGAATGGACACGATGACATGTCCCATCTCTGGGAAAGCACAGATCCCAACCCCTGCTGTGCCTATGAATAGGGTGCACGGGGAATGTGAAGACTACCAACAGCTTTCTGGGCTAGCACTTTCATTGTGGGAGAAGGAGCCGGACGTTTCCCGTTTGGGAAAATGTCTCCGCCGAGAAAGGACACGATGACATGTCCCGTCTCTGGGAAAGCACAGGTCCCAAGCGTTGCTGTGCTTATTAATAGGCTGCCCAGGGAAGGTGAAGAGCAGCAACAGCTTTCAGTGCTGGCCCCTTCCTTGTGGCAGAAGGAGCCGGACGTTTCCCGTTTGGGAAAAATACTCTGCCGAGAATGGACACGATGACATGTCCCGTCCCTGGGAAAGCATAGATCCCAATCCTTGCTGTGCCTCTGAATAGGCTGCCCAGGGAAGGTGAAGAGCAGCAACAGCTTTCAGGGCTGGCCCCTTCCTTGTGGCAGAAGGAGCCGGACGTTTCCCGTTTGGGAAAAAGTCTCTGCCGAGAACGGACACGATGACATGTCCCGTCTCTGGGAAAGCACAGATCCCAACCGCTGCTGTGCCTATGAATAGGGTGCACGGGGAAGGTAAAGACCAGCAAGAGCTTTCAGGGCTGGCCCCTTCCTTGTGGCAGAAGGAGCCGGACGTTTCCCGTTTTGCAAAAATACTCTGCCGAGAAAGGACACGATGACATGTCCCGTTTCTGGGAAAGCACAGATCCCTAGTGATGTTATGCCTGTGAATAGGCTGCCAAGGGAACGTGAAGACCAGCAGCACCTTTCAGGGCTGGCCCCTTCCTTGTGGCAGAAGGAGCCGGACGTTTCCCGTTTGGGAAAAATACTCTGCCGAGAAAGGACACGATGACATGTCCCGTCTCTGGGAAAGCACAGATCCCTAGCGTTTCTGTGCTTATTAATAGGCTGCCCAGGGAAGGTGAAGAGCAGCAGCAGCTTTCAGGGCTGGCCCCTTCCTTGTGGGAGAAGGAGCCGGACGTTTCCCTTTTGGAAAAAAGACTCTGCCGAGAAAGGACACGATCACATGTCCCGTCCCTGAGAAAGCACAGAATCCAAGCTCTGCGGTGCCTATGAATAGGGTGCCCAGGGAAGGTAAAGACCAGCAAGATCTTTCAGGGCTGGCCCCTTCCTTGTGGCAGAAGGAGCCGGACGTTTCCCATTTGGGAAAAAGTCTCTGCCGAGAACGAACACGATGACATGTCCGTCTCTGGGAAAGCACAGATCCCAACCGCTGCTGTGCCTATGAATAGGGTGCACGGGGAAGGTGAAGAACAGCAACAGGTTTCTGGGCTAGCACCTTCCTTGTGGGAGAAGGAGACGGACGTTTCCCATTTCGGAAGAACACTCTGCCGAGAACGGACACGATGACATGTCCCGTTCCTGGGAAATCATAGATCCCAAGCGCTGCTGTGCCTCTGAATAGGCTGCCCAGGGAAGGTGAAGACCAGCAAGAGCTTTCAGGGCTAGCACCTTCATTGTGGGAGAAGGAGCCGGACGTTTCCCGTTTGGGAAAAAGTCTCTGCCGAGAAAGGACACGATGACATGTCCCGTCTCTGGGAAAGCACAGATCCCAACCGCTGCTGTGCCTATGAAAAGGGTGCACGGGGAAGGTAAAGACCAGCAAGATCTTTCAGGGCTGGCCCCTTCCTTGTGGCAGAAGGAGCCGGACGTTTCCCATTTCGGAAGAACACTCTGCCGAGAACGGACACGATGACATGTCCCGTTCCTGGGAAATCATAGATCCCAAGCGCTGCTGTGCCTCTGAATAGGCTGCCCAGGGAAGGTGAAGACCAGCAACAGCTTTCTGGGCTAGCACCTTCATTGTGGGAGAAGGAGCCGGACGTTTCCCGTTTGGGAAAAATACTCTGCCGAGAAAGGACACGATGACATCTCCCGTCTCTGGGAAAGCACAGATCCCTAGTGATGTTATGCCTGTGAATAGGCTGCCAAGGGAACGTGAAGACCAGCAGCAACTTTCAGGGCTGGCCCCTTCCTTGTGGCAGAAGGAGCCGGACGTTTCCCGTTTGGGAAAAATACTCTGCCGAGAAAGGACACGATGACATGTCCCGTGTCTGGGAAAGCACAGATTCCTAGTGATGTTATGCCTGTGAATTGGCTGCCCAGGGAAGGTGAAGACCAGCAGCACCTTTCAGGGCTGGCCCCTTCCTTGTGGCAGAAGGAGCCAGACGTTTCCCATTTGGGAAAAAGTCTCTGCCGAGAACGGACACGATGACATGTCCCATCTCTGGGAAAGCACAGATCCCAACCGCTGCTGTGCCTATGAATAGGGTGCACGGGGAATGTGAAGACTACCAACAGCTTTCTGGGCTAGCACTTTCATTGTGGGAGAAGGAGCCGGACGTTTCCCGTTTGGGAAAAAGTCTCCGCCGAGAAAGGACACGATGACATGTCCCGTCTCTGGGAAAGCACAGGTCCCAAGCGTTGCTGTGCTTATTAATAGGCTGCCCAGGGAAGGTGAAGAGCAGCAGCAGCTTTCAGTGCTGGCCCGTTCCTCGTGGCAGAAGGAGCCGGACGTTTCCCGTTCGGGAAAAATACTCTGCCGAGAATGGACACGATGACATGTCCCGTCCCTGGGAAAGCACAGATCCCAATCGTTGCTCTGCCTCTGAATAGGCTGCCCAGGGAAGGTGAAGAGCAGCAACAGCTTTCAGGGCTGGCCCCATCCTTGTGGCAGAAGGAGCCGGACGTTTCCCGTTTGGGAAAAAGTCTCTGCCGAGAACGGACACGATGACATGTCCCGTCTCTGGGAAAGCACAGATCCCAACCGCTGCTGTGCCTATGAATAGGGTGCACGGGGAAGGTGAAGAACAGCAACAGGTTTCTGGGCTAGCACCTTCCTTGTGGGAGAAGGAGCCGGACGTTTCCCGTTTGGGAAAAATACTCTGCCGAGAATGGACACGATGACATGTCCCGTCTCTGGGAAAGCATAGATCCCAATCGTTGCTGTGCCTCTGAATAGGCTGCCCAGGGAAGGAGAAGAGTAGCAACAGCTTTCAGGGCTGGCCCCTTCCTTATGGCAGAAGGAGCCGGACGTTTCCCGTTTGCGAAAAAGTCTCTGCCGAGAATGGACACGATGACATGTCCCGTCTCTGGGAAAGCACAGATCCCAACCGCTGCTGTTCCGATGAAAAGGGTGCACGGGGAAGGTAAGCACCATGAAGAGCTTTTAGGGCTGGCCCCTTCCTTGTGGCAGAAGGAGCCAGACGTTTCCCGTTTTGCAAAAATACTCTGCCGAGAAAGGACACGATGACATGTCCCGTCCCTGGGAAAGCACAGATCCCTAGTGATGTTATGCCTGTGAATAGGCTGCCAAGGGAAGGTGAAGACCAGCAGCACCTTTCAGGGCTGGCCCCTTCCTTGTGGCATAAGGAGCCGGACGTTTCCCATTTTGGAAAAAGGCTCTGCCGAGAACGGACACGATGACATGTCCCGTCTCTGGGAAAGCACAGATCCCTAGCGTTTCTGTGCTTATTAATAGGCTGCCCAGGGAAGGTGAAGACCAGCAGCAGCTTTCAGGGCTGGCCCCTTCCTTGTCGCAGAAGGAGCCGGACGTTTCCCGTTTGGGAAAAAGGCTCTGCCGAGAAAGGAGACGATGACATCTCCCGACACTGAGAAAGCACAGATCCGAAGCGCTGCTGTGCCTGTGAATAGGGTGCACGGTAAAGGTGAAGACCAGCAACAGCTTTCAGGGCTAGCACCTTCATTGTGGGAGAAGGAGCCGGACGTTTCCCATTTTGGAAAAAGGCTCTGCCGAGAAAGGACAGGATGACATGTCCCGTGTCTTGGAAAGCACAGATCCCAAGTGATGTTATGCCTGTGAATAGGCTGCCCACGGAAGGTGAAGACCAGAAACAGCTTTCTGGGCTAGCACCTTCCTTGTGGCAGAAGGACCCGGACGTTTCCCGTTTGGGAAAAAGGTTCTGCCGAGAACGGACACGATGACATGTCCCGTCCCTGGGAAAGCACAGATCCCTAGTGATGTTATGCCTGTGAATAGGCTGCCAAGGGAACGTGAAGACCAGCAGCACCTTTCAGGGCTGGCCCCTTCCTTGTGGCAGAAGGAGCCGGACGTTTCCCGTTTGGGAAAATTACTCTGCCGAGAAAGGACACGATGACATGTCCCGTCTCTGGGAAAGCACAGATCCCTAGCGTTTCTGTGCTTATTAATAGGCTGCCCAGGGAAGGTGAAGACCAGCAGCACCTTTCAGGGCTGGCCCCTTCCTTGTGGCAGAAGGAGCCGGACGTTTCCCGTTTGGAAAAAAAACTCCACCGAGAAAGGACACGATCACATGTCCCGTCCCTGAGAAAGCACAGAATCCAAGCTCTGCGGTGCCTATGAATAGGGTGCACGGGGAAGGTGAAGACCAGCAAGAGCTTTCAGGGCTAGCACCTTCATTGTGGGAGAAGGAGCCGGACGTTTCCCGTTTGGGAAAAATACTCTGCCGAGAAAGGACACGATGACATGTCCCGTCTCTGGGAAAGCACAGGTCCCAAGCGTTGCTGTGCTTATTAATAGGCTGCCCAGGGAAGGTGAAGAGCAGCAACAGCTTTCAGTGCTGGCCCGTTCCTCGTGGCAGAAGGAGCCGGACGTTTCCCGTTTGGGAAAAAGTCTCTGCCGAGAATGGACACGATGACATGTACCGTCTCTGGGAAAGCATAGATCCCAATCGTTGCTGTGCCTCTGAATAGGCTGCCCAGGGAAGGTGAAGAGCAGCAACAGCTTTCAGGGCTGGCCCCTTCCTTGTGGCAGAAGGAGCCGGACGTTTCCCGTTTGGGAAAAAGTCTCTGCCGAGAACGGACACGATGACATGTCCCGTCTCTGGGAAAGCACAGATCCCAACCGCTGCTGTGCCTATGAATAGGGTGCACGGGGAAGGTAAAGACCAGCAAGAGCTTTCAGGGCTGGCCCCTTCCTTGTGGCAGAAGGAGCCGGACGTTTCCCATTTCGGAAGTACACTCTCCCGAGAACGGACACGATGACATGTCCCGTCCCTGGGAAAGCATAGATCCCAAGCGCTGCTGTGCCTCTGAATAGGCTGCCCAGGGAAGGTGAAGACCAGCAACAGCTTTCTGGGCTAGCACCTTCATTGTGGGAGAAGGAGCCGGACGTTTCCCGTTTGGGAAAAAGTCTCTGCCGAGAAAGGACACGATGACATGTCCCGTCCCTGGGAAAGCACAGGTCCCAAGCGTTGCTGTGCTTATTATTAGGCTGCCCAGGGAAGGTGAAGGCCAGCAAGAGCTTTCAGTGCTGGCCCGTTCCTTGTGGCAGAAGGAGCCGGACGTTTCCCGTTTGGGAAAAAGTCTCTGCCGAGAATGGACACGATGACATGTCCCGTCTCTGGGAAAGCACAGATCCCAACCGCTGCTGTGCCGATGAAAAGGGTGCATGGGGAAGGTAAACACCAGCAAGAGCTTTTAGGGCTGGCCCCTTCCTTGTGGCAGAAGGAGCCGGACGTTTCCCGTTTTGCAAAAATACTCTGCCGAGAAAGGACACGATGACATGTCCCGTCCCTGGGAAAGCACAGATCCCTAGTGATGTTATGCCTGTGAATAGGCTGCCAAGGGAACGTGAAGACCAGCAGCAACTTTCAGGGCTGGCCCCTTCCTTGTGGCAGAAGGATCCGGACATTTCCCATTTTGGAAAAAGGCTCTGCCGAGAACGGACACGATGACATGTCCCGTCTCTGGGAAAGCACATATCCGAAGCGCTGCTGTGCTTATTAACAGGCTGCCCAGGGAAGGTGAAGACCAGCAGCACCTTTCAGGGCTGGCCCCTTCCTTGTGGGAGAAGGAGCCGGACGCTTCCCGTTTGGGAAAAAGTCTCTGCCGAGAAAGGACACGATGACATCTCCCGTCCCTGAGAAAGCACAGATTCGAAGCGCTGCTGTGCCTGTGAATAGGGTGCACGGTAAAGGTGAAGACCAGCAACAGCTTTCAGGGCTAGCACCTTCATTGTGGGAAAAGGAGCCGGACGTTTCCCATTTTGGAAAAAGTCTCCGCCGAGCAAGGACACGATGACATGTACCGTCTCTGGGAAAGCACAGGTCCCAAGCGTTGCTGTGCTTATTAATAGGCTGCCCAGGGAAGGTGAAGACCACCAACAGCTTTCAGGGCTAGCACCTTCCTTGTGGGAGAAGGAGCCGGACGTTTCCCGTTTTGCAAAAATACTCTGCCAAGAAAGGACACGATGACATGTCCCGTCCCTGAGAAAGCACAGATCCGAAGCGCTGCTGTGCCTGTGAATAGGGTGCACGGGGAAGGTGAAAACCAGCAAGAGCTTTCAGGGCTGGCCCCTTCCTTGTGGGAGAAGGAGCCGGACGGTTCCCGTTTGGGAAAAAGTCTCTGCCGAGAACGGACACGATGACATGTCCCGTCTCTGGGAAAGCACAGATCCCAACCGCTGCTGTGCCTATGAATAGGGTGCACGGGGAAGGTGAAGAACAACAACAGGTTTCTGGGCTAGCACCTTCCTTGTGGGAGAAGGAGACGGACGTTTCCGTTTGGGAAAAATACTCTGCCGAGAATGGACACGATGACATGTCCCGTCTCTGGGAAAGCATAGATCCCAATCGTTGCTGTGCCTCTGAATAGGCTGCCCAGGGAAGGTGAAGAGTAGCAACAGCTTTCAGGGCTGGCCCCTTCCTTGTGGCAGAAGGAGCCGGACGTTTCCCGTTTGGGAAAAAGTCTCTGCCGAGAAAGGACACGATGACATGTCCCGTCTCTGGGAAAGCACAGATCCCAACCGCTGCTGTGCCTATGAATAGGGTGCACGGGGAAGGTAAATACCAGCAAGATCTTTCAGGGCTGGCCCCTTCCTTGTGGCAGAAGGAGCCGGACGTTTCCCATTTCGGAAGAACACTCTGCCGAGAACGGACACGATGACATGTCCCGTTCCTGGGAAATCATAGATCCCAAGCGCTGCTGTGCCTCTGAATAGGCTGCCCAGGGAAGGTGAAGACCAGCAACAGCTTTCTGGGCTAGCACCTTCATTGTGGGAGAAGGAGCCGGACGTTTCCCGTTTGGGAAAAAGTCTCTGCCGAGAAAGGACACGATGACATGTCCCGTCTCTGGGAAAGCACAGATCCCAACCGCTGCTGTGCCTATGAATAGGGTGCACGGGGAAGGTAAAGACCAGCAAGAGCTTTCAGGGCTGGCCCCTTCCTTGTGGCAGAAGGAGCCGGACGTTTCCCATTTCGGAAGAACACTCTGCCGAGAACGGACACGATGACATGTCCCGTTCCTGGGAAATCAGAGATCCCAAGCGCTGCTGTGCCTCTGAATAGGCTGCCCAGGGAAGGTGAAGACCAGCAACAGCTTTCTGGGCTAGCACCTTCATTGTGGGAGAAGGAGCCGGACGTTTCCCGTTTGGGAAAAATACTCTGCCGAGAAAGGACACGATGACATCTCCCGTCTCTGGGAAAGCACAGATCCCTAGTGATGTTATGCCTGTGAATAGGCTGCCAAGGGAACGTGAAGACCAGCAGCAACTTTCAGGGCTGGCCCATTCCTTGTGGCAGAAGGAGCCGGACGTTTCCCGTTTGGGAAAAATACTCTGCCGAGAAAGGACACGATGACATATCCCGTGTCTGGGAAACACAGATCCCTAGTGATGTTATGCCTGTGAATAGGCTGCCCAGGGAAGGTGAAGACCAGCAGCACCTTTCAGGGCTGGCCCCTTCCTTGTGGCAGAAGGAGCCAGACATTTCCCGTTTGGGAAACAGTCTCTGCCGAGAACGGACACGATGACATGTCCCATCTCTGGGAAAGCACAGATCCCAACCGCTGCTGTGCCTATGAATAGGGTGCACGGGGAATGTGAAGACTACCAACAGCTTTCTGGGCTAGCACTTTCATTGTGGGAGAAGGAGCCGGACGTTTCCCGTTTGGGAAAAAGTCTCCGCCGAGAAAGGACACGATGACATGTCCCGTCTCTGGGAAAGCACAGGTCCCAAGCGTTGCTGTGCTTATTAATAGGCTGCCCAGGGAAGGTGAAGAGCAGCAGCAGCTTTCAGTGCTGGCCCGTTCCTCGTGGCAGAAGGAGCCGGACGTTTCCCGTTCGGGAAAAATACTCTGCCGAGAATGGACACGATGACATGTCCCGTCCCTGGGAAAGCACAGATCCCAATCGTTGCTCTGCCTCTGAATAGGCTGCCCAGGGAAGGTGAAGAGCAGCAACAGCTTTCAGGGCTGGCCCCATCCTTGTGGCAGAAGGAGCCGGACGTTTCCCGTTTGGGAAAAAGTCTCTGCCGAGAACGGACACGATGACATGTCCCGTCTCTGGGAAAGCACAGATCCCAACCGCTGCTGTGCCTATGAATAGGGTGCACGGGGAAGGTAAAGACCAGCAAGAGCTTTCAGGGCTGGCCCCTTCCTTGTGGCAGAAGGAGCCGGACGTTTCCCGTTTTGCAAAAATACTCTGCCGAGAAAGGACACGATGACATGTCCCGTCTCTGGGAAAGCACAGATCCCTAGTGATGTTATGCCTGTGAATAGGCTGCCAAGGGAACTTGAAGACCAGCAGCACCTTTCAGGGCTGGCCCCTTCCTTGTGGCAGAAGGAGCCGGACGTTTCCCGTTTGGGAAAAATACTCTGCCGAGAAAGGACACAATGACATGTCCCGTCTCTGGGAAAGCACAGATCCCTAGCGTTTCTGTGCTTATTAATAGGCTGCCCAGGGAAGGTGAAGACCAGCAGCAGCTTTCAGGGCTGGCCTCTTCCTTGTGGGAGAAGGAGCCGGACGTTTCCCTTTTGGAAAAAAGACTCTGCCGAGAAAGGACACGATCACATGTCCCGTCCCTGAGAAAGCACAGAATCCAAGCTCTGCGGTGCCTATGAATAGGGTGCCCAGGGAAGGTAAAGACCAGCAAGATCTTTCAGGGCTGGCCCCTTCCTTGTGGCAGAAGGAGCCGGACGTTTCCCATTTGGGAAAAAGTCTCTGCCGAGAACGACCACGATGACATGTCCCGTCTCTGGGAAAGCACAGATCCCAACCGCTGCTGTGCCTATGAATAGGGTGCACGGGGAAGGTGAAGAACAGCAACAGGTTTCTGGGCTAGCACCTTCCTTGTGGGAGAAGGAGCCGGACGTTTCCCGTTTGGGAAAAATACTCTGCCGAGAATGGACACGATGACATGTCCCGTCTCTGGGAAAGCACAGATCCCAACCGCTGCTCTGCCTGTGAATAGGGTGCACGGGGAAGGTAAAGACCATCAAGATCTTTCAGGGCTGGCCCCTTCCTTGTGGCAGAAGGAGCCGGACGTTTCCCATTTGGGAAAAAGTCTCTGCCGAGAAAGGACACGATGACATGTCCCGTCTCTGGGAAAGCACAGGTCCCAACCCCTGCTGTGCCTATGAATAGGGTGCACGGGGAAGGTGAAGACCAGCAACAGCTTTCTGGGCTAGCACCTTCATTGTGGGAGAAGGAGCCGGACGTTTCCCATTTTGGAAAAAGTCTCCGCCGAGCAAGGACACGATGACATGTACCGTCTCTGGGAAAGCACAGATCCCAAGCGTTGCTGTGCTTATTAATAGGCTGCCCAGGGAAGGTGAAGACCAGCAACAGCTTTCTGGGCTGGCCCCTTCCTTGTGGGAGAAGCAGCCGGACGTTTCCCATTTGGGAAAAAAGCTCTGCCGAGAAAGGACCCGATGACATCTCCCGTCCCTGAGAAAGCACAGATCCGAAGCGCTGCTGTGCCTGTGAATAGGGTGCACGGGAAAGGTGAAGAGCAGCAACAGGTTTCTGGGCTAGCACCTTCATTGTGGGAGAAGGAGCCGGACGTTTCCCATTTGGGAAAAAGGTTCTGCCGAGAAAGGACACGATGACATGTCCCGTCCCTGGGAAAGCACAGAACCCAAGCGCTGCTGTGCCTGTGAATACGGTGCCAACGGAAGGTGAAGACCAGCAACAGCTTTCAGGGCTGGCACCTTCATTGTGGGAGAAGGAGCCGAACGTTTCCGCTTTGGGAAAAAGCTCTGCCGAGAACGGACACGATGACATGTCCCGTCTCTGGGAATGCACAGATCCCAAGCGTTGCTGTGCTTATTAATAGGCTGTCCAGGGAAGGTGAAGACCACCAACAGCTTTCAGGGCTAGCACCTTCATTCTGGGAGAAGGAGCCGGACGTTTCCCGTTTTGCAAAAATACTCTGCCAAGAAAGGACACGATGACATGTCCCGTCCCTGAGAAAGCACAGATCCGAAGCGCTGCTGTGCCTGTGAATAGGGTGCACGGGGAAGGTGAAAACCAGCAAGAGCTTTCAGGGCTGGCCCCTTCCTTGTGGGAGAAGGAGCCGGACGGTTCCCGTTTGGGAAAAAGTCTCTGCCGAGAACGGACACGATGACATGTCCCGTCTCTGGGAAAGCACAGATCCCAACCGCTGCTGTGCCTATGAATAGGGTGCACGGGGAAGGTGAAGAACAACAACAGGTTTCTGGGCTAGCACCTTCCTTGTGGGAGAAGGAGACGGACGTTTCCGTTTGGGAAAAATACTCTGCCGAGAATGGACACGATGACATGTCCCGTCTCTGGGAAAGCATAGATCCCAATCGTTGCTGTGCCTCTGAATAGGCTGCCCAGGGAAGGTGAAGAGTAGCAACAGCTTTCAGGGCTGGCCCCTTCCTTGTGGCAGAAGGAGCCGGACGTTTCCCGTTTGGGAAAAAGTCTCTGCCGAGAAAGGACACGATGACATGTCCCATCTCTGGGAAAGCACAGATCCCAACCGCTGCTGTGCCTATGAATAGGGTGCACGGGGAAGGTAAAGACCAGCAAGATCTTTCAGGGCTGGCCCCTTCCTTGTGGCAGAAGGAGCCGGACGTTTCCCATTTCGGAAGAACACTCTGCCGAGAACGGACACGATGACATGTCCCGTTCCTGGGAAATCATAGATCCCAAGCGCTGCTGTGCCTCTGAATAGGCTGCCCAGGGAAGGTGAAGACCAGCAACAGCTTTCTGGGCTAGCACCTTCATTGTGGGAGAAGGAGCCGGACGTTTCCCGTTTGGGAAAAAGTCTCTGCCGAGAAAGGACACGATGACATGTCCCGTCTCTGGGAAAGCACAGATCCCAACCGCTGCTGTGCCTATGAATAGGGTGCACGGGGAAGGTAAAGACCAGCAAGAGCTTTCAGGGCTGGCCCCTTCCTTGTGGCAGAAGGAGCCGGACGTTTCCCATTTCGGAAGAACACTCTGCCGAGAACGGACACGATGACATGTCCCGTTCCTGGGAAATCAGAGATCCCAAGCGCTGCTGTGCCTCTGAATAGGCTGCCCAGGGAAGGTGAAGACCAGCAACAGCTTTCTGGGCTAGCACCTTCATTGTGGGAGAAGGAGCCGGACGTTTCCCGTTTGGGAAAAATACTCTGCCGAGAAAGGACACGATGACATCTCCCGTCTCTGGGAAAGCACAGATCCCTAGTGATGTTATGCCTGTGAATAGGCTGCCAAGGGAACGTGAAGACCAGCAGCAACTTTCAGGGCTGGCCCATTCCTTGTGGCAGAAGGAGCCGGACGTTTCCCGTTTGGGAAAAATACTCCGCCGAGAAAGGACACGATGACATGTCCCGTCTCTGGGAAAGCACAGGTCCCAAGCGTTGCTGTGCTTATTAATAGGCTGCCCAGGGAAGGTGAAGAGCAGCAGCAGCTTTCAGTGCTGGCCCGTTCCTCGTGGCAGAAGGAGCCGGACGTTTCCCGTTCGGGAAAAATACTCTGCCGAGAATGGACACGATGACATGTCCCGTCCCTGGGAAAGCACAGATCCCAATCGTTGCTGTGCCTCTGAATAGGCTGCCCAGGGAAGGTGAAGAGCAGCAACAGCTTTCAGGGCTGGCCCCATCCTTGTGGCAGAAGGAGCCGGACGTTTCCCGTTTGGGAAAAAGTCTCTGCCGAGAACGGACACGATGACATGTCCCGTCTCTGGGAAAGCACAGATCCCAACCGCTGCTGTGCCTATGAATAGGGTGCACGGGGAAGGTAAAGACCAGCAAGAGCTTTCAGGGCTGGCCCCTTCCTTGTGGCAGAAGGAGCCGGACGTTTCCCGTTTTGCAAAAATACTCTGCCGAGAAAGGACACGATGACATGTCCCGTTTCTGGGAAAGCACAGGTCCCTAGTGATGTTATGCCTGTGAATAGGCTGCCAAGGGAACGTGAAGACCAGCAGCACCTTTCAGGGCTGGCCCCTTCCTTGTGGCAGAAGGAGCCGGACGTTTCCCGTTTGGGAAAAATACTCTGCCGAGAAAGGACACGATGACATGTCCCGTCTCTGGGAAAGCACAGATCCCTAGCGTTTCTGTGCTTATTAATAGGCTGCCCAGGGAAGGTGAAGAGCAGCAGCAGCTTTCAGGGCTGGCCCCTTCCTTGTGGCAGAAGGAGCCGGACGTTTCCCTTTTGGAAAAAAGACTCTGCCGAGAAAGGACACGATGACATGTCCCGTCTCTGGGAAAGCACAGATCCCAACCGCTGCTGTGCCTATGAATAGGGTGCACGGGGAAGGTGAAGAACAGCAACAGGTTTCTGGGCTAGCACCTTCCTTGTGGGAGAAGGAGCCGGACGTTTCCCCTTTGGGAAAAATACTCTGCCGAGAATGGACACGATGACATGTCCCGTCTCTGGGAAAGCATAGATCCCAATCGTTGCTGTGCCTCTGAATAGGCTGCCCAGGGAAGGTGAAGAGTAGCAACAGCTTTCAGGGCTGGCCCCTTCCTTGTGGCAGAAGGAGCCGGACGTTTCCCGTTTGGGAAAAAGTCTCTGCCGAGAAAGGACACGATGACATGTCCCGTCTCTGGGAAAGCACAGATCCCAACCGCTGCTCTGCCTGTGAATAGGGTGCACGGGGAAGGTAAAGACCATCAAGAGCTTTCAGGGCTGGCCCCTTCCTTGTGGCAGAAGGAGCCGGACGTTTCCCATTTCGGAAGAACACTCTGCCGAGAACGGACACGATGACATGTCCCGTTCCTGGGAAATCATAGATCCCAAGCGCTGCTGTGCCTCTGAATAGGCTGCCCAGGGAAGGTGAAGACCAGCAACAGCTTTCTGGGCTAGCACCTTCATTGTGGGAGAAGGAGCCGGACGTTTCCCGTTTGGGAAAAAGTCTCTGCCGAGAAAGGACACGATGACATGTCCCGTCTCTGGGAAAGCACAGGTCCCAAGCGTTGCTGTGCTTATTAATAAGCTGCCCAGGGAAGGTGAAGGCCAGCAAGAGCTTTCAGTGCTGGCCCGTTCCTTGTGGCAGAAGGAGCCGGACGTTTCCCGTTTGGGAATAATACTCTGCCGAGAATGGACACGATGACATGTCCCGTCTCTGGGAAAGCACAGGTCCCAAGCATTGCTGTGCCTCTGAATAGGCTGCCCAGGGAAGGTGAAGGCCAGCAAGAGCTTTCAGGGCTGGCCCGTTCCTTGTGGCAGAAGGAGCCGGACGTTTCCCGTTTGGGAAAAAGTCTCTGCCGAGAATGGACACGATGACATGTCCCGTCTCTGGGAAAGCACAGATCCCAACCGCTGCTGTGCCGATGAAAAGGGTGCATGGGGAAGGTAAGCACCATCAAGAGCTTTTAGGGCTGGCCCCTTCCTTGTGGCAGAAGGAGCCAGACGTTTCCCGTTTTGCAAAAATACTCTGCCGAGAAAGGACACGATGACATGTCCCGTCCCTGGGAAAGCACAGATCCCTAGTGATGTTATGCCTGTTAATAGACTGCCAAGGGAAGGTGAAGACCAGCAGCACCTTTCAGGGCTGGCCCCTTCCTTGTGGCAGAAGGAGCCGGACGTTTCCCATTTTGGAAAAAGGCTCTGCCGAGAACGGACACGATGACATGTCCCGTCTCTGGGAAAGCACAGATCCCTAGCGTTTCTGTGCTTATTAATAGGCTGCCCAGGGAAGGTGAAGACCAGCAGCAGCTTTCAGGGCTGGCCCCTTCCTTGTGGCAGAAGGAGCCGGACGTTTCCCGTTTGGGAAAAAGGCTCTGCCGAGAAAGGAGACGATGACATCTCCCGACACTGAGAAAGCACAGATCCGAAGCGCTGCTGTGCCTGTGAATAGGGTGCACGGTAAAGGTGAAGACCAGCAACAGCTTTCAGGGCTAGCACCTTCATTGTGGGAGAAGGAGCCGGACGTTTCCCATTTTGGAAAAAGGCTCTGCCGAGAAAGGACAGGATGACATGTCCCGTGTCTTGGAAAGCACAGATCCCAAGTGATGTTATGCCTGTGAATAGGCTGCCCAGGGAAGGTGAAGACCAGAAACAGCTTTCTGGGCTAGCACCTTCCTTGTGGGAGAAGGAGCCGGACGTTTCCCGTTTGGGAAAAAGGTTCTGCCGAGAACGGACACGATGACATGTCCCGTCCCTGGGAAAGCACAGATCCCTAGTGATGTTATGCCTGTGAATAGGCTGCCAAGGGAACGTGAAGACCAGCAGCACCTTTCAGGGCTGGCCCCTTCCTTGTGGCAGAAGGAGCCGGACGTTTCCCGTTTGGGAAAATTACTCTGCCGAGAAAGGACACGATGACATGTCCCGTCTCTGGGAAAGCACAGATCCCTAGTGATGTTATGCCTGTGAATAGGCTGGCCAGGGAAGGTGAAGACCAGCAGCAACTTTCAGGGCTGGCCCCTTCCTTGTGGCAGAAGGAGCCAGACGTTTCCCGTTTGGGAAAAAGTCTCTGCCGAGAACGGACACAATGACATGTCCCGTCTCTGGGAAAGCACAGATCCCAACCGCTGCTGTGCCTATGAATAGGGTACACGGGGAATGTGAAGACTACCAACAGCTTTCTGGGCTAGCACTTTCATTGTGGGAGAAGGAGCCGGACGTTTCCCGTTTGGGAAAAAGTCTCCGCCGAGAAAGGACACGATGACATGTCCCGTCTCTGGGAAAGCACAGGTCCCAAGCGTTGCTGTGCTTATTAATAGGCTGCCCAGGGAAGGTGAAGGCCAGCAAGAGCTTTCAGTGCTGGCCCGTTCCTTGTGGCAGAAGGAGCCGGACGTTTCCCGTTTGGGAATAATACTCTGCCGAGAATGGACACGATGACATGTCCCGTCTCTGGGAAAGCATAGATCCCAATCGTTGCTGTGCCTCTGAATAGGCTGCCCAGGGAAGGTGAAGAGCAGCAACAGCTTTCAGGGCTGGCCCCTTCCTTGTGGCAGAAGGAGCCGGACGTTTCCCGTTTGGGAAAAATTCTCTGCCGAGAATGGACACGATGACATGTCCCGTCTCTGGGAAAGCACAGATCCCAACCGCTGCTGTGCCGATGAAAAGGGTGCATGGGGAAGGTAAACACCAGCAAGAGCTTTTAGGGCTGGCCCCTTCCTTGTGGCAGAAGGAGCCGGACGTTTCCCGTTTTGCAAAAATACTCTGCCGAGAAAGGAAACGATGACATGTCCCGTTTCTGGGAAAGCACAGATCCCTAGTGATGTTATGCCTGTGAATAGGCTGCCAAGGGAACGTGAAGACCAGCAGCACCTTTCAGGGCTGGCCCCTTCCTTGTGGCAGAAGGAGCCGGACGTTTCCCGTTTTGGAAAAAGGCTCTGCCGAGAACGGACACGATGACATGTCCCGTCTCTGGGAAAGCACAGATCCCTAGCGTTTCTGTGCTTATTAATAGGCTGCCCAGGGAAGGTGAAGACCAGCAGCAGCTTTGAGGGCTGGCCCCTTCCTTGTGGGAGAAGGAGCCGTACGTTTCCCGTTTGGGAAAAAGTCTCTGCCGAGAAAGGAGACGATGACATCTCCCGTCCCTGAGAAAGCACAGATCCGAAGCGCTGCTGTGCCTGTGAATAGGGTGCACGGTAAAGGTGAAGACCAGCAACAGCTTTCAGGGCTAGCACCTTCATTGTGGGAGAAGGAGCCGGACGTTTCCCATTTTGGAAAAAGGCTCTGCCGAGAAAGGACAGGATGGCATGTCCCGTGTCTGGGAAAGCACAGATTCCAAGTGATGTTATGCCTGTGAATAGGCTGCCAAGGGAACGTGAAGACCAGCAACAGCTTTCTAGGCTAGCACCTTCCTTGTGGCAGAAGGAGCCAGACGTTTCCCGTTTGGGAAAAAGGTTCTGCCGAGAACGGACACGATGACATGTCCCGTCTCTGGGAAAGCACAGATCCCTAGTGATGTTATGCCTGTGAATAGGCTGCCAAGGGAACGTGAAGACCAGCAGCAGCTTTCAGGGCTGGCCCCTTCCTTGTGGCAGAAGGAGCCGGACGTTTCCCGTTTGGGAATAATACTCTGCCGAGAATGGACACGATGATATGTCCCGTCTCTGGGAAAGCATAGATCCCAATCGTTGCTGTGCCTCTGAATAGGCTGCCCAGGGAAGGTGAAGAGCAGCAACAGCTTTCAGGGCTGGCCCCTTCCTTGTGGCAGAAGGAGCCGGACGTTTCCCGTTTGGAAAAAAGTCTCTGCCGAGAATGGACACGATGACATGTCCCGTCTCTGGGAAAGCACAGATCCCAACCGCTGCTGTGCCTATGAATAGGGTGCACGGGGAAGGTAAAGACCAGCAAGAGCTTTTAGGGCTGGCCCCTTCCTTGTGGCAGAAGGAGCCGGACGTTTCCCATTTTGCAAAAATACTCTGCCGAGAATGGACAGGATGACATCTCCCGTCCCTGGGAAAGCACAGATCCCAAGTGATGTTATGCCTGTGAATAGGCTGCCCAGGTAAGGTGAAGACCAGCAACAGCTTTCTGGGCTAGCACCTTCATTGTGGCAGAAGGAGCCGGACGTTTCCCGTTTGGGAAAAAGGTTCTGCCGAGAACGGACACGATGACATGTCCCGTGTCTGGGAAAGCACAGATCCCTAGTGATGTTATGCCTGTGAATAGGCTGCCAAGGGAACGTGAAGACCAGCAGCACCTTTCAGGGCTGGCCCCTTCCTTGTGGGAGAAGGAGCCGGACGTTTCCCGTTTGGGAAAAATTCTCTGCCGAGAAAGGACACGATGACATGTCCCGTCTCTGGGAAAGCACAGATCCCTAGCGTTTCTGTGCTTATTAATAGGCTGCCCAGGGAAGGTGAAGACCAGCAGCAGCTTTGAGGGCTGGCCCCTTCCTTGTGGGAGAATGAGCCGGACGTTTCCCTTTTGGAAAAAAACTCTGCCGAGAAAGGACACGATCACATGTCCCGTCGCTGAGAAAGCACAGAATCCAAGCTCTGCGGTGCCTATGAATATGGTGCACGGGGAAGGTGAAGACCAGCAAGAGCTTTCAGGGCTAGCACCTGAAATTGTGGGAGAAGGAGCCGGACGTTTCCCATTTTGGAAAAAGGCTCTGCCGAGAAAGGACACGATGACATGTACCGTCTCTGGAAAAGCACAGGACCCAAGCGTTGCTGTGCTTATTAATAGGCTGCCCAGGGAAGGTGAAGACCAGCAACAGCTTTCTGGGCTAGCACCTTCATTGTGGGAGAAGGAGCCGGACGTTTCCCGTTTGGGAAAAAGATTCTGCCGAGAAAGGACACGATGACATGTCCCGTCTCTGGGAAAGCACAGATCCCTAGTGATGTTATGCCTGTGAATAGGCTGCCAAGGGAACGTGAAGACCAGCAGCAACTTTCAGGGCTGGCCCCTTCCTTGTGGCAGAAGGAGCCGGACGTTTCCCGTTTGGGAAAAAGGCTCTGCCGAGAACGGACACGATGACATGTCCCGTCCCTGGGAAAGCACAGATCCCAACCGCTGCTGTGCCTATGAATAGGGTGCACGGGGAATGTGAAGACTACCAACAGCTTTCTGGGCTAGCACTTTCATTGTGGGAGAAGGAGCCGGACCTTTCCCGTTTGGGAAAAAGTCTCCGCCGAGAAAGGACACGATGACATGTCCCGTCTCTGGGAAAGCACAGGTCCCAAGCGTTGCTGTGCTTATTAATAGGCTGCCCAGGGAAGGTGAAGAGCAGCAACAGCTTTCAGTGCTGGCCCGTTCCTCGTGGCAGAAGGAGCCGGACGTTTCCCGTTTGGGAATAATAGTCTGCCGAGAATGGACACGATGACATGTCCCGTCTCTGGGAAAGCATAGATCCCAATCGTTGCTGTGCCTCTGAATAGGCTGCCCAGGGAAGGTGAAGAGCAGCAACAGCTTTCAGGGCTGGCCCCTTCCTTGTGGCAGAAGGAGCCGGACGTTTCCCGTTTGGGAAAAAGTCTCTGCAGAGAACGGACACGATGACATGTCCCGTCTCTGGGAAAGCACAGATCCCAACCGCTGCTGTGCCTATGAATAGGGTGCACGGGGAAGGTAAAGACCAGCAAGAGCTTTCAGGGCTGGCCCCTTCCTTGTGGGAGAAGGAGCCGGACGTTTCCCATTTCGGAAGTACACTCTCCCGAGAACGGACACGATGACATGTCCCATCCCTGGGAAAGCATAGATCCCAAGCGCTGCTGTGCCTCTGAATAGGCTGCCCAGGGAAGGTGAAGACCAGCAACAGCTTTCTGGGCTAGCACCTTCATTGTGGGAGAAGGAGCCGGACGTTTCCCGTTTGGGAAAAAGTCTCTGCCGAGAAAGGACACGATGACATGTCCCGTCTCTGGGAAAGCACAGGTCCCAAGCGTTGCTGTGCTTATTATTAGGCTGCCCAGGGAAGGTGAAGGCCAGCAAGAGCTTTCAGTGCTGGCCCGTTCCTTGTGGGAGAAGGAGCCGGACGTTTCCCGTTTGGGAATAATACTCTGCCGAGAACGGACACGATGACATGTCCCGTCTCTGGGAAAGCACAGATCCCAACCGCTGCTGTGCCGATGAAAAGGGTGCATGGGGAAGGTAAACACCAGCAAGAGCTTTTAGGGCTGGCCCCTTCCTTGTGGCAGAAGGAGCCGGACGTTTCCCGTTTTGCAAAAATACTCTGCCGAGAAAGGACACGATGACATGTCCCGTCCCTGGGAAAGCACAGATCCCTAGTGATGTTATGCCTGTGAATAGGCTGCCAAGGGAACGTGAAGACCAGCAGCAACTTTCAGGGCTGGCCCCTTCCTTGTGGCAGAAGGATCCGGACATTTCCCATTTTGGAAAAAGGCTCTGCCGAGAACGGACACGATGATATGTCCCGTCTCTGGGAAAGCACAGATCCCTAGTGATGTTATGCCTGTGAATAGGCTGCCAAGGGAACGTGAAGACCAGCAGCAGCTTTCAGGGCTGGCCCCTTCCTTGTGGCAGAAGGAGCCGGACGTTTCCCGTTTGGGAATAATACTCTGCCGAGAATGGACACGATGACATGTCCCGTCTCTGGGAAAGCATAGATCCCAATCGTTGCTGTGCCTCTGAATAGGCTGCCCAGGGAAGGTGAAGAGCAGCAACAGCTTTCAGGGCTGGCCCCTTCCTTGTGGCAGAAGGAGCCGGACGTTTCCCGTTTGGAAAAAAGTCTCTGCCGAGAATGGACACGATGACATGTCCCGTCTCTGGGAAAGCACAGATCCCAACCGCTGCTGTGCCTATGAATAGGGTGCACGGGGAAGGTAAAGACCAGCAAGAGCTTTTAGGGCTGGCCCCTTCCTTGTGGCAGAAGGAGCCGGACGTTTCCCATTTTGCAAAAATACTCTGCCGAGAAGGGACAGGATGACATCTCCCGTCCCTGGGAAAGCATAGATCCCAAGTGATGTTATGCCTGTGAATAGGCTGCCCAGGTAAGGTGAAGACCAGCAACAGCTTTCTGGGCTAGCACCTTCATTGTGGCAGAAGGAGCCGGACGTTTCCCGTTTGGGAAAAAGGTTCTGCCGAGAACGGACACGATGACATGTCCCGTCTCTGGGAAAGCACAGATCCCTAGTGATGTTATGCCTGTGAATAGGCTGCCAAGGGAACGTGAAGACCAGCAGCACCTTTCAGGGCTGGCCCCTTCCTTGTGGGAGAAGGAGCCGGACGTTTCCCGTTTGGGAAAAAGTCTCTGCCGAGAAAGGACACGATGACATGTCCCGTCTCTGGGAAAGCACAGATCCCTAGCGTTTCTGTGCTTATTAATAGGCTGCCCAGGGAAGGTGAAGACCAGCAGCAGCTTTGAGGGCTGGCCCCTTCCTTGTGGGAGAATGAGCCGGACGTTTCCCTTTTGGAAAAAAACTCTGCCGAGAAAGGACACGATCACATGTCCCGTCGCTGAGAAAGCACAGAATCCAAGCTCTGCGGTGCCTATGAATATGGTGCACGGGGAAGGTGAAGACCAGCAAGAGCTTTCAGGGCTAGCACCTGAAATTGTGGGAGAAGGAGCCGGACGTTTCCCATTTTGGAAAAAGGCTCTGCCGAGAAAGGACACGATGACATGTACCGTCTCTGGAAAAGCACAGGACCCAAGCGTTGCTGTGCTTATTAATAGGCTGCCCAGGGAAGGTGAAGACCAGCAACAGCTTTCTGGGCTAGCACCTTCATTGTGGGAGAAGGAGCCGGACGTTTCCCGTTTGGGAAAAAGATTCTGCCGAGAAAGGACACGATGACATGTCCCGTCTCTGGGAAAGCACAGATCCCTAGTGATGTTATGCCTGTGAATAGGCTGCCAAGGGAACGTGAAGACCAGCAGCAACTTTCAGGGCTGGCCCCTTCCTTGTGGCAGAAGGAGCCGGACGTTTCCCGTTTGGGAAAAAGGCTCTGCCGAGAACGGACACGATGACATGTCCCGTCCCTGGGAAAGCACAGATCCCAACCGCTGCTGTGCCTATGAATAGGGTGCACGGGGAATGTGAAGACTACCAACAGCTTTCTGGGCTAGCACTTTCATTGTGGGAGAAGGAGCCGGACCTTTCCCGTTTGGGAAAAAGTCTCCGCCGAGAAAGGACACGATGACATGTCCCGTCTCTGGGAAAGCACAGGTCCCAAGCGTTGCTGTGCTTATTAATAGGCTGCCCAGGGAAGGTGAAGACCAGCAACAGCTTTCAGTGCTGGCCCGTTCCTCGTGGCAGAAGGAGCCGGACGTTTCCCGTTTGGGAATAATAGTCTGCCGAGAATGGACACGATGACATGTCCCGTCTCTGGGAAAGCATAGATCCCAATCGTTGCTGTGCCTCTGAATAGGCTGCCCAGGGAAGGTGAAGAGCAGCAACAGCTTTCAGGGCTGGCCCCTTCCTTGTGGCAGAAGGAGCTGGACGTTTCCCGTTTGGGAAAAAGTCTCTGCAGAGAACGGACACGATGACATGTCCCGTCTCTGGGAAAGCACAGATCCCAACCGCTGCTGTGCCTATGAATAGGGTGCACGGGGAAGGTAAAGACCAGCAAGAGCTTTCAGGGCTGGCCCCTTCCTTGTGGGAGAAGGAGCCGGACGTTTCCCATTTCGGAAGTACACTCTCCCGAGAACGGACACGATGACATGTCCCATCCCTGGGAAAGCATAGATCCCAAGCGCTGCTGTGCCTCTGAATAGGCTGCCCAGGGAAGGTGAAGACCAGCAACAGCTTTCTGGGCTAGCACCTTCATTGTGGGAGAAGGAGCCGGACGTTTCCCGTTTGGGAAAAAGTCTCTGCCGAGAAAGGACACGATGACATGTCCCGTCTCTGGGAAAGCACAGATCCCAACCGCTGCTGTGCCGATGAAAAGGGTGCATGGGGAAGGTAAACACCAGCAAGAGCTTTTAGGGCTGGCCCCTTCCTTGTGGCAGAAGGAGCCGGACGTTTCCCGTTTTGCAAAAATACTCTGCCGAGAAAGGACACGATGACATGTCCCGTCCCTGGGAAAGCACAGATCCCTAGTGATGTTATGCCTGTGAATAGGCTGCCAAGGGAACGTGAAGACCAGCAGCAACTTTCAGGGCTGGCCCCTTCCTTGTGGCAGAAGGATCCGGACATTTCCCATTTTGGAAAAAGGCTCTGCCGAGAACGGACACGATGATATGTCCCGTCTCTGGGAAAGCACAGATCCCTAGTGATGTTCTGCCTGTGAATAGGGTGCACGGTAAAGGTGAAGACCAGCAACAGCTTTCAGGGCTAGCACCTTCATTGTGGGAGAAGGAGCCGGACGTTTCCCATTTTGGAAAAAGGCTCTGCCGAGAAAGGACAGGATGACATGTCCCGTGTCTGGGAAAGCACAGATCCCTAGTGAAGTTATGCCTGTGAATAGGCTGCCCAGGGAAGGTGAAGACCAGCAGCAACTTTCAGGGCTGGCCCCTTCCTTGTGGCAGAAGGAGCCAGACGTTTCCCGTTTGGGAAAATGGTTCTGCCGAGAACGGACACGATGACATGTCCCGTCTCTGGGAAAGCACAGATCCCAACCGCTGCTGTGCCTATGAATAGGGTGCACGGGGAATGTGAAGACTACCAACAGCTTTCTGGGCTAGAACATTCATTGTGGGAGAAGGAGCCGGACGTTTCCCGTTTGGGAAAAAAGCTCTGCCGAGAAAGGACACGATGACATGTACCGTCTCTGGAAAAGCACAGGACCCAAGCATTGCTGTGCTTATTAATAGGCTGCCCAGGGAAGGTGAAGACCAGCAACAGCTTTCAGGGCTGGCCCCTTCCTTGTGGCAGAAGGAGCCGGACGTTTCCCGTTTCGGAAGAACACTCTGCCGAGAACGGACACGATGACATGTCCCGTCCCTGGGAAAGCACAAATCCCAAGCGCTGCTGTGCCTCTCAATAGGCTGCCCAGGGAAGGTGAAGACCAGCAACAGCTTTCAGGGCAAGCACCTTCATTGTGGGAGAAGGAGCCGGACGTTTCCCGTTTTGGAAAAAGTCTCTGCCGAGAAAGGACACGATGACATGTTCCGTCTCTGGGAAAGCACAGGTCCCAAGCGTTGCTGTGCCTCTGAATAGGCTGCCCAGGGAAGGTGACGGCCAGCAAGAGCTTTCAGTGCTGGCCCGTTCCTTGTGGCAGAAGGAGCCGGACGTTTCCCGTTTGGGAATAATACTCTGCCGAGAACGGACACGATGACATGTCCCGTCTCTGGGAAAGCACAGATCCCAACCGCTGCTGTGCCGATGAAAAGGGTGCATGGCGAAGGTAAACACCAGCAAGAGCTTTTAGGGCTGGCCCCTTCCTTGTGGCAGAAGGAGCCGGACGTTTCTCGTTTTGCAAAAATACTCTGCCGAGAACGGACACGATGACATGTCCCGTGTCTGGGAAAGCACAGTTCCCTAGTGATGTTATGCCTGTGAATAGGCTGCCAAGGGAACGTGAAGACCAGCAGCACCTTTCAGGGCTGGCCCCTTCCTTGTGACAGAAGGAGCCGGACGTTTCCCGTTTGTGAAAAAAGCTCTGCCGAGAAAGGACACGATGACATGTCCCGTCTCTGGGAAAGCACAGATCCCTAGCGTTTCTGTGCTTATTAATAGGCTGCCCAGGGAAGGTGAAAACCAGCAGCACCTTTCAGGGCTGGCCCCTTCCTTGTGGGAGAAGGAGCCGGACGTTTCCCGTTTGGGAAAAAGTCTCTGCCGAGAACGAACACGATGACATGTCCCGTCTCTGGGAAAGCACAGATCCCAACCGCTGCTGTGCCTATGAATAGGGTGCACGGGGAAGGTGAAGAACAGCAACAGGTTTCTGGGCTAGCACCTTCCTTGTGGGAGAAGGAGCCGGACGTTTCCCGTTTGGGAAAAAGATTCTGCCGAAAAAGGACAGGATGACATGTCCCGTCCCTGGGAAAGCACAGATCCCAAGCGCTGCTGTGCTTATTAATAGGCTGCCCGGGGAAGGTGAAGACCAGCAACAGCTTTCAGGGCTAGCACCTTCCTTGTGGGAGAAGGAGCCGGACGTTTCCCGTTTGGGAAAAAAGCTCTGCCGAGAACTGACACGATGACATCTCCCGTCTCTGGGAAAGCACAGATTCGAAGCGCTGCTGTGCCTCTGAATAGGGTGCACGGGGAAGGTGAAGACCAGCAAGAGTTTTCAGGGCTAGCACCTTCATTGTGGGAGAAGGAGCCGGACGTTTCCCGTTTGGGAAAAAGTCTCCGCCGAGAAAGGACACGATGACATGTCCCGTCTCTGGGAAAGCACAGATCCCTAGTGATGTTATGCCTGTGAATAGGCTGCCAAGGGAACGTGAAGACCAGCAGCACCTTTCAGGGCTGGCCCCTTCCTTGTGGCAGAAGGAGCCGGATGTTTCCCGTTTGGGAAAAAGTCTCTGCCGAGAACGGACACGATGACATGTCCCGTCTCTGGGAAAGCACAGATCCCTAGTGATGTTATGCCTGTGAATAGGCTGCCCAGGGAAGGTGAAGACCAGCAGCATCTTTCAGGGCTGGCCCCTTCCTTGTGGCAGAAGGAGCCAGACGTTTCCCGTTTTGCAAAAATACTCTGCCGAGAAAGGACACGATGACATGTCCCGTCCCTGGGAAAGCACAGATCCCAACCCCTGCTGTGCCTATGAATAGGGTGCACGGGGAAGGTGAAGACCAGCAACAGCTTTCTGGGCTAGCACCTTCATTGTGGGAGAAGGAGCCGGACGTTTCCCATTTGGGAAAAAGGTTCTGCCGAGAAAGGACACGATGACATGTCCCGTCCCTGGGAAAGCACAGAACCCAAGCGCTGCTGTGCCTGTGAATACGGTGCCAACGGAAGGTGAAGACCAGCAACAGCTTTCAGGGCTGGCACCTTCATTGTGGGAGAAGGAGCCGAACGTTTCCTCTTTGGGAAAAAGCTCTGCCGAGAACGGACACGATGACATATCCCGTCTCTGGGAAAGCACAGATCCCAAGCTTTGCTGTGCTTATTAATAGGCTGCCCAGGGAAGGTGAAGACCACCAACAGCTTTCAGGGCTAGCACCTTCATTGTGGGAGAAGGAGCCGGACGTTTCCCGTTTTGCAAAAATACTCTGCCAAGAAAGGACACGATGACATGTCCCGTCCCTGAGAAAGCACAGATCCGAAGCGCTGCTGTGCCTGTGAATAGGGTGCACGGGGAAGGTGAAAACCAGCAAGAGCTTTCAGGGCTGGCCCCTTCCTTGTGGGAGAAGGAGCCGGACGGTTCCCGTTTGGGAAAAAGTCTCTGCCGAGAAAGGACACGATGACATGTTCCGTCTCTGGGAAAGCACAGGTCCCAAGCGTTGCTGTGCCTCTGAATAGGCTGCCCAGGGAAGGTGAAGGCCAGCAAGAGCTTTCAGTGCTGGCCCGTTCCTTGTGGCAGAAGGAGCCGGACGTTTCCCGTTTGGGAATAATACTCTGCCGAGAATGGACACGATGACATGTCCCGTCTCTGGGAAAGCACAGATCCCAACCGCTGCTGTGCCGATGAAAAGGGTGCATGGCGAAGGTAAACACCAGCAAGAGCTTTTAGGGCTGGCCCCTTCCTTGTGGCAGAAGGAGCCGGACGTTTCTCGTTTTGCAAAAATACTCTGCCGAGAACGGACACGATGACATGTCCCGTGTCTGGGAAAGCACAGTTCCCTAGTGATGTTATGCCTGTGAATAGGCTGCCAAGGGAACGTGAAGACCAGCAGCACCTTTCAGGGCTGGCCCCTTCCTTGTGACAGAAGGAGCCGGACGTTTCCCGTTTGTGAAAAAAGCTCTGCCGAGAAAGGACACGATGACATGTCCCGTCTCTGGGAAAGCACAGATCCCTAGCGTTTCTGTGCTTATTAATAGGCTGCCCAGGGAAGGTGAAAACCAGCAGCACCTTTCAGGGCTGGCCCCTTCCTTGTGGGAGAAGGAGCCGGACGTTTCCCTTTTGGAAAAAGACTCTGCCGAGAAAGGACACGATCACATGTCCCGTCCCTGAGAAAGCACAGAATCCAAGCTCTGCGGTGCCTATGAATAGGGTGCCCAGGGAAGGTGAAGACCAGCAACAGCTTTCAGGGCTGGCCCCTTCCTTGTGGCAGAAGGAGCCGGACGTTTCCCGTTTGGGAAAAAGTCTCTGCCGAGAACGAACACGATGACATGTCCCGTCTCTGGGAAAGCACAGATCCCAACCGCTGCTGTGCCTATGAATAGGGTGCACGGGGAAGGTGAAGAACAGCAACAGGTTTCTGGGCTAGCACCTTCCTTGTGGGAGAAGGAGCCGGACGTTTCCCATTTGGGAAAAAGATTCTGCCGAAAAAGGACAGGATGACATGTCCCGTCCCTGGGAAAGCACAGATCCCAAGCGCTGCTGTGCTTATTAATAGGCTGCCCGGGGAAGGTGAAGACCAGCAACAGCTTTCAGGGCTAGCACCTTCCTTGTGGGAGAAGGAGCCGGACGTTTCCCGTTTGGGAAAAAAGCTCTGCCGAGAACTGACACGATGACATCTCCCGTCTCTGGGAAAGCACAGATTCGAAGCGCTGCTGTGCCTCTGAATAGGGTGCACGGGGTAGGTGAAGACCAGCAAGAGTTTTCAGAGCTAGCACCTTCATTGTGGGAGAAGGAGCCGGACGTTTCCCGTTTGGGAAAAAGTCTCCGCCGAGAAAGGACACGATGACATGTCCCGTCTCTGGGAAAGCACAGATCCCAAGTGATGTTATGCCTGTGAATAGGCTGCCAAGGGAACGTGAAGACCAGCAGCACCTTTCAGGGCTGGCCCCTTCCTTGTGGCAGAAGGAGCCGGATGTTTCCCGTTTGGGAAAAAGTCTCTGCCGAGAACGGACACGATGACATGTCCCGTCTCTGGGAAAGCACAGATCCCTAGTGATGTTATGCCTGTGAATAGGCTGCCCAGGGAAGGTGAAGACCAGCAGCATCTTTCAGGGCTGGCCCCTTCCTTGTGGCAGAAGGAGCCAGACGTTTCCCGTTTTGCAAAAATACTCTGCCGAGAAAGGACACGATGACATGTCCCGTCTCTGGGAAAGCACAGATCCCAACCCCTGCTGTGCCTATGAATAGGGTGCACGGGGAAGGTGAAGACCAGCAACAGCTTTCTGGGCTAGCACCTTCATTGTGGGAGAAGGAGCCGGACGTTTCCCATTTGGGAAAAAGGTTCTGCCGAGAAAGGACACGATGACATGTCCCGTCCCTGGGAAAGCACAGAACCCAAGCGCTGCTGTGCCTGTGAATACGGTGCCAACGGAAGGTGAAGACCAGCAACAGCTTTCAGGGCTGGCACCTTCCTTGTGGGAGAAGGAGCCGGACGTTTCCCGTTTGGGAAAAAGCTCTGCCGAGAACGGACACGATGACATGTCCCGTCTCTGGGAAAGCACAGATCCCAAGCTTTGCTGTGCTTATTAATAGGCTGCCCAGGGAAGGTGAAGACCACCAACAGCTTTCAGGGCTAGCACCTTCATTGTGGGAGAAGGAGCCGGACGTTTCCCGTTTTGCAAAAATACTCTGCCAAGAAAGGACACGATGACATGTCCCGTCCCTGAGAAAGCACAGATCCGAAGCGCTGCTGTGCCTGTGAATAGGGTGCACGGGGAAGGTGAAAACCAGCAAGAGCTTTCAGGGCTGGCCCCTTCCTTGTGGGAGAAGGAGCCGGACGGTTCCCGTTTGGGAAAAAGTCTCTGCCGAGAACGGACACGATGACATGTCCCGTCTCTGGGAAAGCACAGATCCCAACCGCTGCTGTGCCGATGAAAAGGGTGCATGGGGAAGGTAAGCACCATGAAGAGCTTTTAGGGCTGGCCCCTTCCTTGTGGCAGAAGGAGCCGGACGTTTCCCGTTTGGGAAAAAGTCTCTGCCGAGAACGAACACGATGACATGTCCCGTCTCTGGGAAAGCACAGATCCCAACCGCTGCTGTGCCTATGAATAGGGTGCACGGGGAAGGTGAAGAACAGCAACAGGTTTCTGGGCTAGCACCTTCCTTGTGGGAGAAGGAGCCGGACGTTTCCCGTTTGGGAAAAAGGTTCTGCCGAGAAAGGACAGGATGATATGTCCCGTCTCTGGGAAAGCACAGATCCCAACCGCTGCTGTGCCTATGAATAGGGTGCACGGGGAATCTGAAGACTACCAACAGCTTTCTGGGCTAGAACATTCATTGTGGGAGAAGGAGCCGGACGTTTCCCGTTTGGGAAAAAAGCTCTGCCGAGAAAGGACACGATGACATGTCCCGTCCCTGAGAAAGCACAGGATCCAAGCATTGCTGTGCTTATTAATAGGCTGCCCAGGGAAGGTGAAGACCAGCAACATCTTTCAGGGCTGGCCCCTTCCTTGTGGCAGAAGGAGCCGGACGTTTCCCGTTTGGGAAAAAAGCTCTGCCGAGAAAGGACACGATGACATCTCCCGTCCCTTAGAAAGCACAGATCCGAAGCACTGCTGTGCCTGTGAATAGGGTGCACGGGGAAGGTGCAGACCAGCAAGAGCTTTCAGGGCTAGCACCTTCATTGTGGGAGAAGGAGCCGGACGTTTCCCGTTTGGGAAAAAGACTCTGCCGAGAACGGACACGATGACATGTCCCGTCTCTGGGAAAACACAGATCCCAACCGCTGCTGAGCCTATGAATAGGGTGCACGGGGAAGGTAAAGACCAGCAAGAGCTTTCAGGGCTGGCCCCTTCCTTGTGGCAGAAGGAGCCGGACGTTTCCCATTTCGGAAGAACACTCTGCCGAGAACGGACACGATGACATGTCCCGTCCCTGGGAAAGCACAGATCCCAAGCGCTGCTGTGCCTCTGAATAGGCTGCCCAGGGAAGGTGAAGACCAGCAACAGCTTTCAGGGCTAGCACCTTCATTGTGGGACAAGGAGCCGGACGTTTCCCGTTTGGGAAAAAGTCTCTGCCGAGAAAGGACACGATGACATGTTCCGTCTCTGGGAAAGCACAGGTCCCAAGCGTTGCTGTGCCTCTGAATAGGCTGCCCAGGGAAGGTGAAGGCCAGCAAGAGCTTTCAGTGCTGGCCCGTTCCTTGTGGCAGAAGGAGCCGGACGTTTCCCGTTTGGGAATAATACTCTGCCGAGAATGGACACGATGACATGTCCCGTCTCTGGGAAAGCACAGATCCCAACCGCTGCTGTGCCGATGAAAAGGGTGCATGGCGAAGGTAAACACCAGCAAGAGCTTTTAGGGCTGGCCCCTTCCTTGTGGCAGAAGGAGCCGGACGTTTCTCGTTTTGCAAAAATACTCTGCCGAGAACGGACACGATGACATGTCCCGTGTCTGGGAAAGCACAGTTCCCTAGTGATGTTATGCCTGTGAATAGGCTGCCAAGGGAACGTGAAGACCAGCAGCACCTTTCAGGGCTGGCCCCTTCCTTGTGGCAGAAGGAGCCGGACGTTTCCCGTTTGTGAAAAAAGCTCTGCCGAGAAAGGACACGATGACATGTCCCGTCTCTGGGAAAGCACAGATCCCTAGCGTTTCTCTGCTTATTAATAGGCTGCCCAGGGAAGGTGAAGACCAGCAGCACCTTTCAGGGCTGGCCCCTTCCTTGTGGGAGAAGGAGCCGGACGTTTCCCTTTTGGAAAAAGACTCTGCCGAGAAAGGACACGATCACATGTCCCGTGCCTGAGAAAGCACAGAATCCAAGATCTGCCGTGCCTATGAATAGGGTGCCCAGGGAAGGTGAAGACCAGCAACAGCTTTCAGGGCTGGCCCCTTCCTTGTGGCAGAAGGAGCCGGACGTTTCCCGTTTGGGAAAAAGTCTCTGCCGAGAACGAACACGATGACATGTCCCGTCTCTGGGAAAGCACAGATCCCAACCGCTGCTGTGCCTATGAATAGGGTGCACGGGGAAGGTGAAGAACAGCAACAGGTTTCTGGGCTAGCACCTTCCTTGTGGGAGAAGGAGCCGGACGTTTCCCGTTTGGGAAAAAGATTCTGCCGAGAAAGGACAGGATGACATGTCCCGTCCCTGGGAAAGCACAGATCCCAAGCGCTGCTGTGCTTATTAATAGGCTGCCCGGGGAAGGTGAAGACCAGCAACAGCTTTCAGGGCTAGCACCTTCCTTGTGGGAGAAGGAGCCGGACGTTTCCCGTTTGGGAAAAAAGCTCTGCCGAGAACGGACACGATGACATCTCCCGTCTCTGGGAAAGCACAGATTCGAAGCGCTGCTGTGCCTATGAATAGGGTGCACGGGGAAGGTGAAGACCAGCAAGAGCTTTCAGGGCTAGCACCTTCATTGTGGCAGAAGGAGCCGGACGTTTCCCGTTTCGGAAAAAGTCTCCGCCGAGAAAGGACACGATGACATGTCCCGTCTCTGGGAAAGCACAGATCCCAAGCGCTGCTGTGCCTGTGAATAGGCTGCCAAGGGAACGTGAAGACCAGCAGCACCTTTCAGGGCTGGCCCCTTCCTTGTGGCAGAAGGAGCCGGACGTTTCCCGTTTGGGAAAAAGTCTCTGCCGAGAACGGATACGATGACATGTCCCGTCTCTGGGAAAGCACAGATCCCTAGTGATGTTATGCCTGTGAATAGGCTGCCCAGGGAAGGTGAAGACCAGCAGCACCTTTCAGGGCTGGCCCCTTCCTTGTGGCAGAAGGAGCCAGACGTTTCCCGTTTTGCAAAAATACTCTGCCGAGAAAGGACACGATGACATGTCCCGTCTCTGGGAAAGCACAGATCCCAACCCCTGCTGTGCCTATGAATAGGGTGCACGGGGAAGGTGAAGACCAGCAACAGCTTTCTGGGCTAGCACCTTCATTGTGGGAGAAGGAGCCGGACGTTTCCCATTTGGGAAAAAGGTTCTGCCGAGAAAGGACACGATGACATGTCCCGTCCCTGGGAAAGCACAGAACCCAAGCGCTGCTGTGCCTGTGAATACGGTGCCAACGGAAGGTGAAGACCAGCAACAGCTTTCAGGGCTGGCACCTTCCTTGTGGGAGAAGGAGCCGGACGTTTCCCGTTTGGGAAAAAGCTCTGCCGAGAACGGACACGATGACATGTCCCGTCTCTGGGAAAGCACAGATCCCAAGCTTTGCTGTGCTTATTAATAGGCTGCCCAGGGAAGGTGAAGACCACCAACAGCTTTCAGGGCTAGCACCTTCATTGTGGGAGAAGGAGCCGGACGTTTCCCGTTTTGCAAAAATACTCTGCCAAGAAAGGACAAGATGACATGTCCCGTCCCTGAGAAAGCACAGATCCGAAGCGCTGCTGTGCCTGTGAATAGGGTGCACGGGGAAGGTGAAAACCAGCAAGAGCTTTCAGGGCTGGCCCCTTCCTTGTGGGAGAAGGAGCCGGACGGTTCCCGTTTGGGAAAAAGTCTCTGCCGAGAACGGACACGATGACATGTCCCGTCTCTGGGAAAGCACAGATCCCAACCGCTGCTGTGCCGATGAAAAGGGTGCATGGGGAAGGTAAGCACCATGAAGAGCTTTTAGGGCTGGCCCCTTCCTTGTGGCAGAAGGAGCCGGACGTTTCCCGTTTGGGAAAAAGTCTCTGCCGAGAACGAACACGATGACATGTCCCGTCTCTGGGAAAGCACAGATCCCAACCGCTGCTGTGCCTATGAATAGGGTGCACGGGGAAGGTGAAGAACAGCAACAGGTTTCTGGGCTAGCACCTTCCTTGTGGGAGAAGGAGCCGGACGTTTCCCGTTTGGGAAAAAGGTTCTGCCGAGAAAGGACAGGATGATATGTCCCGTCTCTGGGAAAGCACAGATCCCAACCGCTGCTGTGCCTATGAATAGGGTGCACGGGGAATCTGAAGACTACCAACAGCTTTCTGGGCTAGAACATTCATTGTGGGAGAAGGAGCCGGACGTTTCCCGTTTGGGAAAAAAGCTCTGCCGAGAAAGGACACGATGACATGTCCCGTCCCTGAGAAAGCACAGGATCCAAGCATTGCTGTGCTTATTAATAGGCTGCCCAGGGAAGGTGAAGACCAAAAACATCTTTCAGGGCTGGCCCCTTCCTTGTGGCAGAAGGAGCCGGACGTTTCCCGTTTGGGAAAAAAGCTCTGCCGAGAAAGGACACGATGACATCTCCCGTCCCTTAGAAAGCACAGATCCGAAGCACTGCTGTGCCTGTGAATAGGGTGCACGGGGAAGGTGCAGACCAGCAAGAGCTTTCAGGGCTAGCACCTTCATTGTGGGAGAAGGAGCCGGACGTTTCCCGTTTGGGAAAAAGACTCTGCCGAGAACGGACACGATGACATGTCCCGTCTCTGGAAAAACACAGATCCCAACCGCTGCTGAGCCTATGAATAGGGTGCACGGGGAAGGTAAAGACCAGCAAGAGCTTTCAGGGCTGGCCCCTTCCTTGTGGCAGAAGGAGCCGGACGTTTCCCATTTCGGAAGAACACTCTGCCGAGAACGGACACGATGACATGTCCCGTCCCTGGGAAAGCACAGATCCCAAGCGCTGCTGTGCCTCTGAATAGGCTGCCCAGGGAAGGTGAAGACCAGCAACAGCTTTCAGGGCTAGCACCTTCATTGTGGGACAAGGAGCCGGACGTTTCCCGTTTGGGAAAAAGTCTCTGCCGAGAAAGGACACGATGACATGTTCCGTCTCTGGGAAAGCACAGGTCCCAAGCGTTGCTGTGCCTCTGAATAGGCTGCCCAGGGAAGGTGAAGGCCAGCAAGAGCTTTCAGTGCTGGCCCGTTCCTTGTGGCAGAAGGAGCCGGACGTTTCCCGTTTGGGAATAATACTCTGCCGAGAATGGACACGATGACATGTCCCGTCTCTGGGAAAGCACAGATCCCAACCGCTGCTGTGCCGATGAAAAGGGTGCATGGCGAAGGTAAACACCAGCAAGAGCTTTTAGGGCTGGCCCCTTCCTTGTGGCAGAAGGAGCCGGACGTTTCTCGTTTTGCAAAAATACTCTGCCGAGAACGGACACGATGACATGTCCCGTGTCTGGGAAAGCACAGTTCCCTAGTGATGTTATGCCTGTGAATAGGCTGCCAAGGGAACGTGAAGACCAGCAGCACCTTTCAGGGCTGGCCCCTTCCTTGTGGCAGAAGGAGCCGGACGTTTCCCGTTTGTGAAAAAAGCTCTGCCGAGAAAGGACACGATGACATGTCCCGTCTCTGGGAAAGCACAGATCCCTAGCGTTTCTCTGCTTATTAATAGGCTGCCCAGGGAAGGTGAAGACCAGCAGCACCTTTCAGGGCTGGCCCCTTCCTTGTGGGAGAAGGAGCCGGACGTTTCCCTTTTGGAAAAAGACTCTGCCGAGAAAGGACACGATCACATGTCCCGTGCCTGAGAAAGCACAGAATCCAAGATCTGCCGTGCCTATGAATAGGGTGCCCAGGGAAGGTGAAGACCAGCAACAGCTTTCAGGGCTGGCCCCTTCCTTGTGGCAGAAGGAGCCGGACGTTTCCCGTTTGGGAAAAAGTCTCTGCCGAGAACGAACACGATGACATGTCCCGTCTCTGGGAAAGCACAGATCCCAACCGCTGCTGTGCCTATGAATAGGGTGCACGGGGAAGGTGAAGAACAGCAACAGGTTTCTGGGCTAGCACCTTCCTTGTGGGAGAAGGAGCCGGACGTTTCCCGTTTGGGAAAAAGATTCTGCCGAGAAAGGACAGGATGACATGTCCCGTCCCTGGGAAAGCACAGATCCCAAGCGCTGCTGTGCTTATTAATAGGCTGCCCGGGGAAGGTGAAGACCAGCAACAGCTTTCAGGGCTAGCACCTTCCTTGTGGGAGAAGGAGCCGGACGTTTCCCGTTTGGGAAAAAAGCTCTGCCGAGAACGGACACGATGACATCTCCCGTCTCTGGGAAAGCACAGATTCGAAGCGCTGCTGTGCCTATGAATAGGGTGCACGGGGAAGGTGAAGACCAGCAAGAGCTTTCAGGGCTAGCACCTTCATTGTGGCAGAAGGAGCCGGACGTTTCCCGTTTCGGAAAAAGTCTCCGCCGAGAAAGGACACGATGACATGTCCCGTCTCTGGGAAAGCACAGATCCCAAGCGCTGCTGTGCCTGTGAATAGGCTGCCAAGGGAACGTGAAGACCAGCAGCACCTTTCAGGGCTGGCCCCTTCCTTGTGGCAGAAGGAGCCGGACGTTTCCCGTTTGGGAAAAAGTCTCTGCCGAGAACGGATACGATGACATGTCCCGTCTCTGGGAAAGCACAGATCCCTAGTGATGTTATGCCTGTGAATAGGCTGCCCAGGGAAGGTGAAGACCAGCAGCACCTTTCAGGGCTGGCCCCTTCCTTGTGGCAGAAGGAGCCAGACGTTTCCCGTTTTGCAAAAATACTCTGCCGAGAAAGGACACGATGACATGTCCCGTCTCTGGGAAAGCACAGATCCCAACCCCTGCTGTGCCTATGAATAGGGTGCACGGGGAAGGTGAAGACCAGCAACAGCTTTCTGGGCTAGCACCTTCATTGTGGGAGAAGGAGCCGGACGTTTCCCATTTGGGAAAAAGGTTCTGCCGAGAAAGGACACGATGACATGTCCCGTCCCTGGGAAAGCACAGAACCCAAGCGCTGCTGTGCCTGTGAATACGGTGCCAACGGAAGGTGAAGACCAGCAACAGCTTTCAGGGCTGGCACCTTCCTTGTGGGAGAAGGAGCCGGACGTTTCCCGTTTGGGAAAAAGCTCTGCCGAGAACGGACACGATGACATGTCCCGTCTCTGGGAAAGCACAGATCCCAAGCTTTGCTGTGCTTATTAATAGGCTGCCCAGGGAAGGTGAAGACCACCAACAGCTTTCAGGGCTAGCACCTTCATTGTGGGAGAAGGAGCCGGACGTTTCCCGTTTTGCAAAAATACTCTGCCAAGAAAGGACACGATGACATGTCCCGTCCCTGAGAAAGCACAGATCCGAAGCGCTGCTGTGCCTGTGAATAGGGTGCACGGGGAAGGTGAAAACCAGCAAGAGCTTTCAGGGCTGGCCCCTTCCTTGTGGGAGAAGGAGCCGGACGGTTCCCGTTTGGGAAAAAGTCTCTGCCGAGAACGGACACGATGACATGTCCCGTCTCTGGGAAAGCACAGATCCCAACCGCTGCTGTGCCGATGAAAAGGGTGCATGGGGAAGGTAAGCACCATGAAGAGCTTTTAGGGCTGGCCCCTTCCTTGTGGCAGAAGGAGCCGGACGTTTCCCGTTTGGGAAAAAGTCTCTGCCGAGAACGAACACGATGACATGTCCCGTCTCTGGGAAAGCACAGATCCCAACCGCTGCTGTGCCTATGAATAGGGTGCACGGGGAAGGTGAAGAACAGCAACAGGTTTCTGGGCTAGCACCTTCCTTGTGGGAGAAGGAGCCGGACGTTTCCCGTTTGGGAAAAAGGTTCTGCCGAGAAAGGACAGGATGATATGTCCCGTCTCTGGGAAAGCACAGATCCCAACCGCTGCTGTGCCTATGAATAGGGTGCACGGGGAATCTGAAGACTACCAACAGCTTTCTGGGCTAGAACATTCATTGTGGGAGAAGGAGCCGGACGTTTCCCGTTTGGGAAAAAAGCTCTGCCGAGAAAGGACACGATGACATGTCCCGTCCCTGAGAAAGCACAGGATCCAAGCATTGCTGTGCTTATTAATAGGCTGCCCAGGGAAGGTGAAGACCAGCAACATCTTTCAGGGCTGGCCCCTTCCTTGTGGCAGAAGGAGCCGGACGTTTCCCGTTTGGGAAAAAAGCTCTGCCGAGAAAGGACACGATGACATCTCCCGTCCCTTAGAAAGCACAGATCCGAAGCACTGCTGTGCCTGTGAATAGGGTGCACGGGGAAGGTGCAGACCAGCAAGAGCTTTCAGGGCTAGCACCTTCATTGTGGGAGAAGGAGCCGGACGTTTCCCGTTTGGGAAAAAGACTCTGCCGAGAACGGACACGATGACATGTCCCGTCTCTGGAAAAACACAGATCCCAACCGCTGCTGAGCCTATGAATAGGGTGCACGGGGAAGGTAAAGACCAGCAAGAGCTTTCAGGGCTGGCCCCTTCCTTGTGGCAGAAGGAGCCGGACGTTTCCCATTTCGGAAGAACACTCTGCCGAGAACGGACACGATGACATGTCCCGTCCCTGGGAAAGCACAGATCCCAAGCGCTGCTGTGCCTCTGAATAGGCTGCCCAGGGAAGGTGAAGACCAGCAACAGCTTTCAGGGCTAGCACCTTCATTGTGGGACAAGGAGCCGGACGTTTCCCGTTTGGGAAAAAGTCTCTGCCGAGAAAGGACACGATGACATGTTCCGTCTCTGGGAAAGCACAGGTCCCAAGCGTTGCTGTGCCTCTGAATAGGCTGCCCAGGGAAGGTGAAGGCCAGCAAGAGCTTTCAGTGCTGGCCCGTTCCTTGTGGCAGAAGGAGCCGGACGTTTCCCGTTTGGGAATAATACTCTGCCGAGAATGGACACGATGACATGTCCCGTCTCTGGGAAAGCACAGATCCCAACCGCTGCTGTGCCGATGAAAAGGGTGCATGGCGAAGGTAAACACCAGCAAGAGCTTTTAGGGCTGGCCCCTTCCTTGTGGCAGAAGGAGCCGGACGTTTCTCGTTTTGCAAAAATACTCTGCCGAGAACGGACACGATGACATGTCCCGTGTCTGGGAAAGCACAGTTCCCTAGTGATGTTATGCCTGTGAATAGGCTGCCAAGGGAACGTGAAGACCAGCAGCACCTTTCAGGGCTGGCCCCTTCCTTGTGGCAGAAGGAGCCGGACGTTTCCCGTTTGTGAAAAAAGCTCTGCCGAGAAAGGACACGATGACATGTCCCGTCTCTGGGAAAGCACAGATCCCTAGCGTTTCTCTGCTTATTAATAGGCTGCCCAGGGAAGGTGAAGACCAGCAGCACCTTTCAGGGCTGGCCCCTTCCTTGTGGGAGAAGGAGCCGGACGTTTCCCTTTTGGAAAAAGACTCTGCCGAGAAAGGACACGATCACATGTCCCGTGCCTGAGAAAGCACAGAATCCAAGATCTGCCGTGCCTATGAATAGGGTGCCCAGGGAAGGTGAAGACCAGCAACAGCTTTCAGGGCTGGCCCCTTCCTTGTGGCAGAAGGAGCCGGACGTTTCCCGTTTGGGAAAAAGTCTCTGCCGAGAACGAACACGATGACATGTCCCGTCTCTGGGAAAGCACAGATCCCAATCGCTGCTGTGCCTATGAATAGGGTGCACGGGGAAGGTGAAGAACAGCAACAGGTTTCTGGGCTAGCACCTTCCTTGTGGGAGAAGGAGCCGGACGTTTCCCGTTTGGGAAAAAGATTCTGCCGAGAAAGGACAGGATGACATGTCCCGTCCCTGGGAAAGCACAGATCCCAAGCGCTGCTGTGCTTATTAATAGGCTGCCCGGGGAAGGTGAAGACCAGCAACAGCTTTCAGGGCTAGCACCTTCCTTGTGGGAGAAGGAGCCGGACGTTTCCCGTTTGGGAAAAAAGCTCTGCCGAGAACGGACACGATGACATCTCCCGTCTCTGGGAAAGCACAGATTCGAAGCGCTGCTGTGCCTATGAATAGGGTGCACGGGGAAGGTGAAGACCAGCAAGAGCTTTCAGGGCTAGCACCTTCATTGTGGCAGAAGGAGCCGGACGTTTCCCGTTTCGGAAAAAGTCTCCGCCGAGAAAGGACACGATGACATGTCCCGTCTCTGGGAAAGCACAGATCCCAAGCGCTGCTGTGCCTGTGAATAGGCTGCCAAGGGAACGTGAAGACCAGCAGCACCTTTCAGGGCTGGCCCCTTCCTTGTGGCAGAAGGAGCCGGACGTTTCCCGTTTGGGAAAAAGTCTCTGCCGAGAACGGACACGATGACATGTCCCGTCTCTGGGAAAGCACAGATCCCTAGTGATGTTATGCCTGTGAATAGGCTGCCCAGGGAAGGTGAAGACCAGCAGCACCTTTCAGGGCTGGCCCCTTCCTTGTGGCAGAAGGAGCCAGACATTTCCCGTTTTGCAAAAATACTCTGCCGAGAAAGGACACGATGACATGTCCCGTCTCTGGGAAAGCACAGATCCCAACCCCTGCTGTGCCTATGAATAGGGTGCACGGGGAAGGTGAAGACCAGCAACAGCTTTCTGGGCTAGCACCTTCATTGTGGGAGAAGGAGCCGGACGTTTCCCATTTTGGAAAAAGTCTCCGCCGAGCAAGGACACGATGACATGTACCGTCTCTGGGAAAGCACAGATCCCAAGCGTTGCTGTGCTTATTAATAGGCTGCCCAGGGAAGGTGAAGACCAGCAACAGCTTTCTGGGCTGGCCCCTTCCTTGTGGGAGAAGCAGCCGGACGTTTCCCGTTTGGGAAAAAAGCTCTGCCGAGAAAGGACCCGATGACATCTCCCGTCCCTGAGAAAGCACAGATCCGAAGCGCTGCTGTGCCTGTGAATAGGGTGCACGGGAAAGGTGAAGAGCAGCAACAGGTTTCTGGGCTAGCACCTTCCTTGTGGGAGAAGGAGCCGGACGTTTCCCGTTTGGGAAAAGGTTCTGCCGGGAAAGGACACGATGACATGTCCCGTCCCTGGGAAAGCACAGAACCCAACCGCTGCTGTGCCTGTGAATAGGGTGCACGGGGAAGGTGAAGAACAGCAAGAGCTTTCAGGGCTGGCCCCTTCCTTGTGGCAGAAGGAGCCGGATGTTTCCTCTTTGGGAAAAAGCTCTGCCGAGAACGGACACGATGACATGTCCCGTCTCTGGGAAAGCACAGATCCCAAGATTTGTTGTGCTTATTAATAGGCTGCCCAGGGAAGGTGAAGACCAGCATTAGCTTTCTGGGCTAGCACCTTCATTGTGGGAGAAGGAGCCGGACGTTTCCCGTTTTGCAAAAATACTCTGCCGAGAAAGGACACGATGACATGTCCCGTCTCTGGGAAAGCACAGATCCCTAGCGTTTCTGTGCTTATTAATAGGCTGCCCAGGGAAGGTGAAGACCAGCAGCAGCTTTCAGGGCTGGCCCCTTCCTTGTGGGAGAAGGAGCCGGACGTTTCCCTTTTGGAAAAAAGACTCTGCCGAGAACGAACACGATGACATGTCCCGTCTCTGGGAAAGCACAGAATCCAAGCTCTGCGGTGCCTATGAATAGGGTGCCCAGGGAAGGTAAAGACCAGCAAGAGCTTTCAGGGCTGGCCCCTTCCTTGTGGCAGAAGGAGCCAGACGTTTCCCGTTTGGGAAAAAGTCTCTGCCGAGAAAGGACACGATGACATGTCCCGTCTCTGGGAAAGCACAGATCCCAACCGCTGCTGTGCCAATGAATAGGGTGCACGGGGAAGGTGAAGAACAGCAACAGGTTTCTGGGCTAGCACCTTCCTTGTGGGAGAAGGAGCCGGACGTTTCCCGTTTGGGAAAAAGGTTCTGCCGGGAAAGGACACGATGACATGTCCCGTCCCTGGGAAAGCACAGATCCCAAGCGCTGCTGTGCTTATTAATAGGCTGCCCAGGGAAGGTGAAGACCAGCAAAAGCTTTCTGGGCTAGCAGCTTCATTGTGGGAGAAGGAGCCGGACGTTTCCCGTTTGGGAAAAACGTTCTGCCGGGAAAGGACACGATGACATGTCCCGTCTCTGGGAAAGCACAGATCCCTAGTGATGTTATGCCTGTGAATAGGCTGCCCAGGGAAGGTGAAGAGCAGCAGCAGCTTTCAGGGCTGGCCCCTTCCTTGTGGGAGAAGGAGCCGGACTTTTCCCTTTTGGAAAAAAGACTCTGCCGAGAACGAACACGATGACATGTCCCGTCCCTGGGAAAGCACAGATCCCAACCGCTGCTGTGCCTATGAATAGGGTGCATGGGGAAGGTGAAGACCAGCAAGAGCTTTCAGGGCTAGCACCTTCATTGTGGGAGAAGGAGCCGGACGTTTCCCATTTTGGAAAAAGACTCCGCCGAGAAAGGACACGATGACATGTCCCGTCTCTGGGAAAGCACAGATCCCAAGCGTTGCTGTGCTTATTAATAGGCTGCCCAGGGAAGGTGAAGACCAGCAACAACTTTCAGGGCTGGCCCCTTCCTTGTGGGAGAAGCAGCCGGACGTTTCCCGTTTGGGAAAAAAGCTCTGCCGAGAAAGGACACGATGACATGTCCCGTCCCTGAGAAAGCACAGATCCGAAGCGCTGCTGTGCCTGTGAATAGGGTGCACAGGAAAGGTGAAGAGCAGCAACAGGTTTCTGGGCTAGCACCTTCATTGTGGGAGAAGGAGCCGGACGTTTCCCGTTTGGGAAAAACGTTCTGCCGGGAAAGGACACGATGACATGTCCCGTCCCTGGGAAAGCACAGATCCCAACCGCTGCTGTGCCAATGAATAGGCTGCCAGGGGAAGGTGAAGACCAGCAACAGCTTTCTGGGCTAGCACCTTCATTGTGGCAGAAGGAGCCGGACGTTTCCCGTTTGGGAAAAAGATTCTGCCGAGAAAGGACACGATGACATGTCCCGTCTCTGGGAAAGCACAGATCCCTAGTGATGTTATGCCTGTGAATAGGCTGCCAAGGGAACGTGAAGACCAGCAGCATCTTTCAGGGCTGGCCCCTTCCTTGTGGCAGAAGGAGCCGGATGTTTCCCATTTGGGAAAAAGTCTCTGCCGAGAACGGACACGATGACATGTCCCGTCTCTGGGAAAGCACAGATCCCAACCGCTGCTGTGCCTATGAATAGGGTGCATGGGGAAGGTGAAGACCAGCAAGAGCTTTCAGGGCTAGCACCTTCATTGTGGGAGAAGGAGCCGGACGTTTCCCATTTTGGAAAAAGACTCCGCCGACAAAAGGACACGATGACATGTCCCGTCTCTGGGAAAGCACAGATCCCAAGCGTTGCTGTGCTTATTAATAGGCTGCCCAGGGAAGGTGAAGACCAGCAACAGCTTTCTGGGCTGGCCCCTTCCTTGTGGGAGAAGCAGTCGGACGTTTCCCATTTGGGAAAAAGATTCTGCCGAGAAAGGACACGATGACATGTCCCGTCCCTGAGAAAGCACAGATCCGAAGCGCTGCTGTGCCTGTGAATAGGGTGCACGGGAAAGGTGAAGAGCAGCAACAGGTTTCTGGGCTAGCACCTTCATTGTGGGAGAAGGAGCCGGACGTTTCCCGTTTGGGAAAAAGGTTCTGCCGGGAAAGGACACGATGACATGTCCCGTCCCTGGGAAAGCACAGAACCCAAGCGCTGCTGTGCCTGTGAATAAGGTGCACGGTGAAGGTGAAGCACAGCAAGAGCTTTCAGGGCTGGCCCCTTCCTTGTGGCAGAAGGAGCCGGACGTTTCCTCTTTGGGAAAAAGCTCTGCCGAGAAAGGACACGATGACATGTCCCGTCTCTGGGAAAGCACAGATCCCAACCGCTGCTGTGCCTATGAATAGGGTGCATGGGGAAGGTGAAGACCAGCAAGAGCTTTCAGGGCTAGCACCTTCATTGTGGGAGAAGGAGCCGGACGTTTCCCATTTTGGAAAAAGACTCCGCCGACAAAAGGACACGATGACATGTCCCGTCTCTGGGAAAGCACAGATCCCAACCGCTGCTGTGCCTATGAATAGGGTGCACGGGGAATGTGAAGACTACCAACAGCTTTCTGGGCTAGAACATTCATTGAGGGAGAAGGAGCCGGACGTTTCCCGTTTGGGAAAAAAGCTCTGCCGAGAAAGGACACGATGACATGTCCCGTCCCTGAGAAAGCACAGATCCGAAGCGCTGCTGTGCCTGTGAATAGGGTGCACGGGAAAGGTGAAGAGCAGCAACAGGTTTCTGGGCTAGCACCTTCCTTGTGGGAGAAGGAGCCGGACGTTTCCCGTTTGGGAAAAAGATTCTGCCGGGAAAGGACACGATGACATGTCCCGTCCCTGGGAAAGCACAGATCCCAACCGCTGCTGTGCCAATGAATAGGCTGCCCAGGGAAGGTGAAGACCAGCAACAGCTTTCTGGGCTAGCACCTTCATTGTGGGAGAAGGAGCCGGACGTTTCCCGTTTGGGAAAAAGATTCTGCCGAGAAAGGACACGATGACATGTCCCGTCTCTGGGAAAGCACAGAACACCTAGTGATGTTATGCCTGTGAATAGGCTGCCAAGGGAGCGTGAAGACCAGCAGCATCTTTCAGGGCTGGCCCCTTCCTTGTGGCAGAAGGAGCCGGATGTTTCCCGTTTGGGAAAAAGTCTCTGCCGAGAACGGACACGATGACATGTCCCGTCTCTGGGAAAGCACAGATCCCAACCGCTGCTGTGCCTATGAATAGGGTGCATGGGGAAGGTGAAGACCAGCAAGAGCTTTCAGGGCTAGCACCTTCATTGTGGGAGAAGGAGGCGGACGTTTCCCATTTTGGAAAAAGACTCCGCCGACAAAAGGACACGATGACATGTCCCGTCTCTGGGAAAGCACAGATCCCAAGCGTTGCTGTGCTTATTAATAGGCTGCCCAGGGAAGGTGAAGACCAGCAACAGCTTTCTGGGCTGGCCCCTTCCTTGTGGGAGAAGCAGTCGGACGTTTCCCATTTGGGAAAAAGATTCTGCTGAGAAAGGACACGATGACATGTCCCGTCCCTGAGAAAGCACAGATCCGAAGCGCTGCTGTGCCTGTGAATAGGGTGCACGGGAAAGGTGAAGAGCAGCAACAGGTTTCTGGGCTAGCACCTTCATTGTGGGAGAAGGAGCCGGACGTTTCCCGTTTGGGAAAAAGGTTCTGCCGGGAAAGGACACGATGACATGTCCCGTCCCTGGGAAAGCACAGAACCCAAGCGCTGCTGTGCCTGTGAATAGGGTGCACGGGGAAGGTGAAGCACAGCAAGAGCTTTCAGGGCTGGCCCCTTCCTTGTGGCAGAAGGAGCCGGACGTTTCCTCTTTGGGAAAAAGCTCTGCCGAGAAAGGACACGATGACATGTCCCGTCTCTGGGAAAGCACAGATCCCAACCGCTGCTGTGCCTATGAAAAGGGTGCACGGGGAAGGTAAACACCAGCAAGAGCTTTTAGGGCTGGCCCCTTCCTTGTGGCAGAAGGAGCCGGACGTTTCCCGTTTTGCAAAAATACTCTGCCGAGAAAGGACACGATGACATGTCCCGTCCCTGGGAAAGCACAGATCCCAACCGCTGCTGTGCCTATGAAAAGGGTGCACGGGGAAGGTGAAGACCAGCAACAGCTTTCTGGGCTAGCACCTTCATTGTGGGAGAAGGAGCCGGACGTTTCCCATTTTGGAAAAAGGCTCTGCCGAGAAAGGACAGGATGACATGTCCCGTGTCTGGGAAAGCACAGATCCCAAGTGATGTTATGCCTGTGAATAGGCTGCCAAGGGAAGGTGAAGACCAGCAACAGCTTTCTGGGCTAGCACCTTCCTTGTGGCAGAAGGAGCCGGACATTTCCCGTTTGGGAAAAATACTCTGCCGAGAAAGGACACGATGACATGTCCCGTCTCTGGGAAAGCACAGAATCCAAGCTCTGCGATGCCTATGAATAGGGTGCCCAGGGAAGGTAAAGACCAGCAAGAGCTTTCAGGGCTGGCCCCTTCCTTGTGGCAGAAGGAGCCGGACGTTTTCCGTTTGGGAAAAAGTCTCTGCCGAGAACGAACACGATGATATGTCCCGTCTCTGGGAAAGCACAGATCCCAACCGCTGCTGTGCCAATGAATAGGGTGCACGGGGAAGGTGAAGAACAGCAACAGGTTTCTGGGCTAGCACATTCATTGTGGGAGAAGGAGCCGGACGTTTCCCGTTTGGGAAAAAGATTCTGCCGAGAAAGGACACGATGACATGTCCCGTCTCTGGGAAAGCACAGATCCCTAGTGATGTTATGCCTGTGAATAGGCTGCCAAGGGAACGTGAAGACCAGCAGCATCTTTCAGGGCTGGCCCCTTCCTTGTGGCAGAAGGAGCCGGACGTTTCCCGTTTGGGAAAAAGGCTCTGCCGAGAAAGGACACGATGACATGTCCCGTCCCTGGGAAAGCACAGATCCCTAGTGATGTTATGCCTGTGAATAGGGTGCATGGGGAAGGTGAAGACCAGCAAGAGCTTTCAGGGCTAGCACCTTCATTGTGGGAGAAGGAGCCGGACGTTTCCCATTTTGGAAAAAGACTCCGCCGAGAAAGGATACGATGACATGTACCGTCTCTGGGAAAGCACAGATCCCAAGTGTAGCTCTGCCTATTAATAGGCTGCCCAGGGAAGGTGAAGACCAGCAACAGCTTTCTGGGCTGGCCCCTTCCTTGTGGGAGAAGCAGCCGGACGTTTCCCGTTTGGGAAAAAAGCTCTGCCGAGAAAGGACCCGATGACATGTCCCGTCCCTGAGAAAGCACAGATCCGAAGCGCTGCTGTGCCTGTGAATAGGGTGCACGGGAAAGGTGAAGAGCGGCAACAGGTTTCTGGGCTAGCACCTTCATTGTGGGAGAAGGAGCCGGACGTTTCCCGTTTGGGAAAAAGGTTCTGCCGGGAAAGGACACGATGACATATCCCGTCCCTGGGAAAGCACAGAACCCAAGCGCTGCTGTGCCTGTGAATACGGTGCCAACGGAAGGTGAAGCACAGCAACAGCTTTCAGGGCTGGCCCCTTCCTTGTGGGAGAAGGAGCCGAACGTTTCCTCTTTGGGAAAAAGCTCTGCCGAGAACGGACACGATGACATGTCCCGTCTCTGGGAAAGCACAGATCCCAAGCGTTGCTGTGCTTATTAATAGGCTGCCCAGGGAAATTGAAGACCAGCAACAGCTTTCAGGGCTAGCACCTTCATTGTGGGAGAAGGAGACGGACGTTTCCCGTTTGGGAAAAATACTCTGCCGAGAAAGGACACGATGACATGTCCCGTCCCTGGGAAAGCACAGATCCCTAGTGATGTTATGCCTGTGAATAGGCTGCCCAGGGAAGGTGAAGACCAGCAGCACCTTTCAGGGCTGGCCCCTTCCTTGTGGCAGAAGGAGCCGGACGTTTCCCATTTTGGAAAAAGTCTCTGCCGAGAACGGACACGATGACATGTCCCGTCTCTGGGAAAGCACAGATCCCTAGCGTTTCTTTGCTTATTAATAGGCTGCCCAGGGAAGTTGAAGACCAGCAACAGCTTTCAGGGCTGGCCCCTTCCTTGTGGCAGAAGGAGCCGGACGTTTCCCGTTTGGGAAAAATACTCTGCCGAGAAAGGACACGATGACATCTCCCGTCCCTGAGAAAGCACAGATCCGAAGCGCTGCTGTGCCTGTGAATAGGGTGCACGGGGAAGGTGAAGACCAGCAACAGCTTTCAGGGCTAGCACCTTCATTGTGGGAGAAGGAGCCGGACGTTTCCCATTTTGGAAAAAGGCTCTGCCGAGAAAGGACACGATGACATGTGCTGTGTCTGGGAAAGCATAGATCCCTAGTGATGTTATGCCTGTGAATAGGCTGCCCAGGGAAGGTGAAGACCAGCAACAGCTTTCTGGGCTAGCACCTTCCTTATGGCAGAAGGAGCCGGACGTTTCCCGTTTTGCAAAAATACTCTGCCGAGAAAGGACACGATGACATGTCCCGTCCCTGGGAAAGCACAGATCCCTAGTGATGTTATGCCTGCGAATAGGCTGCCCAGGGAACGTGAAGACCAGCAGCACCTTTCAGGGCTGGCCCCTTCCTTGTGGCAGAAGGAGCCGGACGTTTCCCTTTTGGGAAAAATACTCTGCCGAGAAAGGACACGATGACATGTCCCGTCTCTGGGAAAGCACAGATCCCTAGCGTTTCTGTGCTTAGTAATAGGCTGCCCAGGGAAGGTGAAGACCAGCAGCAGCTTTCAGGGCTGGCCTCTTCCTTGTGGGAGAAGGAGCCGGACGTTTCCCTTTTGGAAAAAAGACTCTGCCGAGAAAGGACACGATCACATGTCCCGTCCCTGAGAAAACACAGAATCCAAGCTCTGCGGTGCCTATGAATAGGCTGCCCAGGGAAGGTAAAGACCAGCAAGAGCTTTCAGGGCTGGCCCCTTCCTTGTGGCAGAAGAAGCCGGACGTTTCCCGTTTGGGAAAAAGCTCTGCCGAGAAAGGACACGATGACATCTCCCGTCCCTGGGAAAGCACAGATCCCAAACGCTGCTGTGCCAATGAATAGGGTGCACGGGGAAGGTTAAGAACAGCAACAGGTTTCTGGGCTAGCACCTTCCTTGTGGGAGAAGGAGCCGGACGTTTCCCGTTTGGGAAAAAGGTTCTGCCGGGAAAGGACACGATGACATGTCCCGTCTCTGGGAAAGCACAGATCCCAAGCGCTGCTGTGCTTATTAATAGGCTGCCCAGGGAAGGTGAAGAACAGCAACAGCTTTCTGGGCTAGCACCTTCATTGTGGGAGAAGGAGCCGGACGTTTCCCGTTTGGGAAAAAGATTCTGCCGAGAAAGGACACGATGACATGTCCCGTCTCTGGGAAAGCACAGATCCCTAGTGATGTTATGCCTGTGAATAGGCTGCCAAGGGAACGTGAAGACCAGCAGCATCTTTCAGGGCTGGCCCCTTCCTTGTGGCAGAAGGAGCCGGACGTTTCCCGTTTGGAAAAATACTCTGCCGAGAAAGGACACGATGACATGTCCCGTCTCTGGGAAAGCACAGATCCCAACCGCTGCTGTGCCTGTGAATAGGGTGCCAAGGGAAGGTGAAGACCAGCAACAGCTTTCTGGGCTGGCCCCTTCCTTCTGGGAGAAGCAGCCGGACGTTTCCCGTTCGGGAAAAAGATTCTGCCGAGAAAGGACACGATGACATGTCCCGTCCCTGGGAAAGCACAGATCCGAAGCGCTGCTGTGCCTGTGAATAGAGTGCACGGGAAAGGTGAAGAGCAGCAACAGGTTTCTGGGCTAGCACCTTCCTTGTGGGAGAAGGAGCCGGACGTTTCCCGTTTGGGAAAAAGTTCTGCCGGGAAAGGACACGATGACATGTCCCGTCCCTGGGAAAGCACAGATCCCAACCGCTGCTGTGCCTGTGAATAGGGTGCACGGGGAAGGTGAAGACCAGCAGCAGCTTTCAGGGCTGGCCCCTTCCTTGTGGCAGAAGGAGCCGGACGTTTCCCTTTTGGAAAAAAGACTCTGCCGAGAACGAACACGATGACATGTCCCGTCTCTGGGAAAGCACAGAATCCAAGCTCTGCGGTGCCTATGAATAGGGTGCCCAGGGAAGGTAAAGACCAGCAAGAGCTTTCAGGGCTGGCCCCTTCCTTGTGGCAGAAGGAGCCGGACGTTTCCCGTTTGGGAAAAAGTCTCTGCCGAGAACGAACACGATGACATGTCCCGTCTCTGGGAAAGCACAGATCCCAACCGCTGCTGTGCCAATGAATAGGGTGCACGGGGAAGGTGAAGAACAGCAACAGGTTTCTGGGCTAGCACCTTCCTTGTGGCAGAAGGAGCCGGACGTTTCCCGTTTGGGAAAAAGTTTCTGCCGAGAAAGGACACGATGACATGTCCCGTCCCTGGGAAAGCACAGATCCCAAGCGCTGCTGTGCTTATTAATAGGCTGCCCAGGGAAGGTGAAGACCAGCAACAGCTTTCTGGGCTAGCACCTTCATTGTGGGAGAAGGAGCCGGACGTTTCCCGTTTGGGAAAAAAGCTCTGCCGAGAAAGGACCCGATGACATGTCCCGTCCCTGAGAAAGCACAGATCCGAAGCGCTGCTGTGCCTGTGAATAGGGTGCACGGGAAAGGTGAAGAGCAGCAACAGGTTTCTGGGCTAGCACCTTCATTGTGGGAGAAGGAGCCGGATGTTTCCCGTTCGGGAAAAAGGTTCTGCCGGGAAAGGACACGATGACATATCCCGTCCCTGGGAAAGCACAGAACCCAAGCGCTGCTGTGCCTGTGAATACGGTGCCAACGGAAGGTGAAGCACAGCAACAGCTTTCAGGGCTGGCCCCTTCCTTGTGGGAGAAGGAGCCGAACGTTTCCTCTTTGGGAAAAAGCTCTGCCGAGAACGGACACGATGACATGTCCCGTCTCTGGGAAAGCACAGATCCCAAGCGTTGCTGTGCTTATTAATAGGCTGCCCAGGGAAATTGAAGACCAGCAACAGCTTTCAGGGCTAGCACCTTCATTGTGGGAGAAGGAGACGGACGTTTCCCGTTTGGGAAAAATACTCTGCCGAGAAAGGACACGATGACATGTCCCGTCCCTGGGAAAGCACAGATCCCTAGTGATGTTATGCCTGTGAATAGGCTGCCCAGGGAAGGTGAAGACCAGCAGCACCTTTCAGGGCTGGCCCCTTCCTTGTGGCAGAAGGAGCCGGACGTTTCCCATTTTGGAAAAAGTCTCTGCCGAGAACGGACACGATGACATGTCCCGTCTCTGGGAAAGCACAGATCCCTAGCGTTTCTTTGCTTATTAATAGGCTGCCCAGGGAAGTTGAAGACCAGCAACAGCTTTCAGGGCTGGCCCCTTCCTTGTGGCAGAAGGAGCCGGACGTTTCCCGTTTGGGAAAAATACTCTGCCGAGAAAGGACACGATGACATCTCCCGTCCCTGAGAAAGCACAGATCCGAAGCGCTGCTGTGCCTGTGAATAGGGTGCACGGGGAAGGTGAAGACCAGCAACAGCTTTCAGGGCTAGCACCTTCATTGTGGGAGAAGGAGCCGGACGTTTCCCATTTTGGAAAAAGGCTCTGCCGAGAAAGGACACGATGACATGTGCTGTGTCTGGGAAAGCATAGATCCCTAGTGATGTTATGCCTGTGAATAGGCTGCCCAGGGAAGGTGAAGACCAGCAACAGCTTTCTGGGCTAGCACCTTCCTTATGGCAGAAGGAGCCGGACGTTTCCCGTTTTGCAAAAATACTCTGCCGAGAAAGGACACGATGACATGTCCCGTCCCTGGGAAAGCACAGATCCCTAGTGATGTTATGCCTGCGAATAGGCTGCCCAGGGAACGTGAAGACCAGCAGCACCTTTCAGGGCTGGCCCCTTCCTTGTGGCAGAAGGAGCCGGACGTTTCCCTTTTGGGAAAAATACTCTGCCGAGAAAGGACACGATGACATGTCCCGTCTCTGGGAAAGCACAGATCCCTAGCGTTTCTGTGCTTAGTAATAGGCTGCCCAGGGAAGGTGAAGACCAGCAGCAGCTTTCAGGGCTGGCCTCTTCCTTGTGGGAGAAGGAGCCGGACGTTTCCCTTTTGGAAAAAAGACTCTGCCGAGAAAGGACACGATCACATGTCCCGTCCCTGAGAAAACACAGAATCCAAGCTCTGCGGTGCCTATGAATAGGCTGCCCAGGGAAGGTAAAGACCAGCAAGAGCTTTCAGGGCTGGCCCCTTCCTTGTGGCAGAAGAAGCCGGACGTTTCCCGTTTGGGAAAAAGCTCTGCCGAGAAAGGACACGATGACATCTCCCGTCCCTGGGAAAGCACAGATCCCAAACGCTGCTGTGCCAATGAATAGGGTGCACGGGGAAGGTTAAGAACAGCAACAGGTTTCTGGGCTAGCACCTTCCTTGTGGGAGAAGGAGCCGGACGTTTCCCGTTTGGGAAAAAGGTTCTGCCGGGAAAGGACACGATGACATGTCCCGTCTCTGGGAAAGCACAGATCCCAAGCGCTGCTGTGCTTATTAATAGGCTGCCCAGGGAAGGTGAAGAACAGCAACAGCTTTCTGGGCTAGCACCTTCATTGTGGGAGAAGGAGCCGGACGTTTCCCGTTTGGGAAAAAGATTCTGCCGAGAAAGGACACGATGACATGTCCCGTCTCTGGGAAAGCACAGATCCCTAGTGATGTTATGCCTGTGAATAGGCTGCCAAGGGAACGTGAAGACCAGCAGCATCTTTCAGGGCTGGCCCCTTCCTTGTGGCAGAAGGAGCCGGACGTTTCCCGTTTGGAAAAATACTCTGCCGAGAAAGGACACGATGACATGTCCCGTCTCTGGGAAAGCACAGATCCCAACCGCTGCTGTGCCTGTGAATAGGGTGCCAAGGGAAGGTGAAGACCAGCAACAGCTTTCTGGGCTGGCCCCTTCCTTCTGGGAGAAGCAGCCGGACGTTTCCCGTTCGGGAAAAAGATTCTGCCGAGAAAGGACACGATGACATGTCCCGTCCCTGGGAAAGCACAGATCCGAAGCGCTGCTGTGCCTGTGAATAGAGTGCACGGGAAAGGTGAAGAGCAGCAACAGGTTTCTGGGCTAGCACCTTCCTTGTGGGAGAAGGAGCCGGACGTTTCCCGTTTGGGAAAAAGTTCTGCCGGGAAAGGACACGATGACATGTCCCGTCCCTGGGAAAGCACAGATCCCAACCGCTGCTGTGCCTGTGAATAGGGTGCACGGGGAAGGTGAAGACCAGCAGCAGCTTTCAGGGCTGGCCCCTTCCTTGTGGCAGAAGGAGCCGGACGTTTCCCTTTTGGAAAAAAGACTCTGCCGAGAACGAACACGATGACATGTCCCGTCTCTGGGAAAGCACAGAATCCAAGCTCTGCGGTGCCTATGAATAGGGTGCCCAGGGAAGGTAAAGACCAGCAAGAGCTTTCAGGGCTGGCCCCTTCCTTGTGGCAGAAGGAGCCGGACGTTTCCCGTTTGGGAAAAAGTCTCTGCCGAGAACGAACACGATGACATGTCCCGTCTCTGGGAAAGCACAGATCCCAACCGCTGCTGTGCCAATGAATAGGGTGCACGGGGAAGGTGAAGAACAGCAACAGGTTTCTGGGCTAGCACCTTCCTTGTGGCAGAAGGAGCCGGACGTTTCCCGTTTGGGAAAAAGTTTCTGCCGAGAAAGGACACGATGACATGTCCCGTCCCTGGGAAAGCACAGATCCCAAGCGCTGCTGTGCTTATTAATAGGCTGCCCAGGGAAGGTGAAGACCAGCAACAGCTTTCTGGGCTAGCACCTTCATTGTGGGAGAAGGAGCCGGACGTTTCCCGTTTGGGAAAAAGATTCTGCCGAGAAAGGACACGATGACATGTCCCGTCTCTGGGAAAGCACAGATCCCTAGTGATGTTATGCCTGTGAATAGGCTGCCAAGGGAACGTGAAGACCAGCAGCATCTTTCAGGGCTGGCCCCTTCCTTGTGGCAGAAGGAGCCGGACGTTTCCCGTTTGGGAAAAAGGCTCTGCCGAGAAAGGACACGATGACATGTCCCGTCCCTGGGAAAGCACAGATCCCTAGTGATGTTATGCCTGTGAATAGGGTGCATGGGGAAGGTGAAGACCAGCAAGAGCTTTCAGGGCTAGCACCTTCAGTGTGGGAGAAGGAGCCGGACGTTTCCCATTTTGGAAAAAGACTCCGCCGAGAAAGGACACGATGACATGTACCGTCTCTGGGAAAGCACAGATCCCAAGTGTAGCTCTGCCTATTAATAGGCTGCCCAGGGAAGGTGAAGACCAGCAACAGCTTTCTGGGCTGGCCCCTTCCTTGTGGGAGAAGCGGCCGGACGTTTCCCGTTTGGGAAAAAAGCTCTGCCGAGAAAGGACCCGATGACATCTCCCGTCCCTGAGAAAGCACAGATCCGAAGCGCTGCTGTGCCTGTGAATAGGGTGCACGGGAAAGGTGAAGAGCAGCAACAGGTTTCTGGGCTAGCACCTTCATTGTGGGAGAAGGAGCCGGACGTTTCCCGTTTGGGAAAAAGGTTCTGCCGGGAAAGGACACGATGACATATCCCGTCCCTGGGAAAGCACAGAACCCAAGCGCTGCTGTGCCTGTGAATACGGTGCCAACGGAAGGTGAAGCACAGCAACAGCTTTCAGGGCTGGCCCCTTCCTTGTGGGAGAAGGAGCCGAACGTTTCCTCTTTGGGAAAAAGCTCTGCCGAGAACGGACACGATGACATGTCCCGTCTCTGGGAAAGCACAGATCCCAAGCGTTGCTGTGCTTATTAATAGGCTGCCCAGGGAAATTGAAGACCAGCAACAGCTTTCAGGGCTAGCACCTTCATTGTGGGAGAAGGAGCCGGACGTTTCCCGTTTTGCAAAAATACTCTGCCGAGAAAGGACACGATGACATGTCCCGTCCCTGGGAAAGCACAGATCCCTAGTGATGTTATGCCTGTGAATAGGCTGCCCAGGGAAGGTGAAGACCAGCAGCACCTTTCAGGGCTGGCCCCTTCCTTGTGGCAGAAGGAGCCGGACGTTTCCCATTTTGGAAAAAGTCTCTGCCGAGAACGGACACGATTACATGTCCCGTCTCTGGGAAAGCACAGATCCCTAGCGTTTCTGTGCTTATTAATAGGCTGCCCAGGGAAGTTGAAGACCAGCAACAGCTTTCAGGGCTGGCCCCTTCCTTGTGGCAGAAGGAGCCGGACGTTTCCCGTTTGGGAAAAATACTCTGCCGAGAAAGGACACGATGACATCTCCCGTCCCTGAGAAAGCACAGATCCGAAGCGCTGCTGTGCCTGTGAATAGGGTGCACGGGGAAGGTGAAGACCAGCAACAGCTTTCAGGGCTAGCACCTTCATTGTGGGAGAAGGAGCCGGACGTTTCCCATTTTGGAAAAAGGCTCTGCCGAGAAAGGACACGATGACATGTGCTGTGTCTGGGAAAGCATAGATCCCTAGTGATGTTATGCCTGTGAATAGGCTGCCCAGGGAAGGTGAAGACCAGCAACAGCTTTCTGGGCTAGCACCTTCCTTATGGCAGAAGGAGCCGGACGTTTCCCGTTTTGCAAAAATACTCTGCCGAGAAAGGACACGATGACATGTCCCGTCCCTGGGAAAGCACAGATCCCTAGTGATGTTATGCCTGCGAATAGGCTGCCCAGGGAACGTGAAGACCAGCAGCACCTTTCAGGGCTGGCCCCTTCCTTGTGGCAGAAGGAGCCGGACGTTTCCCTTTTGGGAAAAATACTCTGCCGAGAAAGGACACGATGACATGTCCCGTCTCTGGGAAAGCACAGATCCCTAGCGTTTCTGTGCTTAGTAATAGGCTGCCCAGGGAAGGTGAAGACCAGCAGCAGCTTTCAGGGCTGGCCCCTTCCTTGTGGGAGAAGGAGCCGGACGTTTCCCTTTTGGAAAAAAGACTCTGCCGAGAAAGGACACGATCACATGTCCCGTCCCTGAGAAAACACAGAATCCAAGCTCTGCGGTGCCTATGAATAGGCTGCCCAGGGAAGGTAAAGACCAGCAAGAGCTTTCAGGGCTGGCCCCTTCCTTGTGGCAGAAGAAGCCGGACGTTTCCCGTTTGGGAAAAAGGTTCTGCCGGGAAAGGACACGATGACATGTCCCGTCCCTGGGAAAGCACAGATCCCAACCGCTGCTGTGCCAATGAATAGGCTGCCAGGGGAAGGTGAAGACCAGCAACAGCTTTCTGGGCTAGCACCTTCCTTGTGGCAGAAGGAGCCGGACGTTTCCCGTTTGGGAAAAAGATTCTGCCGAGAAAGGACACGATGACATGTCCCGTCTCTGGGAAAGCACAGATCCCTAGTGATGTTATGCCTGTGAATAGGCTGCCAAGGGAACGTGAAGACCAGCAGCATCTTTCAGGGCTGGCCCCTTCCTTGTGGCAGAAGGAGCCGGATGTTTCCCATTTGGGAAAAAGTCTCTGCCGAGAACGGACACGATGACATGTCCCGTCTCTGGGAAAGCACAGATCCCAACCGCTGCTGTGCCTATGAATAGGGTGCATGGGGAAGGTGAAGACCAGCAAGAGCTTTCAGGGCTAGCACCTTCATTGTGGGAGAAGGAGCCGGACGTTTCCCATTTGGGAAAAAGACTCCGCCGACAAAAGGACACGATGACATGTCCCGTCTCTGGGAAAGCACAGATCCCAAGCGTTGCTGTGCTTATTAATAGGCTGCCCAGGGAAGGTGAAGACCAGCAACAGCTTTCTGGGCTGGCCCCTTCCTTGTGGGAGAAGCAGTCGGACGTTTCCCGTTTGGGAAAAAGATTCTGCTGAGAAAGGACACGATGACATGTCCCGTCCCTGAGAAAGCACAGATCCGAAGCGCTGCTGTGCCTGTGAATAGGGTGCACGGGAAAGGTGAAGAGCAGCAACAGGTTTCTGGGCTAGCACCTTCATTGTGGGAGAAGGAGCCGGACGTTTCCCGTTTGGGAAAAAGGTTCTGCCGGGAAAGGACACGATGACATGTCCCGTCCCTGGGAAAGCACAGAACCCAAGCGCTGCTGTGCCTGTGAATAAGGTGCACGGGGAAGGTGAAGCACAGCAAGAGCTTTCAGGGCTGGCCCCTTCCTTGTGGCAGAAGGAGCCGGACGTTTCCTCTTTGGGAAAAAGCTCTGCCGAGAAAGGACACGATGACATGTCCCGTCTCTGGGAAAGCACAGATCCCAACCGCTGCTGTGCCTATGAATAGGGTGCATGGGGAAGGTGAAGACCAGCAACAGCTTTCAGGGCTAGCACCTTCATTGTGGGAGAAGGAGCCGGACGTTTCCCATTTTGGAAAAAGACTCCGCCGACAAAAGGACACGATGACATGTCCCGTCTCTGGGAAAGCACAGATCCCAACCGCTGCTGTGCCTATGAATAGGGTGCACGGGGAATGTGAAGACTACCAACAGCTTTCTGGGCTAGAACATTCATTGTGTGAGAAGGAGCCGGACGTTTCCCGTTTGGGAAAAAAGCTCTGCCGAGAAAGGACACGATGACATGTCCCGTCCCTGAGAAAGCACAGATCCGAAGCGCTGCTGTGCCTGTGAATAGGGTGCACGGGAAAGGTGAAGAGCAGCAACAGGTTTCTGGGCTAGCACCTTCCTTGTGGGAGAAGGAGCCGGACGTTTCCCGTTTGGGAAAAAGATTCTGCCGAGAAAGGACACGATGACATGTCCCGTCCCTGGGAAAGCACAGATCCCAACCGCTGCTGTGCCAATGAATAGGCTGCCCAGGGAAGGTGAAGACCAGCAACAGCTTTCTGGGCTAGCACCTTCATTGTGGGAGAAGGAGCCGGACGTTTCCCGTTTGGGAAAAAGATTCTGCCGAGAAAGGACACGATGACATGTCCCGTCTCTGGGAAAGCACAGATCCCTAGTGATGTTATGCCTGTGAATAGGCTGCCAAGGGAACGTGAAGACCAGCAGCATCTTTCAGGGCTGGCCCCTTCCTTGTGGCAGAAGGAGCCGGATGTTTCCCATTTGGGAAAAAGTCTCTGCCGAGAACGGACACGATGACATGTCCCGTCTCTGGGAAAGCACAGATCCCAACCGCTGCTGTGCCTATGAATAGGGTGCATGGGGAAGGTGAAGACCAGCAAGAGCTTTCAGGGCTAGCACCTTCATTGTGGGAGAAGGAGCCGGACGTTTCCCATTTTGGAAAAAGACTCCGCCGACAAAAGGACACGATGACATGTCCCGTCTCTGGGAAAGCACAGATCCCAAGCGTTGCTGTGCTTATTAATAGGCTGCCCAGGGAAGGTGAAGACCAGCAACAGCTTTCTGGGCTGGCCCCTTCCTTGTGGGAGAAGCAGTCGGACGTTTCCCATTTGGGAAAAAGATTCTGCTGAGAAAGGACACGATGACATGTCCCGTCCCTGAGAAAGCACAGATCCGAAGCGCTGCTGTGCCTGTGAATAGGGTGCACGGGAAAGGTGAAGAGCAGCAACAGGTTTCTGGGCTAGCACCTTCATTGTGGGAGAAGGAGCCGGACGTTTCCCGTTTGGGAAAAAGGTTCTGCCGGGAAAGGACACGATGACATGTCCCGTCCCTGGGAAAGCACAGAACCCAAGCGCTGCTGTGCCTGTGAATAGGGTGCACGGGGAAGGTGAAGGCCAGCAACAGCTTCCAGGGCTGGCCCCTTCCTTGTGGCAGAAGGAGCCGGACGTTTCCTCTTTGGGAAAAAGCTCTGCCGAGAAAGGACACGATGACATGTCCCGTCTCTGGGAAAGCACAGATCCCAACCGCTGCTGTGCCTATGAAAAGGGTGCACGGGGAAGGTAAACACCAGCAAGAGCTTTTAGGGCTGGCCCCTTCCTTGTGGCAGAAGGAGCCGGACGTTTCCCGTTTTGCAAAAATACTCTGCCGAGAAAGGACAAGATGACATGTCCCGTCCCTGGGAAAGCACAGATCCCAACCGCTGCTGTGCCTATGAAAAGGGTGCACGGGGAAGGTGAAGACCAGCAACAGCTTTCTGGGCTAGCACCTTCATTGTGGGAGAAGGAGCCGGACGTTTCCCATTTTGGAAAAAGGCTCTGCCGAGAAAGGACAGGATGACATGTCCTGTGTCTGGGAAAGCACAGATCCCAAGTGATGTTATGCCTGTGAATAGGCTGCCAAGGGAAGGTGAAGACCAGCAACAGCTTTCTGGGCTAGCACCTTCCTTGTGGCAGAAGGAGCCGGACATTTCCCGTTTGGGAAAAATACTCTGCCGAGAAAGGACACGATGACATGTCCCGTCTCTGGGAAAGCACAGATCCCTAGCGTATCTGTGCTTATTAATAGGCTGCCCAGGGAAGGTGAAGACCAGCAGCAACTTTCAGGGCTGGCCCCTTCCTTGTGGGAGAAGGAGCCGGACGTTTCCCTGTTGGAAAAAAGACTCTGCCGAGAACGAACACGATGACATGTCCCGTGTCTGGGAAAGCACAGATCCCAAGCGCTGCGGTGCCTATGAATAGGGTGCCCAGGGAAGGTAAAGACCAGCAAGAGCTTTCAGGGCTGGCCCCTTCCTTGTGGCAGAAGGAGCCGGACGTTTCCCGTTTGGGAAAAAGTCTCTGCCGAGAACGAACACGATGACATGTCCCGTCTCTGGGAAAGCACAGATCCCAACCGCTGCTGTGCCAATGAATAGGGTGCACGGGGAAGGTGAAGAACAGCAACAGGTTTCTGGGCTAGCACCTTCCTTGTGGGAGAAGGAGCCGGACGTTTCCCGTTTGGGAAAAAGGTTCTGCCGAGAAAGGACACGATGACATGTCCCGTCCCTGGGAAAGCACAGATCCCAAGCGCTGCTGTGCCTCTGAATAGGCTGCCCAGGGAAGGTGAAGACCAGCAACAGCTTTCTGGGCTAGCACCTTCATTGTGGGAGAAGGAGCCGGACGTTTCCCGTTTGGGAAAAAGATTCTGCCGAGAAAGGACACGATGACATGTCCCGTCTCTGGGAAAGCACAGATCCCTAGTGATGTTATGCCTGTGAATAGGCTGCCAAGGGAACGTGAAGACCAGCAGCATCTTTCAGGGCTGGCCCCTTCCTTGTGGCAGAAGGAGCCGGACGTTTCCCGTTTGGGAAAAAGGCTCTGCCGAGAAAGGACACGATGACATGTCCCGTCCCTGGGAAAGCACAGATCCCTAGTGATTTTATGCCTGTGAATAGGGTGCATGGGGAAGGTGAAGACCAGCAAGAGCTTTCAGGGCTAGCACCTTCATTGTGGGAGAAGGAGCCGGACGTTTCCCATTTTGGAAAAAGACTCCGCCGAGAAAGGACACGATGACATGTACCGTCTCTGGGAAAGCACAGATCCCAAGTGTAGCTCTGCCTATTAATAGGCTGCCCAGGGAAGGTGAAGACCAGCAACAGCTTTCTGGGCTGGCCCCTTCCTTGTGGGAGAAGCAGCCGGACGTTTCCCGTTTGGGAAAAAAGCTCTGCCGAGAAAGGACCCGATGACATGTCCCGTCCCTGAGAAAGCACAGATCCGAAGCGCTGCTGTGCCTGTGAATAGGGTGCACGGGAAAGGTGAAGAGCAGCAACAGGTTTCTGGGCTAGCACCTTCATTGTGGGAGAAGGAGCCGGACGTTTCCCGTTTGGGAAAAAGGTTCTGCCGGGAAAGGACACGATGACATATCCCGTCCCTGGGAAAGCACAGAACCCAAGCGCTGCTGTGCCTGTGAATACGGTGCCAACGGAAGGTGAAGCACAGCAACAGCTTTCAGGGCTGGCCCCTTCCTTGTGGGAGAAGGAGCCGAACGTTTCCTCTTTGGGAAAAAGCTCTGCCGAGAACGGACACGATGACATGTCCCGTCTCTGGGAAAGCACAGATCCCAAGCGTTGCTGTGCTTATTAATAGGCTGCCCAGGGAAATTGAAGACCAGCAACAGCTTTCAGGGCTAGCACCTTCATTGTGGGAGAAGGAGCCGGACGTTTCCCGTTTTGCAAAAATACTCTGCCGAGAAAGGACACGATGACATGTCCCGTCCCTGGGAAAGCACAGATCCCTAGTGATGTTATGCCTGTGAATAGGCTGCCCAGGGAAGGTGAAGACCAGCAGCACCTTTCAGGGCTGGCCCCTTCCTTGTGGCAGAAGGAGCCGGACGTTTCCCATTTTGGAAAAAGTCTCTGCCGAGAACGGACACGATGACATGTCCCGTCTCTGGGAAAGCACAGATCCCTAGCGTTTCTGTGCTTATTAATAGGCTGCCCAGGGAAGTTGAAGACCAGCAACAGCTTTCAGGGCTGGCCCCTTCCTTGTGGCAGAAGGAGCCGGACGTTTCCCGTTTGGGAAAAATACTCTGCCGAGAAAGGACACGATGACATCTCCCGTCCCTGAGAAAGCACAGATCCGAAGCGCTGCTGTGCCTGTGAATAGGGTGCACGGGGAAGGTGAAGACCAGCAACAGCTTTCAGGGCTAGCACCTTCATTGTGGGAGAAGGAGCCGGACGTTTCCCATTTTGGAAAAAGGCTCTGCCGAGAAAGGACACGATGACATGTGCTGTGTCTGGGAAAGCATAGATCCCTAGTGATGTTATGCCTGTGAATAGGCTGCCCAGGGAAGGTGAAGACCAGCAACAGCTTTCTGGGCTAGCACCTTCCTTATGGCAGAAGGAGCCGGACGTTTCCCGTTTTGCAAAAATACTCTGCCGAGAAAGGACACGATGACATGTCCCGTCCCTGGGAAAGCACAGATCCCTAGTGATGTTATGCCTGCGAATAGGCTGCCCAGGGAACGTGAAGACCAGCAGCACCTTTCAGGGCTGGCCCCTTCCTTGTGGCAGAAGGAGCCGGACGTTTCCCTTTTGGGAAAAATACTCTGCCGAGAAAGGACACGATGACATGTCCCGTCTCTGGGAAAGCACAGATACCTAGCGTTTCTGTGCTTAGTAATAGGCTGCCCAGGGAAGGTGAAGACTAGCAGCAGCTTTCAGGGCTGGCCTCTTCCTTGTGGGAGAAGGAGCCGGACGTTTCCCTTTTGGAAAAAAGACTCTGCCGAGAAAGGACACGATCACATGTCCCGTCCCTGAGAAAACACAGAATCCAAGCTCTGCGGTGCCTATGAATAGGCTGCCCAGGGAAGGTAAAGACCAGCAAGAGCTTTCAGGGCTGGCCCCTTCCTTGTGGCAGAAGAAGCCGGACGTTTCCCGTTTGGGAAAAAGCTCTGCCGAGAAAGGACACGATGACATCTCCCGTCCCTGGGAAAGCACAGATCCCAACCGCTGCTGTGCCAATGAATAGGGTGCACGGGGAAGGTGAAGAACAGCAACAGGTTTCTGGGCTAGCACCTTCCTTGTGGGAGAAGGAGCCGGACGTTTCCCGTTTGGGAAAAAGGTTCTGCCGGGAAAGGACACGATGACATGTCCCGTCTCTGGGAAAGCACAGATCCCAACCGCTGCTGTGCCTGTGAATAGGGTGCCAAGGGAAGGTGAAGACCAGCAACAGCTTTCTGGGCTGGCCCCTTCCTTCTGGGAGAAGCAGCCGGACGTTTCCCGTTTGGGAAAAAGATTCTGCCGAGAAAGGACACGATGACATGTCCCGTCCCTGGGAAAGCACAGATCCGAAGCGCTGCTGTGCCTGTGAATAGGGTGCACGGGAAAGGTGAAGAGCAGCAACAGGTTTCTGGGCTAGCACCTTCCTTATGGGAGAAGGAGCCGGACGTTTCCCGTTTGGGAAAAAGTTCTGCCGGGAAAGGACACGATGACATGTCCCGTCCCTGGGAAAGCACAGATCCCAACCGCTGCTGTGCCTGTGAATAGGGTGCACGGGGAAGGTGAAGACCAGCAGCAGCTTTCAGGGCTGGCCTCTTCCTTGTGGCAGAAGGAGCCGGACGTTTCCCTGCTGGAAAAAAGACTCTGCCGAGAACGAACACGATGACATGTCCCGTCTCTGGGAAAGCACAGAATCCAAGCTCTGCGGTGCCTATGAATAGGGTGCCCAGGGAAGGTAAAGACCAGCAAGAGCTTTCAGGGCTGGCCCCTTCCTTGTGGAAGAAGGAGCCGGACGTTTCCCGTTTGGGAAAAAGTCTCTGCCGAGAACGAACACGATGACATGTCCCGTCTCTGGGAAAGCACAGATCCCAACCCCTGCTGTGCCAATGAATAGGGTGCACGGGGAAGGTGAAGAGCAGCAACAGGTTTCTGGGCTAGCACCTTCCTTGTGGGAGAAGGAGCCGGACGTTTCCCGTTTGGGAAAAAGGTTCTGCCGAGAAAGGACACGATGACATGTCCCGTCTCTGGGAAAGCACAGATCCCTAGTGATGTTATGCCTGTGAATAGGGTGCATGGGGAAGGTGAAGACCAGCAAGAGCTTTCAGGGCTAGCACCTTCATTGTGGGAGAAGGAGCCGGACGTTTCCCATTTTGGAAAAAGACTCCGCCGAGAAAGGACACGATGACATGTACCGTCTCTGGGAAAGCACAGATCCCAAGTGTAGCTCTGCCTATTAATAGGCTGCCCAGGGAAGGTGAAGACCAGCAACAGCTTTCTGGGCTGGCCCCTTCCTTGTGGGAGAAGCAGCCGGACGTTTCCCGTTTGGGAAAAAAGCTCTGCCGAGAAAGGACCCGATGACATGTCCCGTCCCTGAGAAAGCACAGATCCGAAGCGCTGCTGTGCCTGTGAATAGGGTGCACGGGAAAGGTGAAGAGCAGCAACAGGTTTCTGGGCTAGCACCTTCATTGTGGGAGAAGGAGCCGGACGTTTCCCGTTTGGGAAAAAGGTTCTGCCGGGAAAGGACACGATGACATATCCCGTCCCTGGGAAAGCACAGAACCCAAGCGCTGCTGTGCCTGTGAATACGGTGCCAACGGAAGGTGAAGCACAGCAACAGCTTTCAGGGCTGGCCCCTTCCTTGTGGGAGAAGGAGCCGAACGTTTCCTCTTTGGGAAAAAGCTCTGCCGAGAACGGACACGATGACATGTCCCGTCTCTGGGAAAGCACACATCCCAAGCGTTGCTGTGCTTATTAATAGGCTGCCCAGGGAAATTGAAGACCAGCAACAGCTTTCAGGGCTAGCACCTTCATTGTGGGAGAAGAAGCCGGACGTTTCCCGTTTTGCAAAAATACTCTGCCGAGAAAGGACACGATGACATCTCCCGTCCCTGAGAAAGCACAGATCCGAAGCGCTGCTGTGCCTGTGAATAGGGTGCACGGGGAAGGTGAAGACCAGCAACAGCTTTCAGGGCTAGCACCTTCATTGTGGGAGAAGGAGCCGGACGTTTCCCATTTTGGAAAAAGTCTCTGCCGAGAACGGACACGATGACATGTCCCGTCTCTGGGAAAGCACAGATCCCTAGCGTTTCTGTGCTTATTAATAGGCTGCCCAGGGAAGTTGAAGACCAGCAACAGCTTTCAGGGCTGGCCCCTTCCTTGTGGCAGAAGGAGCCGGACGTTTCCCGTTTGGGAAAAATACTCTGCCGAGAAAGGACACGATGACATCTCCCGTCCCTGAGAAAGCACAGATCCGAAGCGCTGCTGTGCCTGTGAATAGGGTGCACGGGGAAGGTGAAGACCAGCAACAGCTTTCAGGGCTAGCACCTTCATTGTGGGAGAAGGAGCCGGACGTTTCCCATTTTGGAAAAAGGCTCTGCCGAGAAAGGACACGATGACATGTGCTGTGTCTGGGAAAGCATAGATCCCTAGTGATGTTATGCCTGTGAATAGGCTGCCCAGGGAAGGTGAAGACCAGCAACAGCTTTCTGGGCTAGCACCTTCCTTATGGCAGAAGGAGCCGGACGTTTCCCGTTTTGCAAAAATACTCTGCCGAGAAAGGACACGATGACATGTCCCGTCCCTGGGAAAGCACAGATCCCTAGTGATGTTATGCCTGCGAATAGGCTGCCCAGGGAACGTGAAGACCAGCAGCACCTTTCAGGGCTGGCCCCTTCCTTGTGGCAGAAGGAGCCGGACGTTTCCCTTTTGGGAAAAATACTCTGCCGAGAAAGGACACGATGACATGTCCCGTCTCTGGGAAAGCACAGATACCTAGCGTTTCTGTGCTTAGTAATAGGCTGCCCAGGGAAGGTGAAGACTAGCAGCAGCTTTCAGGGCTGGCCTCTTCCTTGTGGGAGAAGGAGCCGGACGTTTCCCTTTTGGAAAAAAGACTCTGCCGAGAAAGGACACGATCACATGTCCCGTCCCTGAGAAAACACAGAATCCAAGCTCTGCGGTGCCTATGAATAGGCTGCCCAGGGAAGGTAAAGACCAGCAAGAGCTTTCAGGGCTGGCCCCTTCCTTGTGGCAGAAGAAGCCGGACGTTTCCCGTTTGGGAAAAAGCTCTGCCGAGAAAGGACACGATGACATCTCCCGTCCCTGGGAAAGCACAGATCCCAACCGCTGCTGTGCCAATGAATAGGGTGCACGGGGAAGGTGAAGAACAGCAACAGGTTTCTGGGCTAGCACCTTCCTTGTGGGAGAAGGAGCCGGACGTTTCCCGTTTGGGAAAAAGGTTCTGCCGGGAAAGGACACGATGACATGTCCCGTCTCTGGGAAAGCACAGATCCCAACCGCTGCTGTGCCTGTGAATAGGGTGCCAAGGGAAGGTGAAGACCAGCAACAGCTTTCTGGGCTGGCCCCTTCCTTCTGGGAGAAGCAGCCGGACGTTTCCCGTTTGGGAAAAAGATTCTGCCGAGAAAGGACACGATGACATGTCCCGTCCCTGGGAAAGCACAGATCCGAAGCGCTGCTGTGCCTGTGAATAGGGTGCACGGGAAAGGTGAAGAGCAGCAACAGGTTTCTGGGCTAGCACCTTCCTTATGGGAGAAGGAGCCGGACGTTTCCCGTTTGGGAAAAAGTTCTGCCGGGAAAGGACACGATGACATGTCCCGTCCCTGGGAAAGCACAGATCCCAACCGCTGCTGTGCCTGTGAATAGGGTGCACGGGGAAGGTGAAGACCAGCAGCAGCTTTCAGGGCTGGCCTCTTCCTTGTGGCAGAAGGAGCCGGACGTTTCCCTGCTGGAAAAAAGACTCTGCCGAGAACGAACACGATGACATGTCCCGTCTCTGGGAAAGCACAGAATCCAAGCTCTGCGGTGCCTATGAATAGGGTGCCCAGGGAAGGTAAAGACCAGCAAGAGCTTTCAGGGCTGGCCCCTTCCTTGTGGAAGAAGGAGCCGGACGTTTCCCGTTTGGGAAAAAGTCTCTGCCGAGAACGAACACGATGACATGTCCCGTCTCTGGGAAAGCACAGATCCCAACCCCTGCTGTGCCAATGAATAGGGTGCACGGGGAAGGTGAAGAGCAGCAACAGGTTTCTGGGCTAGCACCTTCCTTGTGGGAGAAGGAGCCGGACGTTTCCCGTTTGGGAAAAAGGTTCTGCCGAGAAAGGACACGATGACATGTCCCGTCTCTGGGAAAGCACAGATCCCTAGTGATGTTATGCCTGTGAATAGGGTGCATGGGGAAGGTGAAGACCAGCAAGAGCTTTCAGGGCTAGCACCTTCATTGTGGGAGAAGGAGCCGGACGTTTCCCATTTTGGAAAAAGACTCCGCCGAGAAAGGACACGATGACATGTACCGTCTCTGGGAAAGCACAGATCCCAAGTGTAGCTCTGCCTATTAATAGGCTGCCCAGGGAAGGTGAAGACCAGCAACAGCTTTCTGGGCTGGCCCCTTCCTTGTGGGAGAAGCAGCCGGACGTTTCCCGTTTGGGAAAAAAGCTCTGCCGAGAAAGGACCCGATGACATGTCCCGTCCCTGAGAAAGCACAGATCCGAAGCGCTGCTGTGCCTGTGAATAGGGTGCACGGGAAAGGTGAAGAGCAGCAACAGGTTTCTGGGCTAGCACCTTCATTGTGGGAGAAGGAGCCGGACGTTTCCCGTTTGGGAAAAAGGTTCTGCCGGGAAAGGACACGATGACATATCCCGTCCCTGGGAAAGCACAGAACCCAAGCGCTGCTGTGCCTGTGAATACGGTGCCAACGGAAGGTGAAGCACAGCAACAGCTTTCAGGGCTGGCCCCTTCCTTGTGGGAGAAGGAGCCGAACGTTTCCTCTTTGGGAAAAAGCTCTGCCGAGAACGGACACGATGACATGTCCCGTCTCTGGGAAAGCACACATCCCAAGCGTTGCTGTGCTTATTAATAGGCTGCCCAGGGAAATTGAAGACCAGCAACAGCTTTCAGGGCTAGCACCTTCATTGTGGGAGAAGAAGCCGGACGTTTCCCGTTTTGCAAAAATACTCTGCCGAGAAAGGACACGATGACATCTCCCGTCCCTGAGAAAGCACAGATCCGAAGCGCTGCTGTGCCTGTGAATAGGGTGCACGGGGAAGGTGAAGACCAGCAACAGCTTTCAGGGCTAGCACCTTCATTGTGGGAGAAGGAGCCGGACGTTTCCCATTTTGGAAAAAGGCTCTGCCGAGAAAGGACACGATGACATGTGCTGTGTCTGGGAAAGCATAGATCCCTAGTGATGTTATGCCTGTGAATAGGCTGCCCAGGGAAGGTGAAGACCAGCAACAGCTTTCTGGGCTAGCACCTTCCTTATGGCAGAAGGAGCCGGACGTTTCCCGTTTTGCAAAAATACTCTGCCGAGAAAGGACACGATGAAATGTCCCGTCCCTGGGAAAGCACAGATCCCTAGTGATGTTATGCCTGCGAATAGGCTGCCCAGGGAACGTGAAGACCAGCAGCACCTTTCAGGGCTGGCCCCTTCCTTGTGGCAGAAGGAGCCGGACGTTTCCCTTTTGGGAAAAATACTCTGCCGAGAAAGGACACGATGACATGTCCCGTCTCTGGGAAAGCACAGATCCCTAGCGTTTCTGTGCTTAGTAATAGGCTGCCCAGGGAAGGTGAAGACCAGCAGCAGCTTTCAGGGCTGGCCTCTTCCTTGTGGGAGAAGGAGCCGGACGTTTCCCTTTTGGAAAAAAGACTCTGCCGAGAAAGGACACGATCACATGTCCCGTCCCTGAGAAAACACAGAATCCAAGCTCTGCGGTGCCTATGAATAGGCTGCCCAGGGAAGGTAAAGACCAGCAAGAGCTTTCAGGGCTGGCCCCTTCCTTGTGGCAGAAGAAGCCGGACGTTTCCCGTTTGGGAAAAAGGTTCTGCCGGGAAAGGACACGATGACATGTCCCGTCTCTGGGAAAGCACAGATCCCAAGCGCTGCTGTGCTTATTAATAGGCTGCCCAGGGAAGGTGAAGACCAGCAACAGCTTTCTGGGCTAGCACCTTCATTGTGGGAGAAGGAGCCGGACGTTTCCCGTTTGGGAAAAAGATTCTGCCGAGAAAGGACACGATGACATGTCCCGTCTCTGGGAAAGCACAGATCCCTAGTGATGTTATGCCTGTGAATAGGCTGCCAAGGGAACGTGAAGACCAGCAGCATCTTTCAGGGCTGGCCCCTTCCTTGTGGCAGAAGGAGCCGGACGTTTCCCGTTTGGAAAAATACTCTGCCGAGAAAGGACACGATGACATGTCCCTTCTCTGGGAAAGCACAGATCCCAACCGCTGCTGTGCCTGTGAAGAGGGTGCCAAGGGAAGGTGAAGACCAGCAACAGCTTTCTGGGCTGGCCCCTTCCTTGTGGGAGAAGCAGCCGGACGTTTCCCGTTTGGGAAAAAGATTCTGCCGAGAAAGGACACGATGACATGTCCCGTCCCTGGGAAAGCACAGATCCGAAGCGCTGCTGTGCCTGTGAATAGGGTGCACGGGAAAGGTGAAGAGCAGCAACAGGTTTCTGGGCTAGCACCTTCCTTGTGGGAGAAGGAGCCGGACGTTTCCCGTTTGGGAAAAGTTTCTGCCGGGAAAGGACACGATGACATGTCCCGTCCCTGGGAAAGCACAGATCCCAACCGCTGCTGTGCCTGTGAATAGGGTGCACGGGGAAGGTGAAGAACAGCAAGAGCTTTCAGGGCTGGCCCCTTCCTTGTGGCAGAAGGAGCCGGACGTTTCCTCTTTGGGAAAAAGCTCTGCCGAGAACGGACACGATGACATGTCCCGTCTCTGGGAAAGCACAGATCCCAAACGTTGCTGTGCTTATTAATAGGCTGCCCAGGGAAGGTGAAGACCAGCAACAGCTTTCTGGGCTAGCCCCTTCCTTGTGGCAGAAGGAGCCGGACGTTTCCCGTTTGGGAAAAAGGTTCTACCGAGAAAGGACACGAACACATGTCCCGTCCCTGAGAAAGCACAGAATCCAAGCTCTGCGGTGCCTATGAATACGGTGCCCAGAGAAGGTAAAGACCAGCAAGAGCTTTCAGGGCTGGCCCCTTCCTTGTGGCAGAAGGAGCCGGACGTTTCCCATTTCGGAAGAACACTCTGCCGAGAACAGACACGATGACATGTCCCGTCTCTGGGAAAGCATAGATCCCAAGCGCTGCTATGCCTCTGAATAGGCTGCCCAGGGAAAGTGAAGACCAGCAAGAGCTTTCAGGGCTGGCCCCTTCCTTGTGGGAGAAGGAGCCGAACGTTTCCTCTTTGGGAAAAAGCTCTGCCGAGAACGGACACGATGACATGTCCCGTCTCTGGGAAAGCACAGGTCTCAAGCGTTGCTGTGCTTATTAATAGGCTGCCCAGGGAAGGTGAAGGCCAGCAAGAGCTTTCAGTGCTGGCCCGTTCCTTGTGGCAGAAGGAGCCGGACGTTTCCTCTTTGGGAAAAATACTCTGCCGAGAATGGACACGATGACATGTCCCGTCTCTGGGAAAGCATAGATCCCAATCGTTGCTGTGCCTCTGAATAGGCTGCCCAGGGAAGGTGAGGAGCAGCAACAGCTTTCAGGGCTGGCCCCTTCCTTGTGGCAGAAGGAGCCGGACGTTTCCCGTTTGGGAAAAAGTCTCTGCCGAGAACGGACACGATGACATGTCCCGTCTCCGGGAAAGCACAGATCCCAACCGCTGCTGTGCCTATGAAAAGGGTGCATGGGGAAGGTAAACACCAGCAAGAGCTTTTAGGGCTGGCCCCTTCCTTGTGGCAGAAGTAGCCGGACGTTTTCCCTTTGGGAAAAAGTCTCTGCCGAGAACGGACACGATGACATGTCCCGTCTCTGGGAAAGCACAGATCCCTAGCGTTTCTGTGCTTATTAATAGGCTGCCCAGGGAAGGTGAAGACCAGCAGCAGCTTTCAGGGCTGGCCCCTTCCTTGTCGCAGAAGGAGCCGGACGTTTCCCGTTTGGGAAAAAGTCTCTGCCGAGAACGAACACGATGACATGTCCCGTCTCTGGGAAAGCACAGATCCCAACCGCTGCTGTTCCTATGAATAGGGTGCACGGGGAAGGTGAAGAACAGCAACAGGTCTCTGGGCTAGCACCTTCCTTGTGGGAGAAGGAGCCGGACGTTTCCCGTTTGGGAAAAAAGCTCTGCCGGGAAAGGACACGATGACATCTCCCGTCTCTGGGAAAGCACAGATCCCTAGTGATGTTCTGCCTGGGAATAGGGTGCACGGGGAAGGTGAAGACCAGCAAGAGCTTTCAGGGCTAGCACCATCATTGTGGGAGAAGGAGCCGGACGTTTCCCATTGTGGAAAAAGGCACTGCCGAGAAAGGACACGATGACATGTACCGTCTCTGGGAAAGCACAGATCCCAAGCGTTGCTATGCTTATTAATAGGCTGCCCAGGGAAGGTGAAGACTAGCAACAGCTTTGTGGGCTAGCACCTTCATTGTGGCAGAAGGAGCCGGACGTTTCCCGTTTGGGAAAAAGATTCTGCCGAGAAAGGACACGATGACATGTCCCGTCTCTGGGAAAGCACAGATCCCTAGTGATGTTATGCCTGTGAATAGGCTGCCAAGGGAACGTGAAGACCAGCAGCACCTTTCAGGGCTGGCCCCTTCCTTGTGGCAGAAGGAGACGGACTTTTCCCGTTTGGGAATAATACTCTGCCGAGAAAGGACACGATGACATGTCCCGTCTCTGGGAAAGCACAGGTCCCAAGCGTTGCTGTGCTTATTAATAGGCTGCCCAGGGAAGGTGAAGACCAGCAACAGCTTTCAGGGCTGGCCCGTTCCTTGTGGCAGAAGGAGCCGGACTTTTCCCGTTTGGGAAAAATACTCTGCCGAGAAAGGACACGATGACATGTCCCGTCTCTGGGAAAGCATAGATCCCAATCGTTGCTGTGCCTCTGAATAGGGTGCCCAGGGAAGGTGAAGAGCAGCAACAGCTTTCAGGGCTGGCCCCTTCCTTGTGGCAGAAGGAGCCGGACGTTTCCCGTTTGGGAAAAAGTCTCTGCCGAGAACGGACACGATGACATGTCCCGTCTCTGGGAAAGCACAGATCCCAAGCGCTGCTGTGCCTATGAATAGGCTGCCCAGGGAAGGTGAAGACCAGCAGCAGCTTTCATGGCTGGCCCCTTCCTTGTGGGAGAAGGAGCCGGACGTTTCCCGTTTGGGAAAAAGTCTCTGCCGAGATAGGACACGATGACATGTCCCGTCCCTGAGAAAGCACAGATCCGAAGCGCTGCTGTGCCTGTGAAAAGGGTGCATGGTAAAGGTGAAGACCAGCAACAGCTTTCAGGGCTAGCACCTTCATTGTGGGAGAAGGAGACGGACGTTTCCCATTTTGGAAAAAGGCTCTGCCGAGAAAGGACAGGATGACATGTCCCGTGTCTGGGAAAGCACAGATTGTCGGAGTGGGAGCCGAACCCAGAGTAACGACGCGATCTCAATATGAGTATGATCGTTCTCTACTTTACTCAAGCACTACAGGGTTTATATAGTCACACGAGGCGGAGGCTGTTATTTGATTGGATAATGGCCTTTGTGCACGCGCCTTAGGCAATAATACGGTTGGTGCTTCGCCTTTGTGCACGCACCTTAGGCAAGCTGTAACGCTGACATTCATTCCTCTTTAGTTGTTTTCCTTCTAGCTAGTTCCTCCCTTTACCAGAATCAGGACAGGTCTTATCTGCCAAGGTCAAGTTACTACTGCTAAGGCCTGGATTGCTCAGGCTTAAGTATACGTGTCCTCTCTCGTCCAGCCATTCTTCCACAACTCCCCGTTCTTCTTTTTGAGCAATCCAGGTTTGATGGACCATGCGCATTATGAGGGTTTTAATACACGAAAACATACAGCTAAAGACAATTATTACGATCAGAATCATTACCAAGAGTCTACCTCCTTCAAGGACCAAGGTTTGTAACCAGCCAGTAATTCCCCATCTACTAAGTAATTTGTTTAACCATCCAAGGCCATCACTAACTTGTAACTTGCCTACTTGTTCCTTCATGGTTTGAAGGGCTTTATGAATCGATTCTGAATGATCTGACAGATTCATGCAACACATTCCATCCAGATCTTCACACCCATGACCATGCGCTAGCAATAAAAAATCTATGGCAGCTCTATTTTGTAGTGTAGCGTGTCTAATACTGTCTACATCGGTAAGCAAACCATCTAATGCTACTGAGGTTAAGTTGCTCTGCTTAGCTAGCCAACATCCCATTTTTCTCATCTGGGTTAATGCTTGTGACGTAGCTACTTCTGGCGCCAGGACACTGGCGGCTATAATTTCTCCGGGGTTCCAGAATTCTACGTTCGAGTCACAATCAGATTCAAAGGCGTGGGTTTCACGTTTTGTCCTGATATGGTTCCTCCTATGTTGCCAAATTTGGGTGTTGTTTGGGAGGAATATTGTCAGGCGTCCCAAACTACATGGTCCACCTTGCAATCGAGAAGGCACTCCAGGCCATGCTCGGTCGCCACATATTAAAAATACCCCCGGTGGTAGTTGTATTGGGGCGTTGCTGGACCTAGACAAGTTAGTACTTGTATAATTACACCACTCACTTGCATTGCGATACACCGGCAAGGTCGCATTGACAACTTGCCCCTTTTTCGTGGCATTGCTGCTGTAATTAAACAGTACGCAGTAATCCATCTTTAGTGAACCAAGGAGTTCCAATTCCTGTGGCTCGACTAATGACCCAGGTAATTGAGGAATGATGTCATCCCAATTGTCAGTCTTGTTCCTGCCTGAACAAAGCTCAAAGCTTATAGAGCTCATAGGGCAGGGCCATGCTTGGCCATCCAGCGGCACTCCTATCAAACACGTGGAAAATGGGTTGTCGGGGCTAGCCATAGCCAAGCATAATGTCGATTGATTAGTTTGGTTAGCAAGCGTAAGCCATATGTTAGTTTTGGGTAAGATGGGGGGAGGCCAAATGGCCTCAGCCACGGATAAAAATAGAATAATAATCATCATGTCCGTTTGCATATTTCCTGTGACGTAGACAAAACTCGGGAATGATCTCCTTCAGGATTAACTGTGCAATCTTTGATGACTGTGGGCATGCACGTCTTCTTTAATCACCGTGAGGGTGCGAGTGCTGGTTTGATGCTCTTGTTCGGTACCCACACTGGTCCTTGATCTGTGGAGACACACATATACCCTCGGTCATTAAAAATAACTGGCACAGGACCTAACCATTCACCAGAGACTGGATTTTTGTACAGAACCTTAAATTGTGGTAACGTTGTTTTACTATTCAATTTGATCATTTGATGGTGGATCATTACGGGTGGTTCTTCCCTATCTCCCATGAGACAGAGAAAGTTTAGCGTGAATAACACCCGATGCAACCTCTGTTGAGCCTCGGTCTCAGCACCCTGTTGTTTTCGTAAATAATCCTTCAGTATTTGATGAGTACGTTCTATTATACCCTGTCCTGTGGGAGAATGCGGGATACCCGTCACATGTTTGACTCCCCAGCGCGTTAGGAATGCTCTGACTTTCTGACTTGTATATGCGGGTCCGTTGTCTGTTTTTATGCACGTAGGGACCCCAAGGATTGCAAAACAGGCAAGTAAATGTTTACAAACATGTTGAGCCTTTTCACCAGGCAAAGCCGTGGCCCATATCATTTTTGAAAAGGTATCAATCGTTACATGTACATATTTTAATTTTCCAAATTCCGGAACGTGTGTGACATCCATTTGTCACAACTCTAGGGCTTGCAAGCCTTTAGGGTTAACCCCCAAGCCTATGCCTGGCCCATGATTTCCACATTGTGGGCAAGCCTGTATTATTCCTTTTGCTTCATTTTCTGTTAAGTCAAACTGGCGTCTTAGCCCTTTGGCATTTTGGTGAAAGTGTTCATGACTCTGTTTTGTCTGTTGAAACTTGTCCATGGGGGGCATGGTAACTATACTCACTAGCTGGTCAGCCACATGATTTCCCTCACCAAGACCTAATTCGAATTGGTGACTGCGGATATGTAGTACACAGCACTGAGCCGTGTGTTGGGACATGATTGAACGCAACTGAATAAATAGCTGTCCCAACCTGGGATTCGACGTTTCCCGCAAAAGTGCATCCTCGAGACGCGGTACTACTCCTGCGACATACAAGGAGTCTGTGACCACATTTAGAGGAGTACTAAGCCAATTTTTTAGTGTCCAGGTAACTGCACTGAGTTCTAAGGTCTGTAACGAATCTCTCGGGTGGCCATCAATCATATGATGTTGCCATTCAGTTCCATGTCTCCACACACATGTTGCTTTATGCGATCGTCGACCCGCATCGGTGTATACTGTGACCCCTTCTGTCAGAGGTGTAGTACACACTTTGGACCTTTCTAACCACTGGTTTCGCGAAAGAACCTGCCACAATTTCCCTGACGGCTGTTGGGAATGAATCTTTCCGTCATAGCCGAGCAGAGCATTTTGTATGGGTAAGGAAGTACGGAGCCACCAGTCTATGTCAGCAGCATTTGTAGGGATGCTAATATCCTCTGGTTCATGCCCGCTCATCTCAATTATTCGCGAGTGTCCCTTACGTATCAGTGTGGCTATTGCTTGAGTACGCGTTTCAATGCTGGTTTTGGGCTGTACACTCAAAAACACCCATTCCAATACACCAAACCCATCATTTTGCAATTCGCATTTGCCAGTGGCATTGGAGGTTACAGAAGAGGAAGATATCTCCCCGTTCTTCTTTTGCCATTGGCAAATGACTGCATATGGTGAGGTTTTACCATTACAAATTAATAAAGAGATTGGCAAGCCCAACAGGCGCCGTGTGGACCATGACCGTTGCAGTTTTTCTCCTATTTGTCGCAGTGTTCTTGTCTGCTCTGTGTTCAACGAGACGGTATCTGCTGGGTTGGAACCCCTTAACAGGCACGTCAGTGGGGCAATATCGGAATTCGAAATACCGACACAATTGCGAACCCATTGAATGTCTCCAAGTATAGTCTGTATATCGTGGAGAGTTTGAATTTGAGTAGAAAGTTCAGTTTTTTGTGGGCGGATTTTTGAGTCCGAGATAGTCCATCCTAGATATTTCCACGGGGCTGAACGTTGCACTTTTTCTGGAGCAATGACAAGACCTTTTGTCGATAGGGTGGTGACTAGCTGTTTTAGTGACGCATCACTGAAGGGTTTTTCTTGACAACAGAGGATGTCGTCCATATAGTGATAAATGATGGTTTCCGGCCATTGATTGCGCAGTGGTTGAAGTGCCCAAGCGACATAAAGCTGGCACAGCGTGGGAGAGTTCTTCATGCCTTGTGGTAAGACAACCCATTCATATCGTTCTGCTGGGGCAGCTTTATTTGTTGATGGAAGTGAAAAGGCGAATCGTTGAGTGTCCTGCGGGTGCAGCGGAATAGTAAAAAAACAGTCTTTCAGATCTACTATTAAGATGTGCCAGCCTTGAGGTAACATATTAGGGGAAGGCATTCCGGGTTGCAACGCACCCATTGTTTGCATTTGATCATTCACTTTTCTCAGATCATGTAATAATCGCCATTTTCCATTTTTCTTTGGGATTACAAATATTGGAGTGTTCTATGGACTGACAGATGGTTTGATATGTTCTGCAGCTAATTGTTCGGCGACTAACTGTTTGGCTGCTTGCAGTCGCTCCTCTGTTAAAGGCCACTGGTCAACCCACACAGGGTCATTGGTATTCCACACTAATGGTGGGTTGGGCGACTGCGCGCCAGTGACCGCAGCTAAAAAGGCGTAGTAGTTAGCACAGCTCCAATTTGAGTTAAGACATCCCTGCCGATTAAGGCCTCCAAGGTTGACGGTAGGGATAAGACATACACTTTGAGTGTGGCTTTTTGCCCTTCTGGAAACTGTAATTGTACAAGATGTTTACTGATTTTTGAAATGGAATGTCCTCCAACTCCTGCGATGGATGACGTAGGTAGTTCGACCGGCCAGGCTGTAGGCCATACCTTATCAGAGATAATGGTGACATCCGCTCCAGTGTCGAGCATTGCTTTAACTCGGCAAGACATGCCGCGTTGCCATAGAATGACATCCATAGTGGGACGTTGGTCCAGTTTTGCAGTGAAGCAAACAGCAGGTCCAGTTGATCCAAAGCCGCGATTTCCCCGGTGTATATCCGTTGCATGAGGGTATTGTAATGGATTGTCCAAGGCTATTATCTGTGCTATCCGACTACCCTTAGGTATAAATAAAGGAGGGCACACAGTGAAGGCCATGATGTAGATTCGACCTGTGTAATCAGCATCGATTACCCCTGGTATGATTACAAGTCCTTTTATTCCTGCTGAAGAACGGCCCACTAATAGGCCCCCAATAGCACTAGTTTGTGTAAATAAGGGACCTTCGGCATTGCTGGGTATTTTTTGAACGTTGGAATCAATAAGAGTGACATCTATTGTGGTTTCCACGTCGACACCCAAACTCCCTCGGGTTGCTGGCCGATGTTGTTGTAGAAAGCCTGGGTGTTGGTTGGAGGGTTTATTTGTGTCTGCACGCGGCCTCTCTCCGCGTTCTGCTTCCCGTTTCCCGTACAAGCTTTGGTGGCATGAGTACCCTTCTGGCATCGATCACACCAAACTGTGGCTCGGCAGTTGGATTTAACATGCCCTTGTTGTCCACAGCGATAGCAATTTCCTCCGAATTGTGTCTTATGGTTTGGCTTGTTTTGTTTTCTGGGGGACCGATCACTCCCTTTCTGTGCTACAGCCTTTATAGCTCCTTGTACCGCAGCAGCGACTGTGTGGCTCTGGCGTTGGGTCTCAGCACGTTCTACTCGCATGAGCATCTCTTCTACTCCTGCTCCTTTTGGGAGACTGGCTAGAATACTCTTCGTGATTTTGTTTGCGTTGTCAAAAGCCAGGACTTTAAACATTTGTTGTTCGCTTTCTTCCGATAAATCGGGGTGAGCTCTGAGGGCTTCCCATAAACGGTCCACAAAGTGACTGAAGGTTTCTGTCGCTCCTTGCACCAAAGTGCTAAATGAAGGTGCAGATGCACCTGGCAGTCCCATGAAGGCATCCAAAGCCAGCTGAGCGGACAGGCATTAACAGGTTGGCAGGAAAAGTCAATTGAGTATTTAGATCTGCGTATGGTCCCACTCCAAGCAGCATGTCATGAGTAACGCCATATAATGGATCTCCAACTTGTTGTCTTTGGGCAGCTGCACTCACAGCTCTTTGACTCCACGCTGATTGCCACAACAGATATTGTGTGGGCGTTAGCAAAAGTCTCATTAGATTTTGACAGTCATACAGACACATCAGATCTGCAGAAAAAATCCAGCTCACAATTTGGCGCGTAGCTTCAGATTTTAGTCTGTAAGTGGAGACAGTAGTGCGTGCTTGCTGTAAGATTTTCCAGTCATGTGCTTCCCACTTTTGCCCTCCTGCTTCCTGTACGACTGGAAACGCCATGTTCAGCGGAGAAAGCTGTCCTTCTAAAATCGCATTCTTAATAATTCCGCTCCAGCGGGTGGGTTGTGGTTGAGTAATAATGTTTTGTAAGCAAGGAGGTTTATCCTGCTCTTTGGTAACAGTTTGTAGTTCCAATTTATCAAGGCGCTGTAAAACGGTTTGTAACATTTTGGTCACAGCGTCATTCGCATGTTGCTCTTCCTTCTCAGAAGGTGGCGTCGCAGGGCCAGGGGATATATCAGTCGATGATGGTAAGGGTGGATACAAAGGCGGAGCTGAGGGCGGTTCGGGAGGAGGCGCAAGAGGTGGAGGACAGCAAACGGCTCCACCTAACTCTTTGCCACTCCCAATGGGCGTTGCAGTCTCCTCCCCTGGAGGCTGCATCGGTTGTACTTCCTCAACTGGCTCAGTATGGACCGGAGGCTCACTGGCGGTAACTTCCGCATTTGCATGGGGCGGTGTCGGGCTCGGAGACACTAGCTGAGCAACTTCCAGAGGGCTGTTACAAACCGGGGCAGAGATCCCGCTCACAGGGAGCGATCCCGCTCACAGGGAGCAATCCCGGGAATACCCCGCGAAGGCTTGCTCCGAAACCTGATCGCTTCGGAGGGTCTGTCTTTCGCTCTGGCCCCAGCATCTGTGCCGCCGCGCAGGCAATCTCCCTCTCCGCTTTCATTTCTTTTAAAGTCTCTAGCACGCTATGCCACAGCGCCCGAACAGCCTTTACCTCCTTTTCGTCTTTGTCCGTGCCCTTTATAGTCTTTTGCCACATCGTTTCCCCAAAGTCCCGCCATTCCGTAACCGAAAATAACATATGGCTGTCTGAGAAATGTCCCCACGCTTGCCCCAGCTTGATCAGACGGACTAGTTGTTTCACCGGGGTTTCTATCCCTCTCTTAGAGAGGATCCCGGTGAGTAACTTAGCTGCCGCTTCCAGCTCCATCGCTGCCACTGAGGGGTGAGGAGCGACCTCACACTGCCCGTGCAAACCCTGCTGGGGGCAGGGCTGCCGACCCTCAGCCGTTGTTTCCCACTCCCCTCCTCTTGCTGCTTACCGCAGGCTCGGAGAAGTCGGTCTCGCTACTCCCTAGTCGAGCCGAACCATCCTCTGCTACCAGATGTCGGAGTGGGAGCCGAACCCGGAGTAACGACGCGATCTCAATATGAGTATGATCGTTCTCTACTTTACTCAAGCACTACAGGGTTTATATAGTCACACGAGGCGGAGGCTGTTATTTGATTGGATAATGGCCTTTGTGCACGCGCCTTAGGTAATAATACGGTTGGTGCTTCGCCTTTGTGCACGCACCTTAGGCAAGCTGTAACGCTGACATTCATTCCTCTTTAGTTGTTTTCCTTCTAGCTAGTTCCTCCCTTTACCAGAATCAGGACAGGTCTTATCTGCCAAGGTCAAGTTACTACTGCTAAGGCCTGGATTGCTCCGGCTTAAGTATACGTGTCCTCTCTCGTCCAGCCATTCTTCCACAACAGATCCCAAGTGATGTTATGCCTGTGAATAGGCTGCCCAGGGAAGGTGAAGACCAGCAACAGCTTTCTGGGCTAGCACCTTCATTGTGGGAGAAAGAGCTGCATGTTTCCCGTTTGTGAAAAAGATTCTGCCGAGAACGGACACGATGACATGTCCCGTCTCTGGGAAAGCACAGATCCCTAGCGTTTCTGTGCTTATTAATAGGCTGCCCAGTGAAGGTGAAGAGCAGGAACAGCTTTCAGGGCTGGCCCCTTCCTTGTGGGAGAAGGAGCCGGACGTTTCCCTTTTGGAAAAAAGACTCTGCCGAGAAAGGACACGATCACATGTCCCGTCCCTGAGAAAGCACAGAATCCAAGCTCTGCGGTGCCTATGAATAGGGTGCCCAGGGAAGGTAAAGACCAGCAGCAGCTTTCAGGGCTGGCCCCTTCCTTGTGGCAGAAGGAGCCGGACGTTTCCCGTTTGGGAAAAAGTCTCTGCCGAGAACGAACACGATGACATGTCCCGTCTCTGGGAAAGCACAGATCCCAACCGCTGCTGTGCCAATGAATAGGGTGCACGGGGAAGGTGAAGAACAGCAACAGGTTTCTGGGCTAGCACCTTCATTGTGGGAGAAGGAGCCGGACGTTTCCCGTTTGGGAAAAAGGCTCTGCCGAGAATGCACACGATGACATGTCCCGTCTCTGGGAAAGCACAGATCCCTAGTGATGTTATGCCTGTGAATAGGCTGCCAAGGGAAGATGAAGACCAGCAGCACCTTTCAGGGCTGGCCCCTTCCTTGTGGCAGAAGGAGCCAGACGTTTCCCATTTGGGAAAAAGTCTCTGCCGAGAACGTACACGATGACATCTCCCGTCCCTGAGAAAGCACAGATCCCTAGTGATGTTATGCCTGTGAATAGGCTGCCCAGGGAATGTGAAGACCAGCAGCAGCTTTCAGGGCTAGCACCTTCATTGTGGGAGAAAGAGCCAGACGTTTCCCATTTGGAAAAAAGGCTCCGCCGAGAAAGGACACGATGACATGTACCGTCTCTGGGAAAGCACAGGTCCCAAGCGTTGCTGTCCTTATTAATAGGCTGCCCAGGGAAGGTGAAGACCAGCAACAGCTTTCAGGGCTAGCACCTTCATTGTGGGAGAAAGAGCCAGACGTTTCCCATTTGGAAAAAAGGCTCCGCCGAGAAAGGACACGATCACATGTCCCGTCCCTGAGAAAGCACAGAATCCAAGGTCTGCGGTGCCTATGAATAGGCTGCCCAGGGAAGGTGAAGACCAGCAACAGCTTTCAGGGCTGGCCCCTTCCTTGAGGCAGAAGGAGCCGGACGTTTCCCATTTCGGAAAAATACTCTGCCGAGAAAGGACACGATGACATGTCCCGTCTCTGGGAAAGCACAGATCCCAACGTTGCTGTGCCTATGAATAGGCTGCCCAGGGAAGGTGAAGACCAGCAAGAGCTTTCAGGGCTAGCACCTTCATTGTGGGAGAAGGAGCCGGACGTTTCCCATTTTGGAAAAAGTCTCTGCTGAGAACGAACACGATGACATGTCCCGTCTCTGGGAAAAAACAGATCCCTAGTGATGTTATGCCTGTGAATAGGCTGCCCAGGGAAGGTGAAGACCAGCAACAGCTTTCTGGGCTAGCACCTTCATTGTGGGAAATGAGCCGGACGTTTCCCGTTTGGGAAAAATACTCTGCCGAGAAAGGACATGATGACATGTCCCGTCTCTGGGAAAGCACAGATCCCTAGTGATGTTCTGCCTGTGAATAGGCTGCCAAGGGAAGGTGAAGACCAGCAACATCTTTCAGGGCTGGCCCCTTCCTTGTGGCAGAAGGAGCCGGACGTTTCCCATTTCGGAAGAATACTCTGCCGAGAACGGACACGATGACATGTCCCGTCCCTGGGAAGGCACAGATCCCAAGCGCTGCTGTGCTTAGTAATAGGCTGGCCAGGGAAGGTGAAGACCAGCAACAGCTTTCTGGGCTAGCACCTTCATTGTGGGAGAAGGAGCCGGACGTTTCCCGTTTGGGAAAAAGGCTCTGCCGAGAAAGGACACGATGACATGTCCCGTCTCTGGGAAAGCACAGATCCCTAGTGATGTTATGCCTGTGAATAGGCTGCCAAGGGAACGTGAAGACCAGCAGCACCTTTCAGGGCTGGCCCCTTCCTTGTGGCAGAAGGAGCCGGACGTTTCCCGTTTGGGAAAAATACTCTGCTGAGAAAGGACACGATGACATGTTCCGTGTCTGGGAAAGCACAGATCCCTAGTGATGTTATGCCTCTGAATAGGCTGCCCAGGGAAGGTGAAGACCAGCAGCACCTTTCAGGGCTGGCCCCTTCCTTGTGGCAGAAGGAGCCGGACGTTTCCCGTTTGGGAAAAATACTCTGCCGAGAATGGACACGATGACATGTCCCGTCTCTGGGAAAGCACAGATCCCTAGCGTTTCTGTGCTTATTAATAGGCTGCCCAGGGAAGGTGAAGACCAGCAGCAGCTTTCAGGGCTGGCCCCTTCCTTGTGGGAGAAGGAGCCGGACGTTTCCCTTTTGGAAAAAAGACTCTGCCGAGAAAGGACACGATCACATGTCCCGTCCCTGAGAAAGCACAGAATCCAAGGTCTGCGGTGCCTATGAATAGGGTGCCCAGGGAAGGTAAAGACCAGCAAGATCTTTCAGGGCTGGCCCCTTCCTTGTGGCAGAAGGAGCCGCACGTTTCCCGTTTGGGAAAAAGTCTCTGCCGAGAACGAACACGATGACATGTCCCGTCTCTGGGAAAACACAGATCCCAACCGCTGCTCTGCCTATGAATAGGGTGCACGGGTAAGGTGAAGACCAGCAACAGGTTTCTGGGCTAGCACCTTCCTTGTGGGAGAAGGAGACGGACGTTTCCCGTTTGGGAAAAAAGCTCTGCCGAGAACGGACACGATGACATGTCCCATCTCTGGGAAAGCACAGATCCGAAGCGCTGCTGTGCCTGTGAATAGGCTGCCCAGGGAATGTGAAGACCAGCAGCAGCTTTCAGGGCTAGCACCTTCATTGTGGGAGAAAGAGCCAGACGTTTCCCATTTGGAAAAAAGGCTCCGCCGACAAAGGACACGATGACATGTACCGTCTCTGCGAAAGCACAGGTCCCAAGCGTTTCTGTGCTTATTAATAGGCTGCCCAGGGAAGGTGAAGACCAGCAACAGCTTTCAGGGCTGGCCCCTTCCTTGAGGCAGAAGGAGCCGGACGTTTCCCATTTCGGAAAAATACTCTGCCGAGAAAGGACACGATGACATGTCCCGTCTCTGGGAAAGCACAGATCCCAACGTTGCTGTGCCAATGAATAGGGTGCCCAGGGAAGGTGAAGACCAGCAAGAGCTTTCAGGGCTAGCACCTTCATTGTGGGAGAAGGAGCCGGACGTTTCCCATTTTGGAAAAAGGCTCTGCTGAGAACGAACACGATGACATGTCCCGTGTCTGGGAAAAAACAGATCCCTAGTGATGTTATGCCTGTGAATAGGCTGCCCAGGGAAGGTGAAGACCAGCAACAGCTTTCAGGGCTAGCACCTTCGTTGTGGGAAATGAGCCGGACGTTTCCCGTTTGGGAAAAACGCTCTGCCGAGAAAGGACATGATGACATGTCCCGTCTCTGGGAAAGCACAGATCCCTAGTGATGTTCTGCCTGTGAATAGGCTGCCAAGGCAAGGTGAAGACCAGCAGCACCTTTCAGGGCTGGCCCCTTCCTTGTGGCAGAAGGAGCCGGACGTTTCCCATTTCGGAAGAATACTCTGCCGAGAACGGACACGATGACATGTCCCGTCCCTGGGAAGGCACAGATCCCTAGTGATGTTATGCCTGTGAATAGGCTGCCAAGGGAACGTGAAGACCAGCAGCACCTTTCAGGGCTGGCCCCTTCCTTGTGGCAGAAGGAGCCGGACGTTTCCCGTTTGGGAAAAAGTCTCTGCCGAGAAAGGACACGATGACATGTCCCGTGTCTGGGAAAGCACAGATCCCTAGTGATGTTATGCCTCTGAATAGGCTGCCCAGGGAAGGTGAAGACCAGCAGCACCTTTCAGGGCTGGCACCTTCCTTGTGGCAGAAGGAGCCAGACGTTTCCCGTTTGGGAAAAATACTCTGCCGAGAAAGGACACGATGACATGTCCCGTCTCTGGGAAAGCACAGATCCCTAGCGTTTCTGTGCTTATTAATAGGCTGCCCAGGGAAGGTGAAGACCAGCAGCAGCTTTCAGGGCTAGCCCCTTCCTTGTGGGAGAAGGAGCCGTACGTTTCCCTTTTGGAAAAAAGACTCTGCCGAGAAAGGACACGATCACATGTCCCGTCCCTGAGAAAGCACAGAATCCAAGGTCTGCGGTGCCTATGAATAGGGTGCCAAGGGAAGGTAAAGACCAGCAAGATCTTTCAGGGCTGGCCCCTTCCTTGTGGCAGAAGGAGCCGGACGTTTCCCGTTTGGGAAAAAGTCTCTGCCGAGAACGAACACGATGACATGTCCCGTCTCTGGGAAAACACAGATCCCAACCGCTGCTGTGCCTATGAATAGGGTGCACGGGTAAGGTGAAGAACAGCAACAGGTTTCTGGGCTAGCACCTTCCTTGTGGGAGAAGGAGACGGACGTTTCCCGTTTGGGAAAAAGGTTCTGCCGGGAAAGGACACAATGACATGTCCCGTCCCTGGGAAAGCACAGATCCCAAGCGCTGCTGTGCTTATTAATAGGCTGCCCAGGGAAGGTGAAGACCAGCAAGAGCTTTCAGGGCTAGCACCTTCCTTGTGGCAGAAGGAGCCGGACGTTTCCCGTTTCGGAAAAAAGCTCTGCCGAGAACGGACACGATGACATGTCCCGTCTCTGGGAAAGCACAGATCCGAAGCGCTGCTGTGCCTGTGAATAGGGTGCACGGGGAAGGTGAAGACCAGCAAGAGCTTTTAGGGCTAGCACCTTCATTGTGGCAGAAGGAGCCGGACGTTTCCCATTGTGGAAAAAGGCACTGCCGAGTAAGGACACGATGACATGTACCGTCTCTGGGAAAGCACAGATCCCAACCGCTGCTGTGCTTATTAATAGGCTGCCCAGGGATGGTGAAGACCAGCAACAGCTTTCAGGGCTAGCACCTTTATTGTGGGAGAAGGAGCCGGACGTTTCCCGTTTGGGAAAAAGATTCTGCCGAGAAAGGGCACGATGACATGTCCCGTCTCTGGGAAAGCACAGATCCCTAGTGATGTTATGCCTGTGAATAGGCTGCCAAGGGAACGTGAAGACCAGCAGTACCTTTCAGGGCTGGCCCCTTCCTTGTGGCAGAAGGAGCCGGACGTTTCCCGTTTGGGAAAAATACTCTGCCGAGAAAGGACACGATGACATGTCCCGTCTCTGGGAAAGCACAGAACCCTAGTGATGTTATGCCTGTGAATAGGCTGCCCAGGGAAGGTGAAGACCAGCAGCACCTTTCAGGCCTGGCCCCTTCCTTGTGGCAGAAGGAGCCAGACGTTTCCCGTTTGGGAAAAAGTCTCTGCCGAGAACGGACACGATGACATGTCCTGTCTCTGGGAAAGCACAGATCCCAACCACTGCTGTGCCTATGAATAGGGTGCACGGGGAATTTGAAGACTACCAACAGCTTTCTGGGCTAGCACTTTCATTGTGGGAGAAGGAGCCGGACGTTTCCCGTTTGGGAAAAAGGCTCCGCCGAGAACGGACACGATGACATGTCCCGTCTCTGGGAAAGCACAGGTCCCAAGCGTTGCTGTGCTTATTAATAGGCTGCCCAGGGAAGGTGAAGGCCAGCAACAGCTTTCAGTGCTGGCCCGTTCCTTGTGGCAGAAGGAGCCGGACGTTTCCCGTTTGGGAAAAAGTCTCTGCCGAGAATGGACACGATGACATGTCCCGTCCCTGGGAAAGCATAGATCCCAAGCGCTGCTGTGCCTCTGAATAGGCTGCCCAGGGAAGGTGAAGAGCAGCAACAGCTTTCAGGGCTGGCCCCTTCCTTGTGGCAGAAGGAGCCGGACGTTTCCCGTTTGGGAAAAATACTCTGCCGAGAACGGACACGATGACATGTCCCGTCTCTGGGAAAGCACAGATCCCAAACGCTGCTGTGCCTATGAATAGGGTGCATGGGGAAGGTAAACACCAGCAAGAGCTTTTAGGGCTGGCGCCTTCCTTGTGGCAGAAGGAGCCAGACGTTTCCCGTTTTGCAAAAATACTCTGCCGAGAACGGACACGATGACATGTCCCGTCTCTGGGAAAGCACAGATCCCTAGCGTTTCTGTGCTTATTAATAGGCTGCCCAGGGAAGGTGAAGACCAGCAGCAGCTTTCAGGGCTGGCCCCTTCCTTGTGGGAGAAGGAGCCGGACGTTTCCCATTTGGGAAAAATACTCTGCCGAGAAAGGACACGATGACACGTCCCGTGTCTGGGAAAGCACAGATCCCTAGTGATGTTATGCCTGTGAATAGGCTGCCCAGGGAACGTGAAGACCAGCAGCACCTTTCAGGGCTGGCCCCTTCCTTGTGGCAGAAGGAGCCGGACGTTTCCCATTTGGGAAAAAGTCTCTGCCGAGAAAGGACACGATGACATGTCCCGTCCCTGAGAAAGCACAGATCCGAAGCGCTGCTGTGCCTGTGAATAGGGTGCACGGGGAAGGTGAAGACCAGCAACAGCTTTCAGGGCTAGCACCATCATTGTGGGAGAAGGAGCCGGACGTTTCCGATTTTGGAAAAAGGCTCTGCCGAGAAAGGACAGGATGACATGTCCCGTCTCTGGGAAAGCATAGATCCCAAGTGATGTTATGCCTGTGAATAGGCTGCCCAGGGAAGGTGAAGACCAGCAAGAGCTTTCAGGGCTAGCACCTTCCTTGTGGGAGAAGGAGCCGGACGTTTCCCGTTTGGGAAAAAGATTCTGCCGAGAAAGGACACGATGACATGTCCCGTCTCTGGGAAAGCACAGATCCCAAGCGCTGCTGTGGTTATTAATAGGATGCCCAGGGAAGGTGAAGACCAGCAACAGCTTTGTGGGCTAGCACCTTCATTGTGGGAGAAGGAGCCGGACGTTTCCCGTTTGGGAAAAATACTCTGCCGAGAAAGGACACGATGACACGTCCCGTGTCTGGGAAAGCACAGATCCCTAGTGATGTTATGCCTGTGAATAGGCTGCCCAGGGAACGTGAAGACCAGCAGCACCTTTCAGGGCTGGCCCCTTCCTTGTGGCAGAAGGAGCCGGACGTTTCCCATTTGGGAAAAAGTCTCTGCCGAGAAAGGACACGATGACATGTCCCGTCCCTGAGAAAGCACAGATCCGAAGCGCTGCTGTGCCTGTGAATAGGGTGCACGGGGAAGGTGAAGACCAGCAACAGCTTTCAGGGCTAGCACCATCATTGTGGGAGAAGGAGCCGGACGTTTCCGATTTTGGAAAAAGGCTCTGCCGAGAAAGGACAGGATGACATGTCCCGTCTCTGGGAAAGCATAGATCCCAAGTGATGTTATGCCTGTGAATAGGCTGCCCAGGGAAGGTGAAGACCAGCAAGAGCTTTCAGGGCTAGCACCTTCCTTGTGGGAGAAGGAGCCGGACGTTTCCCGTTTGGGAAAAAGATTCTGCCGAGAAAGGACACGATGACATGTCCCGTCTCTGGGAAAGCACAGATCCCAAGCGCTGCTGTGGTTATTAATAGGATGCCCAGGGAAGGTGAAGACCAGCAACAGCTTTGTGGGCTAGCACCTTCATTGTGGGAGAAGGAGCCGGACGTTTCCCGTTTGGGAAAAAGATTCTGCCGAGAAAGGACACGATGACATGTCCTGTCTCTGGGAAAGCACAGATCCCTAGTGATGTTATGCCTGTGAATAGGCTGCCCAGGGAATGTGAAGACCAGCAGCAGCTTTCAGGGCTAGCACCTTCATTGTGGGAGAAAGAGCCAGACGTTTCCCATTTGGAAAAAAGGGTACGCCGACAAAGGACACGATGACATGTACCGTCTCTGGGAAAGCACAGGTCCCAAGCGTTGCTGTGCTTATTAATAGGCTGCCCAGGGAAGGTGAAGACCAGCAACAGCTTTCAGGGCTGGCCCCTTCCTTGAGGCAGAAGGAGCCGGACGTTTCCCATTTCGGAAAAATACTCTGCCGAGAAAGGACACGATGACATGTCCCGTCTCTGGGAAAGCACAGATCCCAACGTTGCTGTGCCAATGAATAGGCTGCCCAGGGAAGGTGAAGACCAGCAAGAGCTTTCAGGGCTAGCACCTTCATTGTGGGAGAAGGAGCCGGACGTTTCCCATTTTGGAAAAAGGCTCTGCTGAGAACGAACACGATGACATGTCCCGTGTCTGGGAAAAAACAGATCCCTAGTGATGTTATGCCTGTGAATAGGCTGCCCAGGGAAGGTGAAGACCAGCAACAGCTTTCAGGGCTAGCACCTTCGTTGTGGGAAATGAGCCGGACGTTTCCCGTTTGGGAAAAACGCTCTGCCGAGAAAGGACATGATGACATGTCCCGTCTCTGGGAAAGCACAGATCCCTAGTGATGTTCTGCCTGTGAATAGGCTGCCAAGGGAAGGTGAAGACCAGCAACATCTTTCAGGGCTGGCCCCTTCCTTGTGGCAGAAGGAGCCGGACGTTTCCCATTTCGGAAGAATACTCTGCCGAGAACGGACACGATGACATGTCCCGTCCCTGGGAAGGCACAGATCCCAAGCGCTGCTGTGCTTATTAATAGGCTGCCCAGGGAAGGTGAAGACCAGCAACAGCTTTCTGGGCTAGCACCTTCATTGTGGGAGAAGGAGCCGGACGTTTCCCGTTTGGGAAAAAGGCTCTGCCGAGAAAGGACACGATGACATGTCCCGTCTCTGGGAAAGCACAGATCCCTAGTGATGTTATGCCTGTGAATAGGCTGCCAAGGGAACGTGAAGACCAGCAGCACCTTTCAGGGCTGGCCCCTTCCTTGTGGCAGAAGGAGCCGGACGTTTCCCGTTTGGGAAAAAGTCTCTGCCGAGAAAGGACACGATGACATGTCCCGTGTCTGGGAAAGCACAGATCCCTAGTGATGTTATGCCTCTGAATAGGCTGCCCAGGGAAGGTGAAGACCAGCAGCACCTTTCAGGGCTGGCCCCTTCCTTGTGGCAGAAGGAGCCAGACATTTCCCGTTTGGGAAAAATACTCTGCCGAGAAAGGACACGATGACATGTCCCGTCTCTGGGAAAGCACAGATCCCTAGTGATGTTATGCCTCTGAATAGGCTGCCCAGGGAAGGTGAAGACCAGCAGCAGCTTTCAGGGCTAGCCCCTTCCTTGTGGGAGAAGGAGCCGTACGTTTCCCTTTTGGAAAAAAGACTCTGCCGAGAAAGGACACGATCACATGTCCCGTCCCTGAGAAAGCACAGAATCCAAGGTCTGCGGTGCCTATGAATAGGGTGCCCAGGGAAGGTAAAGACCAGCAAGATCTTTCAGGGCTGGCCCCTTCCTTGTGGCAGAAGGAGCCGGACGTTTCCCGTTTGGGAAAAAGTCTCTGCCGAGAACGAACACGATGACATGTCCCGTCTCTGGGAAAACACAGATCCCAACCGCTGCTGTGCCTATGAATAGGGTGCACGGGTAAGGTGAAGAACAGCAACAGGTTTCTGGGCTAGCACCTTCCTTGTGGGAGAAGGAGACGGACGTTTCCCGTTTGGGAAAAAGGTTCTGCCGGGAAAGGACACAATGACATGTCCCGTCCCTGGGAAAGCACAGATCCCAAGCACTGCTGTGCTTATTAATAGGCTGCCCAGGGAAGGTGAAGACCAGCAAGAGCTTTCAGGGCTAGCACCTTCCTTGTGGCAGAAGGAGCCGGACGTTTCCCGTTTGGGAAAAAGGCTCCGCCGAGAACGGACACGATGACATGTCCCGTCTCTGGGAAAGCACAGGTCCCAAGCGTTGCTGTGCTTATTAATAGGCTGCCCAGGGAAGGTGAAGGCCAGCAACAGCTTTCAGTGCTGGCCCGTTCCTTGTGGCAGAAGGAGCCGGACGTTTCCCGTTTGGGAAAAAGTCTCTGCCGAGAATGGACACGATGACATGTCCCGTCTCTGGGAAAGCATAGATCCCAATCGTTGCTGTGCCTCTGAATAGGCTGCCCAGGGAAGGTGAAGAGCAGCAACAGCTTTCAGGGCTGGCCCCTTCCTTGTGGCAGAAGGAGCCGGACGTTTCCTGTTTGGGAAAAAAGCTCTGCCGAGAACGGACACGATGACATGTCCCGTCCCTGGGAAAGCACAGATCCGAAGCGCTGCTGTGCCTGTGAATAGGGTGCACGGGGAAGGTGAAGACCAGCAAGAGCTTTTAGGGCTAGCACCTTCATTGTGGCAGAAGGAGCCGGACGTTTCCCATTGTGGAAAAAGGCACTGCCGAGTAAGGACACGATGACATGTACCGTCTCTGGGAAAGCACAGATCCCAACCGCTGCTGTGCTTATTAATAGGCTGCCCAGGGATGGTGAAGACCAGCAACAGCTTTCAGGGCTAGCACCTTTATTGTGGGAGAAGGAGCCGGACGTTTCCCGTTTGGGAAAAAGATTCTGCCGAGAAAGGGCACGATGACATGTCCCGTCTCTGGGAAAGCACAGATCCCTAGTGATGTTATGCCTGTGAATAGGCTGCCAAGGGAACGTGAAGACCAGCAGTACCTTTCAGGGCTGGCCCCTTCCTTGTGGCAGAAGGAGCCGGACGTTTCCCGTTTGGGAAAAATACTCTGCCGAGAAAGGACACGATGACATGTCCCGTCTCTGGGAAAGCACAGAACCCTAGTGATGTTATGCCTGTGAATAGGCTGCCCAGGGAAGGTGAAGACCAGCAGCACCTTTCAGGCCTGGCCCCTTCCTTGTGGCAGAAGGAGCCAGACGTTTCCCGTTTGGGAAAAAGTCTCTGCCGAGAACGGACACGATGACATGTCCTGTCTCTGGGAAAGCACAGATCCCAACCACTGCTGTGCCTATGAATAGGGTGCACGGGGAATTTGAAGACTACCAACAGCTTTCTGGGCTAGCACTTTCATTGTGGGAGGAGGAGCCGGACGTTTCCCGTTTGGGAAAAAGGCTCCGCCGAGAACGGACACGATGACATGTCCCGTCTCTGGGAAAGCACAGATCCCAAACGCTGCTGTGCCTATGAATAGGGTGCATGGGGAAGGTAAACACCAGCAAGAGCTTTTAGGGCTGGCGCCTTCCTTGTGGCAGAAGGAGCCAGACGTTTCCCGTTTTGCAAAAATACTCTGCCGAGAACGGACACGATGACATGTCCCGTCTCTGGGAAAGCACAGATCCCTAGCATTTCTGTGCTTATTAATAGGCTGCCCAGGGAAGGTGAAGACCAGCAGCAGCTTTCAGGGCTGGCCCCTTCCTTGTGGGAGAAGGAGCCGGACGTTTCCCGTTTGGGAAAAATACTCTGCCGAGAAAGGACACGATGACACGTCCCGTGTCTGGGAAAGCACAGATCCCTAGTGATGTTATGCCTGTGAATAGGCTGCCCAGGGAACGTGAAGACCAGCAGCACCTTTCAGGGCTGGCCCCTTCCTTGTGGCAGAAGGAGCCGGACGTTTCCCATTTGGGAAAAAGTCTCTGCCGAGAAAGGACACGATGACATGTCCCGTCCCTGAGAAAGCACAGATCCGAAGCGCTGCTGTGCCTGTGAATAGGGTGCACGGGGAAGGTGAAGACCAGCAACAGCTTTCAGGGCTAGCACCATCATTGTGGGAGAAGGAGCCGGACGTTTCCGATTTTGGAAAAAGGCTCTGCCGAGAAAGGACAGGATGACATGTCCCGTCTCTGGGAAAGCATAGATCCCAAGTGATGTTATGCCTGTGAATAGGCTGCCCAGGGAAGGTGAAGACCAGCAAGAGCTTTCAGGGCTAGCACCTTCCTTGTGGGAGAAGGAGCCGGACGTTTCCCGTTTGGGAAAAAGATTCTGCCGAGAAAGGACACGATGACATGTCCCGTCTCTGGGAAAGCACAGATCCCAAGCGCTGCTGTGGTTATTAATAGGCTGCCCAGGGAAGGTGAAGACCAGCAACAGCTTTCTGGGCTAGCACCTTCATTGTGGGAGAAGGAGCCGGACGTTTCCCGTTTGGGAAAAAGGCTCTGCCGAGAAAGGACACGATGACATGTCCCGTCTCTGGGAAAGCACAGATCCCTAGTGATGTTATGCCTGTGAATAGGCTGCCAAGGGAACGTGAAGACCAGCAGCACCTTTCAGGGCTGGCCCCTTCCTTGTGGCAGAAGGAGCCTGACGTTTCCCATTTGGAAAAAAGGCTCCGCCGAGAAAGGACACGATGACATGTACCGTCTCTGGGAAAGCACAGGTCCCAAGCGTTGCTGTGCTTATTAATAGGCTGCCCAGGGAAGGTGAAGACCAGCAACAGCTTTCAGGGCTGGCCCCTTCCTTGAGGCAGAAGGAGCCGGACGTTTCCCATTTCGGAAAAATACTCTGCCGAGAAAGGACACGATGACATGTCCCGTCTCTGGGAAAGCACAGATCCCAACGTTGCTGTGCCTATGAATAGGCTGCCCAGGGAAGGTGAAGACCAGCAACAGCTTTCAGGGCTAGCACCTTCATTGTGGGAGAAGGAGCCGGACGTTTCCCATTTTGGAAAAAGGCTCTGCTGAGAACGAACACGATGACATGTCCCGTGTCTGGGAAAAAACAGATCCCTAGTGATGTTATGCCTGTGAATAGGCTGCCCAGGGAAGGTGAAGACCAGCAACAGCTTTCAGGGCTAGCACCTTCGTTGTGGGAAATGAGCCGGACGTTTCCCGTTTGGGAAAAACGCTCTGCCGAGAAAGGACATGATGACATGTCCCGTCTCTGGGAAAGCACAGATCCCTAGTGATGTTCTGCCTGTGAATAGGCTGCCAAGGGAAGGTGAAGACCAGCAACATCTTTCAGGGCTGGCCCCTTCCTTGTGGCAGAAGGAGCCGGACGTTTCCCATTTCGGAAGAATACTCTGCCGAGAACGGACACGATGACATGTCCCGTCCCTGGGAAGGCACAGATCCCTAGTGATGTTATGCCTCTGAATAGGCTGCCCAGGGAAGGTGAAGACCAGCAGCAGCTTTCAGGGCTAGCCCCTTCCTTGTGGGAGAAGGAGCCGTACGTTTCCCTTTTGGAAAAAAGACTCTGCCGAGAAAGGACACGATCACATGTCCCGTCCCTGAGAAAGCACAGAATCCAAGGTCTGCGGTGCCTATGAATAGGGTGCCCAGGGAAGGTAAAGACCAGCAAGATCTTTCAGGGCTGGCCCCTTCCTTGTGGCAGAAGGAGCCGGACGTTTCCCGTTTGGGAAAAAGTCTCTGCCGAGAACGAACACGATGACATGTCCCGTCTCTGGGAAAACACAGATCCCAACCGCTGCTGTGCCTATGAATAGGGTGCACGGGTAAGGTGAAGAACAGCAACAGGTTTCTGGGCTAGCACCTTCCTTGTGGGAGAAGGAGACGGACGTTTCCCGTTTGGGAAAAAGGTTCTGCCGGGAAAGGACACAATGACATGTCCCGTCCCTGGGAAAGCACAGATCCCAAGCACTGCTGTGCTTATTAATAGGCTGCCCAGGGAAGGTGAAGACCAGCAAGAGCTTTCAGGGCTAGCACCTTCCTTGTGGCAGAAGGAGCCGGACGTTTCCCGTTTGGGAAAAAGGCTCCGCCGAGAACGGACACGATGACATGTCCCGTCTCTGGGAAAGCACAGGTCCCAAGCGTTGCTGTGCTTATTAATAGGCTGCCCAGGGAAGGTGAAGGCCAGCAACAGCTTTCAGTGCTGGCCCGTTCCTTGTGGCAGAAGGAGCCGGACGTTTCCCGTTTGGGAAAAAGTCTCTGCCGAGAATGGACACGATGACATGTCCCGTCTCTGGGAAAGCATAGATCCCAATCGTTGCTGTGCCTCTGAATAGGCTGCCCAGGGAAGGTGAAGAGCAGCAACAGCTTTCAGGGCTGGCCCCTTCCTTGTGGCAGAAGGAGCCGGACGTTTCCTGTTTGGGAAAAAAGCTCTGCCGAGAACGGACACGATGACATGTCCCGTCCCTGGGAAAGCACAGATCCGAAGCGCTGCTGTGCCTGTGAATAGGGTGCACGGGGAAGGTGAAGACCAGCAAGAGCTTTTAGGGCTAGCACCTTCATTGTGGCAGAAGGAGCCGGACGTTTCCCATTGTGGAAAAAGGCACTGCCGAGTAAGGACACGATGACATGTACCGTCTCTGGGAAAGCACAGATCCCAACCGCTGCTGTGCTTATTAATAGGCTGCCCAGGGATGGTGAAGACCAGCAACAGCTTTCAGGGCTAGCACCTTTATTGTGGGAGAAGGAGCCGGACGTTTCCCGTTTGGGAAAAAGATTCTGCCGAGAAAGGGCACGATGACATGTCCCGTCTCTGGGAAAGCACAGATCCCTAGTGATGTTATGCCTGTGAATAGGCTGCCAAGGGAACGTGAAGACCAGCAGTACCTTTCAGGGCTGGCCCCTTCCTTGTGGCAGAAGGAGCCGGACGTTTCCCGTTTGGGAAAAATACTCTGCCGAGAAAGGACACGATGACATGTCCCGTCTCTGGGAAAGCACAGAACCCTAGTGATGTTATGCCTGTGAATAGGCTGCCCAGGGAAGGTGAAGACCAGCAGCACCTTTCAGGCCTGGCCCCTTCCTTGTGGCAGAAGGAGCCAGACGTTTCCCGTTTGGGAAAAAGTCTCTGCCGAGAACGGACACGATGACATGTCCTGTCTCTGGGAAAGCACAGATCCCAACCACTGCTGTGCCTATGAATAGGGTGCACGGGGAATTTGAAGACTACCAACAGCTTTCTGGGCTAGCACTTTCATTGTGGGAGGAGGAGCCGGACGTTTCCCGTTTGGGAAAAAGGCTCCGCCGAGAACGGACACGATGACATGTCCCGTCTCTGGGAAAGCACAGATCCCAAACGCTGCTGTGCCTATGAATAGGGTGCATGGGGAAGGTAAACACCAGCAAGAGCTTTTAGGGCTGGCGCCTTCCTTGTGGCAGAAGGAGCCAGACGTTTCCCGTTTTGCAAAAATACTCTGCCGAGAACGGACACGATGACATGTCCCGTCTCTGGGAAAGCACAGATCCCTAGCATTTCTGTGCTTATTAATAGGCTGCCCAGGGAAGGTGAAGACCAGCAGCAGCTTTCAGGGCTGGCCCCTTCCTTGTGGGAGAAGGAGCCGGACGTTTCCCGTTTGGGAAAAATACTCTGCCGAGAAAGGACACGATGACACGTCCCGTGTCTGGGAAAGCACAGATCCCTAGTGATGTTATGCCTGTGAATAGGCTGCCCAGGGAACGTGAAGACCAGCAGCACCTTTCAGGGCTGGCCCCTTCCTTGTGGCAGAAGGAGCCGGACGTTTCCCATTTGGGAAAAAGTCTCTGCCGAGAAAGGACACGATGACATGTCCCGTCCCTGAGAAAGCACAGATCCGAAGCGCTGCTGTGCCTGTGAATAGGGTGCACGGGGAAGGTGAAGACCAGCAACAGCTTTCAGGGCTAGCACCATCATTGTGGGAGAAGGAGCCGGACGTTTCCGATTTTGGAAAAAGGCTCTGCCGAGAAAGGACAGGATGACATGTCCCGTCTCTGGGAAAGCATAGATCCCAAGTGATGTTATGCCTGTGAATAGGGTGCCCAGGGAAGGTGAAGACCAGCAAGAGCTTTCAGGGCTAGCACCTTCCTTGTGGGAGAAGGAGCCGGACGTTTCCCGTTTGGGAAAAAGATTCTGCCGAGAAAGGACACGATGACATGTCCCGTCTCTGGGAAAGCACAGATCCCAAGCGCTGCTGTGGTTATTAATAGGCTGCCCAGGGAAGGTGAAGACCAGCAACAGCTTTCTGGGCTAGCACCTTCATTGTGGGAGAAGGAGCCGGACGTTTCCCGTTTGGGAAAAAGGCTCTGCCGAGAAAGGACACGATGACATGTCCCGTCTCTGGGAAAGCACAGATCCCTAGTGATGTTATGCCTGTGAATAGGCTGCCAAGGGAACGTGAAGACCAGCAGCACCTTTCAGGGCTGGCCCCTTCCTTGTGGCAGAAGGAGCCTGACGTTTCCCATTTGGAAAAAAGGCTCCGCCGAGAAAGGACACGATGACATGTACCGTCTCTGGGAAAGCACAGGTCCCAAGCATTGCTGTGCTTATTAATAGGCTGCCCAGGGAAGGTGAAGACCAGCAACAGCTTTCAGGGCTGGCCCCTTCCTTGAGGCAGAAGGAGCCGGACGTTTCCCATTTCGGAAAAATACTCTGCCGAGAAAGGACACGATGACATGTCCCGTCTCTGGGAAAGCACAGATCCCAACGTTGCTGTGCCTATGAATAGGCTGCCCAGGGAAGGTGAAGACCAGCAACAGCTTTCAGGGCTAGCACCTTCATTGTGGGAGAAGGAGCCGGACGTTTCCCATTTTGGAAAAAGGCTCTGCTGAGAACGAACACGATGACATGTCCCGTGTCTGGGAAAAAACAGATCCCTAGTGATGTTATGCCTGTGAATAGGCTGCCCAGGGAAGGTGAAGACCAGCAACAGCTTTCAGGGCTAGCACCTTCGTTGTGGGAAATGAGCCGGACGTTTCCCGTTTGGGAAAAACGCTCTGCCGAGAAAGGACATGATGACATGTCCCGTCTCTGGGAAAGCACAGATCCCTAGTGATGTTCTGCCTGTGAATAGGCTGCCAAGGGAAGGTGAAGACCAGCAACATCTTTCAGGGCTGGCCCCTTCCTTGTGGCAGAAGGAGCCGGACGTTTCCCATTTCGGAAGAATACTCTGCCGAGAACGGACACGATGACATGTCCCGTCCCTGGGAAGGCACAGATCCCAAGCGCTGCTGTGCTTATTAATAGGCTGCCCAGGGAAGGTGAAGACCAGCAACAGCTTTCTGGGCTAGCACCTTCATTGTGGGAGAAGGAGCCGGACGTTTCCCGTTTGGGAAAAAGGCTCTGCCGAGAAAGGACACGATGACATGTCCCGTCTCTGGGAAAGCACAGATCCCTAGTGATGTTATGCCTGTGAATAGGCTGCCAAGGGAACGTGAAGACCAGCAGCACCTTTCAGGGCTGGCCCCTTCCTTGTGGCAGAAGGAGCCGGACGTTTCCCGTTTGGGAAAAAGTCTCTGCCGAGAAAGGACACGATGACATGTCCCGTGTCTGGGAAAGCACAGATCCCTAGTGATGTTATGCCTCTGAATAGGCTGCCCAGGGAAGGTGAAGACCAGCAGCACCTTTCAGGGCTGGCCCCTTCCTTGTGGCAGAAGGAGCCAGACATTTCCCGTTTGGGAAAAATACTCTGCCGAGAAAGGACACGATGACATGTCCCGTCTCTGGGAAAGCACAGATCCCTAGTGATGTTATGCCTCTGAATAGGCTGCCCAGGGAAGGTGAAGACCAGCAGCAGCTTTCAGGGCTAGCCCCTTCCTTGTGGGAGAAGGAGCCGTACGTTTCCCTTTTGGAAAAAAGACTCTGCCGAGAAAGGACACGATCACATGTCCCGTCCCTGAGAAAGCACAGAATCCAAGGTCTGCGGTGCCTATGAATAGGGTGCCCAGGGAAGGTAAAGACCAGCAAGATCTTTCAGGGCTGGCCCCTTCCTTGTGGCAGAAGGAGCCGGACGTTTCCCGTTTGGGAAAAAGTCTCTGCCGAGAACGAACACGATGACATGTCCCGTCTCTGGGAAAACACAGATCCCAACCGCTGCTGTGCCTATGAATAGGGTGCACGGGTAAGGTGAAGAACAGCAACAGGTTTCTGGGCTAGCACCTTCCTTGTGGGAGAAGGAGACGGACGTTTCCCGTTTGGGAAAAAGGTTCTGCCGGGAAAGGACACAATGACATGTCCCGTCCCTGGGAAAGCACAGATCCCAAGCGCTGCTGTGCTTATTAATAGGCTGCCCAAGGAAGGTGAAGACCAGCAAGAGCTTTCAGGGCTAGCACCTTCCTTGTGGCAGAAGGAGCCGGACGTTTCCCGTTTGGGAAAAAGGCTCCGCCGAGAACGGACACGATGACATGTCCCGTCTCTGGGAAAGCACAGGTCCCAAGCGTTGCTGTGCTTATTAATAGGCTGCCCAGGGAAGGTGAAGGCCAGCAACAGCTTTCAGTGCTGGCCCGTTCCTTGTGGCAGAAGGAGCCGGACGTTTCCCGTTTGGGAAAAAGTCTCTGCCGAGAATGGACACGATGACATGTCCCGTCTCTGGGAAAGCATAGATCCCAATCGTTGCTGTGCCTCTGAATAGGCTGCCCAGGGAAGGTGAAGAGCAGCAACAGCTTTCAGGGCTGGCCCCTTCCTTGTGGCAGAAGGAGCCGGACGTTTCCTGTTTGGGAAAAAAGCTCTGCCGAGAACGGACACGATGACATGTCCCGTCCCTGGGAAAGCACAGATCCGAAGCGCTGCTGTGCCTGTGAATAGGGTGCACGGGGAAGGTGAAGACCAGCAAGAGCTTTTAGGGCTAGCACCTTCATTGTGGCAGAAGGAGCCGGACGTTTCCCATTGTGGAAAAAGGCACTGCCGAGTAAGGACACGATGACATGTACCGTCTCTGGGAAAGCACAGATCCCAACCGCTGCTGTGCTTATTAATAGGCTGCCCAGGGATGGTGAAGACCAGCAACAGCTTTCAGGGCTAGCACCTTTATTGTGGGAGAAGGAGCCGGACGTTTCCCGTTTGGGAAAAAGATTCTGCCGAGAAAGGGCACGATGACATGTCCCGTCTCTGGGAAAGCACAGATCCCTAGTGATGTTATGCCTGTGAATAGGCTGCCAAGGGAACGTGAAGACCAGCAGTACCTTTCAGGGCTGGCCCCTTCCTTGTGGCAGAAGGAGCCGGACGTTTCCCGTTTGGGAAAAATACTCTGCCGAGAAAGGACACGATGACATGTCCCGTCTCTGGGAAAGCACAGAACCCTAGTGATGTTATGCCTGTGAATAGGCTGCCCAGGGAAGGTGAAGACCAGCAGCACCTTTCAGGCCTGGCCCCTTCCTTGTGGCAGAAGGAGCCAGACGTTTCCCGTTTGGGAAAATGTCTCTGCCGAGAACGGACACGATGACATGTCCTGTCTCTGGGAAAGCACAGATCCCAACCACTGCTGTGCCTATGAATAGGGTGCACGGGGAATTTGAAGACTACCAACAGCTTTCTGGGCTAGCACTTTCATTGTGGGAGGAGGAGCCGGACGTTTCCCGTTTGGGAAAAAGGCTCCGCCGAGAACGGACACGATGACATGTCCCGTCTCTGGGAAAGCACAGATCCCAAACGCTGCTGTGCCTATGAATAGGGTGCATGGGGAAGGTAAACACCAGCAAGAGCTTTTAGGGCTGGCGCCTTCCTTGTGGCAGAAGGAGCCAGACGTTTCCCGTTTTGCAAAAATACTCTGCCGAGAACGGACACGATGACATGTCCCGTCTCTGGGAAAGCACAGATCCCTAGCATTTCTGTGCTTATTAATAGGCTGCCCAGGGAAGGTGAAGACCAGCAGCAGCTTTCAGGGCTGGCCCCTTCCTTGTGGGAGAAGGAGCCGGACGTTTCCCGTTTGGGAAAAATACTCTGCCGAGAAAGGACACGATGACACGTCCCGTGTCTGGGAAAGCACAGATCCCTAGTGATGTTATGCCTGTGAATAGGCTGCCCAGGGAACGTGAAGACCAGCAGCACCTTTCAGGGCTGGCCCCTTCCTTGTGGCAGAAGGAGCCGGACGTTTCCCATTTGGGAAAAAGTCTCTGCCGAGAAAGGACACGATGACATGTCCCGTCCCTGAGAAAGCACAGATCCGAAGCGCTGCTGTGCCTGTGAATAGGGTGCACGGGGAAGGTGAAGACCAGCAACAGCTTTCAGGGCTAGCACCATCATTGTGGGAGAAGGAGCCGGACGTTTCCGATTTTGGAAAAAGGCTCTGCCGAGAAAGGACAGGATGACATGTCCCGTCTCTGGGAAAGCATAGATCCCAAGTGATGTTATGCCTGTGAATAGGCTGCCCAGGGAAGGTGAAGACCAGCAAGAGCTTTCAGGGCTAGCACCTTCCTTGTGGGAGAAGGAGCCGGACGTTTCCCGTTTGGGAAAAAGATTCTGCCGAGAAAGGACACGATGACATGTCCCGTCTCTGGGAAAGCACAGATCCCAAGCGCTGCTGTGGTTATTAATAGGCTGCCCAGGGAAGGTGAAGACCAGCAACAGCTTTCTGGGCTAGCACCTTCATTGTGGGAGAAGGAGCCGGACGTTTCCCGTTTGGGAAAAAGGCTCTGCCGAGAAAGGACACGATGACATGTCCCGTCTCTGGGAAAGCACAGATCCCTAGTGATGTTATGCCTGTGAATAGGCTGCCAAGGGAACGTGAAGACCAGCAGCACCTTTCAGGGCTGGCCCCTTCCTTGTGGCAGAAGGAGCCGGACGTTTCCCATTTGGGAAAAAGTCTCTGCCGAGAAAGGACACGATGACATGTCCCGTGTCTGGGAAAGCACAGATCCCTAGTGATGTTATGCCTCTGAATAGGCTGCCCAGGGAAGGTGAAGACCAGCAGCACCTTTCAGGGCTGGCCCCTTCCTTGTGGCAGAAGGAGCCAGACATTTCCCATTTGGGAAAAATACTCTGCCGAGAAAGGACACGATGACATGTCCCGTCTCTGGGAAAGCACAGATCCCTAGCGTTTCTGTGCTTATTAATAGGCTGCCCAGGGAAGTTGAAGACCAGCAGCAGCTTTCAGGGCTAGCCCCTTCCTTGTGGGAGAAGGAGCCGTACGTTTCCCTTTTGGAAAAAAGACTCTGCCGAGAAAGGACACGATCACATGTCCCGTCCCTGAGAAAGCACAGAATCCAAGGTCTGCGGTGCCTATGAATAGGGTGCCCAGGGAAGGTAAAGACCAGCAAGATCTTTCAGGGCTGGCCCCTTCCTTGTGGCAGAAGGAGCCGGACGTTTCCCGTTTGGGAAAAAGTCTCTGCCGAGAACGAACACGATGACATGTCCCGTCTCTGGGAAAACACAGATCCCAACCGCTGCTGTGCCTATGAATAGGGTGCACGGGTAAGGTGAAGAACAGCAACAGGTTTCTGGGCTAGCACCTTCCTTGTGGGAGAAGGAGACGGACGTTTCCCGTTTGGGAAAAAGGTTCTGCCGGGAAAGGACACAATGACATGTCCCGTCTCTGGGAAAGCACAGATCCGAAGCGCTGCTGTGCCTGTGAATAGGGTGCACGGGGAAGGTGAAGACCAGCAAGAGCTTTTAGGGCTAGCACCTTCATTGTGGCAGAAGGAGCCGGACGTTTCCCATTGTGGAAAAAGGCACTGCCGAGTAAGGACACGATGACATGTACCGTCTCTGGGAAAGCACAGATCCCAACCACTGCTGTGCTTATTAATAGGCTGCCCAGGGATGGTGAAGACCAGCAACAGCTTTCAGGGCTAGCACCTTTATTGTGGGAGAAGGAGCCGGACGTTTCCCGTTTGGGAAAAAGATTCTGCCGAGAAAGGGCACGATGACATGTCCCATCTCTGGGAAAGCACAGATCCCTAGTGATGTTATGCCTGTGAATAGGCTGCCAAGGGAACGTGAAGACCAGCAGTACCTTTCAGGGCTGGCCCCTTCCTTGTGGCAGAAGGAGCCGGACGTTTCCCGTTTGGGAAAAATACTCTGCCGAGAAAGGACACGATGACATGTCCCGTCTCTGGGAAAGCACAGAACCCTAGTGATGTTATGCCTGTGAATAGGCTGCCCAGGGAAGGTGAAGAGCAGCAACAGCTTTCAGGGCTGGCCCCTTCCTTGTGGCAGAAGGAGCCGGACGTTTCCCGTTTGGGAAAAATACTCTGCCGAGAACGGACACGATGACATGTCCCGTCTCTGGGAAAGCACAGATCCCAAACGCTGCTGTGCCTATGAATAGGGTGCATGGGGAAGGTAAACACCAGCAAGAGCTTTTAGGGCTGGCGCCTTCCTTGTGGCAGAAGGAGCCAGACGTTTCCCGTTTTGCAAAAATACTCTGCCGAGAACGGACACGATGACATGTCCCGTCTCTGGGAAAGCACAGATCCCTAGCGTTTCTGTGCTTATTAATAGTCTGCCCAGGGAAGGTGAAGACCAGCAGCAGCTTTCAGGGCTGGCCCCTTCCTTGTGGGAGAAGGAGCCGGACGTTTCCCGTTTGGGAAAAATACTCTGCCGAGAAAGGACACGATGACACGTCCCGTGTCTGGGAAAGCACAGATCCCTAGTGATGTTATGCCTGTGAATAGGCTGCCCAGGGAACGTGAAGACCAGCAGCACCTTTCAGGGCTGGCCCCTTCCTTGTGGCAGAAGGAGCCGGACGTTTCCCATTTGGGAAAAAGTCTCTGCCGAGAAAGGACACGATGACATGTCCCGTCCCTGAGAAAGCACAGATCCGAAGCGCTGCTGTGCCTGTGAATAGGGTGCACGGGGAAGGTGAAGACCAGCAACAGCTTTCAGGGCTAGCACCATCATTGTGGGAGAAGGAGCCGGACGTTTCCGATTTTGGAAAAAGGCTCTGCCGAGAAAGGACAGGATGACATGTCCCGTCTCTGGGAAAGCATAGATCCCAAGTGATGTTATGCCTGTGAATAGGCTGCCCAGGGAAGGTGAAGACCAGCAAGAGCTTTCAGGGCTAGCACCTTCCTTGTGGGAGAAGGAGCCGGACGTTTCCCGTTTGGGAAAAAGATTCTGCCGAGAAAGGACACGATGACATGTCCCGTCTCTGGGAAAGCACAGATCCCAAGCGCTGCTGTGGTTATTAATAGGCTGCCCAGGGAAGGTGAAGACCAGCAACAGCTTTGTGGGCTAGCACCTTCATTGTGGCAGAAGGAGCCGGACGTTTCCCATTTGGGAAAAAGATTCTGCCGAGAAAGGACATGATGACATGTCCCGTCTCTGGGAAAGCACAGATCCCTAGTGATGTTATGCCTGTGAATAGGCTGCCCAGGGAATGTGAAGACCAGCAGCAGCTTTCAGGGCTAGCACCTTCATTGTGGGAGAAAGAGCCAGACGTTTCCCATTTGGAAAAAAGGCTCCGCCGAGAAAGGACACGATGACATGTACCGTCTCTGGGAAAGCACAGGTCCCAAGCGTTGCTGTGCTTATTAATAGGCTGCCCAGGGAAGGTGAAGACCAGCAACAGCTTTCAGGGCTGGCCCCTTCCTTGAGGCAGAAGGAGCCGGACGTTTCCCATTTCGGAAAAATACTCTGCCGAGAAAGGACACGATGACATGTCCCGTCTCTGGGAAAGCACAGATCCCAACGTTGCTGTGCCTATGAATAGGCTGCCCAGGGAAGGTGAAGACCAGCAACAGCTTTCAGGGCTAGCACCTTCATTGTGGGAGAAGGAGCCGGACGTTTCCCATTTTGGAAAAAGGCTCTGCTGAGAACGAACACGATGACATGTCCCGTGTCTGGGAAAAAACAGATCCCTAGTGATGTTATGCCTGTGAATAGGCTGCCCAGGGAAGGTGAAGACCAGCAACAGCTTTCAGGGCTAGCACCTTCGTTGTGGGAAATGAGCCGGACGTTTCCCGTTTGGGAAAAACGCTCTGCCGAGAACGGACACGATGACATGTCCCGTCCCTGGGAAGGCACAGATCCCAAGCGCTGCTGTGCTTATTAATAGGCTGCCCAGGGAAGGTGAAGACCAGCAACAGCTTTCTGGGCTAGCACCTTCATTGTGGGAGAAGGAGCCGGACGTTTCCCGTTTGGGAAAAAGGCTCTGCCGAGAAAGGACACGATGACATGTCCCGTCTCTGGGAAAGCACAGATCCCTAGTGATGTTATGCCTGTGAATAGGCTGCCAAGGGAACGTGAAGACCAGCAGCACCTTTCAGGGCTGGCCCCTTCCTTGTGGCAGAAGGAGCCGGACGTTTCCCGTTTGGGAAAAAGTCTCTGCCGAGAAAGGACACGATGACATGTCCCGTGTCTGGGAAAGCACAGATCCCTAGTGATGTTATGCCTCTGAATAGGCTGCCCAGGGAAGGTGAAGACCAGCAGCACCTTTCAGGGCTGGCCCCTTCCTTGTGGCAGAAGGAGCCAGACATTTCCCGTTTGGGAAAAATACTCTGCCGAGAAAGGACACGATGACATGTCCCGTCTCTGGGAAAGCACAGATCCCTAGCGTTTCTGTGCTTATTAATAGGCTGCCCAGGGAAGTTGAAGACCAGCAGCAGCTTTCAGGGCTAGCCCCTTCCTTGTGGGAGAAGGAGCCGTACGTTTCCCTTTTGGAAAAAAGACTCTGCCGAGAAAGGACACGATCACATGTCCCGTCCCTGAGAAAGCACAGAATCCAAGGTCTGCGGTGCCTATGAATAGGGTGCCCAGGGAAGGTAAAGACCAGCAAGATCTTTCAGGGCTGGCCCCTTCCTTGTGGCAGAAGGAGCCGGACGTTTCCCGTTTGGGAAAAAGTCTCTGCCGAGAACGAACACGATGACATGTCCCGTCTCTGGGAAAACACAGATCCCAACCGCTGCTGTGCCTATGAATAGGGTGCACGGGTAAGGTGAAGAACAGCAACAGGTTTCTGGGCTAGCACCTTCCTTGTGGGAGAAGGAGACGGACGTTTCCCGTTTGGGAAAAAGGTTCTGCCGGGAAAGGACACAATGACATGTCCCGTCCCTGGGAAAGCACAGATCCCAAGCGCTGCTGTGCTTATTAATAGGCTGCCCAGGGAAGGTGAAGACCAGCAACAGCTTTCAGGGCTAGCACCTTCCTTGTGGCAGAAGGAGCCGGACGTTTCCCGTTTGGGAAAAAAGCTCTGCCGAGAACGGACACGATGACATGTCCCGTCTCTGGGAAAGCACAGATCCGAAGCGCTGCTGTGCCTGTGAATAGGGTGCACGGGGAAGGTGAAGACCAGCAAGAGCTTTTAGGGCTAGCACCTTCATTGTGGCAGAAGGAGCCGGACGTTTCCCATTGTGGAAAAAGGCACTGCCGAGTAAGGACACGATGACATGTCCCGTCTCTGGGAAAGCACAGGTCCCAAGCGTTGCTGTGCTTATTAATAGGCTGCCCAGGGAAGGTGAAGGCCAGCAACAGCTTTCAGTGCTGGCCCGTTCCTTGTGGCAGAAGGAGCCGGACGTTTCCCGTTTGGGAAAAAGTCTCTGCCGAGAATGGACACGATGACATGTCCCGTCTCTGGGAAAGCATAGATCCCAATCGTTGCTGTGCCTCTGAATAGGCTGCCCAGGGAAGGTGAAGAGCAGCAACAGCTTTCAGGGCTGGCCCCTTCCTTGTGGCAGAAGGAGCCGGACGTTTCCCGTTTGGGAAAAATACTCTGCCGAGAACGGACACGATGACATGTCCCGTCTCTGGGAAAGCACAGATCCCAAACGCTGCTGTGCCTATGAATAGGGTGCATGGGGAAGGTAAACACCAGCAAGAGCTTTTAGGGCTGGCGCCTTCCTTGTGGCAGAAGGAGCCAGACGTTTCCCGTTTTGCAAAAATACTCTGCCGAGAACGGACACGATGACATGTCCCGTCTCTGGGAAAGCACAGATCCCTAGCGTTTCTGTGCTTATTAATAGTCTGCCCAGGGAAGGTGAAGACCAGCAGCAGCTTTCAGGGCTGGCCCCTTTCTTGTGGGAGAAGGAGCCGGACGTTTCCCGTTTGGGAAAAATACTCTGCCGAGAAAGGACACGATGACATGTCCCGTCTCTGGGAAAGCACAGATCCCTAGCGTTTCTGTGCTTATTAATAGGCTGCCCAGGGAAGTTGAAGACCAGCAGCAGCTTTCAGGGCTAGCCCCTTCCTTGTGGGAGAAGGAGCCGTACGTTTCCCTTTTGGAAAAAAGACTCTGCCGAGAAAGGACACGATCACATGTCCCGTCCCTGAGAAAGCACAGAATCCAAGGTCTGCGGTGCCTATGAATAGGGTGCCCAGGGAAGGTAAAGACCAGCAAGATCTTTCAGGGCTGGCCCCTTCCTTGTGGCAGAAGGAGCCGGACGTTTCCCGTTTGGGAAAAAGTCTCTGCCGAGAACGAACACGATGACATGTCCCGTCTCTGGGAAAACACAGATCCCAACCGCTGCTGTGCCTATGAATAGGGTGCACGGGTAAGGTGAAGAACAGCAACAGGTTTCTGGGCTAGCACCTTCCTTGTGGGAGAAGGAGACGGACGTTTCCCGTTTGGGAAAAAGGTTCTGCCGGGAAAGGACACAATGACATGTCCCGTCCCTGGGAAAGCACAGATCCCAAGCGCTGCTGTGCTTATTAATAGGCTGCCCAGGGAAGGTGAAGACCAGCAACAGCTTTCAGGGCTAGCACCTTCCTTGTGGCAGAAGGAGCCGGACGTTTCCCGTTTGGGAAAAAAGCTCTGCCGAGAACGGACACGATGACATGTCCCGTCTCTGGGAAAGCACAGATCCGAAGCGCTGCTGTGCCTGTGAATAGGGTGCACGGGGAAGGTGAAGACCAGCAAGAGCTTTTAGGGCTAGCACCTTCATTGTGGCAGAAGGAGCCGGACGTTTCCCATTGTGGAAAAAGGCACTGCCGAGTAAGGACACGATGACATGTCCCGTCTCTGGGAAAGCACAGGTCCCAAGCGTTGCTGTGCTTATTAATAGGCTGCCCAGGGAAGGTGAAGGCCAGCAACAGCTTTCAGTGCTGGCCCGTTCCTTGTGGCAGAAGGAGCCGGACGTTTCCCGTTTGGGAAAAAGTCTCTGCCGAGAATGGACACGATGACATGTCCCGTCTCTGGGAAAGCATAGATCCCAATCGTTGCTGTGCCTCTGAATAGGCTGCCCAGGGAAGGTGAAGAGCAGCAACAGCTTTCAGGGCTGGCCCCTTCCTTGTGGCAGAAGGAGCCGGACGTTTCCCGTTTGGGAAAAATACTCTGCCGAGAACGGACACGATGACATGTCCCGTCTCTGGGAAAGCACAGATCCCAAACGCTGCTGTGCCTATGAATAGGGTGCATGGGGAAGGTAAACACCAGCAAGAGCTTTTAGGGCTGGCGCCTTCCTTGTGGCAGAAGGAGCCAGACGTTTCCCGTTTTGCAAAAATACTCTGCCGAGAACGGACACGATGACATGTCCCGTCTCTGGGAAAGCACAGATCCCTAGCGTTTCTGTGCTTATTAATAGTCTGCCCAGGGAAGGTGAAGACCAGCAGCAGCTTTCAGGGCTGGCCCCTTTCTTGTGGGAGAAGGAGCCGGACGTTTCCCGTTTGGGAAAAATACTCTGCCGAGAAAGGACACGATGACACGTCCCGTGTCTGGGAAAGCACAGATCCCTAGTGATGTTATGCCTGTGAATAGGCTGCCCAGGGAACGTGAAGACCAGCAGCACCTTTCAGGGCTGGCCCCTTCCTTGTGGCAGAAGGAGCCGGACGTTTCCCATTTGGGAAAAAGTCTCTGCCGAGAAAGGACACGATGACATGTCCCGTCCCTGAGAAAGCACAGATCCGAAGCGCTGCTGTGCCTGTGAATAGGGTGCACGGGGAAGGTGAAGACCAGCAACAGCTTTCAGGGCTAGCACCATCATTGTGGGAGAAGGAGCCGGACGTTTCCGATTTTGGAAAAAGGCTCTGCCGAGAAAGGACAGGATGACATGTCCCGTCTCTGGGAAAGCATAGATCCCAAGTGATGTTATGCCTGTGAATAGGCTGCCCAGGGAAGGTGAAGACCAGCAAGAGCTTTCAGGGCTAGCACCTTCCTTGTGGGAGAAGGAGCCGGACGTTTCCCGTTTGGGAAAAAGATTCTGCCGAGAAAGGACACGATGACATGTCCCGTCTCTGGGAAAGCACAGATCCCAAGCGCTGCTGTGGTTATTAATAGGCTGCCCAGGGAAGGTGAAGACCAGCAACAGCTTTGTGGGCTAGCACCTTCATTGTGGCAGAAGGAGCCGGACGTTTCCCATTTGGGAAAAAGATTCTGCCGAGAAAGGACACGATGACATGTCCCATCTCTGGGAAAGCACAGATCCCTAGTGATGTTATGCCTGTGAATAGGCTGCCCAGGGAATGTGAAGACCAGCAGCAGCTTTCAGGGCTAGCACCTTCATTGTGGGAGAAAGAGCCAGACGTTTCCCATTTGGAAAAAAGGCTCCGCCGAGAAAGGACACGATGACATGTACCGTCTCTGGGAAAGCACAGGTCCCAAGCGTTGCTGTGCTTATTAATAGGCTGCCCAGGGAAGGTGAAGACCAGCAACAGCTTTCAGGGCTGGCCCCTTCCTTGAGGCAGAAGGAGCCGGACGTTTCCCATTTCGGAAAAATACTCTGCCGAGAAAGGACACGATGACATGTCCCGTCTCTGGGAAAGCACAGATCCCAACGTTGCTGTGCCTATGAATAGGCTGCCCAGGGAAGGTGAAGACCAGCAAGAGCTTTCAGGGCTAGCACCTTCATTGTGGGAGAAGGAGCCGGACGTTTCCCATTTTGGAAAAAGGCTCTGCTGAGAACGAACACGATGACATGTCCCGTGTCTGGGAAAAAACAGATCCCTAGTGATGTTATGCCTGTGAATAGGCTGCCCAGGGAAGGTGAAGACCAGCAACAGCTTTCAGGGCTAGCACCTTCGTTGTGGGAAATGAGCCGGACGTTTCCCGTTTGGGAAAAACGCTCTGCCGAGAAAGGACATGATGACATGTCCCGTCTCTGGGAAAGCACAGATCCCTAGTGATGTTCTGCCTGTGAATAGGCTGCCAAGGGAAGGTGAAGACCAGCAGCACCTTTCAGGGCTGGCCCCTTCCTTGTGGCAGAAGGAGCCAGACATTTCCCGTTTGGGAAAAATACTCTGCCGAGAAAGGACACGATGACATGTCCCGTCTCTGGGAAAGCACAGATCCCTAGCGTTTCTGTGCTTATTAATAGGCTGCCCAGGGAAGTTGAAGACCAGCAGCAGCTTTCAGGGCTAGCCCCTTCCTTGTGGGAGAAGGAGCCGTACGTTTCCCTTTTGGAAAAAAGACTCTGCCGAGAAAGGACACGATCACATGTCCCGTCCCTGAGAAAGCACAGAATCCAAGGTCTGCGGTGCCTATGAATAGGGTGCCCAGGGAAGGTAAAGACCAGCAAGATCTTTCAGGGCTGGCCCCTTCCTTGTGGCAGAAGGAGCCGGACGTTTCCCGTTTGGGAAAAAGTCTCTGCCGAGAACGAACACGATGACATGTCCCGTCTCTGGGAAAACACAGATCCCAACCGCTGCTGTGCCTATGAATAGGGTGCACGGGTAAGGTGAAGAACAGCAACAGGTTTCTGGGCTAGCACCTTCCTTGTGGGAGAAGGAGACGGACGTTTCCCGTTTGGGAAAAAGGTTCTGCCGGGAAAGGACACAATGACATGTCCCGTCCCTGGGAAAGCACAGATCCCAAGCGCTGCTGTGCTTATTAATAGGCTGCCCAGGGAAGGTGAAGACCAGCAACAGCTTTCAGGGCTAGCACCTTCCTTGTGGCAGAAGGAGCCGGACGTTTCCCGTTTGGGAAAAAAGCTCTGCCGAGAACGGACACGATGACATGTCCCGTCTCTGGGAAAGCACAGATCCGAAGCGCTGCTGTGCCTGTGAATAGGGTGCACGGGGAAGGTGAAGACCAGCAAGAGCTTTTAGGGCTAGCACCTTCATTGTGGCAGAAGGAGCCGGACGTTTCCCATTGTGGAAAAAGGCACTGCCGAGTAAGGACACGATGACATGTCCCGTCTCTGGGAAAGCACAGGTCCCAAGCGTTGCTGTGCTTATTAATAGGCTGCCCAGGGAAGGTGAAGGCCAGCAACAGCTTTCAGTGCTGGCCCGTTCCTTGTGGCAGAAGGAGCCGGACGTTTCCCGTTTGGGAAAAAGTCTCTGCCGAGAATGGACACGATGACATGTCCCGTCTCTGGGAAAGCATAGATCCCAATCGTTGCTGTGCCTCTGAATAGGCTGCCCAGGGAAGGTGAAGAGCAGCAACAGCTTTCAGGGCTGGCCCCTTCCTTGTGGCAGAAGGAGCCGGACGTTTCCCGTTTGGGAAAAATACTCTGCCGAGAACGGACACGATGACATGTCCCGTCTCTGGGAAAGCACAGATCCCAAACGCTGCTGTGCCTATGAATAGGGTGCATGGGGAAGGTAAACACCAGCAAGAGCTTTTAGGGCTGGCGCCTTCCTTGTGGCAGAAGGAGCCAGACGTTTCCCGTTTTGCAAAAATACTCTGCCGAGAACGGACACGATGACATGTCCCGTCTCTGGGAAAGCACAGATCCCTAGCGTTTCTGTGCTTATTAATAGTCTGCCCAGGGAAGGTGAAGACCAGCAGCAGCTTTCAGGGCTGGCCCCTTCCTTGTGGGAGAAGGAGCCGGACGTTTCCCGTTTGGGAAAAATACTCTGCCGAGAAAGGACACGATGACACGTCCCGTGTCTGGGAAAGCACAGATCCCTAGTGATGTTATGCCTGTGAATAGGCTGCCCAGGGAACGTGAAGACCAGCAGCACCTTTCAGGGCTGGCCCCTTCCTTGTGGCAGAAGGAGCCGGACGTTTCCCATTTGGGAAAAAGTCTCTGCCGAGAAAGGACACGATGACATGTCCCGTCCCTGAGAAAGCACAGATCCGAAGCGCTGCTGTGCCTGTGAATAGGGTGCACGGGGAAGGTGAAGACCAGCAACAGCTTTCAGGGCTAGCACCATCATTGTGGGAGAAGGAGCCGGACGTTTCCGATTTTGGAAAAAGGCTCTGCCGAGAAAGGACAGGATGACATGTCCCGTCTCTGGGAAAGCATAGATCCCAAGTGATGTTATGCCTGTGAATAGGCTGCCCAGGGAAGGTGAAGACCAGCAAGAGCTTTCAGGGCTAGCACCTTCCTTGTGGGAGAAGGAGCCGGACGTTTCCCGTTTGGGAAAAAGATTCTGCCGAGAAAGGACACGATGACATGTCCCGTCTCTGGGAAAGCACAGATCCCAAGCGCTGCTGTGGTTATTAATAGGCTGCCCAGGGAAGGTGAAGACCAGCAACAGCTTTGTGGGCTAGCACCTTCATTGTGGCAGAAGGAGCCGGACGTTTCCCATTTGGGAAAAAGATTCTGCCGAGAAAGGACACGATGACATGTCCCGTCTCTGGGAAAGCACAGATCCCTAGTGATGTTATGCCTGTGAATAGGCTGCCCAGGGAATGTGAAGACCAGCAGCAGCTTTCAGGGCTAGCACCTTCATTGTGGGAGAAAGAGCCAGACGTTTCCCATTTGGAAAAAAGGCTCCGCCGAGAAAGGACACGATGACATGTACCGTCTCTGGGAAAGCACAGGTCCCAAGCGTTGCTGTGCTTATTAATAGGCTGCCCAGGGAAGGTGAAGACCAGCAACAGCTTTCAGGGCTGGCCCCTTCCTTGAGGCAGAAGGAGCCGGACGTTTCCCATTTCGGAAAAATACTCTGCCGAGAAAGGACACGATGACATGTCCCGTCTCTGGGAAAGCACAGATCCCAACGTTGCTGTGCCTATGAATAGGCTGCCCAGGGAAGGTGAAGACCAGCAAGAGCTTTCAGGGCTAGCACCTTCATTGTGGGAGAAGGAGCCGGACGTTTCCCATTTTGGAAAAAGGCTCTGCTGAGAACGAACACGATGACATGTCCCGTGTCTGGGAAAAAACAGATCCCTAGTGATGTTATGCCTGTGAATAGGCTGCCCAGGGAAGGTGAAGACCAGCAACAGCTTTCAGGGCTAGCACCTTCGTTGTGGGAAATGAGCCGGACGTTTCCCGTTTGGGAAAAACGCTCTGCCGAGAAAGGACATGATGACATGTCCCGTCTCTGGGAAAGCACAGATCCCTAGTGATGTTCTGCCTGTGAATAGGCTGCCAAGGGAAGGTGAAGACCAGCAACATCTTTCAGGGCTGGCCCCTTCCTTGTGGCAGAACGAGCCGGACGTTTCCCATTTCGGAAGAATACTCTGCCGAGAACGGACACGATGACATGTCCCGTCCCTGGGAAGGCACAGATCCCAAGCGCTGCTGTGCTTATTAATAGGCTGCCCAGGGAAGGTGAAGACCAGCAACAGCTTTCTGGGCTAGCACCTTCATTGTGGGAGAAGGAGCCGGACGTTTCCCGTTTGGGAAAAAGGCTCTGCCGAGAAAGGACACGATGACATGTCCCGTCTCTGGGAAAGCACAGATCCCTAGTGATGTTATGCCTGTGAATAGGCTGCCAAGGGAACGTGAAGACCAGCAGCACCTTTCAGGGCTGGCCCCTTCCTTGTGGCAGAAGGAGCCGGACGTTTCCCGTTTGGGAAAAAGTCTCTGCCGAGAAAGGACACGATGACATGTCCCGTGTCTGGGAAAGCACAGATCCCTAGTGATGTTATGCCTCTGAATAGGCTGCCCAGGGAAGGTGAAGACCAGCAGCACCTTTCAGGGCTGGCCCCTTCCTTGTGGCAGAAGGAGCCAGACATTTCCCGTTTGGGAAAAATACTCTGCCGAGATAGGACACGATGACATGTCCCGTCTCTGGGAAAGCACAGATCCCTAGCGTTTCTGTGCTTATTAATAGGCTGCCCAGGGAAGTTGAAGACCAGCAGCAGCTTTCAGGGCTAGCCCCTTCCTTGTGGGAGAAGGAGCCGTACGTTTCCCTTTTGGAAAAAAGACTCTGCCGAGAAAGGACACGATCACATGTCCCGTCCCTGAGAAAGCACAGAATCCAAGGTCTGCGGTGCCTATGAATAGGGTGCCCAGGGAAGGTAAAGACCAGCAAGATCTTTCAGGGCTGGCCCCTTCCTTGTGGCAGAAGGAGCCGGACGTTTCCCGTTTGGGAAAAAGTCTCTGCCGAGAACGAACACGATGACATGTCCCGTCTCTGGGAAAACACAGATCCCAACCGCTGCTGTGCCTATGAATAGGGTGCACGGGTAAGGTGAAGAACAGCAACAGGTTTCTGGGCTAGCACCTTCCTTGTGGGAGAAGGAGACGGACGTTTCCCGTTTGGGAAAAAGGTTCTGCCGGGAAAGGACACAATGACATGTCCCGTCCCTGGGAAAGCACAGATCCCAAGCGCTGCTGTGCTTATTAATAGGCTGCCCAGGGAAGGTGAAGACCAGCAACAGCTTTCAGGGCTAGCACCTTCCTTGTGGCAGAAGGAGCCGGACGTTTCCCGTTTGGGAAAAAAGCTCTGCCGAGAACGGACACGATGACATGTCCCGTCTCTGGGAAAGCACAGATCCGAAGCGCTGCTGTGCCTGTGAATAGGGTGCACGGGGAAGGTGAAGACCAGCAAGAGCTTTTAGGGCTAGCACCTTCATTGTGGCAGAAGGAGCCGGACGTTTCCCATTGTGGAAAAAGGCACTGCCGAGTAAGGACACGATGACATGTACCGTCTCTGGGAAAGCACAGATCCCAACCGCTGCTGTGCTTATTAATAGGCTGCCCAGGGATGGTGAAGACCAGCAACAGCTTTCAGGGCTAGCACCTTTATTGTGGGAGAAGGAGCCGGACGTTTCCCGTTTGGGAAAAAGATTCTGCCGAGAAAGGGCACGATGACATGTCCCGTCTCTGGGAAAGCACAGATCCCTAGTGATGTTATGCCTGTGAATAGGCTGCCAAGGGAACGTGAAGACCAGCAGTACCTTTCAGGGCTGGCCCCTTCCTTGTGGCAGAAGGAGCCGGACGTTTCCCGTTTGGGAAAAATACTCTGCCGAGAAAGGACACGATGACATGTCCCGTCTCTGGGAAAGCACAGAACCCTAGTGATGTTATGCCTGTGAATAGGCTGCACAGGGAAGGTGAAGACCAGCAGCACCTTTCAGGGCTGGCCCCTTCCTTGTGGCAGAAGGAGCCAGACGTTTCCCGTTTGGGAAAAAGTCTCTGCCGAGAACGGACACGATGACATGTCCTGTCTCTGGGAAAGCACAGATCCCAACCACTGCTGTGCCTATGAATAGGGTGCACGGGGAATGTGAAGACTTCCAACAGCTTTCTGGGCTAGCACTTTCATTGTGGGAGAAGCAGCCGGACGTTTCCCGTTTGGGAAAAAGGCTCCGCCGAGAACGGACACGATGACATGTCCCGTCTCTGGGAAAGCACAGGTCCCAAGCGTTGCTGTGCTTATTAATAGGCTGCCCAGGGAAGGTGAAGGCCAGCAACAGCTTTCAGTGCTGGCCCGTTCCTTGTGGCAGAAGGAGCCGGACGTTTCCCGTTTGGGAAAAAGTCTCTGCCGAGAATGGACACGATGACATGTCCCGTCTCTGGGAAAGCATAGATCCCAATCGTTGCTGTGCCTCTGAATAGGCTGCCCAGGGAAGGTGAAGAGCAGCAACAGCTTTCAGGGCTGGCCCCTTCCTTGTGGGAGAAGGAGCCGGACGTTTCCCGTTTGGGAAAAATACTCTGCCGAGAACGGACACGATGACATGTCCCGTCTCTGGGAAAGCACAGATCCCAACCGCTGCTGTGCCTATGAATAGGGTGCATGGGGAAGGTAAACACCAGCAAGAGCTTTTAGGGCTGGCCCCTTCCTTGTGGCAGAAGGAGCCAGACGTTTCCCGTTTTGCAAAAATACTCTGCCGAGAACGGACAGGATGACATGTCACGTCCCTGGGAAAGCACAGATCCCTAGTGATGTTCTGCCTGTGAATAGGCTGCCAAGGGAAGGTGAAGACCAGCAGCACCTTTCAGGGCTGGCCCCTTCCTTGTGGCAGAAGGAGCCGGACGTTTCCCATTTTGGAAAAAGGCTCTGCCGAGAAAGGACACGATGACATGTCCCGTCTCTGGGAAAGCACAGATCCCTAGCGTTTCTGTGCTTATTAATAGGCTGCCCAGGGAAGGTGAAGACCAGCAACAGCTTTCAGGGCTGGCCCCTTCCTTGTGGAGAAGGAGCCGGACGTTTCCCGTTTGGGAAAAATACTCTGCCGAGAAAGGACACGATGACACGTCCCGTGTCTGGGAAAGCACAGATCCCTAGTGATGTTATGCCTGTGAATAGGCTGCCCAGGGAACGTGAAGACCAGCAGCACCTTTCAGGGCTGGCCCCTTCCTTGTGGCAGAAGGAGCCGGACGTTTCCCGTTTGGGAAAAAGTCTCTGCCGAGAAAGGACACGATGACATGTCCCGTCCCTGGGAAAGCACAGATCCGAAGGGCTGCTGTGCCTGTGAATAGGGTGCACGGGGAAGGTGAAGACCAGCAAGAGCTTTCAGGGCTAGCACCATCATTGTGGGAGAAGGAGCCGGACGTTTCCGATTTTGGAAAAAGGCTCTGCCGAGAAAGGACAGGATGACATGTCCCGTCTCTGGGAAAGCATAGATCCCAAGTGATGTTATGCCTGTGAATAGGCTGCCCAGGGAAGGTGAAGACCAGCAAGAGCTTTCAGGGCTAGCACCTTCCTTGTGGGAGAAGGAGCCGGACGTTTCCCGTTTGGGAAAAAGATTCTGCCGAGAAAGGACACGATGACATGTCCCGTCTCTGGGAAAGCACAGATCCCTAGTGATGTTATGCCTGTGAATAGGCTGCCCAGGGAAGGTGAAGACCAGCAGCACCTTTCAGGCCTGGCCCCTTCCTTGTGAAAGAAGGAGCCAGACGTTTCCCGTTTGGGAAAAAGTCTCTGCCGAGAACGGACACGATGACATGTCCCGTCTCTGGGAAAGCACAGATCCCAAGCGTTGCTGTGCTTATTAATAGGCTGCCCAGGGAAGGTGTAGACCAGCAACAGCTTTCTGGGCTGGCCCCTTCCTTGTGGCAGAAGCAGCCGGACGTTTCCCGTTTGGGAAAAAAGCTCTGCCGAGAAAGGACACGATGACATGTCCCATCCCTGGGAAAGCACAGAACCCAAGCGCTGCTGTGCCTGTGAATAGGGTGCCAACGGAAGGTGAAGACCAGCAACAGCTTTCAGGGCTAGCACCTTCATTGTGGGAGAATAGAGCCGGACGTTTCCCGTTTGGGAAAAAGGCTCTGCCGAGAAAGGACACGATGACATGTCCCGTCTCTGGGAAAGCACAGATCCCAAGCGCTGTTGTGCTTATTAATAGGCTGCCCAGGGAAGGTGAAGACCAGCAACAGCTTTCTGGGCTAGCACCTTCCTTGTGGGAGAAGGAGCTGGACGTTTCCCGTTTGGGAAAAAGATTCTGCGGAGAAAGGACACGATGACATGTCCCGTCTCTGGGAAAGCACAGATCCCAAGCGCTGCTGTGCCTGTGAATAGGGTGCCCAGGGAAGGTGAAGACCAGCAACAGCTTTCAGGGCTGGCCCCTTCCTTGTGGGAGAAGGAGCCGAAAGTTTCCTCTTTGGGAAAAAGCTCTGCCGAGAACGGACACGATGACATGTCCCGTCTCTGGGAAAGCACAGGTCCCAAGATTTGTTGTGCTTATTAATAGGCTGCCCAGGGAAGGTGAAGACCAGCAACAGCTTTCTGGGCTAGCACCTTCATTGTGGGAGAAGGAGCCGGACGTTTCCCGTTTGGGAAAAAGTCTCTGCCGAGAAAGGACACGATGACATGTCCCGTCTCTGGGAAAGCACAGGTCCCAAGCGTTGCTATGCTTATTAATAGGCTGCCCAGGGAAGGTGAAGGCAAGCAAGAGCTTTCAGTGCTGGCCCGTTCCTTGTGGCAGAAGGAGCCGGATGTTTCCCGTTTGGGAAAAATACTCTGCCGAGAATGGACACGATGACATGTCCCGTCTCTGGGAAAGCACAGATCCCTAGTGATGTTCTGCCTGTGAATAGGCTGCCCACGGAAGGTGAAGAGCAGCAACAGCTTTCAGGGCTGGCCCCTTCCTTGTGGCAGAAGGAGCCGGACGTTTCCCATTTGGGAAAAAGGCTCTGCCGAGAAAGGACACGATGACATGTCCCGTCTCTGGGAAAGCACAGATCCATAGTGATGTTTTCCCTGAGAATAGGCTGCCAAGGGAACGTGAAGACCAGCAGCACCTTTCAGGGCTGGCCCCTTCCTTGTGGCAGAAGGAGCCGGACGTTTCCCGTTTGGGAAAAATACTCTGCCGAGAAAGGACACGATGACACGTCCCGTGTGTGGGAAAGCACAGATCCCTAGTTATGTTATGCCTGTGAATAGGCTGCCCAGGGAAGGTGAAGACCAGCAGCACCTTTCAGGGCTGGCCCCTTCCTTGTGGCAGAAGGAGCCAGACGTTTCCCGTTTGGGAAAAATACTCTGCCGAGAAAGGACACGATGACACGACCCGTGTCTGGGAAAGCACAGATCCCTAGTGATGTTATGCCTGTGAATAGGCTGCCCAGGGAAGGTGAAGACCAGCAGCACCTTTCAGGGCTGGCCCCTTCCTTGGGGCAGAAGGAGCCAGACGTTTCCCGTTTGGGAAAAAATACTCTGCCGAGAATGGACACGATGACATGTCCCGTCTCTGGGAAAGCACAGATCACAAGCGTTGCTGTGCCTATGAATAGGATGCCCAGGGAAGGTGAAGACCAGCAACAGCTTTCAGGGCTGGCCCGTTCCTTGTGGCAGAAGGAGCCGGACGTTTCCTATTTGGGAAAAAGTCTCTGCCGAGAAAGGACACGATGACATGTCCCGTCCCTGGGAAAGCACAGATCCGAAGCTCTGCTGTGCCTGTGAATAGGGTGCACGGGGAAGGTGAAGAGCAGCAACAGCTTTCAGGGCTAGCACCTTCATTGTGGGAGAAGGAGCCGGACGTTTCCCATTTTGGAAAAAGTCTCTGCCGAGAACGGACACGATGACATGTCCCGTGTCTGGGAAAAAACAGATCCCTAGTGATGTTCTGCCTGTGAATAGGCTGGCCAGGGAAGGTGAAGACCAGCAACAGCTTTCAGCGCTAGCACCTTCATTGTGGGAGAATGAGCCGGACGTTTCCCGTTTGGGAAAAAGGCTCTGCCGAGAAAGGACATGATGACATGTCCCGTCTCTGGGAAAGCACAGATCCCTAGTGATGTTCTGCCTGTGAATAGGGTGCACGGGGAAGGTGAAGACCAGCAACAGCTTTCAGGGCTGGCCCCTTCCTTGTGGCAGAAGGAGCCGGACGTTTCCCATTTCGGAAGAATACTCTGCCGAGAACGGACACGATGACATGTCCCGTCTCTGGGAAAGCACAGATCCCAAGCGCTGCTGTGCTTATTAATAGGCTGGCCAGGGAAGGTGAAGACCAGCAACAGCTTTCTGGGCTAGCACCTTCATTGTGGGAGAAGGAGCTGGACGTTTCCTGTTTGGGGAAAAGGCTCAGCCGAGAAAGGACACAATGACATGTCCCGTCCCTGGGAAAGCACAGATCCCTAGTGATGTTCTGCCTGTGAATAGGCTGCCAAGGGAAGGTGAAGACCAGCAGCACCTTTCAGGGCTGGCCCCTTCCTTGTGGCAGAAGGAGCCGGACGTTTCCCGTTTGGGAAAAAAGCTCTGCCGAGAAAGGACACGATGACATGTACCTTCTCTGGGAAAGCACACGTCCCTAGCGTTTCTGTGCTTATTAATAAGCTGCCCAGGGAAGGTGAAGACCAGCAACAGCTTTCAGGGCTGGCCCCTTCCTTGTGGCAGAAGGAGCCACACGTTTCCCGTTTTGGAAAAATACTCTGCCGAGAACTGACACGATGACATGTCCCGTCTCTGGGAAAGCACAGATCCCAACCGCTGCTGTGCCTATGAATAGGCTGCCCAGGGAAGTTGAAGACCAGCAACAGCTTTCAGGGCTGGCCCCTTCCTTGTGGCAGAAGGAGCCGGACGTTTCCCGTTTGGGAAAAGTACTCTGCCGAGAACTTACACGATGACATGTCCCGTCTCTGGGAAAACACAGATCCCAAGCGCTGCTGTGCTTATTAATAGGCTGCCCAGGGAAGGTAAAGACCAGCAACAGCTTTCAGGGCTGGCCCCTTCCTTGTGGCAGAAGGAGCCAGACGTTTCCCGTTTTGGAAAAATACTCTGCCGAGAATGGACACGATGACATGTCCCATCTCTGGGAAAGCACAGATCCCAAGCGCTGCTGTGCTTATTAATAGGCTGCCCAGGGAAGGTGAAGACCAGCAACAGCTTTCAGGGCTGGCCCCTTCCTTGTGGGAGAAGGAGCCGGACGTTTCCCGTTTGGGAAAAAGTCTCTGCCGAGATAGGACACGATGACATCTCCCATCCCTGAGAAAGCACAGATTCGAAGCTCTGCTCTGCCTCTGAATACGGTGCACGGGAAAGGTGAAGACCAGCAACAGCTTTCAGGGCTAGCACCTTCATTGTGGGAGAAGGAGCCGGACGTTTCCCATTTTGGGAAAAGGCTCCGCTGAGAAAGGACACGATGACATGTCCCGTCTCTGGGAAAGTACAGATCCCTAGTGATGTTCTGCCTGTGAATAGGGTGCACAGGGAAGGTGAAGAGCAGCAACAGCTTTCAGGGCTGGCCCCTTACTTGTGGCAGAAGGAGCCGGACGTTTCCCGTTTGGGAAAAATCTCTGCCGAGAAAGGACACGATGACATGTCCCGTGTCTGGGAAAAAACAGATCCCTAGTGATGTTCTGCCTGTGAATAGGCTGGCCAGGGAAGGTGAAGACCAGCAACAGCTTTCAGGGCTGGCCCCTTCCTTGTGGGAGAAGGAGCCGGACGTTTCCCGTTTGGGAAAAAGTCTCTGCCGAGATAGGACACGATGACATCTCCCATCCCTGAGAAAGCACAGATTCGAAGCTCTGCTCTGCCTCTGAATACGGTGCACGGGAAAGGTGAAGACCAGCAACAGCTTTCAGGGCTAGCACCTTCATTGTGGGAGAAGGAGCCGGACGTTTCCCATTTTGGAAAAAGGCTCCGCTGAGAAAGGACACGATGACATGTCCCGTCTCTGGGAAAGTACAGATCCCTAGGGATGTTCTGCCTGTGAATAGGGTGCACAGGGAAGGTGAAGAGCAGCAACAGCTTTCAGGGCTGGCCCGTTCCTTGTGGCAGAAGGAGCCGGACGTTTCCTATTTGGGAAAAAGTCTCTGCCGAGAAAGGACACGATGACATGTCCCGTCCCTGGGAAAGCACAGATCCGAAGCTCTGCTGTGCCTGTGAATAGGGTGCACGGGGAAGGTGAAGAGCAGCAACAGCTTTCAGGGCTAGCACCTTCATTGTGGGAGAAGGAGCCGGACGTTTCCGATTTTGGAAAAAGGCTCTGCCGAGAAAGGACAGGATGACATGTCCCGTCTCTGGGAAAGCATAGATCCCAAGTGATGTTATGCCTGTGAATAGGCTGCCCAGGGAAGGTGAAGACCAGCAAGAGCTTTCAGGGCTAGCACCTTCCTTGTGGGAGAAGGAGCCGGACGTTTCCCGTTTGGGAAAATGGCTCTGCCGAGAAAGGACACGATGACATGTCCCGTCTCTGGGAAAGCACAGATCCCAAGCGCTGCTGTGGTTATTAATAGGCTGCCCAGGGAAGGTGAAGACCAGCAACAGCTTTGTGGGCTAGCACCTTCATTGTGGCAGAAGGAGCCGGACGTTTCCCGTTTGGGAAAAAGATTCTGCCGAGAAAGGACACGATGACATGTCCTGTCTCTGGGAAAGCACAGATCCCTAGTGATGTTATGCCTGTGAATAGGCTGCCAAGGGAACGTGAAGACCAGCAGTACCTTTCAGGGCTGGCCCCTTCCTTGTGGCAGAAGGAGCCGGACGTTTCCCGTTTGGGAAAAATACTCTGCCGAGAAAGGACACGATGACATGTCCCGTCTCTGGGAAAGCACAGAACCCTAGTGATGTTATGCCTGTGAATAGGCTGCCCAGGGAAGGTGAAGACCAGCAGCACCTTTCAGGCCTGGCCCCTTCCTGGTGGCAGAAGGAGCCAGACGTTTCCCGTTTGGGAATAAGTCTCTGCCGAGAACGGACACGATGACATGTCCTGTCTCTGGGAAAGCACAGATCCCAACCACTGCTGTGCCTATGAATTGGGTGCACGGGGAATTTGAAGACTACCAACAGCTTTCTGGGCTAGCACGTTCATTGTGGGAGAAGGAGCCGGACGTTTCCCGTTTGGGAAAAAGGCTCCGCCGAGAACGGACACGATGACATGTCCCGTCTCTGGGAAAGCACAGGTCCCAAGCGTTGCTGTGCTTATTAATAGGCTGCCCAGGGAAGGTGAAGGCCAGCAACAGCTTTCACGGCTGGCCCATTCCTTGTGGCAGAAGGAGCCGGACGTTTCCCGTTTGGGAAAAAGTCTCTGCCGAGAATGGACACGATGACATGTCCCGTCTCTGGGAAAGCATAGATCCCAATCGTTGCTGTGCCTCTGAATAGGCTGCCCAGGGAAGGTGAAGAGCAGCAACAGCTTTCAGGGCTGGCCCCTTCCTTGTGGGAGAAGGAGCCGGACGTTTCCCGTTTGGGAAAAATACTCTGCCGAGAACGGACACGATGACATGTCCCGTCTCTGGGAAAGCACAGATCCCAACCGCTGCTGTGCCTATGAATAGGGTGCATGGGGAAGGTAAACACCAGCAAGAGCTTTTAGGGCTGGCCCCTTCCTTGTGGCAGAAGGAGCCAGACGTTTCCCGTTTTGCAAAAATACTCTGCCGAGAACGGACAGGATGACATGTCACGTCCCTGGGAAAGCACAGATCCCTAGTGATGTTCTGCCTGTGAATAGGCTGCCAAGGGAAGGTGAAGACCAGCAGCACCTTTCAGGGCTGGCCCCTTCCTTGTGGCAGAAGGAGCCGGACGTTTCCCATTTTGGAAAAAGGCTCTGCCGAGAAAGGACACGATGACATGTCCCGTCTCTGGGAAAGCACAGATCCCTAGCGTTTCTGTGCTTATTAATAGGCTGCCCAGGGAAGGTGAAGACCAGCAGCAGCTTTCAGGGCTGGCCCCTTCCTTGTGGAGAAGGAGCCGGACGTTTCCCGTTTGGGAAAAATACTCTGCCGAGAAAGGACACGATGACACGTCCCGTGTCTGGGAAAGCACAGATCCCTAGTGATGTTATGCCTGTGAATAGGCTGCCCAGGGAACGTGAAGACCAGCAGCACCTTTCAGGGCTGGCCCCTTCCTTGTGGCAGAAGGAGCCGGACGTTTCCCGTTTGGGAAAAAGTCTCTGCCGAGAAAGGACACGATGACATGTCCCGTCCCTGGGAAAGCACAGATCCGAAGGGCTGCTGTGCCTGTGAATAGGGTGCACGGGGAAGGTGAAGACCAGCAAGAGCTTTCAGGGCTAGCACCATCATTGTGGGAGAAGGAGCCGGACGTTTCCGATTTTGGAAAAAGGCTCTGCCGAGAAAGGACAGGATGACATGTCCCGTCTCTGGGAAAGCATAGATCCCAAGTGATGTTATGCCTGTGAATAGGCTGCCCAGGGAAGGTGAAGACCAGCAAGAGCTTTCAGGGCTAGCACCTTCCTTGTGGGAGAAGGAGCCGGACGTTTCCCGTTTGGGAAAAAGATTCTGCCGAGAAAGGACACGATGACATGTCCCGTCTCTGGGAAAGCACAGATCCCTAGTGATGTTATGCCTGTGAATAGGCTGCCCAGGGAAGGTGAAGACCAGCAGCACCTTTCAGGCCTGGCCCCTTCCTTGTGAAAGAAGGAGCCAGACGTTTCCCGTTTGGGAAAAAGTCTCTGCCGAGAACGGACACGATGACATGTCCCGTCTCTGGGAAAGCACAGATCCCAAGCGTTGCTGTGCTTATTAATAGGCTGCCCAGGGAAGGTGTAGACCAGCAACAGCTTTCTGGGCTGGCCCCTTCCTTGTGGCAGAAGGAGCCGGACGTTTCCCGTTTGGGAAAAAAGCTCTGCCGAGAAAGGACACGATGACATGTCCCATCCCTGGGAAAGCACAGAACCCAAGCGCTGCTGTGCCTGTGAATAGGGTGCCAACGGAAGGTGAAGACCAGCAACAGCTTTCAGGGCTAGCACCTTCATTGTGGGAGAATAGAGCCGGACGTTTCCCGTTTGGGAAAAAGGCTCTGCCGAGAAAGGACACGATGACATGTCCCGTCTCTGGGAAAGCACAGATCCCAAGCGCTGTTGTGCTTATTAATAGGCTGCCCAGGGAAGGTGAAGACCAGCAACAGCTTTCTGGGCTAGCACCTTCCTTGTGGGAGAAGGAGCTGGACGTTTCCCGTTTGGGAAAAAGATTCTGCGGAGAAAGGACACGATGACATGTCCCGTCTCTGGGAAAGCACAGAACCCAAGCGCTGCTGTGCCTGTGAATAGGGTGCCCAGGGAAGGTGAAGACCAGCAACAGCTTTCAGGGCTGGCCCCTTCCTTGTGGGAGAAGGAGCCGAAAGTTTCCTCTTTGGGAAAAAGCTCTGCCGAGAACGGACACGATGACATGTCCCGTCTCTGGGAAAGCACAGGTCCCAAGATTTGTTGTGCTTATTAATAGGCTGCCCAGGGAAGGTGAAGACCAGCAACAGCTTTCTGGGCTAGCACCTTCATTGTGGGAGAAGGAGCCGGACGTTTCCCGTTTGGGAAAAAGTCTCTGCCGAGAAAGGACACGATGACATGTCCCGTCTCTGGGAAAGCACAGGTCCCAAGCGTTGCTATGCTTATTAATAGGCTGCCCAGGGAAGGTGAAGGCAAGCAAGAGCTTTCAGTGCTGGCCCGTTCCTTGTGGCAGAAGGAGCCGGATGTTTCCCGTTTGGGAAAAATACTCTGCCGAGAATGGACACGATGACATGTCCCGTCTCTGGGAAAGCACAGATCCCTAGTGATGTTCTGCCTGTGAATAGGCTGCCCACGGAAGGTGAAGAGCAGCAACAGCTTTCAGGGCTGGCCCCTTCCTTGTGGCAGAAGGAGCCGGACGTTTCCCATTTGGGAAAAAGGCTCTGCCGAGAAAGGACACGATGACATGTCCCGTCTCTGGGAAAGCACAGATCCATAGTGATGTTTTGCCTGTGAATAGGCTGCCAAGGGAACGTGAAGACCAGCAGCACCTTTCAGGGCTGGCCCCTTCCTTGTGGCAGAAGGAGCCGGACGTTTCCCGTTTGGGAAAAATACTCTGCCGAGAAAGGACACGATGACACGTCCCGTGTGTGGGAAAGCACAGATCCCTAGTTATGTTATGCCTGTGAATAGGCTGCCCAGGGAAGGTGAAGACCAGCAGCACCTTTCAGGGCTGGCCCCTTCCTTGTGGCAGAAGGAGCCAGACGTTTCCCGTTTGGGAAAAATACTCTGCCGAGAAAGGACACGATGACACGACCCGTGTCTGGGAAAGCACAGATCCCTAGTGATGTTATGCCTGTGAATAGGCTGCCCAGGGAAGGTGAAGACCAGCAGCACCTTTCAGGGCTGGCCCCTTCCTTGGGGCAGAAGGAGCCAGACGTTTCCCGTTTGGGAAAAAATACTCTGCCGAGAATGGACACGATGACATGTCCCGTCTCTGGGAAAGCACAGATCACAAGCGTTGCTGTGCCTCTGAATAGGGTGCACGTGGAAGGTGAAGACCAGCAACAGCTTTCAGGGCTGGCCCGTTCCTTGTGGCAGAAGGAGCCGGACGTTTCCTATTTGGGAAAAAGTCTCTGCCGAGAAAGGACACGATGACATGTCCCGTCCCTGGGAAAGCACAGATCCGAAGCTCTGCTGTGCCTGTGAATAGGGTGCACGGGGAAGGTGAAGAGCAGCAACAGCTTTCAGGGCTAGCACCTTCATTGTGGGAGAAGGAGCCGGACGTTTCCCATTTTGGAAAAAGTCTCTGCCGAGAACGGACACGATGACATGTCCCGTGTCTGGGAAAAAACAGATCCCTAGTGATGTTCTGCCTGTGAATAGGCTGGCCAGGGAAGGTGAAGACCAGCAACAGCTTTCAGCGCTAGCACCTTCATTGTGGGAGAATGAGCCGGACGTTTCCCGTTTGGGAAAAAGGCTCTGCCGAGAAAGGACATGATGACATGTCCCGTCTCTGGGAAAGCACAGATCCCTAGTGATGTTCTGCCTGTGAATAGGGTGCACGGGGAAGGTGAAGACCAGCAACAGCTTTCAGGGCTGGCCCCTTCCTTGTGGCAGAAGGAGCCGGACGTTTCCCATTTCGGAAGAATACTCTGCCGAGAACGGACACGATGACATGTCCCGTCTCTGGGAAAGCACAGATCCCAAGCGCTGCTGTGCTTATTAATAGCCTGGCCAGGGAAGGTGAAGACCAGCAACAGCTTTCTGGGCTAGCACCTTCATTGTGGGAGAAGGAGCTGGACGTTTCCTGTTTGGGGAAAAGGCTCAGCCGAGAAAGGACACGATGACATGTCCCGTCCCTGGGAAAGCACAGATCCCTAGTGATGTTCTGCCTGTGAATAGGCTGCCAAGGGAAGGTGAAGACCAGCAGCACCTTTCAGGGCTGGCCCCTTCCTTGTGGCAGAAGGAGCCGGACGTTTCCCGTTTGGGAAAAAAGCTCTGCCGAGAAAGGACACGATGACATGTACCTTCTCTGGGAAAGCACACGTCCCTAGCGTTTCTGTGCTTATTAATAAGCTGCCCAGGGAAGGTGAAGACCAGCAACAGCTTTCAGGGCTGGCCCCTTCCTTGTGGCAGAAGGAGCCACACGTTTCCCGTTTTGGAAAAATACTCTGCCGAGAACTGACACGATGACATGTCCCGTCTCTGGGAAAGCACAGATCCCAACCGCTGCTGTGCCTATGAATAGGCTGCCCAGGGAAGGTGAAGACCAGCAACAGCTTTCAGGGCTGGCCCCTTCCTTGTGGCAGAAGGAGCCGGACGTTTCCCGTTTGGGAAAAGTACTCTGCCGAGAACTTACACGATGACATGTCCCGTCTCTGGGAAAACAAAGATCCCAAGCGCTGCTGTGCTTATTAATAGGCTGCCCAGGGAAGGTAAAGACCAGCAACAGCTTTCAGGGCTGGCCCCTTCCTTGTGGCAGAAGGAGCCAGACGTTTCCCGTTTTGGAAAAATACTCTGCCGAGAATGGACACGATGACATGTCCCATCTCTGGGAAAGCACAGATCCCAAGCGCTGCTGTGCTTATTAATAGGCTGCCCAGGGAAGGTGAAGACCAGCAACAGCTTTCAGGGCTGGCCCCTTCCTTGTGGGAGAAGGAGCCGGACGTTTCCCGTTTGGGAAAAAGTCTCTGCCGAGATAGGACACGATGACATCTCCCATCCCTGAGAAAGCACAGATTCGAAGCTCTGCTCTGCCTCTGAATATGGTGCACGGGAAAGGTGAAGACCAGCAACAGCTTTCAGGGCTAGCACCTTCATTGTGGGAGAAGGAGCCGGACGTTTCCCATTTTGGAAAAAGGCTCCGCTGAGAAAGGACACGATGACATGTCCCGTCTCTGGGAAAGTACAGATCCCTAGTGATGTTCTGCCTGTGAATAGGGTGCACAGGGAAGGTGAAGAGCAGCAACAGCTTTCAGGGCTGGCCCGTTCCTTGTGGCAGAAGGAGCCGGACGTTTCCTATTTGGGAAAAAGTCTCTGCCGAGAAAGGACACGATGACATGTCCCGTCCCTGGGAAAGCACAGATCCGAAGCTCTGCTGTGCCTGTGAATAGGGTGCACGGGGAAGGTGAAGAGCAGCAACAGCTTTCAGGGCTAGCACCTTCATTGTGGGAGAAGGAGCCGGACGTTTCCCATTTTGGAAAAAGTCTCTGCCGAGAACGGACACGATGACATGTCCCGTGTCTGGGAAAAAACAGATCCCTAGTGATGTTCTGCCTGTGAATAGGCTGGCCAGGGAAGGTGAAGACCAGCAACAGCTTTCAGCGCTAGCACCTTCATTGTGGGAGAATGAGCCGGACGTTTCCCGTTTGGGAAAAAGGCTCTGCCGAGAAAGGACATGATGACATGTCCCGTCTCTGGGAAAGCACAGATCCCTAGTGATGTTCTGCCTGTGAATAGGGTGCACGGGGAAGGTGAAGACCAGCAACAGCTTTCAGGGCTGGCCCCTTCCTTGTGGCAGAAGGAGCCGGACGTTTCCCATTTCGGAAGAATACTCTGCCGAGAACGGACACGATGACATGTCCCGTCTCTGGGAAAGCACAGATCCCAAGCGCTGCTGTGCTTATTAATAGGCTGGCCAGGGAAGGTGAAGACCAGCAACAGCTTTCTGGGCTAGCACCTTCATTGTGGGAGAAGGAGCTGGACGTTTCCTGTTTGGGGAAAAGGCTCAGCCGAGAAAGGACACGATGACATGTCCCGTCCCTGGGAAAGCACAGATCCCTAGTGATGTTCTGCCTGTGAATAGGCTGCCAAGGGAAGGTGAAGACCAGCAGCACCTTTCAGGGCTGGCCCCTTCCTTGTGGCAGAAGGAGCCGGACGTTTCCCGTTTGGGAAAAAAGCTCTGCCGAGAAAGGACACGATGACATGTACCTTCTCTGGGAAAGCACACGTCCCTAGCGTTTCTGTGCTTATTAATAAGCTGCCCAGGGAAGGTGAAGACCAGCAACAGCTTTCAGGGCTGGCCCCTTCCTTGTGGCAGAAGGAGCCACACGTTTCCCGTTTTGGAAAAATACTCTGCCGAGAACTGACACGATGACATGTCCCGTCTCTGGGAAAGCACAGATCCCAACCGCTGCTGTGCCTATGAATAGGCTGCCCAGGGAAGGTGAAGACCAGCAACAGCTTTCAGGGCTGGCCCCTTCCTTGTGGCAGAAGGAGCCGGACGTTTCCCGTTTGGGAAAAGTACTCTGCCGAGAACTTACACGATGACATGTCCCGTCTCTGGGAAAACACAGATCCCAAGCGCTGCTGTGCTTATTAATAGGCTGCCCAGGGAAGGTAAAGACCAGCAACAGCTTTCAGGGCTGGCCCCTTCCTTGTGGCAGAAGGAGCCAGACGTTTCCCGTTTTGGAAAAATACTCTGCCGAGAATGGACACGATGACATGTCCCATCTCTGGGAAAGCACAGATCCCAAGCGCTGCTGTGCTTATTAATAGGCTGCCCAGGGAAGGTGAAGACCAGCAACAGCTTTCAGGGCTGGCCCCTTCCTTGTGGGAGAAGGAGCCGGACGTTTCCCGTTTGGGAAAAAGGCTCTGCCGAGATAGGACACGATGACATCTCCCATCCCTGAGAAAGCACAGATTCGAAGCTCTGCTCTGCCTCTGAATACGGTGCACGGGAAAGGTGAAGACCAGCAACAGCTTTCAGGGCTAGCACCTTCATTGTGGGAGAAGGAGCCGGACGTTTCCCATTTTGGAAAAAGGCTCCGCTGAGAAAGGACACGATGACATGTCCCGTCTCTGGGAAAGTACAGATCCCTAGTGATGTTCTGCCTGTGAATAGGGTGCACAGGGAAGGTGAAGAGCAGCAACAGCTTTCAGGGCTGGCCCCTTACTTGTGGCAGAAGGAGCCGGACGTTTCCCGTTTGGGAAAAATCTCTGCCGAGAAAGGACACGATGACATGTCCCGTGTCTGGGAAAAAACAGATCCCTAGTGATGTTCTGCCTGTGAATAGGCTGCCCAGGGAAGGTGAAGACCAGCAACAGCTTTCTGGGCTAGCACTTTCATTGTGGGAGAAGGAGCCGGACGTTTCCCGTTTGGGAAAAATACTCTGCCGAGAAAGGACACGATGACATGTCCCGTCTCTGGGAAAGCACAGAACCCTAGTGATGTTATGCCTGTGAATAGGCTGCCCAGGGAAGGTGAAGACCAGCAGCACCTTTCAGGCCTGGCCCCTTCCTTGTGGCAGAAGGAGCCAGACGTTTCCCGTTTGGGAAAAATACTCTGCCGAGAATGGACACGATGACATGTCCCGTCTCTGGGAAAGCATAGATGCCAATCGTTGCTGTGCCTCTGAATAGGCTGCCCAGGGAAGGTGAAGACCAGCAGCACCTTTCAGGCCTGGCCCCTTCCTTGTGAAAGAAGGAGCCAGACGTTTCCCGTTTGGGAAAATGTCTCTGCCGAGAACGGACACGATGACATGTCCCGTCTCTGGGAAAGCACAGATCCCAAGGGTTGCTGTGCTTATTAATAGGCTGCCCAGGGAAGGTGAAGACCAGCAACAGCTTTCTGGGCTGGCCCCTTCCTTGTGGCAGAAGCAGCCGGACGTTTCCCGTTTGGGAAAAAAGCTCTGCCGAGAAAGGACACGATGACATGTCCCATCCCTGAGAAAGCACAGAACCCAAGCGCTGCTGTGCCTGTGAATAGGGTGCCAACGGAAGGTGAAGACCAGCAACAGCTTTCTGGGCTAGCACCTTCATTGTGGGAGAATAGAGCCGGACATTTCCCATTTTAGAAAAAGGCTCTGCCGAGAAAGGACATGATGACATGTCCCGTCTCTGGGAAAGCACAGATCCCTAGTGATGTTCTGCCTGTGAATAGGGTGCACAGGGAAGGTGAAGAGCAGCAACAGCTTTCAGGGCTGGCCCCTTCCTTGTGGCAGAAGGAGCCGGACGTTTCCCTTTTGGGAAAAATCTCTGCCGAGAAAGGACACGATGACATCTCCCGTCCCTGAGAAAGCACAGATCCGAAGTGCTGCTGTGCCTGTGAATAGGGTGCACGGGGAAGGTGAAGAGCAGCAACAGCTTTCAGGGCTAGCACCTTCATTGTGGGAGAAGGAGCCGGACGTTTCCCATTTTGGAAAAAGTCTCTGCCGAGAACGAACACGATGACATGTCCCGTGTCTGGGAAAAAACAGATCCCTAGTGATGTTCTTCCTGTGAATAGGCTGCCCAGGGAAGGTGAAGACCAGCAACAACTTTTAGGGCTGGCACCTTCATTGTGGCAGAATGAGCCGGACGTTTCCCGTTTGGGAAAAACGCTCTGCCGAGAAAGGACATGATGACATGTCCCGTCTCTGGGAAAGCACAGATCCCTAGTGATGTTCTGCCTGTGAATAGGGTGCACGGGGAAGGTGAAGACCAGCAACAGCTTTCAGGGCTGGCCCCTTCCTTGTGGCAGAAGGAGCCGGACGTTTCCCATTTCGGAAGAATACTCTGCCGAGAACGGACACGATGACATGTCCAGTGCCTGAGAAAGCACAGATCCCAAGCGCTGCTGTGCTTATTAATAGGCTGGCCAGGGAAGGTGAAGACCAGCAACAGCTTTCTGGGCTAGCACCTTCATTGTGGGAGAAGGAGCTGGACGTTTCCCGTTTGGGAAAAAGGCTCTGCCGAGAAAGGACACGATGACATGTACCGTCTCTGGGAAAGCACAGGTCCCAAGCGTTGCTGTGCCTATGAATAGGGTGAACGGGGAATGTGAAGACTACCAACAGCTTTCTGGGCTAGCAATTTCATTGTGGGAGAAGGAGCCTGACGTTTCCCGTTTGGGAAAAATACTCTGCCGAGAACTGACACGATGACATGTCCCGTCTCTGGGAAAGCACAGATCCCAACCGCTGCTGTGCCTATGAATAGGATGCCCAGGGAAGGTGAAGACCAGCAGCAGCTTTCAGGGCTGGCCCCTTCCTTGTGGCAGAAGGAGCCGGACGTTTCCCGTTTGGGAAAAAGTCTCTGCCGAGAAAGGACACGATGACATCTCCCGTCCCTGAGAAAGCACAGATCCGAAGCGCTGCTGTGCCTGTGAATAGGGTGCACGGGAAAGGTGAAGAGCAGCAACAGGTTTCTGGGCTAGCACCTTCATTGTGGGAGAAGGAGCCGGACGTTTCCCGTTTGGGAAAATGGTTCTGCCGGGAAAGGACACGATGACATGTCCCGTCCCTGGGAAAGCACAGATCCCAAGCGCTGCTGTGCCTGTGAATTGGGTGCCAACGGAAGGTGAAGACCAGCAACAGCTTTCAGTGCTAGCACCTTCATTGTGGGAGAATAGAGCCGGACGTTTCCAATTTGGGAAAAAGGCTCTGCCGAGAAAGGACATGATGACATGTCCCGTCTCTGGGAAAGCACAGATCCCTAGTGATGTTCTGCCTGTGAATAGGCTGCCCAGGGAAGGTGAAGACCAGCAACATCTTTCAGGGCTGGCCCCTTCCTTGTGGCAGAAGGAGCCGGACGTTTCCCATTTCGGAAGAATACTCTGCCGAGAACGGACACGATGACATGTCCCGTCCCTGGGAAGGCACAGATCCCAAGCGCTGCTGTGCTTATTAATAGGCTGCCCAGGGAAGGTGAAGACCAGCAACAGCTTTCTGGGCTAGCACCTTCATTGTGGGAGAAGGAGCCGGACGTTTCCCGTTTGGGAAAAAGGCTCTGCCGAGAAAGGACACGATGACATGTCCCGTCTCTGGGAAAGCACAGATCCCTAGTGAAGTTATGCCTGTGAATAGGCTGCCAAGGGAACGTGAAGACCAGCAGCACCTTTCAGGGCTGGCCCCTTCCTTGTGGCAGAAGGAGCCGGACGTTTCCCGTTTGGGAAAAAGTCTCTGCCGAGAAAGGACACGATGACATGTCCCGTGTCTGGGAAAGCACAGATCCCTAGTGATGTTATGCCTCTGAATAGGCTGCCCAGGGAAGGTGAAGACCAGCAGCACCTTTCAGGGCTGGCCCCTTCCTTGTGGCAGAAGGAGCCAGACATTTCCCGTTTGGGAAAAATACTCTGCCGAGAAAGGACACGATGACATGTCCCGTCTCTGGGAAAGCACAGATCCCTAGCGTTTCTGTGCTTATTAATAGGCTGCCCAGGGAAGTTGAAGACCAGCAACAGCTTTCAGGGCTAGCCCCTTCCTTGTGGGAGAAGGAGCCGTACGTTTCCCTTTTGGAAAAAAGACTCTGCCGAGAAAGGACACGATGACATGTCCCGTCCCTGAGAAAGCACAGAATCCAAGGTCTGCGGTGCCTATGAATAGGGTGCCCAGGGAAGGTAAAGACCAGCAAGATCTTTCAGGGCTGGCCCCTTCCTTGTGGCAGAAGGAGCCGGACGTTTCCCGTTTGGGAAAAAGTCTCTGCCGAGAACGAACACGATGACATGTCCCGTCTCTGGGAAAACACAGATCCCAACCGCTGCTGTGCCTATGAATAGGGTGCACGGGTAAGGTGAAGAACAGCAACAGGTTTCTGGGCTAGCACCTTCCTTGTGGGAGAAGGAGACGGACGTTTCCCGTTTGGGAAAAAGGTTCTGCCGGGAAAGGACACAATGACATGTCCCGTCCCTGGGAAAGCACAGATCCCAAGCGCTGCTGTGCTTATTAATAGGCTGCCCAGGGAAGGTGAAGACCAGCAACAGCTTTCAGGGCTAGCACCTTCCTTGTGGCAGAAGGAGCCGGACGTTTCCCGTTTGGGAAAAAAGCTCTGCCGAGAACGGACACGATGACATGTCCCGTCTCTGGGAAAGCACAGATCCGAAGCGCTGCTGTGCCTGTGAATAGGGTGCACGGGGAAGGTGAAGACCAGCAAGAGCTTTTAGGGCTAGCACCTTCATTGTGGCAGAAGGAGCCGGACGTTTCCCATTGTGGAAAAAGGCACTGCCGAGTAAGGACACGATGACATGTACCGTCTCTGGGAAAGCACAGATCCCAACCGCTGCTGTGCTTATTAATAGGCTGCCCAGGGATGGTGAAGACCAGCAACAGCTTTCAGGGCTAGCACCTTTATTGTGGGAGAAGGAGCCGGACGTTTCCCGTTTGGGAAAAAGATTCTGCCGAGAAAGGGCACGATGACATGTCCCGTCTCTGGGAAAGCACAGATCCCTAGTGATGTTATGCCTGTGAATAGGCTGCCAAGGGAACGTGAAGACCAGCAGTACCTTTCAGGGCTGGCCCCTTCCTTGTGGCAGAAGGAGCCGGACGTTTCCCGTTTGGGAAAAATACTCTGCCGAGAAAGGACACGATGACATGTCCCGTCTCTGGGAAAGCACAGAACCCTAGTGATGTTATGCCTGTGAATAGGCTGCCCAGGGAAGGTGAAGACCAGCAGCACCTTTCAGGCCTGGCCCCTTCCTTGTGGCAGAAGGAGCCAGACGTTTCCCGTTTGGGAAAATGTCTCTGCCGAGAACGGACACGATGACATGTCCTGTCTCTGGGAAAGCACAGATCCCAACCACTGCTGTGCCTATGAATAGGGTGCACGGGGAATGTGAAGACTACCAACAGCTTTCTGGGCTAGCACTTTCATTGTGGGAGAAGGAGCCGGACGTTTCCCGTTTGGGAAAAAGGCTCCGCCGAGAACGGACACGATGACATGTCCCGTCTCTGGGAAAGCACAGGTCCCAAGCGTTGCTGTGCTTATTAATAGGCTGCCCAGGGAAGGTGAAGGCCAGCAACAGCTTTCAGTGCTGGCCCGTTCCTTGTGGCAGAAGGAGCCGGACGTTTCCCGTTTGGGAAAAAGTCTCTGCCGAGAATGGACACGATGACATGTCCCGTCTCTGGGAAAGCATAGATCCCAATCGTTGCTGTGCCTCTGAATAGGCTGCCCAGGGAAGGTGAAGAGCAGCAACAGCTTTCAGGGCTGGCCCCTTCCTTGTGGGAGAAGGAGCCGGACGTTTCCCGTTTGGGAAAAATACTCTGCCGAGAACGGACACGATGACATGTCCCGTCTCTGGGAAAGCACAGATCCCAAACGCTGCTGTGCCTATGAATAGGGTGCATGGGGAAGGTAAACACCAGCAAGAGCTTTTAGGGCTGGCGCCTTCCTTGTGGCAGAAGGAGCCAGACGTTTCCCGTTTTGCAAAAATACTCTGCCGAGAACGGACACGATGACATGTCCCGTCTCTGGGAAAGCATAGATCCCAATCGTTGCTGTGCCTCTGAATAGGCTGCCCAGGGAAGGTGAAGAGCAGCAACAGCTTTCAGGGCTGGCCCCTTCCTTGTGGGAGAAGGAGCCGGACGTTTCCCGTTTGGGAAAAATACTCTGCCGAGAACGGACACGATGACATGTCCCGTCTCTGGGAAAGCACAGATCCCAAACGCTGCTGTGCCTATGAATAGGGTGCATGGGGAAGGTAAACACCAGCAAGAGCTTTTAGGGCTGGCGCCTTCCTTGTGGCAGAAGGAGCCAGACGTTTCCCGTTTTGCAAAAATACTCTGCCGAGAACGGACACGATGACATGTCCCGTCTCTGGGAAAGCACAGATCCCTAGCGTTTCTGTGCTTATTAATAGGCTGCCCAGGGAAGGTGAAGACCAGCAGCAGCTTTCAGGGCTGGCCCCTTCCTTGTGGGAGAAGGAGCCGGACGTTTCCCGTTTGGGAAAAATACTCTGCCGAGAAAGGACACGATGACATGTCCCGTCCCTGAGAAAGCACAGAATCCAAGGTCTGCGGTGCCTATGAATAGGGTGCCCAGGGAAGGTAAAGACCAGCAAGATCTTTCAGGGCTGGCCCCTTCCTTGTGGCAGAAGGAGCCGGACGTTTCCCGTTTGGGAAAAAGTCTCTGCCGAGAACGAACACGATGACATGTCCCGTCTCTGGGAAAACACAGATCCCAACCGCTGCTGTGCCTATGAATAGGGTGCACGGGTAAGGTGAAGAACAGCAACAGGTTTCTGGGCTAGCACCTTCCTTGTGGGAGAAGGAGACGGACGTTTCCCGTTTGGGAAAAAGGTTCTGCCGGGAAAGGACACAATGACATGTCCCGTCCCTGGGAAAGCACAGATCCCAAGCGCTGCTGTGCTTATTAATAGGCTGCCCAGGGAAGGTGAAGACCAGCAACAGCTTTCAGGGCTAGCACCTTCCTTGTGGCAGAAGGAGCCGGACGTTTCCCATTTGGGAAAAAAGCTCTGCCGAGAACGGACACGATGACATGTCCCGTCTCTGGGAAAGCACAGATCCGAAGCGCTGCTGTGCCTGTGAATAGGGTGCACGGGGAAGGTGAAGACCAGCAAGAGCTTTTAGGGCTAGCACCTTCATTGTGGCAGAAGGAGCCGGACGTTTCCCATTGTGGAAAAAGGCACTGCCGAGTAAGGACACGATGACATGTACCGTCTCTGGGAAAGCACAGATCCCAACCGCTGCTGTGCTTATTAATAGGCTGCCCAGGGATGGTGAAGACCAGCAACAGCTTTCAGGGCTAGCACCTTTATTGTGGGAGAAGGAGCCGGACGTTTCCCGTTTGGGAAAAAGATTCTGCCGAGAAAGGGCACGATGACATGTCCCGTCTCTGGGAAAGCACAGATCCCTAGTGATGTTATGCCTGTGAATAGGCTGCCAAGGGAACGTGAAGACCAGCAGTACCTTTCAGGGCTGGCCCCTTCCTTGTGGCAGAAGGAGCCGGACGTTTCCCGTTTGGGAAAAATACTCTGCCGAGAAAGGACACGATGACATGTCCCGTCTCTGGGAAAGCACAGAACCCTAGTGATGTTATGCCTGTGAATAGGCTGCCCAGGGAAGGTGAAGACCAGCAGCACCTTTCAGGCCTGGCCCCTTCCTTGTGGCAGAAGGAGCCAGACGTTTCCCGTTTGGGAAAATGTCTCTGCCGAGAACGGACACGATGACATGTCCTGTCTCTGGGAAAGCACAGATCCCAACCACTGCTGTGCCTATGAATAGGGTGCACGGGGAATGTGAAGACTACCAACAGCTTTCTGGGCTAGCACTTTCATTGTGGGAGAAGGAGCCGGACGTTTCCCGTTTGGGAAAAAGGCTCCGCCGAGAACGGACACGATGACATGTCCCGTCTCTGGGAAAGCACAGGTCCCAAGCGTTGCTGTGCTTATTAATAGGCTGCCCAGGGAAGGTGAAGGCCAGCAACAGCTTTCAGTGCTGGCCCGTTCCTTGTGGCAGAAGGAGCCGGACGTTTCCCGTTTGGGAAAAAGTCTCTGCCGAGAATGGACACGATGACATGTCCCGTCTCTGGGAAAGCATAGATCCCAATCGTTGCTGTGCCTCTGAATAGGCTGCCCAGGGAAGGTGAAGAGCAGCAACAGCTTTCAGGGCTGGCCCCTTCCTTGTGGGAGAAGGAGCCGGACGTTTCCCGTTTGGGAAAAATACTCTGCCGAGAACGGACACGATGACATGTCCCGTCTCTGGGAAAGCACAGATCCCAAACGCTGCTGTGCCTATGAATAGGGTGCATGGGGAAGGTAAACACCAGCAAGAGCTTTTAGGGCTGGCGCCTTCCTTGTGGCAGAAGGAGCCAGACGTTTCCCGTTTTGCAAAAATACTCTGCCGAGAACGGACACGATGACATGTCCCGTCTCTGGGAAAGCACAGATCCCTAGCGTTTCTGTGCTTATTAATAGGCTGCCCAGGGAAGGTGAAGACCAGCAGCAGCTTTCAGGGCTGGCCCCTTCCTTGTGGGAGAAGGAGCCGGACGTTTCCCGTTTGGGAAAAATACTCTGCCGAGAAAGGACACGATGACACGTCCCGTGTCTGGGAAAGCACAGATCCCTAGTGATGTTATGCCTGTGAATAGGCTGCCCAGGGAACGTGAAGACCAGCAGCACCTTTCAGGGCTGGCCCCTTCCTTGTGGCAGAAGGAGCCGGACGTTTCCCATTTGGGAAAAAGTCTCTGCCGAGAAAGGACACGATGACATGTCCCGTCCCTGAGAAAGCGCAGATCCGAAGCGCTGCTGTGCCTGTGAATAGGGTGCACGGGGAAGGTGAAGACCAGCAACAGCTTTCAGGGCTAGCACCATCATTGTGGGAGAAGGAGCCGGACGTTTCCGATTTTGGAAAAAGGCTCTGCCGAGAAAGGACAGGATGACATGTCCCTTCTCTGGGAAAGCATAGATCCCAAGTGATGTTATGCCTGTGAATAGGCTGCCCAGGGAAGGTGAAGACCAGCAAGAGCTTTCAGGGCTAGCACCTTCCTTGTGGGAGAAGGAGCCGGACGTTTCCGGTTTGGGAAAAAGATTCTGCCGAGAAAGGACACGATGACATGTCCCGTCTCTGGGAAAGCACAGATCCCAAGCGCTGCTGTGGTTATTAATAGGCTGCCCAGGGAAGGTGAAGACCAGCAACAGCTTTGTGGTCTAGCACCTTCATTGTGGCAGAAGGAGCCGGACGTTTCCCGTTTGGGAAAAAGATTCTGCCGAGAAAGGACACGATGACATGTCCTGTCTCTGGGAAAGCACAGATCCCTAGTGATGTTATGCCTGTGAATAGGCTGCCAAGGGAACGTGAAGACCAGCAGTACCTTTCAGGGCTGGCCCCTTCCTTGTGGCAGAAGGAGCCGGACGTTTCCCGTTTGGGAAAAATACTCTGCCGAGAAAGGACACGATGACATGTCCCGTCTCTGGGAAAGCACAGAACCCTAGTGATGTTATGCCTGTGAATAGGCTGCCCAGGGAAGGTGAAGACCAGCAGCACCTTTCAGGCCTGGCCCCTTCCTGGTGGCAGAAGGAGCCAGACGTTTCCCTTTTGGGAATAAGTCTCTGCCGAGAACGGACACGATGACATGTCCTGTCTCTGGGAAAGCACAGATCCCAACCACTGCTGTGCCTATGAATTGGGTGCACGGGGAATTTGAAGACTACCAACAGCTTTCTGGGCTAGCACGTTCATTGTGGGAGAAGGAGCCGGACGTTTCCCGTTTGGGAAAAAGGCTCCGCCGAGAACGGACACGATGACATGTCCCGTCTCTGGGAAAGCACAGGTCCCAAGCGTTGCTGTGCTTATTAATAGACTGCCCAGGGAAGGTGAAGGCCAGCAACAGCTTTCAGTGCTGGCCCATTCCTTGTGGCAGAAGGAGCCGGACGTTTCCCGTTTGGGAAAAAGTCTCTGCCGAGAATGGACACGATGACATGTCCCGTCTCTGGGAAAGCATAGATCCCAATCGTTGCTGTGCCTCTGAATAGGCTGCCCAGGGAAGGTGAAGAGCAGCAACAGCTTTCAGGGCTGGCCCCTTCCTTGTGGCAGAAGGAGCCGGACGTTTCCCGTTTGGGAAAAATACTCTGCCGAGAACGGACACGATGACATGTCCCGTCTCTGGGAAAGCACAGATCCCAACCGCTGCTGTGCCTATGAATAGGGTGCATGGGGAAGGTAAACACCAGCAAGAGCTTTTAGGGCTGGCCCCTTCCTTGTGGCAGAAGGAGCCAGACGTTTCCCGTTTTGCAAAAATACTCTGCCGAGAACGGACAGGATGACATGTCCCGTCCCTGGGAAAGCACAGATCCCTAGTGATGTTCTGCCTGTGAATAGGCTGCCAAGGGAAGGTGAAGACCAGCAGCACCTTTCAGGGCTGGCCCCTTCCTTGTGGCAGAAGGAGCCGGACGTTTCCCATTTTGGAAAAAGGCTCTGCCGAGAAAGGACACGATGACATGTCCCGTCTCTGGGAAAGCACAGATCCCTAGCGTTTCTGTGCTTATTAATAGGCTGCCCAGGGAAGGTGAAGACCAGCAGCAGCTTTCAGGGCTGGCCCCTTCCTTGTGGAGAAGGAGCCGGACGTTTCCCGTTTGGGAAAAATACTCTGCCGAGAAAGGACACGATGACACGTCCCGTGTCTGGGAAAGCACAGATCCCTAGTGATGTTATGCCTGTGAATAGGCTGCCCAGGGAACGTGAAGACCAGCAGCACCTTTCAGGGCTGGCCCCTTCCTTGTGGCAGAAGGAGCCGGACGTTTCCCGTTTGGGAAAAAGTCTCTGCCGAGAAAGGACACGATGACATGTCCCGTCCCTGAGAAAGCACAGATCCGAAGCTCTGCTGTGCCTGTGAATAGGGTGCACGGGGAAGGTGAAGACCAGCAAGAGCTTTCAGGGCTAGCACCATCATTGTGGGAGAAGGAGCCGGACGTTTCCGATTTTGGAAAAAGGCTCTGCCGAGAAAGGACAGGATGACATGTCCCGTCTCTGGGAAAGCATAGATCCCAAGTGATGTTATGCCTGTGAATAGGCTGCCCAGGGAAGGTGAAGACCAGCAAGAGCTTTCAGGGCTAGCACCTTCCTTGTGGGAGAAGGAGCCGGACGTTTCCCGTTTGGGAAAAAGATTCTGCCGAGAAAGGACACGATGACATGTCCCGTCTCTGGGAAAGCACAGATCCCTAGTGATGTTATGCCTGTGAATAGGCTGCCCAGGGAAGGTGAAGACCAGCAGCACCTTTCAGGCCTGGCCCCTTCCTTGTGAAAGAAGGAGCCAGACGTTTCCCATTTGGGAAAAAGTCTCTGCCGAGAACGGACACGATGACATGTCCCGTCTCTGGGAAAGCACAGATCCCAAGCGTTGCTGTGCTTATTAATAGGCTGCCCAGGGAAGGTGAAGACCAGCAACAGCTTTCTGGGCTGGCCCCTTCCTTGTGGCAGAAGCAGCCGGACGTTTCCCGTTTGGGAAAAAAGCTCTGCCGAGAAAGGACACGATGACATGTCCCATCCCTGGGAAAGCACAGAACCCAAGAGCTGCTGTGCCTGTGAATAGGGTGCCAACGGAAGGTGAAGACCAGCAACAGCTTTCAGGGCTAGCACCTTCATTGTGGGAGAATAGAGCCGGACGTTTCCCGTTTGGGAAAAAGGCTCTGCCGAGAAAGGACACGATGACATGTCCCGTCTCTGGGAAAGCACAGATCCCAAGCGCTGTTGTGCTTATTAATAGGCTGCCCAGGGAAGGTGAAGACCAGCAACAGCTTTCTGGGCTAGCACCTTCCTTGTGGGAGAAGGAGCTGGACGTTTCCCGTTTGGGAAAAAGATTCTGCGGAGAAAGGACACGATGACATGTCCCGTCTCTGGGAAAGCACAGAACCCAAGCGCTGCTGTGCCTGTGAATAGGGTGCCCAGGGAAGGTGAAGACCAGCAACAGCTTTCAGGGCTGGCCCCTTCCTTGTGGGAGAAGGAGCCGAAAGTTTCCTCTTTGGGAAAAAGCTCTGCCGAGAACGGACACGATGACATGTCCCGTCTCTGGGAAAGCACAGGTCCCAAGATTTGTTGTGCTTATTAATAGGCTGCCCAGGGAAGGTGAAGAGCAGCAACAGCTTTCAGGGCTGGCCCCTTCGTTGTGGGAGAAGGAGCCGGAAGTTTCCCGTTTGGGAAAAAGTCTCTGCCGAGAAAGGACACGATGACATGTCCCGTCTCTGGGAAAGCACAGGTCCCAAGCGTTGCTATGCTTATTAATAGGCTGCCCAGGGAAGGTGAAGGCAAGCAAGAGCTTTCAGGGCTGGCCCGTTCCTTGTGGCAGAAGGAGCCGGATGTTTCCCGTGTGGGAAAAATACTCTGCCGAGAATGGACACGATGACATGTCCCGTCTCTGGGAAAGCACAGATCCCTAGTGATGTTCTGCCTGTGAATAGGCTGCCCACGGAAGGTGAAGAGCAGCAACAGCTTTCAGGGCTGGCCCCTTCCTTGTGGCAGAAGGAGCCGGACGTTTCCCATTTGGGAAAAAGGCTCTGCCGAGAAAGGACACGATGACATGTCCCGTCTCTGGGAAAGCACAGATCCATAGTGATGTTTTGCCCGTGAATAGGCTGCCAAGGGAACGTGAAGACCAGCAGCACCTTTCAGGGCTGGCCCCTTCCTTGTGGCAGAAGGAGCCGGACGTTTCCCGTTTGGGAAAAATACTCTGCCGAGAAAGGACACGATGACACGTCCCGTGTGTGGGAAAGCACAGATCCCTAGTTATGTTATGCCTGTGAATAGGCTGCCCAGGGAAGGTGAAGACCAGCAGCACCTTTCAGGGCTGGCCCCTTCCTTGTGGCAGAAGGAGCCAGGCGTTTCCCGTTTGGGAAAAATACTCTGCCGAGAAAGGACACGATGACACGACCCGTGTCTGGGAAAGCACAGATCCCTAGTGATGTTATGCCTGTGAATAGGCTGCCCAGGGAAGGTGAAGACCAGCAGCACCTTTCAGGGCTGGCCCCTTCCTTGGGGCAGAAGGAGCCAGACGTTTCCCGTTTGGGAAAAAATACTCTGCCGAGAATGGACACGATGACATGTCCCGTCTCTGGGAAAGCACAGATCACAAGCGTTGCTGTGCCTATGAATAGGATGCCCAGGGAAGGTGAAGACCAGCAACAGCTTTCAGGGCTGGCCCGTTCCTTGTGGCAGAAGGAGCCGGACGTTTCCTATTTGGGAAAAAGTCTCTGCCGAGAAAGGACACGATGACATGTCCCGTCCCTGGGAAAGCACAGATCCGAAGCTCTGCTGTGCCTGTGAATAGGGTGCACGGGGAAGGTGAAGAGCAGCAACAGCTTTCAGGGGTAGCACCTTCATTGTGGGAGAAGGAGCCGGACGTTTCCCATTTTGGAAAAAGTCTCTGCCGAGAACGGACACGATGACATGTCCCGTGTCTGGGAAAAAACAGATCCCTAGTGATGTTCTGCCTGTGAATAGGCTGGCCAGGGAAGGTGAAGACCAGCAACAGCTTTCAGCGCTAGCACCTTCATTGTGGGAGAATGAGCCGGACGTTTCCCGTTTGGGAAAAAGGCTCTGCCGAGAAAGGACATGATGACATGTCCCGTCTCTGGGAAAGCACAGATCCCTAGTGATGTTCTGCCTGTGAATAGGGTGCACGGGGAAGGTGAAGACCAGCAACAGCTTTCAGGGCTGGCCCCTTCCTTGTGGCAGAAGGAGCCGGACGTTTCCCATTTCGGAAGAATACTCTGCCGAGAACGGACACGATGACATGTCCCGTCTCTGGGAAAGCACAGATCCCAAGCGCTGCTGTGCTTATTAATAGGCTGGCCAGGGAAGGTGAAGACCAGCAACAGCTTTCTGGGCTAGCACCTTCATTGTGGGAGAAGGAGCTGGACGTTTCCTGTTTGGGGAAAAGGCTCAGCCGAGAAAGGACACGATGACATGTCCCGTCCCTGGGAAAGCACAGATCCCTAGTGATGTTCTGCCTGTGAATAGGCTGCCAAGGGAAGGTGAAGACCAGCAGCACCTTTCAGGGCTGGCCCCTTCCTTGTGGCAGAAGGAGCCGGACGTTTCCCGTTTGGGAAAAAAGCTCTGCCGAGAAAGGACACGATGACATGTACCTTCTCTGGGAAAGCACACGTCCCTAGCGTTTCTGTGCTTATTAATAAGCTGCCCAGGGAAGGTGAAGACCAGCAACAGCTTTCAGGGCTGGCCCCTTCCTTGTGGCAGAAGGAGCCACACGTTTCCCGTTTTGGAAAAATACTCTGCCGAGAACTGACACGATGACATGTCCCGTCTCTGGGAAAGCACAGATCCCAAGCGCTGCTGTGCCTATGAATAGGCTGCCCAGGGAAGGTGAAGACCAGCAACAGCTTTCAGGGCTGGCCCCTTCCTTGTGGCAGAAGGAGCCGGACGTTTCCAGTTTGGGAAAAATACTCTGCCGAGAACTTACACGATGACATGTCCCGTCTCTGGGAAAACACAGATCCCAAGCGCTGCTGTGCTTATTAATAGGCTGCCCAGGGAAGGTAAAGACCAGCAACAGCTTTCAGGGCTGGCCTCTTCCTTGTGGCAGAAGGAGCCAGACGTTTCCCGTTTTGGAAAAATACTCTGCCGAGAATGGACACGATGACATGTCCCATCTCTGGGAAAGCACAGATCCCAAGCGCTGCTGTGCTTATTAATAGGCTGCCCAGGGAAGGTGAAGACCAGCAACAGCTTTCAGGGCTGGCCCCTTCCTTGTGGGAGAAGGAGCCGGACGTTTCCCGTTTGGGAAAAAGTCTCTGCCGAGAAAGGACACGATGACATCTCCCATCCCTGAGAAAGCACAGATTCGAAGCTCTGCTCTGCCTCTGAATACGGTGCACGGGAAAGGTGAAGACCAGCAACAGCTTTCAGGGCTAGCACCTTCATTGTGGGAGAAGGAGCCGGACGTTTCCCATTTTGGAAAAAGGCTCCGCCGAGAAAGGACACGATGACATGTCCCGTCTCTGGGAAAGCACAGATCCCTAGTGATGTTCTGCCTGTGAATAGGGTGCACAGGGAAGGTGAAGAGCAGCAACAGCTTTCAGGGCTGGCCCCTTACTTGTGGCAGAAGGAGCCGGACGTTTCCCGTTTGGGAAAAATCTCTGCCGAGAAAGGACACGATGACATGTCCCGTGTCTGGGAAAGCACAGATCCCTAGTGATGTTCTGCCTGTGAATAGGCTGCCCAGGGAAGGTGAAGACCAGCAACAGCTTTCTGGGCTAGCACTTTCATTGTGGGAGAAGGAGCCGGACGTTTCCCGTTTGGGAAAAAGGCTCCGCCGAGAACGGACACGATGACATGTCCCGTCTCTGGGAAAGCACAGGTCCCAAGCGTTGCTGTGCTTATTAATAGGCTGCCCAGGGAAGGTGAAGGCCAGCAACAGCTTTCAGTGCTGGCCCGTTCCTTGTGGCAGAAGGAGCCGGACGTTTCCCGTTTGGGAAAAATACTCTGCCGAGAATGGACACGATGACATGTCCCGTCTCTGGGAAAGCATAGATGCCAATCGTTGCTGTGCCTCTGAATAGGCTGCCCAGGGAAGGTGAAGACCAGCAGCACCTTTCAGGCCTGGCCCCTTCCTTGTGAAAGAAGGAGCCAGACGTTTCCCGTTTGGGAAAATGTCTCTGCCGAGAACGGACACGATGACATGTCCCGTCTCTGGGAAAGCACAGATCCCAAGCGTTGCTGTGCTTATTAATAGGCTGCCCAGGGAAGGTGAAGACCAGCAACAGCTTTCTGGGCTGGCCCCTTCCTTGTGGCAGAAGCAGCCGGACGTTTCCCGTTTGGGAAAAAAGCTCTGCCGAGAAAGGACACGATGACATGTCCCATCCCTGAGAAAGCACAGAACCCAAGCGCTGCTGTGCCTGTGAATAGGGTGCCAACGGAAGGTGAAGACCAGCAACAGCTTTCTGGGCTAGCACCTTCATTGTGGGAGAATAGAGCCGGACATTTCCCATTTTAGAAAAAGGCTCTGCCGAGAAAGGACATGATGACATGTCCCGTCTCTGGGAAAGCACAGATCCCTAGTGATGTTCTGCCTGTGAATAGGGTGCACAGGGAAGGTGAAGAGCAGCAACAGCTTTCAGGGCTGGCCCCTTACTTGTGGCAGAAGGAGCCGGACGTTTCCCTTTTGGGAAAAATCTCTGCCGAGAAAGGACACGATGACATCTCCCGTCCCTGAGAAAGCACAGATCCGAAGTGCTGCTGTGCCTGTGAATAGGGTGCACGGGGATGGTGAAGAGCAGCAACAGCTTTCAGGGCTAGCACCTTCCTTGTGGGAGAAGGAGCCGGACGTTTCCCATTTTGGAAAAAGTCTCTGCCGAGAACGAACACGATGACATGTCCCGTGTCTGGGAAAAAAGAGATCCCTAGTGATGTTCTTCCTGTGAATAGGCTGCCCAGGGAAGGTGAAGACCAGCAACAACTTTTAGGGCTGGCCCCTTCATTGTGGCAGAATGAGCCGGACGTTTCCCGTTTGGGAAAAACGCTCTGCCGAGAAAGGACATGATGACATGTCCCGTCTCTGGGAAAGCACAGATCCCTAGTGATGTTCTGCCTGTGAATAGGGTGCACGGGGAAGGTGAAGACCAGCAACAGCTTTCAGGGCTGGCCCCTTCCTTGTGGCAGAAGGAGCCGGACGTTTCCCATTTCGGAAGAATACTCTGCCGAGAACGGACACGATGACATGTCCAGTGCCTGAGAAAGCACAGATCCCAAGCGCTGCTGTGCTTATTAATAGGCTGGCCAGGGAAGGTGAAGACCAGCAACAGCTTTCTGGGCTAGCACCTTCATTGTGGGAGAAGGAGCTGGACGTTTCCCGTTTGGGAAAAAGGCTCTGCCGAGAAAGGACACGATGACATGTACCGTCTCTGGGAAAGCACAGGTCCCAAGCGTTGCTGTGCCTATGAATAGGGTGCACGGGGAATGTGAAGACTACCAACAGCTTTCTGGGCTAGCACTTTCATTGTGGGAGAAGGAGCCTGACGTTTCCCGTTTGGGAAAAATACTCTGCCGAGAACTGACACGATGACATGTCCCGTCTCTGGGAAAGCACAGATCCCAACCGCTGCTGTGCCTATGAATAGGATGCCCAGGGAAGGTGAAGACCAGCAGCAGCTTTCAGGGCTGGCCCCTTCCTTGTGGCAGAAGGAGCCGGACGTTTCCCGTTTGGGAAAAAGTCTCTGCCGAGAAAGGACACGATGACATCTCCCGTCCCTGAGAAAGCACAGATCCGAAGCGCTGCTGTGCCTGTGAATAGGGTGCACGGGAAAGGTGAAGAGCAGCAACAGGTTTCTGGGCTAGCACCTTCATTGTGGGAGAAGGAGCCGGACGTTTCCCGTTTGGGAAAATGGTTCTGCCGGGAAAGGACACGATGACATGTCCCGTCCCTGGGAAAGCACAGATCCCAAGCGCTGCTGTGCCTGTGAATTGGGTGCCAACGGAAGGTGAAGACCAGCAACAGCTTTCAGTGCTAGCACCTTCATTGTGGGAGAATAGAGCCGGACGTTTCCAATTTGGGAAAAAGGCTCTGCCGAGAAAGGACATGATGACATGTCCCGTCTCTGGGAAAGCACAGATCCCTAGTGATGTTCTGCATGTGAATAAGGTGCACGGGGAAGGTGAAGACCAGCAACAGCTTTCACGGCTGGCCCCTTCCTTGTGGCAGAAGGAGCCGGACGTTTCCCATTTGGGAAAAATACTCTGCCGAGAACTTACACGATGACATGTCCCGTCTCTGGGAAAACACAGATCCCAAGCGCTGCTGTGCCTATGAATAGGGTGCACGGGGAAGGTAAAGACCAGCAAGAGCTTTTAGGGCTGGCCCCTTCCTTGTGGGAGAATGAGCCGGACGTTTCCCGTTTGGGAAAAAGTCTCTGCCGAGAAAGGACACGATGACATGTCCCATCTCTGGGAAAGCACAGATCCCAAGCGTTGCTGTGCTTATTAATAGGCTGCCCAGGGAAGGTGAAGACCAGCAACAACTTTTAGGGCTGGCCCCTTCCTTGTGGGAGAATGAGCCGGACGTTTCCCGTTTGGGAAAAGGTCTCTGCCGAGAAAGGACACGATGACATCTCCCGTCCCTGAGAAAGCACAGATCCGAAGCGCTGCTGTGCCTGTGAATAGGATGCGCGGGAAAAGTGAAGACCAGCAACAGCTTTCAGGGCTAGCACCTTCATTGTGGGAGAAGGAGCCGGACGTTTCCCATTTTGGAAATAGTCTCTGCCGAGAACGAACACGATGACATGTCCCGTGTCTGGGAAAGCACAGATCCCTAGTGATGTTCTGCCTGTGAATAGGCTGCCCAGGGAAGGTGAAGACCAGCAAGAGCTTTCAGGGCTGGCCCCTTCCTTGTGGCAGAAGGAGCCGGACGTTTCCCGTTTGGGAAAAATACTCTGCCGAGAAAGGACACGATGACATGTACCGTCTCTGGGAAAGCACAGGTCCCAAGCGTTGCTGTGCTTATTAATAAGCTGCCCAGGGAAGGTGAAGACCAGCAACAGCTTTCAGGGCTGGCCCCTTCCTTGTGGCAGAAGGAGCCGCACGTTTCCCGTTTTGGAAAAATACTCTGCCGAGAACTGACACGATGACATGTCCCGTCTCTGGGAAAGCACAGATCCCAACCGCTGCTGTGCCTATGAATAGGATGCCCAGGGAAGGTGAAGACCAGCAACAGCTTTCAGGGCTGGCCCCTTCCTTGTGGCAGAAGGAGCCGGACGTTTCCCGTTTGGGAAAAAGGCTCTGCCGAGAAAGGACACGATGACATCTGCCGTCCCTGAGAAAGCACAGATCCGAAGCGCTGCTGTGCCTGTGAATAGCGTGCACGGGGAAGGAGAAGAGCAGCAACAGGTTTCTGGGCTAGCACCTTCATTGTGGGAGAAGGAGCCGGACGTTTCCCGTTTGGGAAAAAGGTTCTTCCGTGAAAGGACACGATGACATGTCCCGTGTCTGGGAAAGCACAGATCCCAAGTGATGTTGTGCTTATAAATAGGCTGCCCAGGGAAGGTGAAGACCAGCAACAGCTTTCTGGGCTAGCACCTTCATTGTGGGAGAAGGAGCCGGATGTTTCCCGTTTGGGAAAAAGGCTCTGCCGAGAAAGGACACGATGACATCTCCCGTCCCTGAGAAAGCACAGATCCGAAGCGCTGCTGTGCCTATGAATAGGCTGCCCAGGGAAGGTGAAGAGAAGCAACAGCTTTCAGGGCTGGCCCCTTCCTTGTGGCAGAAGGAGCCGGACGTTTCCCATTTGGGAAAAATACTCTGCCGAGAACTTACACGATGACATGTCCCGTCTCTGGGAAAGCACAGATCCCAAGCGCTGCTGTGCCTATGAATAGGGTGCACGGGGAAGGTAAAGACCAGCAAGAGCTTTTAGGGCTGGCCCCTTCCTTGTGGGAGAATGAGCCGGACGTTTCCCGTTTGGGAAAAAGTCTCTGCCGAGAAAGGACACGATGACATGTCCCATCTCTGGGAAAGCACAGGTCCCAAGTGTTGCTGTGCTTATTAATAGGCTGCCCAGGGAAGGTGAAGACCAGCAACAACTTTTAGGGCTGGCCCCTTCCTTGTGGGAGAATGAGCCGGACGTTTCCCGTTTGGGAAAAAGTCTCTGCCGAGAAAGGACACGATGACATCTCCCGTCCCTGAGAAAGCACAGATTCGAAGCGCTGCTCTGCCTGTGAATAAGGTGCACGGGAAAGGTGAAGACCAGCAAGAGCTTTCAGGGCTAGCACCTTCATTGTGGGAGAAGGAGCCGGACGTTTCCATTTTTGGGAAAAAGTCTCTGCCGAGAACGAACACGACGACATGTCCCGTCTCTGGGAAAGCACAGATCCCTAGTGATGTTATGCCTGTGAATAGGCTGCACAGGGAAGGTGAAGACCAGCAACAGCTTTCAGGGCTGGCCCCTTCCTTGTGGCAGAAGGAGCCAGACGTTTCCCGTTTTGGAAAAATACTCTGCCGAGAATGGACACGATGACATGTCCCATCTCTGGGAAAGCACAGATCCCAAGCGCTGCTGTGCTTATTAATAGGCTGCCCAGGGAAGGTGAAGACCAGCAACAGCTTTCAGGGCTGGCCCCTTCCTTGTGGGAGAAGGAGCCGGACGTTTCCCGTTTGGGAAAAAGTCTCTGCCGAGATAGGACACGATGACATCTCCCATCCCTGAGAAAGCACAGATTCGAAGCTCTGCTCTGCCTCTGAATACGGTGCACGGGAAAGGTGAAGACCAGCAACAGCTTTCAGGGCTAGCACCTTCCTTGTGGGAGAAGGAGCCGGACGTTTCCCGTTTTGGAAAAAGTCTCTGCCGAGAACGAACACGATGACATGTCCCGTGTCTGGGAAAAAAGAGATCCCTAGTGATGTTCTTCCTGTGAATAGGCTGCCCAGGGAAGGTGAAGACCAGCAACAACTTTTAGGGCTGGCCCCTTCATTGTGGCAGAATGAGCCGGACGTTTCCCGTTTGGGAAAAACGCTCTGCCGAGAAAGGACACGATGACATGTCCCGTGTCTGGGAAAGCACAGATCCCTAGTGATGTTCTGCCTGTGAATAGGGTGCACGGGGAAGGTGAAGACCAGCAACAGCTTTCAGGGCTGGCCCCTTCCTTGTGGCAGAAGGAGCTGGACGTTTCCCATTTCGGAAGAATACTCTGCCGAGAACGGACACGATGACATGTCCAGTGCCTGAGAAAGCACAGATCCCAAGCGCTGCTGTGCTTATTAATAGGCTGGCCAGGGAAGGTGAAGACCAGCAACAGCTTTCAGGGCTAGCACCTTCATTGTGGGAGAAGGAGCTGGACGTTTCCCGTTTGGGAAAAAGGCTCTGCCGAGAAAGGACACGATGACATGTACCGTCTCTGGGAAAGCACAGGTCCCAAGCGTTGCTGTGCCTATGAATAGGGTGCACGGGGAATGTGAAGACTACCAACAGCTTTCTGGGCTAGCACTTTCATTGTGGGAGAAGGAGCCGGACGTTTCCCGTTTGGGAAAAATACTCTGCCGAGAACTGACACGATGACATGTCCCGTCTCTGGGAAAGCACAGATCCCAACCGCTGCTGTGCCTATGAATAGGATGCCCAGGGAAGGTGAAGACCAGCAGCAGCTTTCAGGGCTGGCCCCTTCCTTGTGGCAGAAGGAGCCGGACGTTTCCCGTTTGGGAAAAAGTCTCTGCCGAGAAAGGACACGATGACATCTCCCGTCCCTGAGAAAGCACAGATCCGAAGCGCTGCTGTGCCTGTGAATAGGGTGCACGGGAAAGGTGAAGAGCAGCAACAGGTTTCTGGGCTAGCACCTTCATTGTGGGAGAAGGAGCCGGACGTTTCCCGTTTGGGAAAATGGTTCTGCCGGGAAAGGACACGATGACATGTCCCGTCCCTGGGAAAGCACAGATCCCAAGCGCTGCTGTGCCTGTGAATTGGGTGCCAACGGAAGGTGAAGACCAGCAACAGCTTTCAGTGCTAGCACCTTCATTGTGGGAGAATAGAGCCGGACGTTTCCAATTTGGGAAAAAGGCTCTGCCGAGAAAGGACATGATGACATGTCCCGTCTCTGGGAAAGCACAGATCCCTAGTGATGTTCTGCATGTGAATAAGGTGCACGGGGAAGGTGAAGACCAGCAACAGCTTTCACGGCTGGCCCCTTCCTTGTGGCAGAAGGAGCCGGACGTTTCCCATTTGGGAAAAATACTCTGCCAAGAACTTACACGATGACATGTCCCGTCTCTGGGAAAGCACAGATCCCAAGCGCTGCTGTGCCTATGAATAGGGTGCACGGGGAAGGTAAAGACCAGCAAGAGCTTTTAGGGCTGGCCCCTTCCTTGTGGGAGAATGAGCCGGACGTTTCCCGTTTGGGAAAAAGTCTCTGCCGAGAAAGGACACGATGACATGTCCCATCTCTGGGAAAGCACAGGTCCCAAGTGTTGCTGTGCTTATTAATAGGCTGCCCAGGGAAGGTGAAGACCAGCAACAACTTTTAGGGCTGGCCCCTTCCTTGTGGGAGAATGAGCCGGACGTTTCCCGTTTGGGAAAAAGTCTCTGCCGAGAAAGGACACGATGACATCTCCCGTCCCTGAGAAAGCACAGATTCGAAGCGCTGCTCTGCCTGTGAATAAGGTGCACGGGAAAGGTGAAGACCAGCAAGAGCTTTCAGGGCTAGCACCTTCATTGTGGGAGAAGGAGCCGGACGTTTCCATTTTTGGGAAAAAGTCTCTGCCGAGAACGAACACGACGACATGTCCCGTCTCTGGGAAAGCACAGATCCCTAGTGATGTTATGCCTGTGAATAGGCTGCACAGGGAAGGTGAAGACCAGCAACAGCTTTCAGGGCTGGCCCCTTCCTTGTGGCAGAAGGAGCCAGACGTTTCCCGTTTTGGAAAAATACTCTGCCGAGAATGGACACGATGACATGTCCCATCTCTGGGAAAGCACAGATCCCAAGCGCTGCTGTGCTTATTAATAGGCTGCCCAGGGAAGGTGAAGACCAGCAACAGCTTTCAGGGCTGGCCCCTTCCTTGTGGGAGAAGGAGCCGGACGTTTCCCGTTTGGGAAAAAGTCTCTGCCGAGATAGGACACGATGACATCTCCCATCCCTGAGAAAGCACAGATTCGAAGCTCTGCTCTGCCTCTGAATACGGTGCACGGGAAAGGTGAAGACCAGCAACAGCTTTCAGGGCTAGCACCTTCCTTGTGGGAGAAGGAGCCGGACGTTTCCCGTTTTGGAAAAAGTCTCTGCCGAGAACGAACACGATGACATGTCCCGTGTCTGGGAAAAAAGAGATCCCTAGTGATGTTCTTCCTGTGAATAGGCTGCCCAGGGAAGGTGAAGACCAGCAACAACTTTTAGGGCTGGCCCCTTCATTGTGGCAGAATGAGCCGGACGTTTCCCGTTTGGGAAAAACGCTCTGCCGAGAAAGGACACGATGACATGTCCCGTGTCTGGGAAAGCACAGATCCCTAGTGATGTTCTGCCTGTGAATAGGGTGCACGGGGAAGGTGAAGACCAGCAACAGCTTTCAGGGCTGGCCCCTTCCTTGTGGCAGAAGGAGCTGGACGTTTCCCATTTCGGAAGAATACTCTGCCGAGAACGGACACGATGACATGTCCAGTGCCTGAGAAAGCACAGATCCCAAGCGCTGCTGTGCTTATTAATAGGCTGGCCAGGGAAGGTGAAGACCAGCAACAGCTTTCAGGGCTAGCACCTTCATTGTGGGAGAAGGAGCTGGACGTTTCCCGTTTGGGAAAAAGGCTCTGCCGAGAAAGGACACGATGACATGTACCGTCTCTGGGAAAGCACAGGTCCCAAGCGTTGCTGTGCCTATGAATAGGGTGCACGGGGAATGTGAAGACTACCAACAGCTTTCTGGGCTAGCACTTTCATTGTGGGAGAAGGAGCCGGACGTTTCCCGTTTGGGAAAAATACTCTGCCGAGAACTGACACGATGACATGTCCCGTCTCTGGGAAAGCACAGATCCCAACCGCTGCTGTGCCTATGAATAGGATGCCCAGGGAAGGTGAAGACCAGCAGCAGCTTTCAGGGCTGGCCCCTTCCTTGTGGCAGAAGGAGCCGGACGTTTCCCGTTTGGGAAAAAGTCTCTGCCGAGAAAGGACACGATGACATCTCCCGTCCCTGAGAAAGCACAGATCCGAAGCGCTGCTGTGCCTGTGAATAGGGTGCACGGGAAAGGTGAAGAGCAGCAACAGGTTTCTGGGCTAGCACCTTCATTGTGGGAGAAGGAGCCGGACGTTTCCCGTTTGGGAAAATGGTTCTGCCGGGAAAGGACACGATGACATGTCCCGTCCCTGGGAAAGCACAGATCCCAAGCGCTGCTGTGCCTGTGAATTGGGTGCCAACGGAAGGTGAAGACCAGCAACAGCTTTCAGTGCTAGCACCTTCATTGTGGGAGAATAGAGCCGGACGTTTCCAATTTGGGAAAAAGGCTCTGCCGAGAAAGGACATGATGACATGTCCCGTCTCTGGGAAAGCACAGATCCCTAGTGATGTTCTGCATGTGAATAAGGTGCACGGGGAAGGTGAAGACCAGCAACAGCTTTCACGGCTGGCCCCTTCCTTGTGGCAGAAGGAGCCGGACGTTTCCCATTTGGGAAAAATACTCTGCCGAGAACTTACACGATGACATGTCCCGTCTCTGGGAAAACACAGATCCCAAGCGCTGCTGTGCCTATGAATAGGGTGCACGGGGAAGGTAAAGACCAGCAAGAGCTTTTAGCGCTGGCCCCTTCCTTGTGGGAGAATGAGCCGGACGTTTCCCGTTCGGGAAAAAGTCTCTGCCGAGAAAGGACACGATGACATGTCCCATCTCTGGGAAAGCACAGATCCCAAGCGTTGCTGTGCTTATTAATAGGCTGCCCAGGGAAGGTGAAGACCAGCAACAACTTTTAGGGCTGGCCCCTTCCTTGTGGGAGAATGAGCCGGACGTTTCCCGTTTGGGAAAAGGTCTCTGCCGAGAAAGGACACGATGACATCTCCCGTCCCTGAGAAAGCACAGATCCGAAGCGCTGCTGTGCCTGTGAATAGGATGCGCGGGAAAAGTGAAGACCAGCAACAGCTTTCAGGGCTAGCACCTTCATTGTGGGAGAAGGAGCCGGACGTTTCCCATTTTGGAAATAGTCTCTGCCGAGAACGAACACGATGACATGTCCCGTGTCTGGGAAAGCACAGATCCCTAGTGATGTTATGCCTGTGAATAGGCTGCCCAGGGAAGGTGAAGAACAGCAACAGCTTTCAGGGCTGGCCCCTTCCTTGTGGCAGAAGGAGCCGGACGTTTCCCATTTCGGAAGAATACTGTGCCGAGAACGGACACGATGACATGTCCCGTCTCTGGGAAAGCACAGATCCCTAGTGATGTTCTGCCTGTGAATAGGCTGCCCAGGGAAGGTGAAGACCACCAACAGCTTTCAGGGCTGGCCCCTTCCTTGTGGCAGAAGGAGCCGGACGTTTCCCGTTTGGGAAAAATACTCTGCCGAGAAAGGACACGATGACATGTACCGTCTCTGGGAAAGCACAGGTCCCAAGCGTTTCTGTGCTTATTAATAAGCTGCCCAGGGAAGGTGAAGACCAGCAACAGCTTTCAGGGCTGGCCCCTTCCTTGTGGGAGAAGGAGCCGCACGTTTCCCGTTTTGGAAAAATACTCTGCCGAGAACTGACACGATGACATGTCCCGTCTCTGGGAAAGCACAGATCCCAACCGCTGCTGTGCCTATGAATAGGATGCCCAGGGAAGGTGAAGACCAGCAACAGCTTTCAGGGCTGGCCCCTTCCTTGTGGCAGAAGGAGCCGGACGTTTCCCGTTTGGGAAAAAGGCTCTGCCGAGAAAGGACACGATGACATCTGCCGTCCCTGAGAAAGCACAGATCCGAAGCGCTGCTGTGCCTGTGAATAGCGTGCACGGGGAAGGAGAAGAGCAGCAACAGGTTTCTGGGCTAGCACCTTCATTGTGGGAGAAGGAGCCGGACGTTTCCCGTTTGGGAAAAAGGTTCTTCCGTGAAAGGACACGATGACATGTCCCGTGTCTGGGAAAGCACAGATCCCAAGTGATGTTGTGCTTATAAATAGGCTGCCCAGGGAAGGTGAAGACCAGCAACAGCTTTCTGGGCTAGCACCTTCATTGTGGGAGAAGGAGCCGGATGTTTCCCGTTTGGGAAAAAAGCTCTGCCGAGAAAGGACACGATGACATCTCCCGTCCCTGAGAAAGCACAGATCCGAAGCGCTGCTGTGCCTATGAATAGGCTGCCCAGGGAAGGTGAAGAGAAGCAACAGCTTTCAGGGCTGGCCCCTTCCTTGTGGCAGAAGGAGCCGGACGTTTCCCATTTGGGAAAAATACTCTGCCGAGAACTTACACGATGACATGTCCCGTCTCTGGGAAAGCACAGATCCCAAGCGCTGCTGTGCCTATGAATAGGGTGCACGGGGAAGGTAAAGACCAGCAAGAGCTTTTAGGGCTGGCCCCTTCCTTGTGGGAGAATGAGCCGGACGTTTCCCGTTTGGGAAAAAGTCTCTGCCGAGAAAGGACACGATGACATGTCCCATCTCTGGGAAAGCACAGGTCCCAAGTGTTGCTGTGCTTATTAATAGGCTGCCCAGGGAAGGTGAAGACCAGCAACAACTTTTAGGGCTGGCCCCTTCCTTGTGGGAGAATGAGCCGGACGTTTCCCGTTTGGGAAAAAGTCTCTGCCGAGAAAGGACACGATGACATCTCCCGTCCCTGAGAAAGCACAGATTCGAAGCGCTGCTCTGCCTGTGAATAAGGTGCACGGGAAAGGTGAAGACCAGCAAGAGCTTTCAGGGCTAGCACCTTCATTGTGGGAGAAGGAGCCGGACGTTTCCATTTTTGGGAAAAAGTCTCTGCCGAGAACGAACACGACGACATGTCCCGTCTCTGGGAAAGCACAGATCCCTAGTGATGTTATGCCTGTGAATAGGCTGCACAGGGAAGGTGAAGACCAGCAACAGCTTTCTGGGCTAGCACCTTCATTGTGGGAGAATGAGCCGGACGTTTCCCGTTTGGGAAAAAGGCTCTGCCGAGAAAGGACATGATGACATGTCCCGTCTCTGGGAAAGCACAGATCCCTAGTGATGTTCTGCCTGTGAATAGGGTGCACGGGGAAGGTGAAGACCAGCAACAGCTTTCTGGGCTAGCACCTTCATTGTAGGAGAAGGAGCCGGACGTTTCCCATTTTGGAAAAAGCTCTGCCGAGAACGGACACGATGACATGTCTAGTCTCTGGGTAAGCACAGATCCCAAGCGTTGCTGTGCTTATTAATAGGCTGCCCAGGGAAGGTGAAGACCAGCAACAGCTTTCAGGGCTGACCCCTTCCTTGAGGCAGAAGGAGCCGGACGTTTCCCGTTTGGGAAAAAGGCTCTGCCGAGAACGGACACTATGACATGTCCCGTCTCTGGGAAAGCACAGGTCCCAAGCGCTGCTGTGCCTATGAATAGGGTGCATGGGGAAGGTGAAGAGCAGCAACAGCTTTTAGGGCTGGCCCCTTCGTTGTGGCAGAAGGAGCCGGACGTTTCCCGTTTGGGAAAAATCTCTGCCGAGAAAGGACACGATGACATCTCCCTTCCCTGAGAAAGCACAGATTCAAAGCGCTTCTCTGCCTGTGAATAGGGTGCACGGGAAGGTGAAGACCAGCAACAGCTTTCAGGGCTAGCACCTTCATTGTGGGAGAAGGAGCCGGACGTTTCCCGTTTGGGAAAAAGGCTCCGCCGAGAAAGGACACGATGACATGTCCCGTCTCTGGGAAAGCACAGATCCCAAGCGCTGCTGTGCTTATTAATAGGCTGCCCAGGGAAGGTGAAGACCAGCAACAGCTTTGAGGGCTGGCCCCTTCCTTGTGGGAGAAGGAGCCGGACGTTTCCCGTTTGGGAAAATGGCTCTGCCGAGAAAGGACACGATGACATCTCCCGTCCCTGAGAAAGCACAGATCCGAAGCGCTGCTGTGCCTGTGAATAGGGTGCACGGGAAAGGTGAAGACCAGCAAGAGCTTTCAGGGCTAGCACCTTCATTGTGGGAGAAGGAGCCGGACGTTTCCCATTTTGGAAAAAGTCTCTGCCGAGAACGGACACGATGACATGTCCCGTGTCTGGGAAAGCACAGATCCCTACTGATGTTCTGCCTGTGAATAGGGTGCCCAGGGAAGGTGAAGAGCAGCAACAGCTTTCAGGGCTAGCACCTTCATTGTGGGAGAAGGAGCCGGACGTTTCCCATTTTGGAAAAAGGCTCTGCCGAGAAAGGACACGATGACATGTCCCGTCTCTGGGAAAGCACAGATCCCAAGCATTGCTGTGCTTATTAATAGGCTGCCCAGGGAAGGTGAAGACCAGCAACAACTTTTAGGGCTGGCCCCTTCCTTGTGGGAGAAGGAGCCGGACGTTTCCCGTTTGGGAAAAAGTCTCTGCCGAGAAAGGACACGATGACATGTCCCATCTCTGGGAAAGCACAGATCCCAAGCGTTGCTGTGCTTATTAATAGGCTGCCCAGGGAAGGTGAAGACCAGCAACAGCTTTCAGGGCTGGCCCGTTCCTTGTGGCAGAAGGAGCCGGACGTTTCCCGTTTGGGAAAAGATCTCTGCCGAGAAAGGACACGATGACATCTCCCGTCCCTGAGAAAGCACAGATTCGAAGCGCTGCTCTGCCTGTGAATAGGGTGCACGGGGAAAGTGAAGACCAGCAACAGCTTTCAGGGCTAGCACCTTCATTGTGGGAGAAGGAGCCGGACGTTTCCCATTTTGGAAAAAGTCTCTGCCGAGAACGAACACGATGACATGTCCCGTGTCTGGGAAAGCACAGATCCCTAGTGATGTTATGCCTGTGAATAGGCTGCCCAGGGAAGGTGAAGAACAGCAACAGCTTTCAGGGCTGGCCCCTTCCTTGTGGCAGAAGGAGCCGGACGTTTCCCATTTCGGAAGAATACTCTGCCGAGAACGGACACGATGACATGTCTCGTCTCTGGGAAAGCACAGATCCCTAGTGATGTTCTGCCTGTGAATAGGGTGCACGGGGAAGGTGAAGACCAGCAACAGCTTTCTGGGCTAGCACCTTCATTGTGGGAGAAGGAGCCGGACGTTTCCCGTTTGGGAAAAAGGCTCTGCCGAGAAAGGACACGATGACATGTACCGTCTCTGGGAAAGCACAGATCCCAAGCGTTGCTGTGCTTATTAATAGGCTGCCAAGGGAAGGTGAAGGCCAGCAACAGCTTTCAGGGCTGGCCCCTTCCTTGTGGCAGAAGGAGCCGGACGTTTCCCATTTGGGAAAAAGATTCTGCCGAGAAAGGACACGATGACATGTCCCGTCTCTGGGAAAGCACAGATCCCAACGTTGCTGTGCCTGTGAATAAGCTGCCCAGGGAAGGTGAAGAGCAGCAACAGCTTTCAGGGCTGGCCCGTTCCTTGTGGCAGAAGGAGCCGGACGTTTCCCGTTTGGGAAAAATACTCTGCCGAGAACTTATACGATGACATGTCCCGTCTCTGGGAAAACACAGATCGCAGCTGCTGCTGTGCCTATGAATAGGGTGCACGGGGAAGGTAAAGACCAGCAACAACTTTTAGGGCTGGCCCCTTCCTTGTGGCAGAAGGAGCCGGACGTTTCCCGTTTTGGAAAAATACTCTGCCGAGAATGGACACGATGACATGTCCCGTCTCTGGGAAAGCACAGATCCCAAGCGCTGCTGTGCTTATTAATAGGCTGCCCAGGGAAGGTGAAGACCAGCAAGAGCTTTCAGGGCTGGCCCCTTCGTTGTGGGAGAAGGAGCCGGACGTTTCCCGTTTGGGAAAAAGGCTCTGCCGAGAAAGGACACGATGACATCTCCCGTCCCTGAGAAAGCACAGATCCGAAGCGCTGCTGTGCCTGTGAATAGGGTTCACGGGAAAGGTGAAGACCAGCAAGAGCTTTCAGGGCTAGCACCTTCATTGTGGGAGAAGGAGCCGGACGTTTCCCATTTTGGAAAAGGGCTCTGCCGAGAACGGACACGATGATATGTCCCGTGTAATGTGGCGGAAAAGGACTTAACTGCAAGGTTCAAGTAAACGACTTGAACTTCACTCACAGACTTAACTGCAAGGTTCATGCAAACGACTTGAACTTCACTTACAGACTTAACTGCAAGGTTCAAGCAAATGATTTATTTGAACTTCACTTACAGACTTAACACGCCACTAATTGCAGGTTTTACAGATACAATGGAGGAATGCACTATTGCAATTTTTGAAGGCAAGAGTAGTACATTGTTACAACCACAAGTGAGTCGCAGACAACCACAAGCACACACGCATTTGCAAACTTAAAGCGTAAACGATATTCACTTACCCCTCCAGGTAAGGGCTTTCAATCCCAGGGAAGTTACCTCGACCGGCGTCCCGATCAAGGGGGGGAAGGGCTTCCTTCACAAGCCAACTGTATAGTTGGCAAAGTGACTCCCCCATTTCCAACCTGAATCTTAGAGTTTTTATCCCCTGACTTGTGGAATGGTGTGTATGACTATGTCTGAGTGGATTATGATATATGCCTAAATGGATTATGTATATCTGAGCCTTTGTTGGTCTGTGATTGTTTGAATACACAAGGTTGTAATTTGCAACTAAATAGTGGTTGGATTGAGACTCAGGGTATACTATTTGTTAAGGGATTTCAAGGCTCCGTTCAGGTTTTGGTTCTTTGAATGGTGCAGCCACCGCCCTGTTTAGTTTAGGGTTTATCAGACAACCCAAGGCTAAGCTGTCTCCACAGCTCCCCGTGAGTCATCTCTGCAGAGACAGGGCCTCAAGGCAATCCAAGGCTGGGTCGCTTTTGTAACCCCCCATGAGTCGCCTGTGTGCACTAGACATGTTGAAACTTGTTTGTGAACTATGAGCCGGACAATCCACACAATCCACCCCGTGACCTGAGTCACAATTCAACCACATGTATGTCATCATTGACCGGTGTATTGGTATAAGTTTCGTCTGTGTGCTTTAGTAGAGTCATGTATTCCTCAATTTCTGGGTGAGCCCTTACCTGAGAGATAGATTTTACAATCATCCTTTTTGCACAGCTAATGGCAATGCATACTACAATAATAGAAATTATAATAACAATCAGTGTTTGTAACAAGTTAACAATCCATCCAGAAAATACCCATCCTATCCTACCAAAAATATTTCCCAACCAGGTGTCCTTCATTTGGTCCTGCAGTTCATGAGTAACTTCGACTATCTTCTTCATCTTCTGGAGGTTTTCCCGAAGAGGTAGTGACACATTAGGAATTGTGACGCAACATTCTTCTTGTTCGTGGTTCGCTTTCAAGTATCCGCACACCCCTTGTTCTTTGAGTAATATCATATCCAGTGCAAGTCGATTTTGAAGTGCAACTTTCGAGGCAGTTTGTACTTGTGTATTGAGCAATTCAAAATTGTATTTAGTGAGGTCTGCCAAAGCTTCCACTTGTGCAGTTAAATTGGATAGCACAATTCTAGTTTTAAGGTGACCTATTCCTAGCCCAAGGAATCCTTCGGCCCATACCGCTAATCTCTGGGATACAGCCCAATCGCTGTTGTCTGTACTTCGTTTGGTACGGGGGTGCCACAGTCCTTGAGAGATAAATTTCTCAGAGTAATAAGAAGGACATAATGATGGTACTCCCAAAGTACACTGCAGACCAAGATGTATAGGTTTTAACATATCTGTAATAGTCCCATCTGAGCATATCCAAGTTAACTGACGTGGAGCATATATAGGTGAGTCATCACAATTACCCATGGTTTGAGGAATGCGACAGGCGGATTTCTCAGAATATTTTAAGTCTTTATAGCTTATGCTAGTATTACATCCCATCACTGGGGGATATGGCCTGGTGTAATTTTGACACAAGCACGCAGCACTGATTAAATGCCGTAATGAAGGAATTAGCCACAGCCAGCTATTTTCTAAATTCCCACCAGTGGTACAATTTATAATATTTGTACAATTCCACAGGGGTGTTTTTTTCACATTGGGTTGTGTTGAGAACCTTTGTCGAGACCGCCAGGGATAGCACTCCTTCCTGTCATCTTTTCTCTCCTCATGGGCTTGAGACCATAAACAATTAGCAGGTGGTCCTTCCATCACATTGAACCACATACATGAATTACCAGGTGTTGAAGGAAACTCAAAGCACCACTGGGTGTTTACCGGTTCCACATACCTCAGGACTAAGCGTTTTCCCCAATATGGCTCATCCCCATACCGTGTATCTGCCCAAGGGAGTTTGGAACATGGCTGTTGGGAGGATTGGGGCTGTTTGCCCCTACATCCTAAAGTCTTATTGTCCCGACAAAGTGGGGCATAGGAACAATTTAGGCTCCAAACGGAAGTTCGATTTAACATATTGTTAAATGGCCACTTCCATTCAAATTCACCCCAAATGATAGACTTATTTTGATTCCACAGCCAATCTAAATTCTTACCTATATCCACAGGGAGAGCTGTTATGGGGATCCCCTGAGTGGGAGTATGTGGTAAAGGCAAACAGGTAGTCACATGAGAAAAATTAAGCATGCGAGCAAAACCTTGTATCATCTTATAGATCATATTGTCTTGTTCGGTATGATTCACAATTGGGGAACCATCAATGTGTTGCTCAAAAGCCCGAGGCTGTCTATTCCATATCCTAGATTGTTTACTTATGCATATGGTTATTAAAGGACTAACAACAATTATTACAAAAAACCTTACAATTACAGCCATAGTATAGCGCTATTAAAACTTAGACTAACAAACAATTATCCCTACCAAAACAAACATATGAAAATCAAAGATAAAACTCCTGATCCACGCTCCAGGTCTGTGTGGCTTGTCAATTCCTCTAAGGTACAGTTCACATCAGTTTGGGTTGACGTCCGTGATGTCTCCACCCCGTGTCTTCCCAGTTGTCCCTTATCCTTCTTCAACTGGAACAGTCCTATGATTTAAAGAGAAGAGAGCTGCTCGAACGTATACACGCTCGACGATAAATTGGTTAGAAATCTGGTATAATCCACCTGCTACTTATCCGATGTATGCGATTGGAGCTATCTTTTGCTTCCCATGCATACAGCCCCCTCGGGTTGGTCAGTATCAGTGGTACAACTCCAATTTGAGGTAACTTGACCATTACAGGTTGGCCAGAATGCAATTGTGTGGGGAATTTCCCAATTTCACATGGTTTCTTGGAGATTAAATCTCCAGTAGGACAGAACGCCTTAACTTTTGCGTTTCCATTTTCACCCCATCTGTTATTAACAGTATATACTGCCTCAGACAATCTCAAGTCCCAGTTTGATGCATGGACCCTTGCAAATCTTTTGATTAGTCCATTAATTCGTTCCACTATTCCATTTGCCTGAGGGTAGTAAGGAGTATGAAAGATCCAGTCAATACCTTCCCCCCTTGCCCATTCCTGGACGGCGGCTGCTGTGAAATGTGAACCATTATCACTTTGGATAGTAGAAGGCATAGGTAAGGTACTAAACCACTCCTTTAGCACTCGAATGGTCCATTCCCCAGATGCTGCTGTGGTTGCAGTGGCTTGGGTCAAACCAGACACTACCTCTACTCCTACTAGAATATACTTATGTCGGTTAGACGTTCTAGGTGGCCCAATATAATCGATTTGCCAAGTCTGCCAGAGTGTCTTTCCTGCTCTGATATGCAAAGGTGGGGCTTGATTCGGATGATCCATTTTTAATCGTAAGCGGCACTGTGGACAGTGTGTTATTGTCCTTTCACAGTCAGCCACTGTGGCAGGCCACCCTCTTGCTTGACACTCCTTGTACAGATCGGCCTTTCCAGTGTGGCCACGCCTTTCATGTAACCATTCTCTCAATCTTGCCCACTCCTGCGCATCTGTTTCCAACGCATGTATGCGGGTGAGATAATCAACCTTGTTATTCCAGCGAGTAGCCTCAGTAAGGTTTTTATCATGTGCCTTTACCCATCCTACTTGTAATGTTCTTCCTTGTCCTACTTCTAATAGTTGCCTCCAGTCCTCTGTTCTCCACACTGGAACCCGGTTGACCTGCCAACCATTGGCTTCCCAATGTCCTATCCATTCTGTTGCCCCTTTAAACACTGCATAGGAATCAGTATATATAATTTGAGCCCCAAATTTCACAGCTAACAATACAGCTCGTAGTTCCCCTATTTGGGCACTACCTTCTCCTTTTTCAATCTCAATTCTCCCTGTCTTTATCTCCAGAGCCACTGCTGTATATTGCCAAGTCCGATTTTTTCGTACTGCAGAAGCATCTGTAAACCATACTCCTGTCAGGTCTGATTCAACTGTAAACGGAGGTGCTTCTAAAATAGGTGATGGTTTATTAGGTTTGATTAACATAGAAGGGTCTGTGTTGATATCCTTTTGTAATTTAGATACTTTTACTGACCCTTCAGTAATGGTAACTAACTGACTGATACCTTCCAAGTAAGAGTACCATTTCTGGACAGTGGGTTTTTGGTCAATTCCCTCGGGGGGAGCAGTGCCTTTTCTGACTGATTCCAGAAGAAGGAAGGGACCCCGAACAACCATATCCTGACTTGTGCGAATCCGTTCAGCCTTTTTTACCGCTCGTATTAGCGATAACATACCCTTTTCCCAATCAGTGTATCGTTGCTCTGTATCATTGAATGAATGAGAAGAGAATTCCAAAGGTCTATCAGGGCCTTCTGGTCCCCGTTGATATAAGTTACAATGCGAACCATGTTCACTGAATCCCCACTCGATCTGTATAGGATCTGTCCGATGTATGGGACCTAAAGTCTGATATATGCGTAGTTCTTGAATCAATAAATTCAAGGCCTCCTCATGCTGAGAGGTCCACTACCAATGGGCATTCTTTTTAATTAAATTATACAGAGGTCGAGCAATTATGGAAAATCCAGGGACATGTTTTCGCCAGTAACCTAAAGTCCCAAGTATCTGTTGTAGTTCCTTCTTATTTTCTGGAGTTTTACCAGCCTCTATTTTTTCCAGGGTATCAGCTGGTACAGCTACGGCTCCTCCTGACCACCAAACACCGAGAAATTTAACCTCTTGACTTGGTCCCTGACATTTAGCAGGAGGGATTTCCAACCCCAGTGAAGTCAGTGAGGCCCAAATCTGACTAGACACTTCTCTGACCATCTCTTGGTCATCCCCAGCAATTAAGATATCATCAATATATTGATACACACTTATCCCATCTGGGACTTCTATTTCCTTCAGTATTTTTGCCAGTGCATTATGGGCAATAGTGGGGGAGTGTTTGTATCCTTGGGGAAGTCGGTTAAAGGTATATTGTATTCCTTCCCAAGTGAATGCAAATTGAGGTTTATCCTCCTCGCTCAGCAAGACTCGATCCCCTCCATTCAATGACACACGCCATAAATATTCAGTTTCACTCTCCCCCAGCTTGCGTGAAAATTTCTCTTGCATTTGTGCGAGCTCAGGTCCCGACCACGGGGTGGTTAGGGTTGTAGTTAAGTTTCGATTGTTCCTGGCCCTCGACTGTACCTCCGTTTTAATGAGGGGTCGAATTTCAATATTACTTGCCCCATCGGATTCATCATCTGGGTCACCCCAGATATCCCCGTCCCAAGTGTCAGGATCGGCACACATAACTAGATTCCTGACTTGGGCGGGAGAGGGAGTTGGCGCACTTGATAACAACAGTTTTAATTTTTCTAGTAATTTTCTGTTCTTCTCCCTTTCAGAATTTAATTCATCTTTCAGAAACACATTTTCAACCTCCAATTGTCCATTATGAACACTCAAGGCCGCACTTATCTTTCGTTCTGCCTCTAAAGCAGTTTTGGTCACTTCCACTTCAGTTTCTAGTGCCCTGAATTTTGTAGCTTCAATGAGATCAGCTGCACCCGTTATTTTTGCTGTCTCAGATTTCAGTGCCTCCTCCTGTGCACAAGTTAGACATGCTCCAAAAATAGTGCACAGGATACCTTTACCATTCCCATTTTTCTTTTTCTTTTGTTCCTTCCTACGCTGCTCTACCCATGCCACCACTTTCTCTTTACTTCTCCACAATTTCTTTGCCATCTCCTTTTCTAATGGAGAAGGTTTACAACCATGTTTCTGCAATAGTTCCTCCATTGTATCCTGCCGACTACGCCAAATTAATGTGGCGGAAAAGGACTTAACTGCAAGGTTCAAGTAAACGACTTGAACTTCACTCACAGACTTAACTGCAAGGTTCATGCAAACGACTTGAACTTCACTTACAGACTTAACTGCAAGGTTCAAGCAAATGATTTATTTGAACTTCACTTACAGACTTAACACGCCACTAATTGCAGGTTTTACAGATACAATGGAGGAATGCACTATTGCAATTTTTGAAGGCAAGAGTAGTACATTGTTACAACCACAAGTGAGTCGCAGACAACCACAAGCACACACGCATTTGCAAACTTAAAGCGTAAACGATATTCACTTACCCCTCCAGGTAAGGGCTTTCAATCCCAGGGAAGTTACCTCGACCGGCGTCCCGATCAAGGGGGGGAAGGGCTTCCTTCACAAGCCAACTGTATAGTTGGCAAAGTGACTCCCCCATTTCCAACCTGAATCTTAGAGTTTTTATCCCCTGACTTGTGGAATGGTGTGTATGACTATGTCTGAGTGGATTATGATATATGCCTAAATGGATTATGTATATCTGAGCCTTTGTTGGTCTGTGATTGTTTGAATACACAAGGTTGTAATTTGCAACTAAATAGTGGTTGGATTGAGACTCAGGGTATACTATTTGTTAAGGGATTTCAAGGCTCCGTTCAGGTTTTGGTTCTTTGAATGGTGCAGCCACCGCCCTGTTTAGTTTAGGGTTTATCAGACAACCCAAGGCTAAGCTGTCTCCACAGCTCCCCGTGAGTCATCTCTGCAGAGACAGGGCCTCAAGGCAATCCAAGGCTGGGTCGATTTTGTAACCCCCCATGAGTCGCCTGTGTGCACTAGACATGTTGAAACTTGTTTGTGAACTATGAGCCGGACAATCCACACACCGTGTCTGGGAAAGCACAGATCCCTAGTGATGTTATGCCTGTGAATAGGCTGCCCAGGGAAGGTCAAGACCAGCAACAGCTTTCAGGGCTAGCACCTTCATTGTGGGAGAATGAGCCGGACGTTTCCCGTTTGGGAAAAACGCTCTGCCGAGAAAGGACACGATGACATGTCCCGTCCCTGAGAAAGCACAGATCCGAAGCGCTGCTCTGCCTGTGAATAGGGTGCACGGGGAAGGTGAAGACCAGCAACAGCTTTCAGGGCTAGCACCTTCCTTGTGGGAGAAGGAGCCGGACGTTTCCCGTTTGGGAAAAAGGCTCTGCCGAGAACGGACACGATGACATGTCCCGTCTCCGGGAAAGCACAGGTCCCAAGCGCTGCTATGCCTATGAATAGGGTGCATGGGGAAGGTGAAGACCAGCAACAGCTTTCTGGGCTAGCACCTTCATTGTGGGAGAAGGAGCCGGACATTTCCCGTTTGGGAAAAAGGCTCTGCCGAGAAAGGACACGATGACATGTCCCGTCTCTGGGAAAGCACAGATCCCTAGTGATGTTATGCCTGTGAATAGGCTGCCAAGGGAACGTGAAGACCAACAACAGCTTTCAGGGCTGGCCCCTTCTTTGTGGCAGAAGGAGCCGGACGTTTCCCGTTTGGGAAAAATAATCTGCCGAGAACTGACACGATCACATCTCCCGTGTCTGGAAAAGCACAGATCCCTAGTGATGTTATGCCTCTGAAAAAGCTGCCCAGGGAAAGTGAAGACCAGCAAGAGCTTTCAGGGCTGGCCCCTTCCTTGTGGCAGAAGGAGCCGGACGTTTCCCGTTTGGGAAAAATACTCTGCCGAGAAAGGACAAGATGACATGTCCCGTCTCTGGGAAAGCACAGATCCCAAGCGCTGCTGTGCTTATTAATAGGCTGCCCGGGGAAGGTGAAGGCCAGCAAGAGCTTTCAGGGCTGGCCCCTTCCTTGTGGCAGAAGGAGCCGGACGTTTCCCGTTTGGGAAAAATACTCGGCCGAGAACTTACACGATGATATGTCCCGTCTCTGGGAAAGCACAGATCCCAATCTCTGCTGTGCCTATGAATAGGGTGCACGGGGAAGGTAAAGACCATAAAGAGCTTTTAGGGCTGGCCCCTTCATTGTGGGAGAAGGAGCCAGACGTTTCCCGTTTTGGAAAAATACTCTGCCGAGAATGGACACGATGACATCTCCCGTCTCTGGGAAAGCACAGATCCCAAGCGCTGCTGTGCTTATTAATAGGCTGCCCAGGGAAGGTGAAGACCAGCAACAGCTTTCAGGGCTAGCACCTTCATTGTGGGAGAATGAGCCGGACGTTTCCCGTTTGGGAAAAACGCTCTGCCGAGAAAGGACACGATGACATGTCCCGTCCCTGAGAAAGCACAGATCCGAAGCGCTGCTCTGCCTGTGAATAGGGTGCACGGGGAAGGTGAAGACCAGCAACAGCTTTCAGGGCTAGCACCTTCCTTGTGGGAGAAGGAGCCGGACGTTTCCCGTTTGGGAAAAAGGCTCTGCCGAGAACGGACACGATGACATGTCCCGTCTCCGGGAAAGCACAGGTCCCAAGCGCTGCTATGCCTATGAATAGGGTGCATGGGGAAGGTGAAGACCAGCAACAGCTTTCTGGGCTAGCACCTTCATTGTGGGAGAAGGAGCCGGACATTTCCCGTTTGGGAAAAAGGCTCTGCCGAGAAAGGACACGATGACATGTCCCGTCTCTGGGAAAGCACAGATCCCTAGTGATGTTATGCCTGTGAATAGGCTGCCAAGGGAACGTGAAGACCAACAACAGCTTTCAGGGCTGGCCCCTTCTTTGTGGCAGAAGGAGCCGGACGTTTCCCGTTTGGGAAAAATAATCTGCCGAGAACTGACACGATCACATCTCCCGTGTCTGGAAAAGCACAGATCCCTAGTGATGTTATGCCTCTGAAAAAGCTGCCCAGGGAAAGTGAAGACCAGCAAGAGCTTTCAGGGCTGGCCCCTTCCTTGTGGCAGAAGGAGCCGGACGTTTCCCGTTTGGGAAAAATACTCTGCCGAGAAAGGACAAGATGACATGTCCCGTCTCTGGGAAAGCACAGATCCCAAGCGCTGCTGTGCTTATTAATAGGCTGCCCGGGGAAGGTGAAGGCCAGCAAGAGCTTTCAGGGCTGGCCCCTTCCTTGTGGCAGAAGGAGCCGGACGTTTCCCGTTTGGGAAAAATACTCGGCCGAGAACTTACACGATGATATGTCCCGTCTCTGGGAAAGCACAGATCCCAATCTCTGCTGTGCCTATGAATAGGGTGCACGGGGAAGGTAAAGACCATAAAGAGCTTTTAGGGCTGGCCCCTTCATTGTGGGAGAAGGAGCCAGACGTTTCCCGTTTTGGAAAAATACTCTGCCGAGAATGGACACGATGACATCTCCCGTCTCTGGGAAAGCACAGATCCCAAGCGCTGCTGTGCTTATTAATAGGCTGCCCAGGGAAGGTGAAGACCAGCAACAGCTTTGAGGGCTGGCCCCTTCATTGTGGGAGAAGGAGCCGGACGTTTCCCGTTTGGGAAAAAGTCTCTGCCGAGAACGGACACGATGACATGTCCCGTCCCTGAGAAAGCACAGATTCGAAGCGCTGCTCTGTCCTGTGAATAGGGTGCACGGGGAAGGTGAAGACCAGCAAGAGCTTTCAGGGCTAGCACCTTCATTGTGGCAGAAGGAGCCGGACGTTTCCCATTTTGGAAAAAGTCTCTGCCGAGAACGAACACGATGACATGTCCCGTGTCTGGGAAAGCACAGATCCCTAGTGATGTTATGCCTGTGAATAGGCTGCCCAGGAAAGGTGAAGACCAGCAGCAGCTTTCAGGGCTAGCACCTTCATTGTGGGAGAATGAGCCGGACGTTTCCCATTTGGGAAAAACGCTCTGCCGAGAAAGGACATGATGACATGTCCCGTCTCTGGGAAAGCACAGATCCCTAGTGATGTTCTGCCTGTGAATAGGGTGCATGGGGAAGGTGAAGAGCAGCAACAGCTTTGAGGGCTGGCCCTTTCCTTGTGGCAGAAGGAGCCGGATGTTTCCTATTTGGGAAAAATTAGTCTGCCGAGAAAGGACACAATGACATCTCCCGTCCCTGAGAAAGCACAGATTCGAAGCGCTGCTCTGCCTGTGAATAGGGTGCACGGGGAAGTTGAAGAATAGCAAGAGATTTCAGGGCTGGCCCCTTCCTTGTGGCAGAAGGAGACGGACGTTTCCCATTTTGGAAAAAGGCTCCGCCGAGAAAGGACACAATGACATGTACCTTCTCTGGGAAAGCACAGATCCCAAGCGTTGCTGTGCTTATTAATAGGCTGCCCAGGGAAGGTGAAGACCAGCAAGAGCTTTCAGGGCTAGCACCTTCATTGTGGGAGAAGGAGCCGGACGTTTCCCATTTGGGAAAAATACTCTGCCGAGAACTGACACGATCACATCTCCTGTGTCTGGAAAAGCACAGATCCCTACTGATGTTATGCCTCTGAATAGGCTGCCCAGGGAAGGTGAAGACCAGCAACAGCTTTCAGGGCTGGCCCCTTCCTTCTGGGAGAAGGAGCCGGACGTTTCCCATTTCGGAAAAATACTCTTCCGAGAACGGACACGATGACATGTCCCGTCTCTGGGAAAGCACAGATCCCAGCGTTGCTGTGCCTCTGAATAAGCTGCCCAGGGAAGGTGAAGACCAGCAAGAGCTTTTAGGGCTGGCCCCTTCCTTGTGGGAGAAGGAGCCAGACGTTTCCCGTTTGGGAAAAATACTCTGCCAAGAATGGACACGATGACATGTCCCGTCTCTGGGAAAGCACAGATCCGAAGCGCTGCTGTGCTTATTAATAGGCTGCCCAGAGAAGGTGAAGACCAGCAAAAGCTTTCAGGGCTGGCCCCTTCCTTCATTGTGTGAGAAGGAGCCGGACGTTTCCCATTTTGGAAAAAAGCTCTGCCGAGAAAGGACACGATGACATGTCCCGTCTCTGGGAAAGCACAGATCCCTAGTGATGTTATGCCTGTGAATAGGCTGCCCAGGGAAGGTGAAGACCAGCAACAGCTTTCAGGGCTGGCACCTTCATTGTGGGAGAATGAGCCGGACGTTTCCCGTTTGGGAAAAACGCTCTGCCGAGAAAGGACATGATGACATGTCCCGTCTCTGGGAAAGCACAGATCCCTAGTGATGTTCTGCCTGTGAATAGGGTGCACGGGGAAGGTGAAGACCAGCAACAGCTTTCAGGGCTGGCCCCTTCCTTGTGGCAGAAGGAGCCGGACGTTTCCCGTTTGGGAAAAATTAGTCTGCCGAGAAAGGACACGATGACATGTCCCGTCCCTGGGAAAGCACAGATCCCAAGCGCTCCTGTGCTTATTAATAGGCTGCCCAGGGAAGGTGAAGACCAGCAACAGCTTTCTGGGCTAGCACCTTCCTTGTGGGAGAAGGAGCCGGACGTTTCCCGTTTGGGAAAAAGGCTCTGCCGAGAACGGACACGATGACATCACCCGTCCCTGAGAAAGCACAGAGTCGAAGCGCTGCTCTGCCTGTGAATAGGGTGCACGGGGAAGGTGAAGAACAGCAAGAGATTTCAGGGCTGGCCCCTTCCTTGTGGCAGAAGGAGCCGGACGTTTCCCATTTTGGAAATAGGCTCCGCCGAGAAAGGACACGATGACATATACCTTCTCTGGGAAAGCACAGATCCCTAGTGATGTTATGCCTCTGAATAGGCTGCCCAGGGAAGGTGAAGACCAGCAACAGCTTTCTGGGCTAGCACATTCCTTGTGGCAGAAGGAGCCGGACGTTTCCCATTTGGGAAAAAGGTTCTGCCGAGAAAGGACACGATGACATGTACCGTATCTGGGAAAGCACAGATCCCTAGCGTTTCTGTGCTTATTAATAGGCTGCCCAGGGAACGTGAAGACCAACAACAGCTTTCAGGGCTGGCCCCTTCCTTGTGGCAGAAGGAGCCGGACGTTTCCCGTTTGGGAAAAATACCCTGCCGAGAACGGACACGATGACATGTCCCGCCTCTGGGAAAGCACAGATCCCAGCGTTGCTGTGCCTATGAATACGCTGCCCAGGGAAGGTGAAGAGCAGCAACAGCTTTCAAGGCAGGCCCGTTCCTTGTGGCAGAAGGAGCCAGACGTTTCCTCTTTGGGAAAAAGCTCTGCCGAGAACGGACACGATGACATGTCCCGTCTCTGGGAAAGCACAGATCCCAAGCTTTGTTGTGCTTATTAATAGGCTGCCCAGGGAAGGTGAAGGCCAGCAACAGCTTTCAGGGCTGGCCCCTTCCTTATGGCAGAAGGAGCCGGACGTTTCCCATTTCGGAAGAATACTCTGCAGACAACGGACACGATGACATGTCCCGTCTCTGGGAAAGCATAGATCCCAATCGCTGCTGTGCCTCTGAATAGGCTGCCCAGGGAAGGTGAAGAGCAGCAACAGCTTTCAGGGCTGGCCCGTTCCTTGTGGCAGAAGGAGCCGGATGTTTCCCGTTTGGGAAAAATACTCTGCCGAGAACTTACACGATGACATGTCCCGTCTCTGGGAAAACACAGATCCCAACCGCTGCTGTGCCTATGAATAGCGTGCACGGGGAAGGTGAAGACCAGCAAGAGCTTTTAGGGCTGGCCCCTTCCTTGTGGCAGAAGGAGCCAGACGTTTCCCGTTTGGGAAAATGTCTCTGCCGAGAACGGACACAATGACATGTCCCGTCTCTGGGAAAGCACAGATCCCAAGCGCTGCTGTGCTTATTAATAGGCTGCCCAGGGAAGGTGAAGACCAGCAAGAGCTTTCAGGGCTAGCACCTTCCTTGTGGGAGAAGGAGCCGGACGTTTCCCATTTTGGAAAAAGGCTCTCCCGATAAAGGACACGATGACATATCCCGTCTCTGGGAAAGCACAGATCCCTAGTGATGTTATGCCTGTGAATAGGCTGCCCAGGGAAGGTGAAGACCAGCAAGAGCTTTCAGGGCTAGCACCTTCATTGTGGGAGAATGAGCCGGACGTTTCCTGTTTGGGAAAAACGCTCTGCCGAGAAAGGACATGATGACATGTCCCGTCTCTGGGAAAGCACAGATCCCTAGTGATGTTCTGCCTGTGAATAGGGTGCACGGGGAAGGTGAAGAGCAGCAACAGCTTTCAGGGCTGGCCCCTTCCTTGTGGCAGAAGGAGCCGGATGTTTCCCGTTTGGGAAAAAAGCTCTGCCGAGAAAGGACACGATGACATGTCCCGTCCCTGAGAAAGCACAGATCCGAAGCGCTGCTGTGCCTGTGAATAGCGTGCACGGGGAAGGTGAAGACCAGCAACAGCTTTCAGGGCTAGCACCTTCATTGTGGGAGAAGGAGCCGGACGTTTCCCATTTTGGAAAAAGTCTCTGCCGAGAACGGACACGATGACATGTCCCGTCTCTGGGAAAGCACAGATCCCAAGCGCTGCTGTGCTTATTAATAGGCTGGCCAGGGAAGGTGAAGACCAGCAACAGCTTTCTGGGCTAGCACCTTCATTGTGGGAGAAGGAGCCGGACGTTTCCTCTTTGGGAAGAAGCTCTGCCGAGAACGGACACGATGACATGTCCCGTCTCTGGGAAAGCACAGATCCCAAGCGCTGCTGTTCTTATTAATAGGCTGCCCAGGGAAGGTGAAGACCAGCAACAGCTTTCTGGGCTAGCACCTTCATTGTGGGAGAAGGAGCCAGACGTTTCCCATTTCAGAAAAATACTCTGCCGAGAACGGACACGATGACATGTCCCGTCTCTGGGAAAGCACAGATCCCAATCGCTGCTGTGCCTCTGAATAGGCTGGCCAGGGAAGGTGAAGACCAGCAACAGCTTTCAAGGCTGGCCCCTTCCTTGTGGGAGAAGGAGCCAGACGTTTCCCGTTTGGGAAAAAGGCTCTGCCGAGAAAGGACATGATGACATGTCCCGTCTCTGGGAAAGCACAGATCCCAAGCGTTGCTGTGCTTATTAATACGCTGCCCAGGGAAGGTGAAGACCAGCAACAGCTTTCAGGGCTGGCCCCTTCCTTGAGGCAGAAGGAGCCGGACGTTTCCCGTTTGGGAAAAAGTCTCTGCCGAGAACGGACACGATGACATGTCCCGTCTCTGGGAAAGCACAGATCCGAAGCGCTGCTGTGCCTGTGAATAGGGTGCATGGGGAAGGTGAAGAGCAGCAACAGCTTTTAGGGCTGGCCCTTTCCTTGTGGCAGAAGGAGCCGGACGTTTCCTGTTTGGGAAAAATTAGTCTGCCGAGAAAGGACACAATGACATCTCCCGTCCCTGAGAAAGCACAGATTCGAAGCGCTGCTCTGCCTGTGAATAGGGTGCACGGGGAAGTTGAAGAACAGCAAGAGAATTCAGGGCTGGCCCCTTCCTTGTGGCAGAAGGAGCCGGACGTTTCCCATTTTGGAAAAAGGCTCCGCCGAGAAAGGACACGATGACATGTACCTTCTCTGGGAAAGCACAGATCCCAATCGTTGCTGTGCTTATTAATAGGCTGCCCAGGGAAGGTGAAGACCAGCAAGAGCTTTCAGGGCTAGCACCTTCATTGTGGGAGAAGGAGCCGGACGTTTCCCGTTTGGGAAAAATACTCTGCCGAGAACTGACACGATCACATCTCCTGTGTCTGGAAAAGCACAGATCCCTACTGATGTTATGCCTCTGAATAGGCTGCCCAGGGAAGGTGAAGACCAGCAACAGCTTTCAGGGCTGGCCCCTTCCTTGTGGGAGAAGGAGCCGGACGTTTCCCGTTTGGGAAAAATACTCTGCCGAGAACGGACACGATGACATGTCCCGTCTCTGGGAAAGCACAGATCCCAGCGTTGCTGTGCCTATGAATAGGCTGCCCAGGGAAGGTGAAGAGCAGCAACAGCTTTCAAGGCTGGCCCGTTCCTTGTGGCAGAAGGAGCCAGACGTTTCCCGTTTGGGAAAAATACTCTGCCGAGAATTACACGATGACATGTCCCGTCTCTGGGAAAACACAGATCCCAACCGCTGCTGTGCCTATGAATAGGGTGCACGGGGAAGTTAAAGACCAGCAAGAGCTTTTAGGGCTGGCCCCTTCCTTGTGGGAGAAGGAGCCAGACGTTTCCCGTTTTGGAAAAATACTCTGCCGAGAATGGACACGATGACATGTCCCGTCTCTGGGAAAGCACAGATCCGAAGCGCTGCTGTGCTTATTAATAGGCTGCCCAGAGAAGTTGAAGACCAGCAAAAGCTTTCAGGGCTGGCCCCTTCCTTCATTGTGTGAGAAGGAGCCGGACGTTTCGCATTTTGGAAAAAGGCTCTGCCAAGAAAGGACACGATGACATGTCCCGTGTCTGGGAAAGCACAGATCCCTAGTGATGTTATGCCTGTGAAAAGGCTGCCCAGCAAAGTTGAAGACCAGCAACAGCTTTCAGGGCTGGCCCCTTACTTGTGGGAGAAGGAGCCGGACGTTTCCCGTTTGGGAAAAACGCTCTGCCGAGAAAGGACATGATGACATGTCCCGTCCCTGAGAAAGCACAGATCCGAAGCGCTGCTGTGCTTATTAATAGGCTGCCCAGGGAAGGTGAAGGCCAGCAACAGCTTTCAGGGCTGGCCCCTTTCTTGTGGCAGAAGGAGCCGGACGTTTCCCATTTCGGAAGAATACTCTGCCGAGAACGGACATGATGACATGTCCCGTCTCTGGGAAAGCACAGATCCCAAGCTTTGTTGTGCTTATTAATAGGCTGCCCAGGGAAGGTGAAGGCCAGGAAGAGCTTTCAGGGCTAGCACCTTCCTTGTGGGAGAAGGAGCCGGACGTTTCCCATTTCAGAAGAATACTCTGCAGACAACGGACACGATGACATGTCCCGTCTCTGGGAAAGCATAGATCCCAATCGCTGCTGTGCCTCTGAATAGGCTGCCCAGGGAAGGTGAAGAGCAGCAACAGCTTTCAGGGCTGGCCCCATCCTTGTGGGAGAAGGAGCCGGAAGTTTCACATCTGGGAAAAAGGCTCTTCCGAGAACGGACACGATGACATGTCCCGTCTCTGGGAAAGCACAGATCCCAAGCGCTGCTGTGCCTATGAATAGGGTGCACGGGGAAGGTGAAGACCAGCAAGAGCTTTTAGGGCTGGCCCCTTCCTTGTGGCAGAAGGAGCCAGACGTTTCCCGTTTGGGAAGATTACTATGCCGAGAACGGACACAATGACATGTCCCGTCTCTGGGAAAGCACAGATCCCAAGCTTTGTTGTGCTTATTAATAGGCTGCCCAGGGAAGGTGAAGACCAGCAAGAGCTTTCAGGGCTAGCACCTTCCTTGTGGGAGAAGGAGCCGGACGTTTCCCATTTTGGAAAAAAGCTCTCCCGAGAAAGGACACGATGACATGTCCCGTCTCTGGGAAAGCACAGATCCCTAGTGATGTTATGCCTGTGAATAGGCTGCCCAGGGAAGGTGAAGACCAGCAAGAGCTTTCAGGGCTAGCACCTTCATTGTGGGAGAATGAGCCGGACGTTTCCCGTTTGGGAAAAACGCTCTGCCGAGAAAGGACATGATGACATGTCCCGTCTCTGGGAAAGCACAGATCCCTAGTGATGTTCTGCCTGTGAATAGGGTGCATGGGGAAGGTGAAGAGCAGCAACAGCTTTCAGGGCTGGCCCCTTCCTTGTGGCAGAAGGAGCCGGATGTTTCCCGTTTGGGAAAAAAGCTCTGCCAAGAAAGGAAACGATGACATGTCCCGTCCCTGAGAAAGCACAGATCCGAAGCGCTGCTGTGCCTGTGAATAGCGTGCACGGGGAAGGTGAAGACCAGCAACAGCTTTCAGGGCTAGCACCTTCATTGTGGGAGAAGGAGCCGGACGTTTCCCATTTTGGAAAAAGTCTCTGCCGAGAACGGACACGATGACATGTCCCGTCTCTGGGAAAGCACAGATCCCAAGCGCTGCTGTGCTTATTAATAGGCTGGCCAGGGAAGGTGAAGACCAGCAACAGCTTTCTGGGCTAGCACCTTCATTGTGGGAGAAGGAGCCGGACGTTTCCTCTTTGGGAAAAATCTCTGCCGAGAACGGACACGATGACACCTCCCGTCTCTGGGAAAGCACAGATCCCAAGCGCTGCTGTGCTTATTAATAGGCTGCCCAGGGAAGGTGAAGACCAGCAACAGCTTTCTGGGCTAGCACCTTCATTGTGGGAGAAGGAGCCAGACGTTTCCCATTTCAGAAAAATACTCTGCCGAGAACGGACACGATGACATGTCCCGTCTCTGGGAAAGCACAGATCCCAATCGCTGCTGTGCCTCTGAATAGGCTGGCCAGGGAAGGTGAAGACCAGCAACAGCTTTCAAGGCTGGCCCCTTCCTTGAGGCAGAAGGAGCCGGACGTTTCCCATTTGGGAAAATGTCTCTGCCGAGAACGGACACGATGACATGTCCCGTCTCTGGGAAAGCACAGATCCGAAGCGCTGCTGTGCCTGTGAATAGGGTGCACGGGGAAGTTGAAGAACAGCAAGAGATTTCAGGGCTGGCCCCTTCCTTGTGGCAGAAGGAGCCGGACGTTTCCCATTTTGGAAAAAGGCTCCGCCGAGAAAGGACACGATGACATGTACCTTCTCTGGGAAAGCACAGATCCCAAGCGTTGCTGTGCTTATTAATAGGCTGCCCAGGGAAGGTGAAGACCAGCAAGAGCTTTCAGGGCTAGCACCTTCATTGTGGGAGAAGGAGCCGGACGTTTCCCGTTTGGGAAAAAGGCTCTGCCGAGAACTGACACGATCACATCTCCTGTGTCTGGAAAAGCACAGATCCCTACTGATGTTATGCCTCTGAATAGGCTGCCCAGGGAAGGTGAAGACCAGCAACAGCTTTCAGGGCTGGCCCCTTCCTTGTGGGAGAAGGAGCCGGACGTTTCCCATTTGGGAAAAATACTCTGCCGAGAAAGGACACGATGACATGTACCTTCTCTGGGAAAGCACAGATCCCAATCGTTGCTGTGCTTATTAATAGGCTGCCCAGGGAAGGTGAAGACCAGCAAGAGCTTTCAGGGCTAGCACCTTCATTGTGGGAGAAGGAGCCGGACGTTTCCCGTTTGGGAAAAATACTCTGCCGAGAACTGACACGATCACATCTCCTGTGTCTGGAAAAGCACAGATCCCTACTGATGTTATGCCTCTGAATAGGCTGCCCAGGGAAGGTGAAGACCAGCAACAGCTTTCAGGGCTGGCCCCTTCCTTGTGGGAGAAGGAGCCGGACGTTTCCCGTTTGGGAAAAATACTCTGCCGAGAACGGACACGATGACATGTCCCGTCTCTGGGAAAGCACAGATCCCAGCGTTGCTGTGCCTATCAATAGGCTGCCCAGGGAAGGTGAAGAGCAGCAACAGCTTTCAAGGCTGGCCCCTTCCTTGTGGCAGAAGGAGCCAGACGTTTCCCGTTTGGGAAAAATACTCTGCCGAGAATTACACGATGACATGTCCCGTCTCTGGGAAAACACAGATCCCAACCGCTGCTGTGCCTATGAATAGGGTGCACGGGGAAGTTAAAGACCAGCAAGAGCTTTTAGGGCTGGCCCCTTCCTTGTGGGAGAAGGAGCCAGACGTTTCCCGTTTTGGAAAAATACTCTGCCGAGAATGGACACGATGACATGTCCCATCTCTGGGAAAGCACAGATCCGAAGCGCTGCTGTGCTTATTAATAGGCTGCCCAGAGAAGTTGAAGACCAGCAAAAGCTTTCAGGGCTGGCCCCTTCCTTCATTGTGTGAGAAGGAGCCGGACGTTTCGCATTTTGGAAAAAGGCTCTGCCAAGAAAGGACACGATGACATGTCCCGTGTCTGGGAAAGCACAGATCCCTAGTGATGTTATGCCTGTGAAAAGGCTGCCCAGCAAAGTTGAAGACCAGCAACAGCTTTCAGGGCTGGCCCCTTACTTGTGGGAGAAGGAGCCGGACGTTTCCCGTTTGGGAAAAACGCTCTGCCGAGAAAGGACATGATGACATGTCCCGTCTCTGGGAAAGCACAGATCCCTAGTGATGTTCTGCCTGTGAATAGGGTGCATGGGGAAGGTGAAGACCAGCAACAGCTTTCAGGGCTGGCCCCTTCCTTGTGGGAGAAGGAGCCGGACGTTTCCCGTTTCGGAAAAAGGCTCTGCCGAGAAAGGACACGATGACATCTCCCGTCCCTGAGAAAGCACAGATCCGAAGCGCTGCTGTGCCTGTGAATAGGCTGCCCAGGGAAGGTGAAGACCAGCAACAGCTTTCAGGGCTAGCACCTTCACTGTGGGAGAAGGAGCCGGACGTTTCCCGTTTGGGAAAAAGGTTCTGGCAGGAAAGGACACGATGACATGTCCCGTCCCTGGGAAAGCACAGATCCCAAGCGCTGCTGTGCTTATTAATAGGCTGCCCAGGGAAGGTGAAGGCCAGCAACAGCTTTCAGGGCTGGCCCCTTTCTTGTGGCAGAAGGAGCCGGACGTTTCCCATTTCGGAAGAATACTCTGCCGAGAACGGACATGATGACATGTCCCGTCTCTGGGAAAGCACAGATCCCAAGCTTTGTTGTGCTTATTAATAGGCTGCCCAGGGAAGGTGAAGGCCAGGAAGAGCTTTCAGGGCTAGCACCTTCCTTGTGGGAGAAGGAGCCGGACGTTTCCCATTTCAGAAGAATACTCTGCAGACAACGGACACGATGACATGTCCCGTCTCTGGGAAAGCATAGATCCCAATCGCTGCTGTGCCTCTGAATAGGCTGCCCAGGGAAGGTGAAGAGCAGCAACAGCTTTCAGGGCTGGCCCCATCCTTGTGGGAGAAGGAGCCGGAAGTTTCACATCTGGGAAAAAGGCTCTTCCGAGAACGGACACGATGACATGTCCCGTCTCTGGGAAAGCACAGATCCCAAGCGCTGCTGTGCCTATGAATAGGGTGCACGGGGAAGGTGAAGACCAGCAAGAGCTTTTAGGGCTGGCCCCTTCCTTGTGGCAGAAGGAGCCAGACGTTTCCCGTTTGGGAAGATTACTATGCCGAGAACGGACACAATGACATGTCCCGTCTCTGGGAAAGCACAGATCCCAAGCTTTGTTGTGCTTATTAATAGGCTGCCCAGGGAAGGTGAAGACCAGCAAGAGCTTTCAGGGCTAGCACCTTCCTTGTGGGAGAAGGAGCCGGACGTTTCCCATTTTGGAAAAAAGCTCTCCCGAGAAAGGACACGATGACATGTCCCGTCTCTGGGAAAGCACAGATCCCTAGTGATGTTATGCCTGTGAATAGGCTGCCCAGGGAAGGTGAAGACCAGCAAGAGCTTTCAGGGCTAGCACCTTCATTGTGGGAGAATGAGCCGGCCGTTTCCCGTTTGGGAAAAACGCTCTGCCGAGAAAGGACATGATGACATGTCCCGTCTCTGGGAAAGCACAGATCCCTAGTGATGTTCTGCCTGTGAATAGGGTGCACGGGGAAGGTGAAGAGCAGCAACAGCTTTCAGGGCTGGCCCCTTCCTTGTGGCAGAAGCAGCCGGATGTTTCCCGTTTGGGAAAAAAGCTCTGCCAAGAAAGGACACGATGACATGTCCCGTCCCTGAGAAAGCACAGATCCGAAGCGCTGCTGTGCCTGTGAATAGCGTGCACGGGGAAGGTGAAGACCAGCAACAGCTTTCAGGGCTAGCACCTTCATTGTGGGAGAAGGAGCCGGACGTTTCCCATTTTGGAAAAAGTCTCTGCCGAGAACGGACACGATGACATGTCCCGTCTCTGGGAAAGCACAGATCCCAAGCGCTGCTGTGCTTATTAATAGGCTGGCCAGGGAAGGTGAAGACCAGCAACAGCTTTCTGGGCTAGCACCTTCATTGTGGGAGAAGGAGCCGGACGTTTCCTCTTTGGGAAAAATCTCTGCCGAGAACGGACACGATGACACCTCCCGTCTCTGGGAAAGCACAGATCCCAAGCGCTGCTGTGCTTATTAATAGGCTGCCCAGGGAAGGTGAAGACCAGCAACAGCTTTCTGGGCTAGCACCTTCATTGTGGGAGAAGGAGCCAGACGTTTCCCATTTCAGAAAAATACTCTGCCGAGAACGGACACGATGACATGTCCCGTCTCTGGGAAAGCACAGATCCCAATCGCTGCTGTGCCTCTGAATAGGCTGGCCAGGGAAGGTGAAGACCAGCAACAGCTTTCAAGGCTGGCCCCTTCCTTGAGGCAGAAGGAGCCGGACGTTTCCCGTTTGGGAAAATGTCTCTGCCGAGAACGGACACGATGACATGTCCCGTCTCTGGGAAAGCACAGATCCGAAGCGCTGCTGTGCCTGTGAATAGGGTGCACGGGGAAGTTGAAGAACAGCAAGAGATTTCAGGGCTGGCCCCTTCCTTGTGGCAGAAGGAGCCGGACGTTTCCCATTTTGGAAAAAGGCTCCGCCGAGAAAGGACACGATGACATGTACCTTCTCTGGGAAAGCACAGATCCCAAGCGTTGCTGTGCTTATTAATAGGCTGCCCAGGGAAGGTGAAGACCAGCAAGAGCTTTCAGGGCTAGCACCTTCATTGTGGGAGAAGGAGCCGGACGTTTCCCGTTTGGGAAAAAGGCTCTGCCGAGAACGGACACGATCACATCTCCTGTGTCTGGAAAAGCACAGATCCCTACTGATGTTATGCCTCTGAATAGGCTGCCCAGGGAAGGTGAAGACCAGCAACAGCTTTCAGGGCTGGCCCCTTCCTTGTGGGAGAAGGAGCCGGACGTTTCCCATTTGGGAAAAATACTCTGCCGAGAACGGACACGATGACATGTCCCGTCTCTGGGAAAGCACAGATCCCAGCGTTGCTGTGCCTATGAATAGGCTGCCCAGGGAAGGTGAAGAGCAGCAACAGCTTTCAGGGCTGGCCCGTTCCTTGTGGCAGAAGGAGCCAGACGTTTCCCGTTTGGGAAAAATACTCTGCCGAGAATTAAACGATGACATGTCCCGTCTCTGGGAAAACACAGATCCCAACCGCTGCTGTGCCTATGAATAGGGTGCACGGGGAAGTTAAAGACCAGCAAGAGCTTTTAGGGCTGGCCCCTTCCTTGTGGGAGAAGGAGCCAGACGTTTCCCGTTTTGGAAAAATACTCTGCCAAGAATGGACACGATGACATGTCCCGTCTCTGGGAAAGCACAGATCCCAAGCGCTGCTGTGCTTATTAATAGGCTGCCCAGAGAAGGTGAAGACCAGCAAAAGCTTTCAGGGCTGGCCCCTTCCTTCATTGTGTGAGAAGGAGCCGGACGTTTCGCATTTTGGAAAAAGGCTCTGCCAAGAAAGGACACGATGACATGTCCCGTGTCTGGGAAAGCACAGATCCCTAGTGATGTTATGCCTGTGAATAGGCTGCCCAGCGAAGGTGAAGAGCAGCAACAGCTTTCAGGGCTGGCACCTTCATTGTGGGAGAATGAGCCGGACGTTTCCCGTTTGGGAAAAACGCTCTGCCGAGAAAGGACATGATGACATGTCCCGTCTCTGGGAAAGCACAGATCCCTAGTGATGTTCTGCCTGTGAATAGGGTGCACGGGGAAGGTGAAGACCAGCAACAGCTTTCAGGGCTGGCCCCTTCCTTGTGGGAGAAGGAGCCGGACGTTTCCCGTTTTCGAAAAAGGCTCTGCCGAGAAAGGACACGATGACATGTCCCGTCCCTGAGAAAGCACAGATCCGAAGCGCTGCTGTGCCTGTGAATAGGGTGCCCAGGGAAGGTGAAGACCAGCAACAGCTTTCAGGGCTAGCACCTTCACTGTGGGAGAAGGAGCCGGACGTTTCCCATTTTGGAAAAAGGCTCTGGCGGGAAAGGACACGATGACATGTCCCGTCCCTGGGAAAGCACAGATCCCAAGCGCTGCTGTGCTTATTAATAGGCTGGCCAGGGAAGGTGAAGACCAGCAACAGCTTTCTGGGCTAGCACCTTCATTGTGGGAGAAGGAGCCGGACGTTTCCTCTTTGGGAAAAAGCTCTGCCGAGAACGGACACGATGACACCTCCCGTCTCTGGGAAAGCACAGATCCCAAGCGCTGCTGTGCTTATTAATAGGCTGCCCAGGGAAGGTGAAGACCAGCAACAGCTTTCTGGGCTAGCACCTTCATTGTGGGAGAAGGAGCCAGACGTTTCCCATTTCAGAAAAATACTCTGCCGAGAACGGACACGATGACATGTCCCGTCTCTGGGAAAGCACAGATCCCAATCGCTGCTGTGCCTCTGAATAGGCTGGCCAGGGAAGGTGAAGACCAGCAACAGCTTTCAAGGCTGGCCCCTTCCTTGTGGGAGAAGGAGCCGGACGTTTCCCGTTTGGGAAAAAGGCTCTTCCGAGAAAGGACACGATGACATGTCCCGTCTCTGGGAAAGCACAGATCCCAAGCGCTGCTGTGCCTCTGAATAGGCTGCCCAGGGAAGGTGAAGACCAGCAACAGCTTTCAGGGCTGGCCCCTTCCTTGTGGGAGAAGGAGCCGGACGTATCCCGCTTGGAAAAAAGTCTCTGCCGAGAACGGACACGATGACATGTCCCGTCTCTGGGAAAGCACAGATCCGAAGCGCTGCTGTGCCTGTGAATAGGGTGCATGGGGAAGGTGAAGAGCAGCAACAGCTTTTAGGGCTGGCCCTTTCCTTGTGGCACAAGGAGCCGGACGTTTCCTGTTGGGGAAAAATTAGTCTGCCGAGAAAGGACACAATGACATCTCCCGTCCCTGAGAAAGCACAGATTCGAAGCGCTGCTCTGCCTGTGAATAGGGTGCACGGGGAAGTTGAAGAACAGCAAGAGAATTCAGGGCTGGCCCCTTCCTTGTGGCAGAAGGAGCCGGACGTTTCCCATTTTGGAAAAAGGCTCCGCCGAGAAAGGACACGATGACATGTACCTTCTCTGGGAAAGCACAGATCCCAAGCGTTGCTGTGCTTATTAATAGGCTGCCCAGGGAAGGTGAAGACCAGCAAGAGCTTTCAGGGCTAGCACCTTCATTGTGGGAGAAGGAGCCGGACGTTTCCCGTTTGGGAAAAATACTCTGCCGAGAACTGACACGATCACATCTCCTGTGTCTGGAAAAGCACAGATCCCTACTGATGTTATGCCTCTGAATAGGCTGCCCAGGGAAGGTGAAGACCAGCAACAGCTTTCAGGGCTGGCCCCTTCCTTGTGGGAGAAGGAGCCGGACGTTTCCCATTTGGGAAAAGTACTCTGCCGAGAACGGACACGATGACATGTCCCGTCTCTGGGAAAGCACAGATCCCAGCGTTGCTGTGCCTATGAATAGGCTGCCCAGGGAAGGTGAAGAGCAGCAACAGCTTTCAAGGCTGGCCCGTTCCTTGTGGCAGAAGGAGCCAGACGTTTCCCGTTTGGGAAAAATACTCTGCCGAGAATTAAACGATGACATGTCCCGTCTCTGGGAAAACACAGATCCCAACCGCTGCTGTGCCTATGAATAGGGTGCACGGGGAAGTTAAAGACCAGCAAGAGCTTTTAGGGCTGGCCCCTTCCTTGTGGGAGAAGGAGCCAGACGTTTCCCGTTTTGGAAAAATACTCTGCCGAGAATGGACACGATGACATGTCCCGTCTCTGGGAAAGCACAGATCCGAAGCGCTGCTGTGCTTATTAATAGGCTGCCAAGAGAAGGTGAAGACCAGCAAAAGCTTTCAGGGCTGGCCCCTTCCTTCATTGTGTGAGAAGGAGCCGGACGTTTCGCATTTTGAAGAAGGCTCTGCCAAGAAAGGACACGATGACATGTCCCGTGTCTGGGAAAGCACAGATCCCTAGTGATGTTATGCCTGTGAATAGGCTGCCCAGCAAAGGTGAAGACCAGCAACAGCTTTCAGGGCTGGCACCTTCATTGTGGGAGAATGAGCCGGACGTTTCCCGTTTGGGAAAAACGCTCTGCCGAGAAAGGACATGATGACATGTCCCGTCTCTGGGAAAGCACAGATCCCTAGTGATGTTCTGCCTGTGAATAGGGTGCACGGGGAAGGTGAAGACCAGCAACAGCTTTCAGGGCTGGCCCCTTCCTTGTGGGAGAAGGAGCCGGACGTTTCCCGTTTGGGAAAAAGGCTCTGCCGAGAAAGGACACGATGACATCTCCCGTCCCTGAGAAAGCACAGGTCCGAAGCGCTGCTGTGCCTGTGAATAGGCTGCCCAGGGAAGGTGAAGACCAGCAACAGCTTTCAGGGCTAGCACCTTCACTGTGGGAGAAGGAGCCGGACGTTTCCCGTTTGGGAAAAAGGTTCTGGCGGGAAAGGACACGATCACATGTCCCGTCCCTGGGAAAGCACAGATCCCAAGCGCTGCTGTGCTTATTAATAGGCTGGCCAGGGAAGGTGAAGACCAGCAACAGCTTTCTGGGCTAGCACCTTCCTTGTGGGAGAAGGAGCCGGACGTTTCCCATTTGGGAAAAAGGCTCTGCCGAGAACAGACACGATGACATGTCCCGTCTCTGGGAAAGCACAGGTCCCAAGCGCTGCTGTGACTATGAATAGGGTGCCCAGGGAAGGTGAAGAGCAGCAACAGCTTTTAGGGCTGGCCCCTTCCTTGTGGGAGAAGGAGCCGGACGTTTCCCGTTTGGGAAAAAGGCTCTGCCGAGAAAGGACACGATGACATCACCCGTCCCTGAGAAAGCACAGATTCGAAGCGCTGCTCTGCCTGTGAATAGGGTGCACGGGGAAGGTGAAGAACAGCAAGAGATTTCAGGGCTGGCCCCTTCCTTGTGGCAGAAGGAGCCGGACGTTTCCCATTTTGGAAATAGGCTCCGCCGAGAAAGGACACGATGACATATACCTTCTCTGGGAAAGCACAGATCCCTAGTGATGTTATGCCTGTGAATAGGCTGCCCAGGGAAGGTGAAGACCAGCAACAGCTTTCTGGGCTAGCACCTTCCTTGTGGCAGAAGGAGCCGGACGTTTCCCGTTTGGGAAAAAGGTTCTGCCGAGAACGGACACGATGACATGTACCATCTCTGGGAAAGCACAGATCCCTAAAGTTTCTGTGCTTATTAATAGGCTGCCCAGGGAAGGTGAAGACCAGCAACAACTTTCTGGGCTGGCCCCTTCCTTGTGGGAGAAGCAGCCGGACGTTTCCCGTTTGGGAAAAAGGCTCTGCTGAGAAAGGACACGATGACATGTCCCGTCTCTGGGAAAGCACAGATCCCTAGTGATGTTATGCCTGTGAATAGGCTGCCAAGGGAACGTGAAGACCAACAACAGCTTTCAGGGCTAGCACCTTCATTGTGGGAGAATGAGCCGGACGTTTCCCGTTTGGGAAAAACGCTCTGCCAAGAAAGGACATGATGACATGTCCCGTCTCTGGGAAAGCACAGATCCCTAGTGATGTTCTGCCTGTGAATAGGGTGCACGGGGAAGGTGAAGAGCAGCAACAGCTTTCAGGGCTGGCCCCTTCCTTGTGGCAGAAGGAGCCGGATGTTTCCCGTTTGGGAAAAAAGCTCTGCCGAGAAAGGACACGATGACATGTCCCGTCCCTGAGAAAGCACAGATCCGAAGCGCTGCTGTGCCTGTGAATAGGGTGCACGGGGAAGGTGAAGACCATCAACAGCTTTCAGGGCTAGCACCTTCATTGTGGGAGAAGGAGCCGGACGTTTCCCACTTTGGAAAAAGTCTCTGCCGAGAACGGACACAATGACATGTCCCGTCTCTGGGAAAGCACAGATCCCAAGCGCTGCTGTGCTTATTAATAGGCTGGCCAGGGAAGGTGAAGACCAGCAACAGCTTTCTGGGCTAGCACCTTCATTGTGGGAGAAGGAGCCGGACGTTTCCTCTTTGGGAAAAAGCTCTGCCGAGACCGGACACGATGACATGTCCCGTCTCTGGGAAAGCACAGATCCCAAGCTTTGTTGTGCTTATTAATAGGCTGCCCAGGGAAGGTGAAGGCCAGCAAGAGCTTTCAGGGCTGGCCCCTTCCTTGTGGCAGAAGGAGCCGGACGTTTCCCATTTCGGAAAAATACTCTGCCGAGAACGGACACGATGACATGTCCCGTCTCTGGGAAAGCACAGATCCCAAGCTTTGTTGTGCTTATTAATAGGCTGCCCAGGGAAGGTGAAGACCAGCCACAGCTTTTAGGGCTAGCACCTTCATTGTGGGAGAAGGAGCCAGAAGTTTCCCGTTTGGGAAAAAGGCTCTGCCGAGAAAGGACACGATGACATGTGCCGTCTCTGGGAAAGCACAGATCCCAATCGCTGCTGTGCCTCTGAATAGGCTGCCCAGGGAAGGTGAAGACCAGCAACATCTTTCAAGGCTGGCCCCTTCCTTGTGGGAGAAGGAGCCGGACGTTTCCCGTTTGGGAAAAAGGCTCTGCCGAGAACGGACACGATGACATGTCCCGTCTCTGGGAAAGCATAGATCCCAATCGCTGCTGTGCCTCTGAATAGGCTGCCCAGGGAAGGTGAAGAGCAGCAACAGCTTTCAGGGATGGCCCCTTCCTTGTGGGAGAAGGAGCCGGACGTTTCCCATTTCGGAAAAATACTCTGCCGAGAACGGACACGATGACATGTCCCGTCTCTGGGAAAGCACAGATCCCAGCGTTGCTGTGCCTATGAATAGGCTGGCGAGGGAACGTGAAGAGCAGCAACAGCTTTCAGGGCTGGCCCCTTCCTTGTGGGACAAGGAGCCGGACGTTTCCCGTTTGGGAAAAATACTCTGCCGAGAACTTACACGATGACATGTCCCGTCTCTGGGAAAGCACAGATCCCAACCACTGCTGTGCCTATGAATAGGGTGCACGGAGAAGGTAAAGACCAGCAAGAGCTTTTAGGGCTGGCCCCTTCCTTGTGGGAGAAGGAGCCGGACGTTTCCCATTTTGGAAAAAAGCTCCGCCGAGAAAGGACACGATGACATGTCCCGTCTCTGGGAAAGCACAGATCCCAAGCGTTGCTGTGCTTATTAATAGGCTGCCCAGGGAAGGTTAAGACCAGCAACAGCTTTCTGGGCTAGCACCTTCATTGTGGGAGAAGGAGCCGGATGTTTCCCTTTTGGGAAAAAGGCTCTGCCGAGAAAGGACACGATGACATGTACCGTCTCTGGGAAAGCACAGATCCCTAGTGATGTTATGCCTGTGAATAGGCTGCCCAGGGAAGGTGAAGACCAGCAACAGCTTTCTGGGCTGGCCCCTTCCTTGTGGCAGAATGAGCCGGACGTTTCCCGTTTGGGAAAAAGGCTCTGCCGAGAAAGGACATGGTGACATGTCTCCTCGCTGGGAAAGCACAGATCCCTAGTGATGTTATGCCTGTGAATAGGGTGCCAAGGGAAGATGAAGACCAACAACAGCTTTCAGGGCTGGCCCCTTCCTTGTGGCAGAAGGAGCCGGACGTTTTCCACTTTGGAAAAAGGCTCTGCCGAGAACGGACACAATGACATGTCCCGTCTCTGGGAAAGCACATATCCCAAGCGTTGCTGTGCTTATTAATAGGCTGTCCAGGGAAGGTGAAGACCAGCAACAGCTTTCTGGGCTAGCACCTTCATTGTGGGAGAAGGAGCCGGACGTTTCCTCTTTGGGAAAAAGCTCTGCCGAGAACGGACACGATGACATGTCCCGTCTCTGGGAAAGCACAGATCCCAAGCTTTGTTGTGCTTATTAATAGGCTGCCCAGGGAAGGTGAAGGCCAGGAAGAGCTTTCAGGGCTGGCCCCTTCCTTGTGGGAGAAGGAGCCGGACGTTTCCCATTTCGGAAGAATACTCTGCCGAGAACGGACACGATGACATGTCCCGTCTCTGGGAAAGCACAGATCCCTAGTGATGTTATGCCTGTGAATAGGCTGCAAAGGGAACGTGAAGACCAACAACAGCTTTCAGGGCTGGCCCCTTCCTTGTGGCAGAAGGAGCCGGACGTTTCCCATTTCGGAAGAATACTCTGCCGAGAACGGACACGATGACATGTCCCGTCTCTGGGAAAGCACAGATCCCAAGCTTTGTTGTGCTTATTAATAGGCTGCCCAGGGAAGGTGAAGGCCAGGAAGAGCTTTCAGGGCTGGCCCCTTCCTTGTGGCAGAAGGAGCCGGACGTTTCCCATTTCGGAAGAATACTCTGCAGAGAACGGACACGATGACATGTCCCGTCTCTGGGAAAGCATAGATCCCAATCGCTGCTGTGCCTCTGAATAGGCTGCCCAGGGAAGGTGAAGAGCAGCAACAGCTTTCAGGGCTGGCCCGTTCCTTGTGGCAGAAGGAGCCGGATGTTTCCCGTTTGGGAAAAATACTCTGCCGAGAACTTACACGATGACATGTCCCGTCTCTGGGAAAGCACAGATCCCAACCGCTGCTGTGCCTATGAATAGGGTGCACGGGGAAGGTAAAGACCAGCAACAGCTTTTAGGGCTGGCCCCTTCCTTGTGGCAGAACGAGCCGGACGTTTCCCGTTTTGGAAAAATACTCTGCCGAGAATGCACACGATCACATCTCCCGTCCCTGAGAAAGCACAGATTCGAAGCCCAGCTCTGCCTGTGAATAGGGTGCACGGGGAAGGTGAAGACCAGCAAGAGCTTTCAGGGCTGGCCCCTTCCTTGTGGGAGAAGGAGCCGGACGTTTCCCATTTCAGAAGAATACTCTGCCGAGAACGGACACGATGACATGTCCCGTCTCTGGGAAAGCACAGATCCCAAGCTTTGTTGTGCTTATTAATAAGCTGCCCAGGGAAGGTGAAGGCCAGGAAGAGCTTTCAGGGCTGGCCCCTTCCTTGTGGCAGAAGGAGCCGGACGTTTCCCATTTCGGAAGAATACTCTGCAGAGAACGGACACGATGACATGTCCCGTGTCTGGGAAAGAATACATCCCAATCGCTGCTGTGCCTCTGAATAGGCTGCCCAGGGAAGGTGAAGACCAGCAACAGCTTTCAGGGCTGGCCCCTTCCTTGTGGCAGAAGGAGCCGGACGTTTCCCGTTTGGGAAAATTAGTCTGCCGAGAAAGGACACGATGACATGTCCCGTCTCTGGGAAAGCACAGATCCCAGCGTTGCTGTGCCTATGAATAGGCTGGCGAGGGAACGTGAAGAGCAGCAACAGCTTTCAGGGCTGGCCCCTTCCTTGTGGCAGAAGGAGCCGGACGTTTCCCGTTTGGGAAAAATACTCTGCCGAGAACTTACACGATGACATGTCCCGTCTCTGGGAAAGCACAGATCCCAACCGCTGCTGTGCCTATGAATAGGGTGCACGGGGAAGGTGAAGACCAGCAAGAGCTTTTAGGGCTGGCCCCTTCCTTGTGGGAGAAGGAGCCGGACGTTTCCCGTTTGGGAAAAAGGCTCTTCCGAGAACGGACACGATGACATGTCCCGTCTCTGGGAAAGCACAGATCCCAAACGCTGCTGTGCTTATTAACAAGCTGGCCAGGGAAGGTGAAGACCAGCAACAGCTTTCTGGGCTAGCACCTTCATTGTGGGAGAAGGAGCCGGAAGTTTCCCGTTTGCTAAAAAGGCTCTGCCGAGAAAGGACACGATGACATGTCCCGTCTCTGGGAAAGCATAGATCCCAATCGCTGCTGTGCCTCTGAATAGGCTGCCCAGGGAAGGTGAAGAGCAGCAACAGCTTTCAGGGCTGGCCCGTTCCTTGTGGCAGAAGGAGCCGGATGTTTCCCATTTCGGAAGAATACTCTGCCGAGAACGGACACGATGACATGTCCCGTCTCTGGGAAAGCACAGATCCCAGCGTTGCTGTGCCTATGAATAGGCTGCCCAGGGAACGTGAAGAGCAGCAACAGCTTTCAGGGCTGGCCCCTTCCTTGTGGCAGAAGTAGCCGGATGTTTCCCGTTTGGGAAAAATACTCTGCCGAGAACTTACACGATGACATGTCCCGTCTCTGGGAAAGCACAGATCCCAACCGCTGCTGTGCCTATGAATAGGGTGCACGGGGAAGGTAAAGACCAGCAAGAGCTTTTAGGGCTGGCTCCTTCCTTGTGGCAGAAGGAGCCAGACGTTTCCCGTTTTGGAAGACTACTCTGCCGAGAACGGACACGATGACATGTCCCGTCTCTGGGAAAGCACAGATCCCAAGCTTTGTTGTGCTTATTAATAGGCTGCCCAGGGAAGGTGAAGGCCAGTAAGAGCTTTCAGGGCTAGCACCTTCATTGTGGGAGAAGGAGCCGGACGTTTCCCATTTTGGGAAAAAGGCTCTGCCGAGAAAGGACACGATGACATGTCCCGTCTCTGGGAAAGCACAGATCCCTAGTGATGTTATGCTTGTGAATAGGCTGCCCAGGGAAGGTGAAGACCAGCAACAGCTTTCAGGGCTGGCCCCTTCCTTGTGGCAGAATGAGCCGGACGTTTCCCGTTTGGGAAAAACGCTCTGCCGAGAAAGGACATGATGACATGTCCCGTCTATGGGAAAGCACAGATCCCTAGTGATGTTCTGCCTGTGAATAGGGTGCACGGGGAAGGTGAAGAGCAGCAACAGCTTTCAGGGCTGGCCCCTTCCTTGTGGCAGAAGGAGCCGGACGTTTTCCACTTTGGAAAAAGGCTCTGCCGAGAACGGACACAATGACATGTCCCGTCTCTGGGAAAGCACATATCCCAAGCGTTGCTGTGCTTATTAATAGGCTGTCCAGGGAAGGTGAAGACCAGCAACAGCTTTCTGGGCTAGCACCTTCATTGTGGGAGAAGGAGCCGGACGTTTCCTCTTTGGGAAAAAGCTCTGCCGAGAAAGGACACGATGACATGTCCCGTCTCTGGGAAAGCACAGATCCCAAGCTTTGTTGTGCTTATTAATAGGCTGCCCAGGGAAGGTGAAGGCCAGCAACAGCTTTCAGGGCTGGCCCCTTCCTTGTGGGAGAAGGAGCCAGACGTTTCCCATTTCGGAAGAATACTCTGCCGAGAACGGACACGATGACATGTCCCGTCCCTGGGAAAGCACAGATCCCTAGTGATGTTATGCCTGTGAATAGGCTGCCAAGGGAACGTGAAGACCAGCAACAGCTTTCAGGGCTGGCCCCTTCCTTGTGGCAGAAGGAGCCGGACGTTTCCCATTTCGGAAGAATACTCTGCCGAGAACGGACACGATGACATGTCCCGTCTCTGGGAAAGCACAGATCCCAGCGTTGCTGTGCCTCTGAATAGGTTGCCCAGGGAAGGTGAAGAGCAGCAACAGCTTTCAGGGCTGGCCCGTTCCTTGTGGCAGAAGGAGCCGGATGTTTCCCGTTTGGGAAAAATACTCTGCCGAGAAATTACACAATGACATGTCCCGTCTCTGGGAAAGCACAGATCCCAACCGCTGCTGTGCCTATGAATAGGGTGCACGGGGAAGGTAAAGACCAGCAAGAGCTTTTAGGGCTGGCCCCTTCCTTGTGGCAGAACGAGCCGGACGTTTCCCGTTTTGGAAAAATACTCTGCCGAGAATGCACACGATCACATCTCCCGTCCCTGAGAAAGCACAGATTCGAAGCCCAGCTCTGCCTGTGAATAGGGTGCACGGGGAAGGTGAAGACCAGCAAGAGCTTTCAGGGCTGGCCCCTTCCTTGTGGGAGAAGCAGCCGGACGTTTCCCGTTTGGGAAAAAGGCTCTGCCGAGAAAGGACATGATGACATGTCTCGTCGCTGGGAAAGCACAGATCCCTAGTGATGTTATGCCTGTGAATAGGCTGCCAAGGGAAGATGAAGACCAGCAACAGCTTTCAGGGCTGGCCCCTTCCTTGTGGCAGAAGGAGCCGGACGTTTCCCGTTTGGGAAAAATACTCTGCCGAGAAAGGACACGATCACATGTCCCGTCCCTGAGAAAGCACAGATCCCTAGTGATGTTATGCCTGTGAATAGGCTGCCCAGGGAAGGTGAAGACCAGCAACAGCTTTCAGGGCTAGCACCTTCCTTGTGGGAGAAGGAGCCGCACGTTTCCCATTTGGGAAAAAGTCTCTGCCGAGAACGGACACGATGACATGTGCCGTCTCTGGGAAAGCACAGGTCCCAAGCGCTGCTGTGCCTATGAATACGATGCCCAGGGAAGGTGAAGACCAGCAGCAGCTTTCAGGGCTGGCCCCTTCCTTGTGGGAGAAGGAGCCGGACGTTTCCCGTTTGGGAAAAATACTCTGCCGAGAACGGACACGATGACATGTCCCGTCTCTGGGAAATCACAGATCTCTAGTGATGTTATGCCTGTGAATAGGCTGCCCAGGGAAGGTGAAGACCAGCAACAGCTTTCAGGGCTAGCACCTTCCTTGTGGGAGAAGGAGCCGCACGTTTCCCATTTCGGAAAAATACTCTGCCGAGAACGGACACGATGACATGTCCCGTCTCTGGGAAAGCACAGGTCCCACGCGCTGCTGTGCCTATGAATAGGATGCCCAGAGAAGGTGAAGACCAGCAAGAGCTTTCAGGGCTGGCCCCTTCCTTGTGGCAGAAGGAGCCGGACGTTTCCCATTTCGGAAGAATACTCTGCAGAGAACGGACACGATGACATGTCCCGTCTCTGGGAAAGCACAGATCCGAAGCGCTGCTGTGCCTGTGAATAGGGTGCACGGGGAAGGTGAAGACCAGCAAGAGATTTCAGGGCTGGCCCCTTCCTTGTGGCAGAAGGAGCCGGACGTTTTCCACTTTGGAAAAAGGCTCTGCCGAGAACGGACACAATGACATGTCCCGTCTCTGGGAAAGCACAGATCCCAAGCGTTGCTGTGCTTATTAATAGGCTGTCCAGGGAAGGTGAAGACCAGCAACAGCTTTCTGGGCTAGCACCTTCATTGTGGGAGAAGGAGCCGGACGTTTCCTCTTTGGGAAAAAGCTCTGCCGAGAACGGACACGATGACATGTCCCGTCTCTGGGAAAGCACAGATCCCAAGCTTTGTTGTGCTTATTAATAGGCTGCCCAGGGAAGGTGAAGGCCAGCAACAGCTTTCAGGGCTGGCCCCTTCCTTGTGGGAGAAGGAGCCAGACGTTTCCCATTTCGGAAAAATACTCTGCCGAGAACAGACACGATGACATGTCCCGTCTCTGGGAAAGCACAGATCCCAAGCGTTGCTGTGCTTATTAATAGGCTGCCCAGGGAAGGTGAAGACCAGCAACAGCTTTCTGGGCTGGCCCCTTCCTTGTGGGAGAAGCAGCCGGACGTTTCCCGTTTGGGAAAAAGGCTCTGCCGAGAAAGGACATGATGACATGTCTCGTCGCTGGGAAAGCAGAGATCCCTAGTGATGTTATGCCTGTGAATAGGCTGCCAAGGGAAGATGAAGACCAACAACAGCTTTCAGGGCTGGCCCCTTCCTTGTGGCAGAAGGAGCCGGACGTTTCCCGTTTGGGAAAAATACTCTGCCGAGAACTGACACGATCACATCTCCCGTGTCTGGAAAAGCACAGATCCCTAGTGATGTTATGCCTCTGAATAGGCTGCCCAGGGAAGGTGAAGACCAGCAACAGCTTTCAGGGCTAGCACCTTCCTTGTGGGAGAAGGAGCCGCACGTTTCCCATTTCGGAAAAATACTCTGCCGAGAACGGACATGATGACATGTCCCGTCTCTGGGAAAGCACAGATCCCAAGCGCTGCTGTGCCTATGAATAGGATGCCCAGAGAAGGTGAAGACCAGCAAGAGCTTTCAGGGCTGGCCCCTTCATTGTGGGAGAAGGAGCCGGACGTTTCCCATTTGGGAAAAAGGTTCTGCCGAGAACGGACACGATGACATGTCCCGTCTCTGGGAAAGCACAGATCCCAAGCGTTGCTGTGCTTATTAATAGGCTGCCCAGGGAAGGTGAAGGCCAGGAAGAGCTTTCAGGGCTGGCCCCTTCCTTGTGGCAGAAGGAGCCGGACGTTTCCCATTTCGGAAGAATACTCTGCAGAGAACGGACACGATGACATGTCCCGTCTCTGGGAAAGCACAGATCCGAAGCGCTGCTGTGCCTGTGAATAGGGTGCACGGGGAAGGTGAAGACCAGCAAGAGATTTCAGGGCTAGCACCTTCATTGTGGGAGAAGGAGCCGGACGTTTTCCACTTTGGAAAAAGGCTCTGCCGAGAACGGACACAATGATATGTCCCGTCTCTGGGAAAGCACAGATCCCAAGCGCTGCTGTGGTTATTAATAGGCTGTCCAGGGAAGGTGAAGACCAGCAACAGCTTTCAGGGCTGGCCCCTTCCTTGTGGGAGAAGGAGCCAGACGTTTCCCATTTCGGAAAAATACTCTGCCGAGAACGGACACGATGACATGTCCCGTCTCTGGGAAAGCACAGATCCCAAGCGTTGCTGTGCTTATTAATAGGGTGCCCAGGGAAGGTGAAGACCAGCAACAGCTTTCTGGGCTGGCCCCTTCCTTGTGGGAGAAGCAGCCGGACGTTTCCCGTTTGGGAAAAAGGCTCTGCCGAGAAAGGACATGATGACATGTCTCGTCGCTGGGAAAGCACAGATCCCTAGTGATGTTATGCCTGTGAATAGGCTGCCAAGGGAAGATGAAGACCAACAACAGCTTTCAGGGCTGGCCCCTTCCTTGTGGCAGAAGGAGCCGGACGTTTCCCGTTTGGGAAAAATACTCTGCCGAGAACTGACACGATCACATCTCCCGTGTCTGGAAAAGCACAGATCCCTAGTGATGTTATGCCTCTGAATAGGCTGCCCAGGGAAGGTGAAGACCAGCAACAGCTTTCAGGGCTAGCACCTTCCTTGTGGGAGAAGGAGCCGCACGTTTCCCATTTCGGAAAAATACTCTGCCGAGAACGGACACGATGACATGTCCCGTCTCTGGGAAAGCACAGGTCCCACGCGCTGCTGTGCCTATGAATAGGATGCCCAGAGAAGGTGAAGACCAGCAAGAGCTTTCAGGGCTGGCCCCTTCCTTGTGGCAGAAGGAGCCGGACGTTTCCCGTTTGGGAAAAAGGTTCTGTCGAGAACGGACACGATGACATGTCCCGTCTCTGGGAAAGCACAGATCCCTAGCGTTTCTGTGCTTATTAATAGGCTGCCCAGGGAAGTTGAAGACCAGCAGCAGCTTTCAGGGCTGGCCCCTTCCTTGTGGCAGAAGGAGACAGACGTTTCCCATTTCGGAAAAAAACTCTGCCGAGAACGGACACAATGCCATGTCCCGTCCCTGAGAAAGCACAGATCCGAAGCGCTGCTGTGCCTGTGAATAGGGTGCACGGGGAAGGTGAAGACCAGCAAGAGCTTTCAGGGCTGGCCCCTTTCTTGTGGCAGAAGGAGCCGGACGTTTCCCATTTCGGAAGAATACTCTGCCGAGAACGGACACGATGACATGTCCCGTCCCTGGGAAAGCACAGATCCCAAGCGTTGCTCTGCTTATTAATAGGCTGCCCAGGGAAGGTGAAGGCCAGGAAGAGCTTTCAGGGCTGGCCCCTTCCTTGTGGCAGAAGGAGCCGGACGTTTCCCATTTCGGAAGAATACTCTGCCGAGAACGGACACGATGACATGTCCCGTCTCTGGGAAAGCACAGAACCCAGCGTTGCTGTGCCTATGAATAGGCTGCCCAGGGAAGGTGAAGAGCAGCAACAGCTTTCAGGGCTGGCCCCTTCCTTGTGGCAGAAGGAGCCGGACGTTTCCCATTTCGGAAGAATACTCTGCAGAGAACGGACACGATGACATGTCCCGTCTCTGGGAAAGCACAGATCCGAAGCGCTGCTGTGCCTGTGAATAGGGTGCACGGGGAAGGTGAAGACCAGCAAGAGATTTCAGGGCTGGCCCCTTCCTTGTGGCAGAAGGAGCCGGACGTTTTCCACTTTGGAAAAAGGCTCTGCCGAGAACGGACACAATGACATGTCCCGTCTCTGGGAAAGCACAGATCCCAAGCGTTGCTGTGCTTATTAATAGGCTGTCCAGGGAAGGTGAAGACCAGCAACAGCTTTCTGGGCTAGCACCTTCATTGTGGGAGAAGGAGCCGGACGTTTCCTCTTTGGGAAAAAGCTCTGCCGAGAACGGACACGATGACATGTCCCGTCTCTGGGAAAGCACAGATCCCAAGCTTTGTTGTGCTTATTAATAGGCTGCCCAGGGAAGGTGAAGGCCAGCAACAGCTTTCAGGGCTGGCCCCTTCCTTGTGGGAGAAGGAGCCAGACGTTTCCCATTTCGGAAAAATACTCTGCCGAGAACAGACACGATGACATGTCCCGTCTCTGGGAAAGCACAGATCCCAAGCGTTGCTGTGCTTATTAATAGGCTGCCCAGGGAAGGTGAAGACCAGCAACAGCTTTCTGGGCTGGCCCCTTCCTTGTGGGAGAAGCAGCCGGACGTTTCCCGTTTGGGAAAAAGGCTCTGCCGAGAAAGGACATGATGACATGTCTCGTCGCTGGGAAAGCAGAGATCCCTAGTGATGTTATGCCTGTGAATAGGCTGCCAAGGGAAGATGAAGACCAACAACAGCTTTCAGGGCTGGCCCCTTCCTTGTGGCAGAAGGAGCCGGACGTTTCCCGTTTGGGAAAAATACTCTGCCGAGAACTGACACGATCACATCTCCCGTGTCTGGAAAAGCACAGATCCCTAGTGATGTTATGCCTCTGAATAGGCTGCCCAGGGAAGGTGAAGACCAGCAACAGCTTTCAGGGCTAGCACCTTCCTTGTGGGAGAAGGAGCCGCACGTTTCCCATTTCGGAAAAATACTCTGCCGAGAACGGACATGATGACATGTCCCGTCTCTGGGAAAGCACAGATCCCAAGCGCTGCTGTGCCTATGAATAGGATGCCCAGAGAAGGTGAAGACCAGCAAGAGCTTTCAGGGCTGGCCCCTTCATTGTGGGAGAAGGAGCCGGACGTTTCCCATTTGGGAAAAAGGTTCTGCCGAGAACGGACACGATGACATGTCCCGTCTCTGGGAAAGCACAGATCCCAAGCGTTGCTGTGCTTATTAATAGGCTGCCCAGGGAAGGTGAAGGCCAGGAAGAGCTTTCAGGGCTGGCCCCTTCCTTGTGGCAGAAGGAGCCGGACGTTTCCCATTTCGGAAGAATACTCTGCAGAGAACGGACACGATGACATGTCCCGTCTCTGGGAAAGCACAGATCCGAAGCGCTGCTGTGCCTGTGAATAGGGTGCACGGGGAAGGTGAAGACCAGCAAGAGATTTCAGGGCTAGCACCTTCATTGTGGGAGAAGGAGCCGGACGTTTTCCACTTTGGAAAAAGGCTCTGCCGAGAACGGACACAATGATATGTCCCGTCTCTGGGAAAGCACAGATCCCAAGCGCTGCTGTGGTTATTAATAGGCTGTCCAGGGAAGGTGAAGACCAGCAACAGCTTTCAGGGCTGGCCCCTTCCTTGTGGGAGAAGGAGCCAGACGTTTCCCATTTCGGAAAAATACTCTGCCGAGAACGGACACGATGACATGTCCCGTCTCTGGGAAAGCACAGATCCCAAGCGTTGCTGTGCTTATTAATAGGGTGCCCAGGGAAGGTGAAGACCAGCAACAGCTTTCTGGGCTGGCCCCTTCCTTGTGGGAGAAGCAGCCGGACGTTTCCCGTTTGGGAAAAAGGCTCTGCCGAGAAAGGACATGATGACATGTCTCGTCGCTGGGAAAGCACAGATCCCTAGTGATGTTATGCCTGTGAATAGGCTGCCAAGGGAAGATGAAGACCAACAACAGCTTTCAGGGCTGGCCCCTTCCTTGTGGCAGAAGGAGCCGGACGTTTCCCGTTTGGGAAAAATACTCTGCCGAGAACTGACACGATCACATCTCCCGTGTCTGGAAAAGCACAGATCCCTAGTGATGTTATGCCTCTGAATAGGCTGCCCAGGGAAGGTGAAGACCAGCAACAGCTTTCAGGGCTAGCACCTTCCTTGTGGGAGAAGGAGCCGCACGTTTCCCATTTCGGAAAAATACTCTGCCGAGAACGGACACGATGACATGTCCCGTCTCTGGGAAAGCACAGGTCCCACGCGCTGCTGTGCCTATGAATAGGATGCCCAGAGAAGGTGAAGACCAGCAAGAGCTTTCAGGGCTGGCCCCTTCCTTGTGGCAGAAGGAGCCGGACGTTTCCCGTTTGGGAAAAAGGTTCTGTCGAGAACGGACACGATGACATGTCCCGTCTCTGGGAAAGCACAGATCCGAAGCGCTGCTGTGCCTGTGAATAGGGTGCACGGGGAAGGTGAAGACCAGCAAGAGATTTCAGGGCTAGCACCTTCATTGTGGGAGAAGGAGCCGGACGTTTTCCACTTTGGAAAAAGGCTCTGCCGAGAACGGACACAATGATATGTCCCGTCTCTGGGAAAGCACAGATCCCAAGCGCTGCTGTGGTTATTAATAGGCTGTCCAGGGAAGGTGAAGACCAGCAACAGCTTTCAGGGCTGGCCCCTTCCTTGTGGGAGAAGGAGCCAGACGTTTCCCATTTCGGAAAAATACTCTGCCGAGAACGGACACGATGACATGTCCCGTCTCTGGGAAAGCACAGATCCCAAGCGTTGCTGTGCTTATTAATAGGGTGCCCAGGGAAGGTGAAGACCAGCAACAGCTTTCTGGGCTGGCCCCTTCCTTGTGGGAGAAGCAGCCGGACGTTTCCCGTTTGGGAAAAAGGCTCTGCCGAGAAAGGACATGATGACATGTCTCGTCGCTGGGAAAGCACAGATCCCTAGTGATGTTATGCCTGTGAATAGGCTGCCAAGGGAAGATGAAGACCAACAACAGCTTTCAGGGCTGGCCCCTTCCTTGTGGCAGAAGGAGCCGGACGTTTCCCGTTTGGGAAAAATACTCTGCCGAGAACTGACACGATCACATCTCCCGTGTCTGGAAAAGCACAGATCCCTAGTGATGTTATGCCTCTGAATAGGCTGCCCAGGGAAGGTGAAGACCAGCAACAGCTTTCAGGGCTAGCACCTTCCTTGTGGGAGAAGGAGCCGCACGTTTCCCATTTCGGAAAAATACTCTGCCGAGAACGGACACGATGACATGTCCCGTCTCTGGGAAAGCACAGGTCCCACGCGCTGCTGTGCCTATGAATAGGATGCCCAGAGAAGGTGAAGACCAGCAAGAGCTTTCAGGGCTGGCCCCTTCCTTGTGGCAGAAGGAGCCGGACGTTTCCCGTTTGGGAAAAAGGTTCTGTCGAGAACGGACACGATGACATGTCCCGTCTCTGGGAAAGCACAGATCCCTAGCGTTTCTGTGCTTATTAATAGGCTGCCCAGGGAAGTTGAAGACCAGCAGCAGCTTTCAGGGCTGGCCCCTTCCTTGTGGCAGAAGGAGACAGACGTTTCCCATTTCGGAAAAAAACTCTGCCGAGAACGGACACAATGCCATGTCCCGTCCCTGAGAAAGCACAGATCCGAAGCGCTGCTGTGCCTGTGAATAGGGTGCACGGGGAAGGTGAAGACCAGCAAGAGCTTTCAGGGCTGGCCCCTTTCTTGTGGCAGAAGGAGCCGGACGTTTCCCATTTCGGAAGAATACTCTGCCGAGAACGGACACGATGACATGTCCCGTCCCTGGGAAAGCACAGATCCCAAGCGTTGCTCTGCTTATTAATAGGCTGCCCAGGGAAGGTGAAGGCCAGGAAGAGCTTTCAGGGCTGGCCCCTTCCTTGTGGCAGAAGGAGCCGGACGTTTCCCATTTCGGAAGAATACTCTGCCGAGAACGGACACGATGACATGTCCCGTCTCTGGGAAAGCACAGAACCCAGCGTTGCTGTGCCTATGAATAGGCTGCCCAGGGAAGGTGAAGAGCAGCAACAGCTTTCAGGGCTGGCCCGTTCCTTGTGGCAGAAGGAGCCGGATGTTTCCCGTTTGGGAAAAATACTCTGCCGAGAACTTACACGATGACATGTCCCGTCTCTGGGAAAGCACAGATCCCAACCGCTGCTGTGCCTATGAATAGGGTGCATGGGGAAGGTGAAGAGCAGCAAGAGCTTTTAGGGCTGGCCCCTTCCTTGTGGGAGAAGGAGCCAGACGTTTCCCGTTTTGGAAGAATACTCTGCCGAGAACGGACACGATGACATGTCCCGTCTCTGGGAAAGCACAGATCCCAAGCTTTGTTGTGCTTATTAATAGGCTGCCCAGGGAAGGTGAAGGCCAGCAACAGCTTTCAGGGCTAGCACCTTCCTTGTGGGAGAAGGAGCCGCACGTTTCCCATTTCGGAAAAATACTCTGCCGAGAACGGACACGATGACATGTCCCATCTCTGGGAAAGCACAGATCCCAAGCGCTGCTGTGCCTATGAATAGGATGCCCAGGGAAGGTGAAGACCAGCAAGAGCTTTCAGGGCTGGCCCCTTCCTTGTGGCAGAAGGAGCCGGACGTTTCCCATTTCGGAAGAATACTCTGCAGAGAACGGACACGATGACATGTCCCGTCTCTGGGAAAGCATAGATCCCAATCGCTGCTGTGCCTCTGAATAGGCTGCCCAGGGAAGGTGAAGAGCAGCAACAGCTTTCAGGGCTGGCCCCTTCCTTGTGGCAGAAGGAGCCGGATGTTTCCCATTTGGGAAAAATACTCTGCCGAGAACGGACACGATGACATGTCCCGTCTCTGGGAAAGCACAGATCCCAGCGTTGCTGTGCCTATGAATAGGCTGCCCAGGGAAGGTGAAGACCAGCAACAGCTTTCAGGGCTGGCCCGTTCCTTGTGGCAGAAGGAGCCGGATGTTTCCCGTTTGGGAAAAATACTCTGCCGAGAACTTACACGATGACATGTCCCGTCTCTGGGAAAGCACAGATCCCAACCGCTGCTGTGCCTATGAATAGGGTGCACGGGGAAGGTGAAGACCAGCAAGAGCTTTTAGGGCTGGCCCCTTCCTTGTGGCAGAAGGAGCCAGACGTTTCCCGTTTTGGAAGAATACTCTGCCGAGAACGGACACGATGACGTGTCCCGTCTCTGGGAAAGCACAGATCCCAAGCTTTGTTGTGCTTATTAATAGGCTGCCCAGGGAAGGTGAAGGCCAGGAAGAGCTTTCAGGGCTAGCACCTTCATTGTGGGAGAAGGAGCCGGACGTTTCCCATTTTGGAAAAAAGGCTCTGCCGAGAAAGGACACGATGACATGTCCCGTCTCTGGGAAATCACAGATCTCTAGTGATGTTATGCCTGTGAATAGGCTGCCCAGGGAAGGTGAAGACCAGCAACAGCTTTCAGGGCTAGCACCATCCTTGTGGGAGAAGGAGCCGCACGTTTCCCATTTCGGAAAAATACTCTGCCGAGAACGGACACGATGACATGTCCCGTCTCTGGGAAAGCACAGGTCACAAGCGTTGCTGTGCCTATGAATAGGATGCCCAGGGAAGGTGAAGACCAGCAACAGCTTTCAGGGCTGGCCCCTTCCTTGTGGCAGAAGGAGCCGGACGTTTCCCATTTCGGAAGAATACTCTGCAGAGAACGGACACGATGACATGTCCCGTCTCTGGGAAAGCATAGATCCCAATCGCTGCTGTGCCTCTGAATAGGCTGCCCAGGGAAGGTGAAGAGCAGCAACAGCTTTCAGGGCTGGCCCCTTCCTTGTGGCAGAAGGAGCCGGATGTTTCCCATTTGGGAAAAATACTCTGCCGAGAACGGACACGATGACATGTCCCGTCTCTGGGAAAGCACAGATCCCAGCGTTGCTGTGCCTATGAATAGGCTGCCCAGGGAAGGTGAAGACCAGCAACAGCTTTCAGGGCTGGCCCGTTCCTTGTGGCAGAAGGAGCCGGATGTTTCCCGTTTGGGAAAAATACTCTGCCGAGAACTTACACGATGACATGTCCCGTCTCTGGGAAAGCACAGATCCCAACCGCTGCTGTGCCTATGAATAGGGTGCACGGGGAAGGTGAAGACCAGCAAGAGCTTTTAGGGCTGGCCCCTTCCTTGTGGCAGAAGGAGCCAGACGTTTCCCGTTTTGGAAGAATACTCTGCCGAGAACGGACACGATGACGTGTCCCGTCTCTGGGAAAGCACAGATCCCAAGCTTTGTTGTGCTTATTAATAGGCTGCCCAGGGAAGGTGAAGGCCAGGAAGAGCTTTCAGGGCTAGCACCTTCATTGTGGGAGAAGGAGCCGGACGTTTCCCAATTTGGAAAAAAGGCTCTGCCGAGAAAGGACACGATGACATGTCCCGTCTCTGGGAAATCACAGATCTCTAGTGATGTTATGCCTGTGAATAGGCTGCCCAGGGAAGGTGAAGACCAGCAACAGCTTTCAGGGCTAGCACCTTCCTTGTGGGAGAAGGAGCCGCACGTTTCCCATTTCGGAAAAATACTCTGCCGAGAACGGACACGATGACATGTCCCGTCTCTGGGAAAGCACAGGTCCCACGCGCTGCTGTGCCTATGAATAGGATGCCCAGAGAAGGTGAAGACCAGCAAGAGCTTTCAGGGCTGGCCCCTTCCTTGTGGCAGAAGGAGCCGGACGTTTCCCGTTTGGGAAAAAGGTTCTGTCGAGAACGGACACGATGACATGTCCCGTCTCTGGGAAAGCACAGATCCCTAGCGTTTCTGTGCTTATTAATAGGCTGCCCAGGGAAGTTGAAGACCAGCAGCAGCTTTCAGGGCTGGCCCCTTCCTTGTGGCAGAAGGAGACAGACGTTTCCCATTTCGGAAAAAAACTCTGCCGAGAACGGACACAATGCCATGTCCCGTCCCTGAGAAAGCACAGATCCGAAGCGCTGCTGTGCCTGTGAATAGGGTGCACGGGGAAGGTGAAGACCAGCAAGAGCTTTCAGGGCTGGCCCCTTTCTTGTGGCAGAAGGAGCCGGACGTTTCCCATTTCGGAAGAATACTCTGCCGAGAACGGACACGATGACATGTCCCGTCCCTGGGAAAGCACAGATCCCAAGCGTTGCTCTGCTTATTAATAGGCTGCCCAGGGAAGGTGAAGGCCAGGAAGAGCTTTCAGGGCTGGCCCCTTCCTTGTGGCAGAAGGAGCCGGACGTTTCCCATTTCGGAAGAATACTCTGCCGAGAACGGACACGATGACATGTCCCGTCTCTGGGAAAGCACAGAACCCAGCGTTGCTGTGCCTATGAATAGGCTGCCCAGGGAAGGTGAAGAGCAGCAACAGCTTTCAGGGCTGGCCCGTTCCTTGTGGCAGAAGGAGCCGGATGTTTCCCGTTTGGGAAAAATACTCTGCCGAGAACTTACACGATGACATGTCCCGTCTCTGGGAAAGCACAGATCCCAACCGCTGCTGTGCCTATGAATAGGGTGCATGGGGAAGGTGAAGAGCAGCAAGAGCTTTTAGGGCTGGCCCCTTCCTTGTGGGAGAAGGAGCCAGACGTTTCCCGTTTTGGAAGAATACTCTGCCGAGAACGGACACGATGACATGTCCCGTCTCTGGGAAAGCACAGATCCCAAGCTTTGTTGTGCTTATTAATAGGCTGCCCAGGGAAGGTGAAGGCCAGCAACAGCTTTCAGGGCTAGCACCTTCCTTGTGGGAGAAGGAGCCGCACGTTTCCCATTTCGGAAAAATACTCTGCCGAGAACGGACACGATGACATGTCCCGTCTCTGGGAAAGCACAGATCCCAAGCGCTGCTGTGCCTATGAATAGGATGCCCAGGGAAGGTGAAGACCAGCAAGAGCTTTCAGGGCTGGCCCCTTCCTTGTGGCAGAAGGAGCCGGACGTTTCCCATTTCGGAAGAATACTCTGCAGAGAACGGACACGATGACATGTCCCGTCTCTGGGAAAGCATAGATCCCAATCGCTGCTGTGCCTCTGAATAGGCTGCCCAGGGAAGGTGAAGAGCAGCAACAGCTTTCAGGGCTGGCCCCTTCCTTGTGGCAGAAGGAGCCGGATGTTTCCCATTTGGGAAAAATACTCTGCCGAGAACGGACACGATGACATGTCCCGTCTCTGGGAAAGCACAGATCCCAGCGTTGCTGTGCCTATGAATAGGCTGCCCAGGGAAGGTGAAGACCAGCAACAGCTTTCAGGGCTGGCCCGTTCCTTGTGGCAGAAGGAGCCGGATGTTTCCCGTTTGGGAAAAATACTCTGCCGAGAACTTACACGATGACATGTCCCGTCTCTGGGAAAGCACAGATCCCAACCGCTGCTGTGCCTATGAATAGGGTGCACGGGGAAGGTGAAGACCAGCAAGAGCTTTTAGGGCTGGCCCCTTCCTTGTGGCAGAAGGAGCCAGACGTTTCCCGTTTTGGAAGAATACTCTGCCGAGAACGGACACGATGACGTGTCCCGTCTCTGGGAAAGCACAGATCCCAAGCTTTGTTGTGCTTATTAATAGGCTGCCCAGGGAAGGTGAAGGCCAGGAAGAGCTTTCAGGGCTAGCACCTTCATTGTGGGAGAAGGAGCCGGACGTTTCCCAATTTGGAAAAAAGGCTCTGCCGAGAAAGGACACGATGACATGTCCCGTCTCTGGGAAATCACAGATCTCTAGTGATGTTATGCCTGTGAATAGGCTGCCCAGGGAAGGTGAAGACCAGCAACAGCTTTCAGGGCTAGCACCTTCCTTGTGGGAGAAGGAGCCGCACGTTTCCCATTTCGGAAAAATACTCTGCCGAGAACGGACACGATGACATGTCCCGTCTCTGGGAAAGCACAGGTCCCACGCGCTGCTGTGCCTATGAATAGGATGCCCAGAGAAGGTGAAGACCAGCAAGAGCTTTCAGGGCTGGCCCCTTCCTTGTGGCAGAAGGAGCCGGACGTTTCCCGTTTGGGAAAAAGGTTCTGTCGAGAACGGACACGATGACATGTCCCGTCTCTGGGAAAGCACAGATCCCTAGCGTTTCTGTGCTTATTAATAGGCTGCCCAGGGAAGTTGAAGACCAGCAGCAGCTTTCAGGGCTGGCCCCTTCCTTGTGGCAGAAGGAGACAGACGTTTCCCATTTCGGAAAAAAACTCTGCCGAGAACGGACACAATGCCATGTCCCGTCCCTGAGAAAGCACAGATCCGAAGCGCTGCTGTGCCTGTGAATAGGGTGCACGGGGAAGGTGAAGACCAGCAAGAGCTTTCAGGGCTGGCCCCTTTCTTGTGGCAGAAGGAGCCGGACGTTTCCCATTTCGGAAGAATACTCTGCCGAGAACGGACACGATGACATGTCCCGTCCCTGGGAAAGCACAGATCCCAAGCGTTGCTCTGCTTATTAATAGGCTGCCCAGGGAAGGTGAAGGCCAGGAAGAGCTTTCAGGGCTGGCCCCTTCCTTGTGGCAGAAGGAGCCGGACGTTTCCCATTTCGGAAGAATACTCTGCCGAGAACGGACACGATGACATGTCCCGTCTCTGGGAAAGCACAGAACCCAGCGTTGCTGTGCCTATGAATAGGCTGCCCAGGGAAGGTGAAGAGCAGCAACAGCTTTCAGGGCTGGCCCGTTCCTTGTGGCAGAAGGAGCCGGATGTTTCCCGTTTGGGAAAAATACTCTGCCGAGAACTTACACGATGACATGTCCCGTCTCTGGGAAAGCACAGATCCCAACCGCTGCTGTGCCTATGAATAGGGTGCATGGGGAAGGTGAAGAGCAGCAAGAGCTTTTAGGGCTGGCCCCTTCCTTGTGGGAGAAGGAGCCAGACGTTTCCCGTTTTGGAAGAATACTCTGCCGAGAACGGACACGATGACATGTCCCGTCTCTGGGAAAGCACAGATCCCAAGCTTTGTTGTGCTTATTAATAGGCTGCCCAGGGAAGGTGAAGGCCAGCAACAGCTTTCAGGGCTAGCACCTTCCTTGTGGGAGAAGGAGCCGCACGTTTCCCATTTCGGAAAAATACTCTGCCGAGAACGGACACGATGACATGTCCCGTCTCTGGGAAAGCACAGATCCCAAGCGCTGCTGTGCCTATGAATAGGATGCCCAGGGAAGGTGAAGACCAGCAAGAGCTTTCAGGGCTGGCCCCTTCCTTGTGGCAGAAGGAGCCGGACGTTTCCCATTTCGGAAGAATACTCTGCAGAGAACGGACACGATGACATGTCCCGTCTCTGGGAAAGCATAGATCCCAATCGCTGCTGTGCCTCTGAATAGGCTGCCCAGGGAAGGTGAAGAGCAGCAACAGCTTTCAGGGCTGGCCCCTTCCTTGTGGCAGAAGGAGCCGGATGTTTCCCATTTGGGAAAAATACTCTGCCGAGAACGGACACGATGACATGTCCCGTCTCTGGGAAAGCACAGATCCCAGCGTTGCTGTGCCTATGAATAGGCTGCCCAGGGAAGGTGAAGACCAGCAACAGCTTTCAGGGCTGGCCCGTTCCTTGTGGCAGAAGGAGCCGGATGTTTCCCGTTTGGGAAAAATACTCTGCCGAGAACTTACACGATGACATGTCCCGTCTCTGGGAAAGCACAGATCCCAACCGCTGCTGTGCCTATGAATAGGGTGCACGGGGAAGGTGAAGACCAGCAAGAGCTTTTAGGGCTGGCCCCTTCCTTGTGGCAGAAGGAGCCAGACGTTTCCCGTTTTGGAAGAATACTCTGCCGAGAACGGACACGATGACGTGTCCCGTCTCTGGGAAAGCACAGATCCCAAGCTTTGTTGTGCTTATTAATAGGCTGCCCAGGGAAGGTGAAGGCCAGGAAGAGCTTTCAGGGCTAGCACCTTCATTGTGGGAGAAGGAGCCGGACGTTTCCCAATTTGGAAAAAAGGCTCTGCCGAGAAAGGACACGATGACATGTCCCGTCTCTGGGAAATCACAGATCTCTAGTGATGTTATGCCTGTGAATAGGCTGCCCAGGGAAGGTGAAGACCAGCAACAGCTTTCAGGGCTAGCACCATCCTTGTGGGAGAAGGAGCCGCACGTTTCCCATTTCGGAAAAATACTCTGCCGAGAACGGACACGATGACATGTCCCGTCTCTGGGAAAGCACAGGTCACAAGCGTTGCTGTGCCTATGAATAGGATGCCCAGGGAAGGTGAAGACCAGCAACAGCTTTCAGGACTGGCCCCTTCCTTGTCGGAGAAGGAGCCGGACGTTTCCCGTTTGGGAAAAAGGTTCTGCCGAGAACGGACACGATGACATGTCCCGTCTCTGGGAAAGCACAGATCCCAAGCGCTGCTGTGCCTATGAATAGGATGCCCAGGGAAGGTGAAGACCAGCAAGAGCTTTCAGGGCTGGCCCCTTCCTTGTGGCAGAAGGAGCCGGACGTTTCCCATTTCGGAAGAATACTCTGCAGAGAACGGACACGATGACATGTCCCGTCTCTGGGAAAGCATAGATCCCAATCGCTGCTGTGCCTCTGAATAGGCTGCCCAGGGAAGGTGAAGACCAGCAACAGCTTTCAGGGCTGGCCCCTTCCTTGTGGCAGAAGGAGCCGGATGTTTCCCATTTGGGAAAAATACTCTGCCGAGAACGGACACGATGACATGTCCCGTCTCTGGGAAAGCACAGATCCCAGCGTTGCTGTGCCTATGAATAGGCTGCCCAGGGAAGGTGAAGACCAGCAACAGCTTTCAGGGCTGGCCCGTTCCTTGTGGCAGAAGGAGCCGGATGTTTCCCGTTTGGGAAAAATACTCTGCCGAGAACTTACACGATGACATGTCCCGTCTCTGGGAAAGCACAGATCCCAAGCGCTGCTGTGCCTATGAATAGGGTGCACGGGGAAGGTGAAGACCAGCAAGAGCTTTTAGGGCTGGCCCCTTCCTTGTGGCAGAAGGAGCCAGACGTTTCCCGTTTTGGAAGAATACTCTGCCGAGAACGGACACGATGACGTGTCCCGTCTCTGGGAAAGCACAGATCCCAAGCTTTGTTGTGCTTATTAATAGGCTGCCCAGGGAAGGTGAAGGCCAGGAAGAGCTTTCAGGGCTAGCACCTTCATTGTGGGAGAAGGAGCCGGACGTTTCCCATTTTGGAAAAAAGGCTCTGCCGAGAAAGGACACGATGACATGTCCCGTCTCTGGGAAATCACAGATCTCTAGTGATGTTATGCCTGTGAATAGGCTGCCCAGGGAAGGTGAAGACCAGCAACAGCTTTCAGGGCTAGCACCATCCTTGTGGGAGAAGGAGCCGCACGTTTCCCATTTCGGAAAAATACTCTGCCGAGAACGGACACGATGACATGTCCCGTCTCTGGGAAAGCACAGGTCACAAGCGTTGCTGTGCCTATGAATAGGATGCCCAGGGAAGGTGAAGACCAGCAACAGCTTTCAGGGCTGGCCCCTTCCTTGTGGCAGAAGGAGCCGGACGTTTCCCATTTCGGAAGAATACTCTGCAGAGAACGGACACGATGACATGTCCCGTCTCTGGGAAAGCATAGATCCCAATCGCTGCTGTGCCTCTGAATAGGCTGCCCAGGGAAGGTGAAGAGCAGCAACAGCTTTCAGGGCTGGCCCCTTCCTTGTGGCAGAAGGAGCCGGATGTTTCCCATTTGGGAAAAATACTCTGCCGAGAACGGACACGATGACATGTCCCGTCTCTGGGAAAGCACAGATCCCAGCGTTGCTGTGCCTATGAATAGGCTGCCCAGGGAAGGTGAAGACCAGCAACAGCTTTCAGGGCTGGCCCGTTCCTTGTGGCAGAAGGAGCCGGATGTTTCCCGTTTGGGAAAAATACTCTGCCGAGAACTTACACGATGACATGTCCCGTCTCTGGGAAAGCACAGATCCCAACCGCTGCTGTGCCTATGAATAGGGTGCACGGGGAAGGTGAAGACCAGCAAGAGCTTTTAGGGCTGGCCCCTTCCTTGTGGCAGAAGGAGCCAGACGTTTCCCGTTTTGGAAGAATACTCTGCCGAGAACGGACACGATGACGTGTCCCGTCTCTGGGAAAGCACAGATCCCAAGCTTTGTTGTGCTTATTAATAGGCTGCCCAGGGAAGGTGAAGGCCAGGAAGAGCTTTCAGGGCTAGCACCTTCATTGTGGGAGAAGGAGCCGGACGTTTCCCAATTTGGAAAAAAGGCTCTGCCGAGAAAGGACACGATGACATGTCCCGTCTCTGGGAAATCACAGATCTCTAGTGATGTTATGCCTGTGAATAGGCTGCCCAGGGAAGGTGAAGACCAGCAACAGCTTTCAGGGCTAGCACCTTCCTTGTGGGAGAAGGAGCCGCACGTTTCCCATTTCGGAAAAATACTCTGCCGAGAACGGACACGATGACATGTCCCGTCTCTGGGAAAGCACAGGTCCCACGCGCTGCTGTGCCTATGAATAGGATGCCCAGAGAAGGTGAAGACCAGCAAGAGCTTTCAGGGCTGGCCCCTTCCTTGTGGCAGAAGGAGCCGGACGTTTCCCATTTCGGAAGAATACTCTGCAGAGAACGGACACGATGACATGTCCCGTCTCTGGGAAAGCACAGATCCGAAGCGCTGCTGTGCCTGTGAATAGGGTGCACGGGGAAGGTGAAGACCAGCAAGAGATTTCAGGGCTGGCCCCTTCCTTGTGGCAGAAGGAGCCGGACGTTTTCCACTTTGGAAAAAGGCTCTGCCGAGAACGGACACAATGACATGTCCCGTCTCTGGGAAAGCACAGATCCCAAGCGTTGCTGTGCTTATTAATAGGCTGTCCAGGGAAGGTGAAGACCAGCAACAGCTTTCTGGGCTAGCACCTTCATTGTGGGAGAAGGAGCCGGACGTTTCCTCTTTGGGAAAAAGCTCTGCCGAGAACGGACACGATGACATGTCCCGTCTCTGGGAAAGCACAGATCCCAAGCTTTGTTGTGCTTATTAATAGGCTGCCCAGGGAAGGTGAAGGCCAGCAACAGCTTTCAGGGCTGGCCCCTTCCTTGTGGGAGAAGGAGCCAGACGTTTCCCATTTCGGAAAAATACTCTGCCGAGAACAGACACGATGACATGTCCCGTCTCTGGGAAAGCACAGATCCCAAGCGTTGCTGTGCTTATTAATAGGCTGCCCAGGGAAGGTGAAGACCAGCAACAGCTTTCTGGGCTGGCCCCTTCCTTGTGGGAGAAGCAGCCGGACGTTTCCCGTTTGGGAAAAAGGCTCTGCCGAGAAAGGACATGATGACATGTCTCGTCGCTGGGAAAGCAGAGATCCCTAGTGATGTTATGCCTGTGAATAGGCTGCCAAGGGAAGATGAAGACCAACAACAGCTTTCAGGGCTGGCCCCTTCCTTGTGGCAGAAGGAGCCGGACGTTTCCCGTTTGGGAAAAATACTCTGCCGAGAACTGACACGATCACATCTCCCGTGTCTGGAAAAGCACAGATCCCTAGTGATGTTATGCCTCTGAATAGGCTGCCCAGGGAAGGTGAAGACCAGCAACAGCTTTCAGGGCTAGCACCTTCCTTGTGGGAGAAGGAGCCGCACGTTTCCCATTTCGGAAAAATACTCTGCCGAGAACGGACACGATGACATGTCCCGTCTCTGGGAAAGCACAGATCCCAGCGTTGCTGTGCCTATGAATAGGCTGCCCAGGGAAGGTGAAGACCAGCAACAGCTTTCAGGGCTGGCCCCTTCCTTGTGGCAGAAGGAGCCGGATGTTTCCCATTTGGGAAAAATACTCTGCCGAGAACGGACACGATGACATGTCCCGTCTCTGGGAAAGCATAGATCCCAATCGCTGCTGTGCCTCTGAATAGGCTGCCCAGGGAAGGTGAAGAGCAGCAACAGCTTTCAGGGCTGGCCCCTTCCTTGTGGCAGAAGGAGCCGGATGTTTCCCATTTGGGAAAAATACTCTGCCGAGAACGGACACGATGACATGTCCCGTCTCTGGGAAAGCACAGATCCCAGCGTTGCTGTGCCTATGAATAGGCTGCCCAGGGAAGGTGAAGACCAGCAACAGCTTTCAGGGCTGGCCCGTTCCTTGTGGCAGAAGGAGCCGGATGTTTCCCGTTTGGGAAAAATACTCTGCCGAGAACTTACACGATGACATGTCCCGTCTCTGGGAAAGCACAGATCCCAACCGCTGCTGTGCCTATGAATAGGGTGCACGGGGAAGGTGAAGACCAGCAAGAGCTTTTAGGGCTGGCCCCTTCCTTGTGGCAGAAGGAGCCAGACGTTTCCCGTTTTGGAAGAATACTCTGCCGAGAACGGACACGATGACGTGTCCCGTCTCTGGGAAAGCACAGATCCCAAGCTTTGTTGTGCTTATTAATAGGCTGCCCAGGGAAGGTGAAGGCCAGGAAGAGCTTTCAGGGCTAGCACCTTCATTGTGGGAGAAGGAGCCGGACGTTTCCCAATTTGGAAAAAAGGCTCTGCCGAGAAAGGACACGATGACATGTCCCGTCTCTGGGAAATCACAGATCTCTAGTGATGTTATGCCTGTGAATAGGCTGCCCAGGGAAGGTGAAGACCAGCAACAGCTTTCAGGGCTAGCACCATCCTTGTGGAGAAGGAGCCGCACGTTTCCCATTTCGGAAAAATACTCTGCCGAGAACGGACACGATGACATGTCCCGTCTCTGGGAAAGCACAGGTCACAAGCGTTGCTGTGCCTATGAATAGGATGCCCAGGGAAGGTGAAGACCAGCAACAGCTTTCAGGGCTGGCCCCTTCCTTGTCGGAGAAGGAGCCGGACGTTTCCCGTTTGGGAAAAAGGTTCTGCCGAGAACGGACACGATGACATGTCCCGTCTCTGGGAAAGCACAGATCCCTAGCGTTTCTGTGCTTATTAATACGCTGCCCAGGGAAGGTGAAGACCAGCAGCAGCTTTCAGGGCTGGCCCCTTCCTTGTGGGAGAAGGAGCCGGACGTTTCCTCTTTGGGAAAAAGCTCTGCCGAGAACGGACACGATGACATGTCCCGTCTCTGGGAAAGCACAGATCCCAAGCTTTGTTGTGCTTATTAATAGGCTGCCCAGGGAAGGTGAAGGCCAGCAACAGCTTTCAGGGCTGACCCCTTCCTTGTGGGAGAAGGAGCCAGACGTTTACCATTTCGGAAGAATACTCTGCCGAGAACGGACACGATGACATGTCCCGTCTCTGGGAAAGCATAGATCCCAATCGCTGCTGTGCCTCTGAATAGGCTGCCCAGGGAAGGTGAAGACCAGCAACAGCTTTCAGGGCTGGCCCCTTCCTTGTGGGAGAAGGAGCCGGATGTTTCCCATTTCGGAAGAATACTCTGCCGAGAACGGACACGATGACATGTCCCGCCTCTGGGAAAGCACAGATCCCAGAGTTGCTGTGCCTATGAATAGGCTGCCCAGGGAACGTGAAGAGCAGCAACAGCTTTCAGGGCTGGCCCGTTCCTTGTGGCAGAAGGAGCCGGATGTTTCCCGTTTGGGAAAAATACTCTGCCGAGAACTTACACGATGACATGTCCCGTCTCTGGGAAAGCACAGATCCCAACCGCTGCTGTGCCTATGAATAGGGTGCACGGGGAAGGTGAAGACCAGCAAGAGCTTTTAGGGCTGGCCCCTTCCTTGTGGCAGAAGGAGCCAGACGTTTCCCGTTTTGGAAGAATACTCTGCCGAGAACGGACACGATGACATGTCCCGTCTCTGGGAAAGCACAGATCCCAAGCGCTGCTGTGCTTATTAATAGGCTGGCCAGGGAAGGTGAAGACCAGCAACAGCTTTCTGGGCTAGCACCTTCCTTGTGGGAGAAGGAGCCAGACGTTTCCCGTTTGCTAAAAAGGCTCTGCCGAGAAAGGACACGATGACATGTCCCGTCTCTGGGAAAGCACAGATCCCAATCGCTGCTGTGCCTCTGAATAGGCTGCCCAGGGAAGGTGAAGAGCAGCAACAGCTTTCAAGGCTGGCCCCTTCCTTGTGGGAGAAGGAGCCGGACGTTTCCCGTTTGGGAAAAAGGCTCTGCCGAGAACGGACACGATGACATGTCCCGCCTCTGGCAAAGCACAGATCCCAAGCGCTGCTGTGCCTCTGAATAGGCTGCCCAGGGAAGGTGAAGACCAGCAAGAGCTTTCAGGGCTGGCCCCTTCCTTGTGGCAGAAGGAGCCGGACGTTTCCCGTTTGGGAAAAAGGCTCTGCCGAGAAAGGACATGATGACATGTCCCGTCCCTGTGAAAGCACAGATCCCAAGCGCTGCTGTGCCTATGAATAGGCTGCCCAGGGAAGGTGAAGAGCAGCAACAGCTTTCAGGGCTGGCCCCTTCCTTGTGGGAGAAGGAGCCGGACGTTTCCCTTTTGGGAAAAATGCTCTGCCGAGAACGGACACGATGACATGTCCCGTCTCTGGGAATGCACAGATCCCAAGCGCTGCTGTGCCTGTGAATAGGGTGCACGTGGAAGCTGAAGACCAGCAACAGCTTTCAGGGCTGGCCCCTTCCTTGTGGGAGAAGGAGCCGGACGTTTCCCGTTTGGGAAAAAGGCTCTGCTGAGAAAGGACACGATGATATGTCCCGTCTCTGGGAAAGCACAGATCCCAAGCGCTGCTGTGCCTCTGAATAGGCTGCCCAGGGAAGGTGAAGAGCAGCAACAGCTTTTAGGGCTGGCCCCTTCCTTGTGGCAGAAGGAGCCGGACGTTTCCCGTCTTGGAAAAACGCTCTGCCGAGAACGGACACGATGACATGTCCCGTCTCTGGGAAAGCACAGATCCCAAGCGCTGCTGTGCCTCTGAATAGGCTGCCCAGGGAAGGTGAAGACCAGCAACAGCTTTCAGGGCTGGCCCCTTCCTTGTGGGAGAAGGAGCCGGACGTTTCCCATTTCGGAAAAATACTCTGCCGAGAACGTACACAATGACATGTCCCGCCTCTGGGAAAGCACAGATCCCAAGCGCTGCTGTGCCTCTGAATAGGGTGCACGTGGAAGGTGAAGACCAGCAACAGCTTTCAGGGCTGGTCTCTTCCTTGTGGCAGAAGGAGCCGGACGTTTCCCGTTTGGGAAAAAGGCTCTTCCGAGAACGGACACGATGACATGTCCCATCTCTGGGAAAGCACAGATCCCAAGCGCTGCTGTGCTTATGAATAGGCTGCCCAGGGAAGGTGAAGAGCAGCAACAGCTTTCAGGGCTGGCCCCTTCCTTGTGGCAGAAGGAGCCGGACGTTTCCCGTTTGGGAAAAATTCTCTTCCGTGAAAGGACATGATGACATGTCCCGTCCCTGTGAAAGCACAGATCCCAAGCGCTGCTGTGCCTATGAATAGGCTGCCCAGGGAAGGTGAAGAGCAGCAACAGCATTCAGGGCTGGCCCCTTCCTTGTGGCAGAAGGAGCCGGACGTTTCCCTTTTGGGAAAAATGCTCTGCCGAGAACGGACACGATGACATGTCCCGTCTCTGGGAAAGCACAGATCCCAAGCGCTGCTGTGCCTGTGAATAGGGTGCACGTGGAAGGTGAAGAGCAGCAACAGCTTTCAGGGCTGGCCTCTTCCTTGTGGCAGAAGGAGCCGGACGTTTCCCGTTTGGGAAAAAGGCTCTGCCGAGAACGGACACGATGACATGTCCCGTCTCTGGGAAAGCACAGATCCCAAGCGCTGCTGTGCCTCTGAATAGGCTGCCCAGGGAAGGTGAAGACCAGCAACAGCTTTCAGGGCTGGCCCCTTCCTTGTGGCAGAAGGAGCCGGACGTTTCCCGTTTGGGAAAAAGGCACTGCCGAGAAAGGACACGATGACATGTCCCGTCTCTGGGAAAGCACAGATCCCAAGCGCTGCTGTGCCTCTGAATAGGCTGCCCAGGGAAGGTGAAGACCAGCAACAGCTTTCAGGGCTGGCCCCTTCCTTGTGGCAGAAGGAGCCGGACGTTTCCCTTTTGGGAAAAATGCTCTGCCGAGAACGGACACGATGACATGTCCCGTCTCTGGGAAAGCACAGATCCCAAGCGCTGCTGTGCCTGTGAATAGGCTGCCCAGGGAAGGTGAAGAGCAGCAACAGCTTTCAGGGCTGGTCTCTTCCTTGTGGCAGAAGGAGCCGGACGTTTCCCGTTTGGGAAAAAGGCTCTGCCGAGAACGGACACGATGACATGTCCCGTCTCTGGGAAAGCACAGATCCCAAGCTTTGTTGTGCTTATTAATAGGCTGCCCAGGGAAGGTGAAGGCCAGCAAGAGCTTTCAGGGCTGGCCCCTTCCTTGTGGGAGAAGGAGCCGGACGTTTCCCGTTTGGGAAAAAGGCTCTGCCGAGAAAGGACACGATGACATGTCCCGTCTCTGGGAAAGCACAGATCCCAAGCGCTGCTGTGCCTCTGAATAGGCTGCCCAGGGAAGGTGAAGAGCAGCAACATCTTTTAGGGCTGGCCCCTTCCTTGTGGCAGAAGGAGCCGGACGTTTCCCGTCTTGGAAAAAGGCTCTGCCGAGAACGGACACGATGACATGTCCCGTCTCTGGGAAAGCACAGATCCCAAGCGCTGCTGTGCCTCTGAATAGGCTGCCCAGGGAAGGTGAAGACCAGCAAGAGCTTTCAGGGCTGGCCCCTTACTTGTGGGAGAAGGAGCCGGACGTTTCCCATTTCGGAAAAATACTCTGCCGAGAACGTACACAATGACATGTCCCGCCTCTGGGAAAGCACAGATCCCAAGCGCTGCTGTGCCTCTGAATAGGGTGGACGGGGAAGGTGAAGACCAGCAACAGCTTTCAGGGCTGGCCCCATCCTTGTGGGAGAAGGAGCCGGACGTTTCCCGTTTGGGAAAAAGGCACTGCCGAGAACGGACACGATGACATGTCCCATCTCTGGGAAAGCACAGATCCCAAGCGCTGCTGTGCTTATGAATAGGCTGCCCAGGGAAGGTGAAGACTAGCAACAGCTTTCAGGGCTGGCCCCTTCCTTGTGGGAGAAGGAGCCGGACGTTTCCCTTTTGGGAATATTAGTCTGCCGAGAAAGGACACGATGACATGTCCCGTCTCTGGGAAAGCACAGATCCCAAGCGCTGCTGTGCCTATGAATAGGCTGCCCAGGGAAGGTGAAGAGCAGCAACAGCTTTCAGGGCTGGCCCCTTCCTTGTGGCAGAAGGAGCCGGACGTTTCCCGTTTGGGAAAAAGGCTCTTCCGTGAAAGGACATGATGACATGTCCCGTCCCTGTGAAAGCACAGATCCCAAGCGCTGCTGTGCCTGTGAATAGGCTGCCCAGGGAAGGTGAAGAGCAGCAACAGCATTCAGGGCTGGCCCCTTCCTTGTGGCAGAAGGAGCCGGACGTTTCCCTTTTGGGAAAAATGCTCTGCCGAGAACGGACACGATCACATGTCCCGTCTCTGGGAAAGCACAGATCCCAAGCGCTGCTGTGCCTGTGAATAGGGTGCACGTGGAAGGTGAAGAGCAGCAACAGCTTTCAGGGCTGGCCTCTTCCTTGTGGCAGAAGGAGCCGGACGTTTCCCGTTTGGGAAAAAGGCTCTTCCGAGAACGGACACGATGACATGTCCCGTCTCTGGGAAAGCACAGATCCCAAGCGCTGCTGTGCCTCTGAATAGGCTGCCCAGGGAAGGTGAAGACCAGCAACAGCTTTCAAGGCTGGCCCCTTCCTTGTGGGAGAAGGAGCCGGACGTTTCCCGTTTGGGAAAAAGGCTCTGCCGAGAACGGACACGATGACATGTCCTGTCTCTGGCAAAGCATAGATCCCAATCGCTGCTGTGCCTCTGAATAGGCTGCCCAGGGAAGGTGAAGACCAGCAAGAGCTTTCAGGGCTGGCCCCTTCCTTGTGGGAGAAGGTGCCGGACGTTTCCCATTTCGGAAGAATACTCTGTCGAGAACGGACACGATGACATGTCCCGTCTCTGGGAAAGCACAGATCCCAAGCTTTGTTGTGCTTATTAATAGGCTGCCCAGGGAAGTTGAAGGCCAGGAAGAGCTTTCAGGGCTGGCCCCTTCCTTGTGGCAGAAGGAGCCGGACGTTTCCCATTTCGGAAAAATACTCTGCCGAAAACGTACACAATGACATGTCCCGCCTCTGGGAAAGCACAGATCCCAAGCGCTGCTGTGTCTCTGAATAGGGTGCACGGGGAAGGTGAAGAGCAGCAACAGCTTTCAGGGCTGGCCCCTTCCTTGTGGGAGAAGGAGCCGGACGTTTCCCGTTTGGGAAAATTAGTCTGCCGAGAAAGGACACGATGACATGTCCCGTCTCTGGGAAAGCACAGATCCCAAGCGCTGCTGTGCCTATGAATAGGCTGCCCAGGGAAGGTGAAGACCAGCAAGAGCTTTCAGGGCTGGCCCCTTACTTGTGGGAGAAGGAGCCGGACGTTTCCCATTTCGGAAAAATACTCTGCCGAGAACGTACACAATGACATGTCCCGCCTCTGGGAAAGCACAGATCCCAAGCGCTGCTGTGCCTCTGAATAGGGTGGACGGGGAAGGTGAAGACCAGCAACAGCTTTCAGGGCTGGCCCCATCCTTGTGGGAGAAGGAGCCGGACGTTTCCCGTTTGGGAAAAAGGCACTGCCGAGAACGGACACGATGACATGTCCCATCTCTGGGAAAGCACAGATCCCAAGCGCTGCTGTGCTTATGAATAGGCTGCCCAGGGAAGGTGAAGACTAGCAACAGCTTTCAGGGCTGGCCCCTTCCTTGTGGGAGAAGGAGCCGGACGTTTCCCTTTTGGGAATATTAGTCTGCCGAGAAAGGACACGATGACATGTCCCGTCTCTGGGAAAGCACAGATCCCAAGCGCTGCTGTGCCTATGAATAGGCTGCCCAGGGAAGGTGAAGAGCAGCAACAGCTTTCAGGGCTGGCCCCTTCCTTGTGGCAGAAGGAGCCGGACGTTTCCCGTTTGGGAAAAAGGCTCTTCCGTGAAAGGACATGATGACATGTCCCGTCCCTGTGAAAGCACAGATCCCAAGCGCTGCTGTGCCTGTGAATAGGCTGCCCAGGGAAGGTGAAGAGCAGCAACAGCATTCAGGGCTGGCCCCTTCCTTGTGGCAGAAGGAGCCGGACGTTTCCCTTTTGGGAAAAATGCTCTGCCGAGAACGGACACGATCACATGTCCCGTCTCTGGGAAAGCACAGATCCCAAGCGCTGCTGTGCCTGTGAATAGGGTGCACGTGGAAGGTGAAGAGCAGCAACAGCTTTCAGGGCTGGCCTCTTCCTTGTGGCAGAAGGAGCCGGACGTTTCCCGTTTGGGAAAAAGGCTCTTCCGAGAACGGACACGATGACATGTCCCGTCTCTGGGAAAGCACAGATCCCAAGCGCTGCTGTGCCTCTGAATAGGATGCCCAGGGAAGGTGAAGACCAGCAACAGCTTTCAAGGCTGGCCCCTTCCTTGTGGGAGAAGGAGCCGGACGTTTCCCGTTTGGGAAAAAGGCTCTGCCGAGAACGGACACGATGACATGTCCTGTCTCTGGCAAAGCATAGATCCCAATCGCTGCTGTGCCTCTGAATAGGCTGCCCAGGGAAGGTGAAGACCAGCAAGAGCTTTCAGGGCTGGCCCCTTCCTTGTGGGAGAAGGTGCCGGACGTTTCCCATTTCGGAAGAATACTCTGTCGAGAACGGACACGATGACATGTCCCGTCTCTGGGAAAGCACAGATCCCAAGCTTTGTTGTGCTTATTAATAGGCTGCCCAGGGAAGTTGAAGGCCAGGAAGAGCTTTCAGGGCTGGCCCCTTCCTTGTGGCAGAAGGAGCCGGACGTTTCCCATTTCGGAAAAATACTCTGCCGAAAACGTACACAATGACATGTCCCGCCTCTGGGAAAGCACAGATCCCAAGCGCTGCTGTGTCTCTGAATAGGGTGCACGGGGAAGGTGAAGAGCAGCAACAGCTTTCAGGGCTGGCCCCTTCCTTGTGGGAGAAGGAGCCGGACGTTTCCCGTTTGGGAAAATTAGTCTGCCGAGAAAGGACACGATGACATGTCCCGTCTCTGGGAAAGCACAGATCCCAAGCGCTGCTGTGCCTATGAATAGGCTGCCCAGGGAAGGTGAAGAGCAGCAACAGCTTTCAGGGCTGGCCCCTTCCTTGTGGCAGAAGGAGCCGGACGTTTCCCGTTTGGGAAAAAGGCTCTGCCGAGAAAGGACATGATGACATGTCCCGTCCCTGTGAAAGCACAGATCCCAAGCGCTGCTGTGCCTATGAATAGGCTGCCCAGGGAAGGTGAAGAGCAGCAACAGCTTTCAGGGCTGGCCCCTTCCTTGTGGGAGAAGGAGCCGGACGTTTCCCTTTTGGGAAAAATGCTCTGCCGAGAACGGACACGATGACATGTCCCGTCTCTGGGAAAGCACAGATCCCAAGCGCTGCTGTGCCTGTGAATAGGGTGCACGTGGAAGCTGAAGACCAGCAACAGCTTTCAGGGCTGGCCCCTTCCTTGTGGGAGAAGGAGCCGGACGTTTCCCGTTTGGGAAAAAGGCTCTGCCGAGAAAGGACACGATGATATGTCCCGTCTCTGGGAAAGCACAGATCCCAAGCGCTGCTGTGCCTCTGAATAGGCTGCCCAGGGAAGGTGAAGAGCAGCAACAGCTTTTAGGGCTGGCCCCTTCCTTGTGGCAGAAGGAGCCGGACGTTTCCCGTCTTGGAAAAACGCTCTGCCGAGAACGGACACGATGACATGTCCCGTCTCTGGGAAAGCACAGATCCCAAGCGCTGCTGTGCCTCTGAATAGGCTGCCCAGGGAAGGTGAAGACCAGCAACAGCTTTCAGGGCTGGCCCCTTCCTTGTGGGAGAAGGAGCCGGACGTTTCCCATTTCGGAAGAATACTCTGCCGAGAACGTACACAATGACATGTCCCGCCTCTGGGAAAGCACAGATCCCAAGCGCTGCTGTGCCTCTGAATAGGCTGCCCAGGGAAGGTGAAGAGCAGCAACAGCTTTCAGGGCTGGTCTCTTCCTTGTGGCAGAAGGAGCCGGACGTTTCCCGTTTGGGAAAAAGGCTCTTCCGAGAACGGACACGATGACATGTCCCATCTCTGGGAAAGCACAGATCCCAAGCGCTGCTGTGCTTATGAATAGGCTGCCCAGGGAAGGTGAAGACTAGCAACAGCTTTCAGGGCTGGCCCGTTCCTTGTGGGAGAAGGAGCCGGACGTTTCCCTTTTGGGAAAATTAGTCTGCCGAGAAAGGACACGATGACATGTCCCGTCTCTGGGAAAGCACAGATCCCAAGCGCTGCTGTGCCTATGAATAGGCTGCCCAGGGAAGGTGAAGAGCAGCAACAGCTTTCAGGGCTGGCCCCTTCCTTGTGGCAGAAGGAGCCGGACGTTTCCCGTTTGGGAAAAAGGCTCTTCCGTGAAAGGACATGATGACATGTCCCGCCCCTGTGAAAGCACAGATCTCAAGCGCTGCTGTGCCTGTGAATAGGCTGCCCAGGGAAGGTGAAGAGCAGCAACAGCATTCAGGGCTGGCCCCTTCCTTGTGGGAGAAGGAGCCGGACGTTTCCCTTTTGGGAAAAATGCTCTGCCGAGAACGGACACGATCACATGTCCCGTCTCTGGGAAAGCACAGATCCCAAGCGCTGCTGTGCCTGTGAATAGGGTGCACGTGGAAGGTGAAGAGCAGCAACAGCTTTCAGGGCTGGCCTCTTCCTTGTGGCAGAAGGAGCCGGACGTTTCCCGTTTGGGAAAAAGGCTCTTCCGAGAACGGACACGATGACATGTCCCGTCTCTGGGAAAGCACAGATCCCAAGCGCTGCTGTGCCTCTGAATAGGCTGCCCAGGGAAGGTGAAGACCAGCAACAGCTTTCAAGGCTGGCCCCTTCCTTGTGGGAGAAGGAGCCGGACGTTTCCCGTTTGGGAAAAAGGCTCTGTCGAGAACGGACACGATGACATGTCCTGTCTCTGGCAAAGCATAGATCCCAATCGCTGCTGTGCCTATGATTAGGCTACCCAGGGAAGGTGAAGACCAGCAAGAGCTTTCAGGGCTAGCCCCTTCCTTGTGGGAGAAGGTGCCGGACGTTTCCCATTTCGGAAGAATACTCTGCCGAGAACGGACACGATCACATGTCCCGTCTCTGGGAAAGCACAGATCCCAAGCTTTGTTGTGCTTATTAATAGGCTGCCCAGGGAAGTTGAAGGCCAGAAAGAGCTTTCAGGGCTGGCCCCTTCCTTGTGGCAGAAGGAGCCGGACGTTTCCCATTTCGGAAGAATACTCTGCAGAGAACGGACACGATGACATGTCCCGTCTCTGGGAAAGCATAGATCCCAAGCGCTGCTGTGCCTCTGAATAGGCTGCCCAGGGAAGGTGAAGACCAGCAACAGCTTTTAGGGCTGGCCCCTTCCTTGTGGCAGAAGGAGCCGGACGTTTCCCGTCTTGGAAAAAGGCTCTGCCAAGAACGGACACGATGACATGTCCCGTCTCTGGGAAAGCACAGATCCCAAGCGCTGCTGTGCCTCTGAATAGGCTGCCCAGGGAAGGTGAAGACCAGCAAGAGCTTTCAGGGCTGGCCCCTTCCTTGTGGGAGAAGGAGCCGGACGTTTCCCATTTCGGAAAAATACTCTGCCGAGAACGTACACAATGACATGTCCCGCCTCTGGGAAAGCACAGATCCCAAGCGCTGCTGTGCCTCTGAATAGGCTGCCCAGGGAAGGTGAAGAGCAGCAACAGCTTTCAGGGCTGGTCTCTTCCTTGTGGCAGAAGGAGCCGGACGTTTCCCGTTTGGGAAAAAGGCTCTTCCGAGAACGGACACGATGACATGTCCCATCTCTGGGAAAGCACAGATCCCAAGCGCTGCTGTGCTTATGAATAGGCTGCCCAGGGAAGGTGAAGACTAGCAACAGCTTTCAGGGCTGGCCCCTTCCTTGTGGGAGAAGGAGCCGGACGTTTCCCTTTTGGGAAAATTAGTCTGCCGAGAAAGGACACGATGACATGTCCCGTCTCTGGGAAAGCACAGATCCCAAGCGCTGCTGTGCCTATGAATAGGCTGCCCAGGGAAGGTGAAGAGCAGCAACAGCTTTCAGGGCTGGCCCCTTCCTTGTGGCAGAAGGAGCCGGACGTTTCCCGTTTGGGAAAAAGGCTCTTCCGTGAAAGGACATGATGACATGTCCCGCCCCTGTGAAAGCACAGATCTCAAGCGCTGCTGTGCCTGTGAATAGGCTGCCCAGGGAAGGTGAAGAGCAGCAACAGCATTCAGGGCTGGCCCCTTCCTTGTGGGAGAAGGAGCCGGACGTTTCCCTTTTGGGAAAAATGCTCTGCCGAGAACGGACACGATCACATGTCCCGTCTCTGGGAAAGCACAGATCCCAAGCGCTGCTGTGCCTGTGAATAGGGTGCACGTGGAAGGTGAAGAGCAGCAACAGCTTTCAGGGCTGGCCTCTTCCTTGTGGCAGAAGGAGCCGGACGTTTCCCGTTTGGGAAAAAGGCTCTTCCGAGAACGGACACGATGACATGTCCCGTCTCTGGGAAAGCACAGATCCCAAGCGCTGCTGTGCCTCTGAATAGGCTGCCCAGGGAAGGTGAAGACCAGCAACAGCTTTCAAGGCTGGCCCCTTCCTTGTGGGAGAAGGAGCCGGACGTTTCCCGTTTGGGAAAAAGGCTCTGTCGAGAACGGACACGATGACATGTCCTGTCTCTGGCAAAGCATAGATCCCAATCGCTGCTGTGCCTATGATTAGGCTACCCAGGGAAGGTGAAGACCAGCAAGAGCTTTCAGGGCTAGCCCCTTCCTTGTGGGAGAAGGTGCCGGACGTTTCCCATTTCGGAAGAATACTCTGCCGAGAACGGACACGATCACATGTCCCGTCTCTGGGAAAGCACAGATCCCAAGCTTTGTTGTGCTTATTAATAGGCTGCCCAGGGAAGTTGAAGGCCAGAAAGAGCTTTCAGGGCTGGCCCCTTCCTTGTGGCAGAAGGAGCCGGACGTTTCCCATTTCGGAAGAATACTCTGCAGAGAACGGACACGATGACATGTCCCGTCTCTGGGAAAGCATAGATCCCAAGCGCTGCTGTGCCTCTGAATAGGCTGCCCAGGGAAGGTGAAGACCAGCAACAGCTTTTAGGGCTGGCCCCTTCCTTGTGGCAGAAGGAGCCGGACGTTTCCCGTCTTGGAAAAAGGCTCTGCCAAGAACGGACACGATGACATGTCCCGTCTCTGGGAAAGCACAGATCCCAAGCGCTGCTGTGCCTCTGAATAGGCTGCCCAGGGAAGGTGAAGACCAGCAAGAGCTTTCAGGGCTGGCCCCTTCCTTGTGGGAGAAGGAGCCGGACGTTTCCCATTTCGGAAAAATACTCTGCCGAGAACGTACACAATGACATGTCCCGCCTCTGGGAAAGCACAGATCCCAAGCGCTGCTGTGCCTCTGAATAGGGTGCACGTGGAAGCTGAAGAGCAGCAACAGCTTTCAGGGCTGGCCCCTTCCTTGTGGGAGAAGGAGCCGGACGTTTCCCGTTTGGGAAAATTAGTCTGCCGAGAAAGGACACGATGACATGTCCCGTCTCTGGGAAAGCACAGATCCCAAGCGCTGCTGTGCCTATGAATAGGCTGCCCAGGGAAGGTGAAGAGCAGCAACAGCTTTCAGGGCTGGCCCCTTCCTTGTGGCAGAAGGAGCCGGACGTTTCCCGTTTGGGAAAAAGGCTCTGCCGAGAAAGGACATGATGACATGTCCCGTCCCTGTGAAAGCACAGATCCCAAGCGCTGCTGTGCCTATGAATAGGCTGCCCAGGGAACTTGAAGAGCAGCAACAGCTTTCAGGGCTGGCCCCTTCCTTGTGGGAGAAGGAGCCGGACGTTTCCCTTTTGGGAAAAATGCTCTGCCGAGAACGGACACGATGACATGTCCCGTCTCTGGGAAAGCACAGATCCCAAGCGCTGCTGTGCCTGTGAATAGGGTGCACGTGGAAGCTGAAGACCAGCAACAGCTTTCAGGGCTGGCCCCTTCCTTGTGGGAGAAGGAGCCGGACGTTTCCCGTTTGGGAAAAAGGCTCTGCCGAGAAAGGACACGATGATATGTCCCGTCTCTGGGAAAGCACAGATCCCAAGCGCTGCTGTGCCTCTGAATAGGCTGCCCAGGGAAGGTGAAGAGCAGCAACAGCTTTCAGGGCTGGCCCCTTCCTTGTGGCAGAAGGAGCCGGACGTTTCCCGTCTTGGAAAAACGCTCTGCTGAGAACGGACACGATGACATGTCCCGTCTCTGGGAAAGCACAGATCCCAAGCGCTGCTGTGCCTCTGAATAGGCTGCCCAGGGAAGGTGAAGACCAGCAACAGCTTTCAGGGCTGGCCCCTTCCTTGTGGGAGAAGGAGCCGGACGTTTCCCATTTCGGAAAAATACTCTGCCGAGAACGTACACAATGACATGTCCCGCCTCTGGGAAAGCACAGATCCCAAGCGCTGCTGTGCCTCTGAATAGGGTGCACGTGGAAGGTGAAGAGCAGCAACAGCTTTCAGGGCTGGTCTCTTCCTTGTGGCAGAAGGAGCCGGACGTTTCCCGTTTGGGAAAAAGGCTCTTCCGAGAACGGACACGATGACATGTCCCATCTCTGGGAAAGCACAGATCCCAAGCGCTGCTGTGCTTATGAATAGGCTGCCCAGGGAAGGTGAAGAGCAGCAACAGCTTTCAGGGCTGGCCCCTTCCTTGTGGGAGAAGGAGCCGGACGTTTCCCGTTTGGGAAAAAGGCTCTTCCGTGAAAGGACATGATGACATGTCCCGTCTCTGGGAAAGCACAGATCCCAAGCGCTGCTGTGCCTATGAATAGGCTGCCCAGGGAAGGTGAAGAGCAGCAACAGCATTCAGGGCTGGCCCCTTCCTTGTGGCAGAAGGAGCCGGACGTTTCCCTTTTGGGAAAAATGCTCTGCCGAGAACGGACACGATCACATGTCCCGTCTCTGGGAAAGCACAGATGCCAAGCGCTGCTGTGCCTGTGAATAGGGTGCACGTGGAAGGTGAAGAGCAGCAACAACTTTCAGGGCTGGCCTCTTCCTTGTGGCAGAAGGAGCCGGACGTTTCCCGTTTGGGAAAAAGGCTCTGCCGAGAACGGACACGATGACATGTCCCGTCTCTGGGAAAGCACAGATCCCAAGCGCTGCTGTGCCTCTGAATAGGCTGCCCAGGGAAGGTGAAGACCAGCAACAGCTTTCAGGGCTGGCCCCTTCCTTGTGGCAGAAGGAGCCGGACGTTTCCCGTTTGGGAAAAAGGCACTGCCGAGAAAGGACACGATGACATGTCCCGTCTCTGGGAAAGCACAGATCCCAAGCGCTGCTGTGCCTATGAATAGGCTGCCCAGGGAAGGTGAAGACCAGCAACAGCTTTCAGGGCTGGCCCCTTCCTTGTGGCAGAAGGAGCCGGACGTTTCCCGTTTGGGAAAAAGGCTCTGCCGAGAAAGGACACGATCACATGTCCCGTCTCTGGGAAAGCACAGATCCCAAGCGTTGCTGTGCTTATTAATAGGCTGCCCAGGGAAGGTGAAGACCAGCAACAGCTTTCAGGGCTGGCCCCTTCCTTGTGGCAGAAGGAGCCGGACGTTTCCCGTTTGGGAAAATTAGTCTGCCGAGAAAGGACACGATGACATGTCCCGTCTCTGGGAAAGCACAGATCCCAAGCGCTGCTGTTCCTATGAATAGGCTGCCCAGGGAAGGTGAAGAGCAGCAACAGCTTTCAGGGCTGGCCCCTTCCTTGTGGCAGAAGGAGCCAGACGTTTCCCTTTTGGGAAAAAGGCTCTTCCGTGAAAGGACATGATGACATGTCCCGTCCCTGTGAAAGCACAGATCACAAGCGCTGCTGTACCTATGAATAGGCTGCCCAGGGAAGGTGAAGAGCAGCAACAGCTTTCTGGGCTGGCCTCTTCCTTGTGGCAGAAGGAGCCGGACGTTTCCCTTTTGGGAAAAATGCTCTGCCGAGAACGGACACGATGACATGTCCCGTCTCTGGGAAAGCACAGATCCCAAGCGCTGCTGTGCCTGTGAATAGGCTGCCCAGGGAAGGTGAAGAGCAGCAACAGCTTTCAGGGCTGGCCTCTTCCTTGTGGCAGAAGGAGCCGGACGTTTCCCGTTTGGGAAAAAGGCTCTGCCGAGAACGGACACGATGACATGTCCCGTCTCTGGGAAAGCACAGATCCCAAGCTTTGTTGTGCTTATTAATAGGCTGCCCAGGGAAGGTGAAGAGCAGCAACAGCTTTCAGGGCTGGCCCCTTCCTTGTGGGAGAAGGAGCTGGACGTTTCCCGTTTGGGAAAAAGGCTCTGCCGAGAAAGGACACGATGACATGTCCCGTCTCTGGGAAAGCACAGATCCCAAGCGCTGCTGTGCCTCTGAATAGGCTGCCCAGGGAAGGTGAAGAGCAGCAACATCTTTTAGGGCTGGCCCCTTCCTTGTGGCAGAAGGAGCCGGACGTTTCCCGTCTTGGAAAAAGGCTCTGCCGAGAACGGACACGATGACATGTCCCGTCTCTGGGAAAGCACAGATCCCAAGCGCTGCTGTGCCTCTGAATAGGCTGCCCAGGGAAGGTGAAGACCAGCAAGAGCTTTCAGGGCTGGCCCCTTACTTGTGGGAGAAGGAGCCGGACGTTTCCCATTTCGGAAAAATACTCTGCCGAGAACGTACACAATGACATGTCCCGCCTCTGGGAAAGCACAGATCCCAAGCGCTGCTGTGCCTCTGAATAGGGTGGACAGGGAAGGTGAAGACCAGCAACAGCTTTCAGGGCTGGCCCCTTCCTTGTGGCAGAAGGAGCCGGACGTTTCCCGTTTGGGAAAAAGGCACTGCCGAGAACGGACACGATGACATGTCCCGTCTCTGGGAAAGCACAGATCCCAAGCGCTGCTGTGCCTATGAATAGGCTGCCCAGGGAAGGTGAAGAGCAGCAACAGCATTCAGGGCTGGCCCCTTCCTTGTGGCAGAAGGAGCCGGACGTTTCCCTTTTGGGAAAAATGCTCTGCCGAGAACGGACATGATGACATGTCCCATCTCTGGGAAAGCACAGATCCCAAGCGCTGCTGTGCTTATGAATAGGCTGCCCAGGGAAGGTGAAGACTAGCAACAGCTTTCAGGGCTGGCCCCTTCCTTGTGGGAGAAGGAGCCGGACGTTTCCCTTTTGGGAAAATTAGTCTGCCGAGAAAGGACACGATGACATGTCCCGTCTCTGGGAAAGCACAGATCCCAAGCACTGCTGTGCCTGTGAATAGGGTGCACGTGGAAGGTGAAGAGCAGCAACAGCTTTCAGGGCTGGCCTCTTCCTTGTGGCAGAAGGAGCCGGACGTTTCCCGTTTGGGAAAAAGGCTCTTCCGAGAACGGACACGATGACATGTCCCGTCTCTGGGAAAGCACAGATCCCAAGCGCTGCTGTGCCTCTGAATAGGCTGCCCAGGGAAGGTGAAGACCAGCAAGAGCTTTCAGGGCTGGCCCCTTGCTTGTGGGAGAAGGAGCCGGATGTTTCCCATTTCGGAAAAATACTCTGCCGAGCACGTACACAATGACATGTCCCGCCTCTGGGAAAGCACAGATCCCAAGCGCTGCTGTGCCTCTGAATAGGGTGCACGGGGAAGGTGAAGACCAGCAACAGCTTTAGGGGCTGGCCCCATCCTTGTGGGAGAAGGAGCCGGACGTTTCCCTTTTGGGAAAAATGCTCTGCCGAGAACGGACACGATCACATGTCCCATCTCTGGGAAAGCACAGATCCGAAGCGCTGCTGTGCCTGTGAATAGGGTGCCCAGGGAAGGTGAAGAGCAGCAACAGCTTTCAGGGCTGGTCTCTTCCTTGTGGCAGAAGGAGCCGGACGTTTCCCGTTTGGGAAAATTAGTCTGCCGAGAAAGGACACGATGACATGTCCCGTCTCTGGGAAAGCACAGATCCCAAGCGCTGCTGTGCCTATGAATAGGCTGCCCAGGGAAGGTGAAGAGCAGCAACAGCTTTCAGGGCTGGCCCCTTCCTTGTGGCAGAAGGAGCCGGACGTTTCCCGTTTGGGAAAAAGGCTCTGCCGAGAAAGGACATGATGACATGTCCCGTCCCTGTGAAAGCACAGATCCCAAGCGCTGCTGTGCCTATGAATAGGCTGCCCAGGGAAGGTGAAGAGCAGCAACAGCTTTCAGGGCTGGCCCCTTCCTTGTGGGAGAAGGAGCCGGACGTTTCCCTTTTGGGAAAAATGCTCTGCCGAGAACGGACACGATGACATGTCCCGTCTCTGGGAAAGCACAGATCCCAAGCGCTGCTGTGCCTGTGAATAGGGTGCACGTGGAAGCTGAAGACCAGCAACAGCTTTCAGGGCTGGCCCCATCCTTGTGGGAGAAGGAGCCGGACGTTTCCCGTTTGGGAAAAAGGCTCTGCCGAGAAAGGACACGATGATATGTCCCGTCTCTGGGAAAGCACAGATCCCAAGCGCTGCTGTGCCTCTGAATAGGCTGCCCAGGGAAGGTGAAGAGCAGCAACAGCTTTTAGGGCTGGCCCCTTCCTTGTGGGAGAAGGAGCCGGACGTTTCCCATTTTGGAAAAATAATCTGCCGAGAACGTACACAATGACATGTCCCGCCTCTGGGAAAGCACAGATCCCAAGCGCTGCTGTGCCTCTGAATAGGGTGCACGTGGAAGGTGAAGAGCAGCAACAGCTTTCAGGGCTGGTCTCTTCCTTGTGGCAGAAGGAGCCGGACGTTTCCCGTTTGGGAAAAAGGCTCTTCCGAGAACGTACACGATGACATGTCCCATCTCTGGGAAAGCACAGATCCCAAGCGCTGCTGTGCTTATGAATAGGCTGCCCAGGGAAGGTGAAGAGCAGCAACAGCTTTCAGGGCTGGCCCCTTCCTTGTGGCAGAAGGAGCCGGACGTTTCCCGTTTGGGAAAAAGGCTCTTCCGTGAAAGGACACAATGACATGTCCCGCCTCTGGGAAAGCACAGATCCCAACCGCTGCTGTGCCTCTGAATAGGGTGCACGTGGAAGGTGAAGAGCAGCAACAGCTTTCAGGGCTGGTCTCTTCCTTGTGGCAGAAGGAGCCGGACGTTTCCCGTTTGGGAAAAAGGCTCTTCCGAGAACGGACACGATGACATGTCCCATCTCTGGGAAAGCACAGATCCCAAGCGCTGCTGTGCTTATGAATAGGCTGCCCAGGGAAGGTGAAGAGCAGCAACAGCTTTCAGGGCTGGCCCCTTCCTTGTGGCAGAAGGAGCCGGACGTTTCCCGTTTGGGAAAAAGGCTCTTCCGTGAAAGGACACGATGACATGTCCCGTCCCTGTGAAAGCACAGATCCCAAGCGCTGCTGTGCCTATGAATAGGCTGCCCAGGGAAGGTGAAGAGCAGCAACAGCATTCAGGGCTGGCCCCTTCCTTGTGGCAGAAGGAGCCGGACGTTTCCCTTTTGGGAAAAATGCTCTGCCGAGAACGGACACGATGACATGTGCCGTCTCTGGGAAAGCACAGATCCCAAGCGCTGCTGTGCCTCTGAATAGGGTGCACGTGGAAGGTGAAGAGCAGCAACAGCTTTCAGGGCTGGCCTCTTCCTTGTGGCAGAAGGAGCCGGACGTTTCCCGTTTGGGAAAAAGGCTCTGCCGAGAACGGACACGATGACATGTCCCGTCTCTGGGAAAGCACAGATCCCAAGCGCTGCTGTGCCTCTGAATAGGCTGCCCAGGGAAGGTGAAGAGCAGCAACAGCTTTCAGGGCTGGCCCCTTCCTTGTGGCAGAAGGAGCCGGACGTTTCCCGTTTGGGAAAAAGGCACTGCCGAGAAAGGACACGATGACATGTCCCGTCTCTGGGAAAGCACAGATCCCAAGCGCTGCTGTGCCTATGAATAGGCTGCCCAGGGAAGGTGAAGACCAGCAACAGCTTTCAGGGCTGGCCCCTTCCTTGTGGCAGAAGGAGCCGGACGTTTCCCGTTTGGGAAAAAGGCTCTGCCGAGAAAGGACACGATCACATGTCCCGTCTCTGGGAAAGCACAGATCCCAAGCGCTGCTGTGCCTATGAATAGGCTGCCCAGGGAAGGTGAAGAGCAGCAACAGCTTTCAGGGCTGGCCCCTTCCTTGTGGGAGAAGGAGCCGGACGTTTCCCGTTTGGGAAAATTAGTCTGCCGAGAAAGGACACGATGACATGTCCCGTCTCTGGGAAAGCACAGATCCCAAGCGCTGCTGTTCCTATGAATAGGCTGCCCAGGGAAGGTGAAGAGCAGCAACAGCTTTCAGGGCTGGCCCCTTCCTTGTGGGAGAAGGAGCCAGACGTTTCCCTTTTGGGAAAAAGGCTCTTCCGTGAAAGGACATGATGACATGTCCCGTCCCTGTGAAAGCACAGATCACAAGCGCTGCTGTACCTATGAATAGGCTGCCCAGGGAAGGTGAAGAGCAGCAACAGCTTTCTGGGCTGGCCTCTTCCTTGTGGCAGAAGGAGCCGGACGTTTCCCTTTTGGGAAAAATGCTCTGCCGAGAACGGACACGATGACATGTCCCGTCTCTGGGAAAGCACAGATCCCAAGCGCTGCTGTGCCTGTGAATAGGCTGCCCAGGGAAGGTGTAGAGCAGCAAGAGCTTTCAGGGCTGGCCTCTTCCTTGTGGCAGAAGGAGCCGGACGTTTCCCGTTTGGGAAAAAGGCTCTGCCGAGAACGGACACGATGACATGTCCCGTCTCTGGGAAAGCACAGATCCCAAGCGCTGCTGTGCTTATGAATAGGCTGCCCAGGGAAGGTGAAGGCCAGCAAGAGCTTTCAGGGCTGGCCCCTTCCTTGTGGGAGAAGGAGCTGGACGTTTCCCGTTTGGGAAAAAGGCTCTGCCGAGAAAGGACACGATGACATGTCCCGTCTCTGGGAAAGCACAGATCCCAAGCGCTGCTGTGCCTCTGAATAGGCTGCCCAGGGAAGGTGAAGAGCAGCAACATCTTTTAGGGCTGGCCCCTTCCTTGTGGCAGAAGGAGCCGGACGTTTCCCGTCTTGGAAAAAGGCTCTGCCGAGAACAGACACGATGACATGTCCCGTCTCTGGGAAAGCACAGATCCCAAGCGCTGCTGTGCCTCTGAATAGGCTGCCCAGGGAAGGTGAAGACCAGCAAGAGCTTTCAGGGCTGGCCCCTTCCTTGTGGGAGAAGGAGCCGGACGTTTCCCATTTCGGAAAAATACTCTGCCGAGAACGTACACAATGACATGTCCCGCCTCTGGGAAAGCACAGATCCCAAGCGCTGCTGTGCCTCTGAATAGGGTGGACAGGGAAGGTGAAGACCAGCAACAGCTTTCAGGGCTGGCCCCATCCTTGTGGGAGAAGGAGCCGGACGTTTCCCGTTTGGGAAAAAGGCACTGCCGAGAACGGACACGATGACATGTCCCGTCTCTGGGAAAGCACAGATCCCAAGCGCTGCTGTGCCTATGAATAGGCTGCCCAGGGAAGGTGAAGAGCAGCAACAGCATTCAGGGCTGGCCCCTTCCTTGTGGCAGAAGGAGCCGGACGTTTCCCTTTTGGGAAAAATGCTCTGCCGAGAACGGACACGATGACATGTCCCATCTCTGGGAAAGCACAGATCCCAAGCGCTGCTGTGCTTATGAATAGGCTGCCCAGGGAAGGTGAAGACTAGCAACAGCTTTCAGGGCTGGCCCCTTCCTTGTGGGAGAAGGAGCCGGACGTTTCCCGTTTGGGAAAATTAGTCTGCCGAGAAAGGACACGATGACATGTCCCGTCTCTGGGAAAGCACAGATCCCAAGCGCTGCTGTGCCTATGAATAGGCTGCCCAGGGAAGGTGAAGAGCAGCAACAGCTTTCAGGGCTGGCCCCTTCCTTGTGGCAGAAGGAGCCGGACGTTTCCCGTTTGGGAAAAAGGCTCTTCCGTGAAAGGACATGATGACATGTCCCGTCCCTGTGAAAGCACAGATCCCAAGCGCTGCTGTGCCTATGAATAGGCTGCCCAGGGAAGGTGAAGAGCAGCAACAGCATTCAGGGCTGGCCCCTTCCTTGTGGCAGAAGGAGCCGGACGTTTCCCTTTTGGGAAAAATGCTCTGCCGAGAACGGACACGATCACATGTCCCGTCTCTGGGAAAGCACAGATCCCAAGCGCTGCTGTGCCTGTGAATAGGGTGCACGTGGAAGGTGAAGAGCAGCAACAGCTTTCAGGGCTGGCCTCTTCCTTGTGGCAGAAGGAGCCGGACGTTTCCCGTTTGGGAAAAAGGCTCTTCCGAGAACAGACACGATGACATGTCCCGTCTCTGGGAAAGCACAGATCCCAAGCGCTGCTGTGCCTCTGAATAGGCTGCCCAGGGAAGGTGAAGAGCAGCAACAGCTTTAAGGCCTGCCCCTTCCTTGTGGCAGAAGGAGCCGGACGTTTCCCGTCTTGGAAAAAGGCTCTGCCGAGAACGGACACGATGACATGTCCCGTCTCTGGGAAAGCACAGATCCCAAGCGCTGCTGTGCCTCTGAATAGGCTGCCCAGGGAAGGTGAAGACCAGCAAGAGCTTTCAGGGCTGGCCCCTTCCTTGTGGGAGAAGGAGCCGGATGTTTCCCATTTCGGAAAAATACTCTGCCGAGAACGTACACGATGACATGTCCCGCCTCTGGGAAAGCACAGATCCCAAGCGCTGCTGTGCCTCTGAATAGGGTGCACGGGGAAGGTGAAGACCAGCAACAGCTTTCAGGGCTGGCCCCATCCTTGTGGGAGAAGGAGCCGGACGTTTCCCGTTTGGGAAAAAGGCTCTGCCGAGAACGGACACGATCACATGTCCCGTCTCTGGGAAAGCACAGATCCGAAGCGCTGCTGTGCCTGTGAATAGGGTGCCCAGGGAAGGTGAAGAGCAGCAACAGCTTTCAGGGCTGGTCTCTTCCTTGTGGCAGAAGGAGCCGGACGTTTCCCGTTTGGGAAAAAGGCTCTTCCGAGAACGGACACGATGACATGTCCCATCTCTGGGAAAGCACAGATCCCAAGCGCTGCTGTGCTTATGAATAGGCTGCCCAGGGAAGGTGAAGACCAGCAACAGCTTTCAGGGCTGGCCCCTTCCTTGTGGGAGAAGGAGCCGGACGTTTCCCTTTTGGGAAAATTATTCTGCCAAGAAAGGACACGATGACATGTCCCGTCTCTGGGAAAGCACAGATCCCAAGCGCTGCTGTGCCTATGAATAGGCTGCCCAGGGAAGGTGAAGAGCAGCAACAGCTTTCAGGGCTGGCCCCTTCATTGTGGGAGAAGGAGCTGGACGTTTCCCTTTTGGGAAAAAGGCTCTTCCGTGAAAGGACATGATGACATGTCCCGTCCCTGTGAAAGCACAGATCCCAAGCGCTGCTGTGCCTCTGAATAGGCTGCCCAGGGAAGGTGAAGAGCAGCAACAGCATTCAGGGCTGGCCCCTTCCTTGTGGCAGAAGGAGCCGGACGTTTCCCTTTTGGGAAAAATGCTCTGCCGAGAACGGACACGATCACATGTCCCGTCTAAGGGAAAGAACAGATCCCAAGCGCTGCTGTGCCTGTGAATAGGGTGCACGTGGAAGGTGAAGAGCAGCAACAGCTTTCAGGGCTGGCCTCTTCCTTGTGGCAGAAGGAGCCGGACGTTTCCCGTTTGGGAAAAAGGCTCTTCCGAGAACGGACACGATGACATGTCCCGTCCCTGTGAAAGCACAGATCCCAAGCGCTGCTGTGCCTCTGAATAGGCTGCCCAGGGAAGGTGAAGACCAGCAACAGCTTTCAGGGCTGGCCCCTTCCTTGTGGGAGAAGGAGCCGGACGTTTCCCGTTTGGGAAAAAGGCTCTTCCGAGAACGGACACGATGACATGTCCCATCTCTGGGAAAGCACAGATCCCAAGCGCTGCTGTGCTTATGAATAGGCTGCCCAGGGAAGGTGAAGACCAGCAACAGCTTTCAGGGCTGGCCCCTTCCTTGTGGGAGAAGGAGCCGGACGTTTCCCGTTTGGGAAAATTAGTCTTCCGAGAACGGACACGATGACATGTCCCATCTCTGGGAAAGCACAGATCCCAAGCGCTGCTGTGCCTATGAATAGGCTGCCCAGGGAAGGTGAAGAGCAGCAACAGCTTTCAGGGCTGGCCCCTTCCTTGTGGGAGAAGGAGCCGGACGTTTCCCGTTTGGGAAAAAGGCTCTTCCGTGAAAAGACATGATGACATGTCCCGTCCCTGTGAAAGCACAGATCCCAAGCGCTGCTGTGCCTATGGATAGGGTGCCCAGGGAAGGTGAAGAGCAGCAACAGTTTTAGGGCTGGCCCCTTCCTTGTGGCAGAAGGAGCCGGACGTTTCCCTTTTGGGAAAAATGCTCTGCCGAGAACGGACACGATCACATGTCCCGTCTCTGGGAAAGCACAGATCCCAAGCGCTGCTGTGCCTGTGAATAGGGTGCACGTGGAAGGTGAAGAGCAGCAACAGCTTTCAGGGCTGGCCTCTTCCTTGTGGCAGAAGGAGCCGGACGTTTCCCGTTTGGGAAAAAGGCTCTTCCGAGAACGGACACGATGACATGTCCCGTCTCTGGGAAAGCACAGATCCCAAGCGCTGCTGTGCTTATGAATAGGCTGCCCAGGGAAGGTGAAGAGCAGCAAGAGCTTTCAGGGCTGGCCCCTTCCTTGTGGGAGAAGGAGCCGGACGTTTCCCTTTTGGGAAAATTAGTCTGCCGAGAAAGGACACGATGACATGTCCCGTCTCTGGGAAAGCACAGATCCCAAGCGCTGCTGTGCCTATGAATAGGCTGCCCAGGGAAGGTGAAGAGCAGCAACAGCTTTCAGGGCTGGCCCCTTCCTTGTGGGAGAAGGAGCCGGACGTTTCCCGTTTGGGAAAAAGGCTCTTCCATGAAAGGACATGATGACATGTCCCGTCCCTGTGAAAGCACAGATCCCAAGCGCTGCTGTGCCTATGAATAGGCTGCCCAGGGAAGGTGAAGAGCAGCAACAGCTTTCAGGGCTGGCCCCTTCCTTGTGGCAGAAGGAGCCGGACGTTTCCCATTTCGGAAAAATACTCTGCCGAGAACGTACACAATGACATGTCCCATCTCTAGGAAAGCACAGATCCCAACCGCTGCTGTGCCTCTGAATAGGGTGCACGGGGAAGGTGAAGACCAGCAACAGCTTTCAGGGCTGGCCCCATCCTTGTGGGAGAAGGAGCCGGACGTTTCCCATTTGGGAAAAAGGCTCTGCCGAGAAAGGACACGATGACATGTCCCGTCTCTGTGAAAGCACAGATCCCAAGCGCTGCTGTGCCTATGAATAGGGTGCCCAGGGAAGGTGAAGAGCAGCAACAGCTTTCAGGGCTGGCCCCTCCCTTGTGGGAGAAGGAGCCGGAAGTTTCCCGTTTGGGAAAAAGTCTCTGCCGAGAAAGGACACGATGACATGTCCCGTCTCTGGGAAAGCACAGATCCCAAGCGCTGCTGTGCCTCTGAATAGGCTGCCCAGGGAAGGTGAAGACCAGCAATAACTTTTAGGGCTGGCCCCTTCCTTGTGGGAGAAGGAGCCGGACGTTTCCCGTTTGGGAAAAAGGCTCTGCCGAGAAAGGACACGATGACATGTCCCGTCTCTGGGAAAGCACAGATCCCAAGCTCTGCTGTGCTTATTAATAGGCTGCCCAGGGAAGGTGAAGACCAGCAAGAGCTTTCAGGGCTGGCCCCTTCCTTGTGGGAGAAGGAGCCGGATGTTTCCCATTTCGGAAAAATACTCTGCCGAGAACGTACACGATGACATGTCCCGCCTCTGGGAAAGCACAGATCCCAAGCGCTGCTGTGCCTCTGAATAGGGTGCACGGGGAAGGTGAAGACCAGCAACAGCTTTCAGGGCTGGCCCCATCCTTGTGGGAGAAGGAGCCGGACGTTTCCCTTTTGGGAAAAATGCTCTGCCGAGAACGGACACGATCACATGTCCCGTCTCTGGGAAAGCACAGATCCCAAGCGCTGCTGTGCCTGTGAATAGGGTGCCCAGGGAAGGTGAAGAGCAGCAACAGCTTTCAGGGCTGGCCTCTTCCTTGTGGCAGAAGGAGCCGGACGTTTCCCGTTTGGGAAAAAGGCTCTTCCGAGAACGGACACGATGACATGTCCCATCTCTGGGAAAGCACAGATCCCAAGCGCTGCTGTGCTTATGAATAGGCTGCCCAGGGAAGGTGAAGACCAGCAACAGCTTTCAGGGCTGGCCCCTTCCTTGTGGGAGAAGGAGCCGGACGTTTCCCTTTTGGGAAAATTAGTCTGCCAAGAAAGGACACGATGACATGTCCCGTCTCTGGGAAAGCACAGATCCCAAGCGCTGCTGTGCCTATGAATAGGCTGCCCAGGGAAGGTGAAGAGCAGCAACAGCTTTCAGGGCTGGCCCCTTCATTGTGGGAGAAGGAGCTGGACGTTTCCCTTTTGGGAAAAAGGCTCTTCCGTGAAAGGACATGATGACATGTCCCGTCCCTGTGAAAGCACAGATCCCAAGCGCTGCTGTGCCTCTGAATAGGCTGCCCAGGGAAGGTGAAGAGCAGCAACAGCATTCAGGGCTGGCCCCTTCCTTGTGGCAGAAGGAGCCGGACGTTTCCCTTTTGGGAAAAATGCTCTGCCGAGAACGGACACGATCACATGTCCCGTCTCTGGGAAAGCACAGATCCCAAGCGCTGCTGTGCCTGTGAATAGGGTGCACGTGGAAGGTGAAGAGCAGCAACAGCTTTCAGGGCTGGCCTCTTCCTTGTGGCAGAAGGAGCCGGACGTTTCCCGTTTGGGAAAAAGGCTCTTCCGAGAACGGACACGATGACATGTCCCGTCTCTGGGAAAGCACAGATCCCAAGCGCTGCTGTGCCTCTGAATAGGCTGCCCAGGGAAGGTGAAGACCAGCAACAGCTTTCAGGGCTGGCCCCTTCCTTGTGGGAGAAGGAGCCGGACGTTTCCCGTTTGGGAAAAAGGCTCTGCCGAGAAAGGACACGATGACATGTCCCGTCCCTGTGAAAGCACAGATCCCAAGCGCTGCTGTGCCTATGAATAGGCTGCCCAGGGAAGGTGAAGAGCAGCAACAGCTTTCAGGGCTGGCCCCTTCCTTGTGGCAGAAGGAGCCGGACGTTTCCCATTTCGGAAAAATACTCTGCCGAGAACGTACACAATGACATGTCCCATCTCTGGGAAAGCACAGATCCCAACCGCTGCTGTGCCTCTGAATAGGGTGCACGGGGAAGGTGAAGACCAGCAACAGCTTTCAGGGCTGGCCCCATCCTTGTGGGAGAAGGAGCCGGACGTTTCCCATTTGGGAAAAAGTCTCTGCCGAGAAAGGACACGATGACATGTCCCGTGCCTGTGAAAGCACAGATCCCAAGCGCTGCTGTACCTATGAATAGGGTGCCCAGGGAAGGTGAAGAGCAGCAACAGCTTTCAGGGCTGGCCCCTTCCTTGTGGGAGAAGGAGCCGGAAGTTTCCCGTTTGGGAAAAAGGCTCTGCCGAGAAAGGACACGATGACATGTCCCGTCTCTGGGAAAGCACAGATCCCAAGCGCTGCTGTGCCTCTGAATAGGCTGCCCAGGGAAGGTGAAGACCAGCAATAACTTTTAGGGCTAGCCCCTTCCTTGTGGGAGAAGGAGCCGGACGTTTCCCGTTTGGGAAAAAGGCTCTGCCGAGAAAGGACACGATGACATGTCCCGTCTCTGGGAAAGCACAGATCCCAAGCGCTGCTGTGCTTATTAATAAGCTGCCCAGGGAAGGTGAAGACCAGCAAGAGCTTTCAGGGCTGGCCCCTTCCTTGTGGGAGAAGGAGCCGGAAGTTTCCCGTTTGGGAAAATTAGTCTGCCGAGAAAGGACACGATGACATGTCCCGTCTCTGGGAAAGCACAGATCCCAAGCACTGCTGTGCCTCTGAATAGGCTGCCCAGGGAAGGTGAAGACCAGCAACAGCTTTTAGGGCTGGCCCCTTCCTTGTGGCAGAAGGAGCCGGACGTTTCCCGTCTTGGAAAAAGGCTCTGCCAAGAACGGACACGATGACATGTCCCGTCTCTGGGAAAGCACAGATCCCAAGCGCTGCTGTGCCTCTGAATAGGCTGCCCAGGGAAGGTGAAGACCAGCAACAGCTTTCAGGGCTGGCCCCTTCCTTGTGGGAGAAGGAGCCGGACGTTTCCCGTTTGGGAAAATTAGTCTGCCGAGAAAGGACACGATGACATGTCCCGTCTCTGGGAAAGCACAAATCCCAAGCGCTGCTGTGCCTATGAATAGGCTGCCCAGGGAAGGTGAAGAGCAGCAACAGCTTTCAGGGCTGGCCCCTTCCTTGTGGCAGAAGGAGCCGGACGTTTCCCTTTTGGGAAAAAGGCTCTTCCGTGAAAGGACATGATGACATGTCCCGTCCCTGTGAAAGCACAGATCCCAAGCGCTGCTGTGCCTCTGAATAGGCTGCCCAGGGAAGGTGAAGAGCAGCAACAGCTTTCAGGGCTGGCCCCTTCCTTGTGGCAGAAGGAGCCGGACGTTTCCCTTTTGGGAAAAATGCTCTGCCAAGAACGGACACGATCACATGTCCCGTCTATGGGAAAGCACAGATCCCAAGCGCTGCTGTGCCTGTGAATAGGGTGCACGTGGAAGGTGAAGAGCAGCAACAGCTTTCAGGGCTGGCCTCTTCCTTGTGGCAGAAGGAGCCGGACGTTTCCCGTTTGGGAAAAAGGCTCTTCCGAGAACGGACACGATGACATGTCCCGTCCCTGTGAAAGCACAGATCCCAAGCGCTGCTGTGCCTGTGAATAGGGTGCACGTGGAAGGTGAAGAGCAGCAACAGCTTTCAGGGCTGGCCCCTTCCTTGTGGGAGAAGGAGCCGGACGTTTCCCGTTTGGGAAAAAGGCTCTTCCGTGAAAAGACATGATGACATGTCCCGTCCCTGTGAAAGCACAGATTCCAAGCGCTGCTGTGCTTATGAATAGGCTGCCCAGGGAAGGTGAAGACCAGCAACAGCTTTCAGGGCTGGCCCCTTCCTTGTGGCAGAAGGAGCCGGACGTTTCCCATTTGGGAAAAATACTCTGCCGAGAACGGACACGATGACATGTCCCGTCTCTGGGAAAGCACAGATCCCAAGCGCTGCTGTGCCTATGAATAGGCTGCCCAGGGAAGGTGAAGAGCAGCAACAGCTTTCAGGGCTGGCCCCTTCCTTGTGGGAGAAGGAGCCGGACGTTTCCCGTTTGGGAAAAAGGCTCTGCCGAGAAAGGACACGATGACATGTCCCGTCCCTGTGAAAGCACAGATCCCAAGCGCTGCTGTGCCTATGAATAGGCTGCCCAGGGAAGGTGAAGAGCAGCAACAGCTTTCAGGGCTGGCCCCTTCCTTGTGGCAGAAGGAGCCGGACGTTTCCCATTTCGGAAAAATACTCTGCCGAGAACGTACACAATGACATGTCCCATCTCTGGGAAAGCACAGATCCCAACCGCTGCTGTGCCTCTGAATAGGGTGCACGGGGAAGGTGAAGACCAGCAACAGCTTTCAGGGCTGGCCCCATCCTTGTGGGAGAAGGAGCCGGACGTTTCCCATTTGGGAAAAAGTCTCTGCCGAGAAAGGACACGATGACATGTCCCGTGCCTGTGAAAGCACAGATCCCAAGCGCTGCTGTACCTATGAATAGGGTGCCCAGGGAAGGTGAAGAGCAGCAACAGCTTTCAGGGCTGGCCCCTTCCTTGTGGGAGAAGGAGCCGGAAGTTTCCCGTTTGGGAAAAAGTCTCTGCCGAGAAAGGACACGATGACATGTCCCGTCTCTGGGAAAGCACAGATCCCAAGCGCTGCTGTGCCTCTGAATAGGCTGCCCAGGGAAGGTGAAGACCAGCAATAACTTTTAGGGCTAGCCCCTTCCTTGTGGGAGAAGGAGCCGGACGTTTCCCGTTTGGGAAAAAGGCTCTGCCGAGAAAGGACACGATGACATGTCCCGTCTCTGGGAAAGCACAGATCCCAAGCGCTGCTGTGCTTATTAATAAGCTGCCCAGGGAAGGTGAAGACCAGCAAGAGCTTTCAGGGCTGGCCCCTTCCTTGTGGGAGAAGGAGCCGGAAGTTTCCCGTTTGGGAAAATTAGTCTGCCGAGAAAGGACACGATGACATGTCCCGTCTCTGCGAAAGCACAGATCCCAAGCACTGCTGTGCCTCTGAATAGGCTGCCCAGGGAAGGTGAAGACCAGCAACAGCTTTTAGGGCTGGCCCCTTCCTTGTGGCAGAAGGAGCCGGACGTTTCCCGTCTTGGAAAAAGGCTCTGCCAAGAACGGACACGATGACATGTCCCGTCTCTGGGAAAGCACAGATCCCAAGCGCTGCTGTGCCTCTGAATAGGCTGCCCAGGGAAGGTGAAGACCAGCAACAGCTTTCAGGGCTGGCCCCTTCCTTGTGGGAGAAGGAGCCGGACGTTTCCCGTTTGGGAAAATTAGTCTGCCGAGAAAGGACACGATGACATGTCCCGTCTCTGGGAAAGCACAAATCCCAAGCGCTGCTGTGCCTATGAATAGGCTGCCCAGGGAAGGTGAAGAGCAGCAACAGCTTTCAGGGCTGGCCCCTACCTTGTGGCAGAAGGAGCCGGACGTTTCCCTTTTGGGAAAAAGGCTCTTCCGTGAAAGGACATGATGACATGTCCCGTCCCTGTGAAAGCACAGATCCCAAGCGCTGCTGTGCCTATGAATAGGCTGCCCAGGGAAGGTGAAGAGCAGCAACAGCTTTCAGGGCTGGTCTCTTCCTTGTGGCAGAAGGAGCCGGACGTTTCCCTTTTGGGAAAAATGCTCTGCCGAAAACGGACACGATCACATGTCCCGTCTCTGGGAAAGCACAGATCCCAAGCGCTGCTGTGCCTGTGAATAGGGTGCACGTGGAAGCTGAAGAGCAGCAACAGCTTTCAGGGCTGGCATCTTCCTTGTGGCAGAAGGAGCCGGACGTTTCCCGTTTGGGAAAAAGGCTCTTCCGAGAACGGACACGATGACATGTCCCGTCTCTGGGAAAGCACAGATCCCAACCTTTGTTGTGCTTATTAATAGGCTGCCCAGGGAAGGTGAAGGCCAGCAAGAGCTTTCAGGGCTGGCCCCTTCCTTGTGGGAGAAGGAGCCGGACGTTTCCCGTTTGGGAAAAAGGCTCTGCCGAGAAAGGACACGATGACATGTCCCGTCTCTGGGAAAGCACAGATCCCAAGCGCTGCTGTGCCTCTGAATAGGGTGCCCAGGGAAGGTGAAGACCAGCAACAGCTTTTAGGGCTGGCCCCTTCCTTGTGGCAGAAGGAGCCGGACATTTCCCGTCTTGGAAAAAGGCTCTGCCGCGAACGGACACGATGACATGTCCCGTCTCTGGGAAAGCACAGATCCCAAGCGCTGCTGTGCCTCTGAATAGGCTGCCCAGGGAAGGTGAAGACCAGCAACAGCTTTCAGGGCTGGCCCCTTCCTTGTGGTAGAAGGAGCCGGACGTTTCCCACTTCGGAAAAATACTCTGCCGAGAACGTACACAACGACATGTACCGCCTCTGGGAAAGCACAGATCCCAAGCGCTGCTGTGCCTATGAATAGGCTGCCCAGGGAAGGTGAAGACCAGCAACAGCTTTCAGGGCTGGCCCCTTCCTTGTGGCAGAAGGAGCCGGACGTTTCCCGTTTGGGAAAAAGGCTCTTCCGTGAAAGGACATGATGACATGTCCCGTCCCTGTGAAAGCACAGATCCCAAGCGCTGCTGTGCCTATGAATAGGCTGCCCAGGGAAGGTGAAGAGCAGCAACAGCTTTCAGGGCTGGCCCCTTCCTTGTGGCAGAAGGAGCCGGACGTTTCCCGTTTGGGAAAAAGGCTCTGCCGAGAAAGGACATGATGACATGTCCCGTCCCTGTGAAAGCACAGATCCCAAGCGCTGCTGTGCCTATGAATAGGCTGCCCAGGGAAGGTGAAGAGCAGCAACAGCTTTCAGGGCTGGCCCCTTCCTTGTGGCAGAAGGAGCCGGACGTTTCCCTTTTGGGAAAAATGCTCTGCCGAGAACGGACACGATCACATGTCCCGTCTCTGGGAAAGCACAGATCCCAAGCGCTGCTGTGCCTGTGAATAGGGTGCACGTGGAAGGTGAAGAGCAGCAACAGCTTTCAGGGCTGGCCCCTTCCTTGTGGCAGAAGGAGCCGGACGTTTCCCGTTTGGGAAAAAGGCTCTGCCGAGAAAGGACACGATGACATGTCCCGTCTCTGGGAAAGCACAGATCCCAAGCGCTGCTGTGCCTGTGAATGGGGTGCACGTGGAAGCTGAAGACCAGCAACAGCTTTCAGGGCTGGCCCCTTCCTTGTGGGAGAAGGAGCCGGACGTTTCCCGTTTGGGAAAAAGGCTCTGCCGAGAAAGGACACGATGATATGTCCCGTCTCTGGGAAAGCACAGATCCCAAGCGCTGCTGTTCCTCTGAATAGGCTGCCCAGGGAAGGTGAAGAGCAGCAACAGCTTTTAGGGCTGGCCCCTTCCTTGTGGCAGAAGGAGCCGGACGTTTCCCGTCTTGGAAAAACGCTCTGCCGAGAACGGACACGATGACATGTCCCGTCTCTGGGAAAGCACAGATCCCAAGCGCTGCTGTGCCTCTGAATAGGCTGCCCAGGGAAGGTGAAGACCAGCAACAGCTTTCAGGGCTGGCCCCTTCCTTGTGGGAGAAGAATCCGGACGTTTCCCATTTCGGAAAAATACTCTGCCGAGAACGTACACAATGACATGTCCCGCCTCTGGGAAAGCACAGATCCCAAGCGCTGCTGTGCCTCTGAATAGGGTGCACGTGGAAGGTGAAGAGCAGCAACAGCTTTCAGGGCTGGTATCTTCCTTGTGGCAGAAGGAGCCGGACGTTTCCCGTTTGGGAAAAAGGCTCTTCCGAGAACGGACACGATGACATGTCCCGTGCCTGTGAAAGCACAGATCCCAAGCGCTGCTGTGCCTCTGAATAGGCTGCCCAGGGAAGGTGAAGACCAGCAACAGCTTTCAGGGCTGGCCCCTTCCTTGTGGCAGAAGGAGCCGGACGTTTCCCTTTTGGGAAAAAGGCTCTTCCGTGAAAGGACATGATGACATGTCCCGTCCCTGTGAAAGCACAGATCCCAAGCGCTGCTGTGCCTCTGAATAGGCTGCCCAGGGAAGGTGAAGACCAGCAACAGCATTCAGGGCTGGCCCCTTCCTTGTGGCAGAAGGAGCCGGACGTTTCCCTTTTGGGAAAAATGCTCTGCCGAGAACGGACACGATCACATGTCCCGTCTCTGGGAAAGCACAGATCCCAAGCGCTGCTGTGCCTGTGAATCGGGTGCACGTGGAAGGTGAAGAGCAGCAACAGCTTTCAGGGCTGGCCTCTTCCTTGTGGCAGAAGGAGCCGGACGTTTCCCGTTTGGGAAAAAGGCACTGCCGAGAAAGGACACGATGACATGTCCCGTCTCTGGGAAAGCACAGATCCCAAGCGCTGCTGTGCCTATGAATAGGCTGCCCAGGGAAGGTGAAGACCAGCAACAGCTTTCAGGGCTGGCCCCTTCCTTGTGGCAGAAGGAGCCGGACGTTTCCCGTTTGGGAAAAAGGCTCTGCCGAGAAAGGACACGATCACATGTCCCGTCTCTGGGAAAGCACCGATCCCTAGCGTTGCTGTGCTTATTAATAGGCTGCCCAGGGAAGGTGAAGACCAGCAACAGCTTTCAGGGCTGGCCCCTTCCTTGTGGGAGAAGGAGCCGGACGTTTCCCGTTTGGCAAAATTAGTCTGCCGAGAAAGGACACGATGACATGTCCCGTCTCTGGGAAAGCACAGATCCCAAGCGCTGCTGTGCCTATGAATAGGCTGCCCAGGGAAGGTGAAGAGCAGCAACAGCTTTCAGGGCTGGCCCCTTCCTTGTGGCAGAAGGAGCCAGACGTTTCCCTTTTGGGAAAAAGGCTCTTCCGTGAAAGGACATGATGACATGTCCCGTCCCTGTGAAAGCACATATCCCAAGCGCTGCTGTACCTATGAATAGGCTGCCCAGGGAAGGTGAAGAGCAGCAACAGCTTTCTGGGCTGGCCCCTTCCTTGTGGGAGAAGGAGCCGGACGTTTCCCGTTTGGGAAAAATGCTCTGCCGAGAACGGACACGATGACATGTCCCGTCTCTGGGAAAGCACAGATCCCAAGCGCTGCTGTGCCTGTGAATAGGCTGCCCAGGGAAGGTGAAGAGCAGCAAGAGCTTTCAGGGCTGGCCTCTTCCTTGTGGCAGAAGGAGCCGGACGTTTCCCGTTTGGGAAAAAGGCTCTTCCGAGAACGGACACGATGACATGTCCCGTCTCTGGGAAAGCACAGATCCCAAGCTTTGTTGTGCTTATTAATAGGCTGCCCAGGGAAGGTGAAGGCCAGCAAGAGCTTTCAGGGCTGGCCCCTTCCTTGTGGGAGAAGGAGCTGGACGTTTCCCGTTTGGGAAAAATACTCTGCCGAGAAAGGACACGATGACATGTCCCGTCTCTGGGAAAGCACAGATCCCAAGCGCTGCTGTGCCTCTGAATAGGCTGCCCAGGGAAGGTGAAGAGCAGCAACATCTTTTAGGGCTGGCCCCTTCCTTGTGGCAGAAGGAGCCGGACGTTTCCCGTCTTGGAAAAAGGCTCTGCCGAGAACGGACACGATGACATGTCCCGTCTCTGGGAAAGCACAGATCCCAAGCGCTGCTGTGCCTCTGAATAGGCTGCCCAGGGAAGGTGAAGACCAGCAAGAGCTTTCAGGGCTGGCCCCTTACTTGTGGGAGAAGGAGCCGGACGTTTCCCATTTCGGAAAAATACTCTGCCGAGAACGTAAACAATGACATGTCCCGCCTCTGGGAAAGCACAGATCCCAAGCGCTGCTGTGCCTCTGAATAGGCTGCCCAGGGAAGGTGAAGAGCAGCAACAGCTTTCAGGGCTGGCCCCTTCCTTGTGGCAGAAGGAGCCGGACGTTTCCCGTTTGGGAAAAAGGCTCTTCCGTGAAAGGACATGATGACATGTCCCGTCCCTGTGAAAGCACAGATCCCAAGCGCTGCTGTGCCTCTGAATAGGCTGCCCAGGGAAGGTGAAGAGCAGCAACAGCATTCAGGGCTGGCCCCTTCCTTGTGGCAGAAGGAGCCGGACGTTTCCCTTTTGGGAAAAATGCTCTGCCGAGAACGGACACGATCACATGTCCCGTCTATGGGAAAGCACAGATCCCAAGCGCTGCTGTGCCTGTGAATCGGGTGCACGTGGAAGGTGAAGAGCAGCAACAGCTTTCAGGGCTGGCCTCTTCCTTGTGGCAGAAGGAGCCGGACGTTTCCCGTTTGGGAAAAAGGCTCTGCCGAGAACGGACACGATGACATGTCCCGTCTCTGGGAAAGCACAGATCCCAAGCGCTGCTGTGCCTCTGAATAGGCTGCCCAGGGAAGGTGAAGACCAGCAACAGCTTTCAGGGCTGGCCCCTTCCTTGTGGGAGAAGGAGCCGGACGTTTCCCGTTTGGGAAAAAGGCTCTTCCGAGAACGGACACGATGACATGTCCCGTCTCTGGGAAAGCACAGATCCCAAGCGCTGCTGTGCTTATGAATAGGCTGCCCAGGGAAGGTGAAGACCAGCAACAGCTTTCAGGGCTGACCCCTTCCTTGTGGCAGAAGGAGCCGGACGTTTCCCTTTTGGGAAAATTAGTCTGCCGAGAAAGGACACGATGACATGTCCCGTCCCTGTGAAAGCACAGATCCCAAGCGCTGCTGTGCCTGTGAATAGGGTGCACGTGGAAGGTGAAGAGCAGCAACAGCTTTCAGGGCTGGCCCCTTCCTTGTGGCAGAAGGAGCCGGACGTTTCCCGTTTGGGAAAAAGGCTCTTCCGAGAACGGACACGATGACATGTCCCGTCTCTGGGAAAGCACAGATCCCAAGCGCTGCTGTGCCTCTGAATAGGCTGCCCAGGGAAGGTGAAGAGCAGCAACAGCTTTAAGGCCTGCCCCTTCCTTGTGGCAGAAGGAGCCGGACGTTTCCCGTCTTGGAAAAAGGCTCTGCCGAGAACGGACACGATGACATGTCCCGTCTCTGGGAAAGCACAGATCCCAAGCGCTGCTGTGCCTCTGAATAGGCTGCCCAGGGAAGGTGAAGACCAGCAACAGCTTTCAGGGCTGGCCCCTTCCTTGTGGGAGAAGGAGCCGGACGTTTCCCGTTTGGGAAAATTAGTCTGCCGAGAAAGGACACGATGACATGTCCCGTCTCTGGGAAAGCACAAATCCCAAGCGCTGCTGTGCCTATGAATAGGCTGCCCAGGGAAGGTGAAGAGCAGCAACAGCTTTCAGGGCTGGCCCCTTCCTTGTGGCAGAAGGAGCCGGACGTTTCCCTTTTGGGAAAAAGGCTCTTCCGTGAAAGGACATGATGACATGTCCCGTCCCTGTGAAAGCACAGATCCCAAGCGCTGCTGTGCCTATGAATAGGCTGCCCAGGGAAGGTGAAGAGCAGCAACAGCTTTCAGGGCTGGCCTCTTCCTTGTGGCAGAAGGAGCCGGACGTTTCCCTTTTGGGAAAAATGCTCTGCCGAAAACGGACACGATCACATGTCCCGTCTCTGGGAAAGCACAGATCCCAAGCGCTGCTGTGCCTCTGAATAGGCTGCCCAGGGAAGGTGAAGACCAGCAACAGCTTTCAGGGCTGGCATCTTCCTTGTGGCAGAAGGAGCCGGACGTTTCCCGTTTGGGAAAAAGGCTCTTCCGAGAACGGACACGATGACATGTCCCGTCTCTGGGAAAGCACAGATCCCAACCTTTGTTGTGCTTATTAATAAGCTGCCCAGGGAAGGTGAAGGCCAGCAAGAGCTTTCAGGGCTGGCCCCTTCCTTGTGGGAGAAGGAGCCGGACGTTTCCCGTTTGGGAAAAAGGCTCTGCCGAGAAAGGACACGATGACATGTCCCGTCTCTGGGAAAGCACAGATCCCAAGCGCTGCTGTGCCTCTGAATAGGGTGCCCAGGGAAGGTGAAGACCAGCAACAGCTTTTAGGGCTGGCCCCTTCCTTGTGGCAGAAGGAGCCGGACATTTCCCGTCTTGGAAAAAGGCTCTGCCGCGAACGGACACGATGACATGTCCCGTCTCTGGGAAAGCACAGATCCCAAGCGCTGCTGTGCCTCTGAATAGGCTGCCCAGGGAAGGTGAAGACCAGCAACAGCTTTCAGGGCTGGCCCCTTCCTTGTGGTAGAAGGAGCCGGACGTTTCCCACTTCGGAAAAATACTCTGCCGAGAACGTACACAACGACATGTACCGCCTCTGGGAAAGCACAGATCCCAAGCGCTGCTGTGCCTATGAATAGGCTGCCCAGGGAAGGTGAAGAGCAGCAACAGCTTTCAGGGCTGGCCCCTTCCTTGTGGCAGAAGGAGCCGGACGTTTCCCGTTTGGGAAAAAGGCTCTTCCGTGAAAGGACATGATGACATGTCCCGTCCCTGTGAAAGCACAGATCCCAAGCGCTGCTGTGCCTATGAATAGGCTGCCCAGGGAAGGTGAAGAGCAGCAACAGCTTTCAGGGCTGGCCCCTTCCTTGTGGGAGAAGGAGCCGGACGTTTCCCTTTTGGGAAAAATGCTCTGCCGAGAACGGACACGATCACATGTCCCGTCTCTGGGAAAGCACAGATCCCAAGCGCTGCTGTGCCTGTGAATAGGGTGCACGTGGAAGGTGAAGAGCAGCAACAGCTTTCAGGGCTGGCCCCTTCCTTGTGGCAGAAGGAGCCGGACGTTTCCCGTTTGGGAAAAAGGCTCTGCCGAGAAAGGACACGATGACATGTCCCGTCTCTGGGAAAGCACAGATCCCAAGCGCTGCTGTGCCTGTGAATGGGGTGCACGTGGAAGCTGAAGACCAGCAACAGCTTTCAGGGCTGGCCCCTTCCTTGTGGGAGAAGGAGCCGGACGTTTCCCGTTTGGGAAAAAGGCTCTGCCGAGAAAGGACACGATGATATGTCCCGTCTCTGGGAAAGCACAGATCCCAAGCGCTGCTGTTCCTCTGAATAGGCTGCCCAGGGAAGGTGAAGAGCAGCAACAGCTTTTAGGGCTGGCCCCTTCCTTGTGGCAGAAGGAGCCGGACGTTTCCCGTCTTGGAAAAACGCTCTGCCGAGAACGGACACGATGACATGTCCCGTCTCTGGGAAAGCACAGATCCCAAGCGCTGCTGTGCCTCTGAATAGGCTGCCCAGGGAAGGTGAAGACCAGCAACAGCTTTCAGGGCTGGCCCCTTCCTTGTGGGAGAAGAAGCCGGACGTTTCCCATTTCGGAAAAATACTCTGCCGAGAACGTACACAATGACATGTCCCGCCTCTGGGAAAGCACAGATCCCAAGCGCTGCTGTGCCTCTGAATAGGGTGCACGTGGAAGGTGAAGAGCAGCAACAGCTTTCAGGGCTGGTATCTTCCTTGTGGCAGAAGGAGCCGGACGTTTCCCGTTTGGGAAAAAGGCTCTTCCGAGAACGGACACGATGACATGTCCCGTGCCTGTGAAAGCACAGATCCCAAGCGCTGCTGTGCCTCTGAATAGGCTGCCCAGGGAAGGTGAAGACCAGCAACAGCTTTCAGGGCTGGCCCCTTCCTTGTGGCAGAAGGAGCCGGACGTTTCCCTTTTGGGAAAAAGGCTCTTCCGTGAAAGGACATGATGACATGTCCCGTCCCTGTGAAAGCACAGATCCCAAGCGCTGCTGTGCCTCTGAATAGGCTGCCCAGGGAAGGTGAAGACCAGCAACAGCATTCAGGGCTGGCCCCTTCCTTGTGGCAGAAGGAGCCGGACGTTTCCCTTTTGGGAAAAATGCTCTGCCGAGAACGGACACGATCACATGTCCCGTCTCTGGGAAAGCACAGATCCCAAGCGCTGCTGTGCCTGTGAATAGGGTGCACGTGGAAGGTGAAGAGCAGCAAGAGCTTTCAGGGCTGGCCTCTTCCTTGTGGCAGAAGGAGCCGGACGTTTCCCGTTTGGGAAAAAGGCACTGCCGAGAAAGGACACGATGACATGTCCCGTCTCTGGGAAAGCACAGATCCCAAGCGCTGCTGTGCCTATGAATAGGCTGCCCAGGGAAGGTGAAGACCAGCAACAGCTTTCAGGGCTGGCCCCTTCCTTGTGGCAGAAGGAGCCGGACGTTTCCCGTTTGGGAAAAAGGCTCTGCCGAGAAAGGACACGATCACATGTCCCGTCTCTGGGAAAGCACCGATCCCTAGCGTTGCTGTGCTTATTAATAGGCTGCCCAGGGAAGGTGAAGACCAGCAACAGCTTTCAGGGCTGGCCCCTTCCTTGTGGGAGAAGGAGCCGGACGTTTCCCGTTTGGCAAAATTAGTCTGCCGAGAAAGGACACGATGACATGTCCCGTCTCTGGGAAAGCACAGATCCCAAGCGCTGCTGTGCCTATGAATAGGCTGCCCAGGGAAGGTGAAGAGCAGCAACAGCTTTCAGGGCTGGCCCCTTCCTTGTGGCAGAAGGAGCCAGACGTTTCCCTTTTGGGAAAAAGGCTCTTCCGTGAAAGGACATGATGACATGTCCCGTCCCTGTGAAAGCACATATCCCAAGCGCTGCTGTACCTATGAATAGGCTGCCCAGGGAAGGTGAAGAGCAGCAACAGCTTTCTGGGCTGGCCCCTTCCTTGTGGGAGAAGGAGCCGGACGTTTCCCGTTTGGGAAAAATGCTCTGCCGAGAACGGACACGATGACATGTCCCGTCTCTGGGAAAGCACAGATCCCAAGCGCTGCTGTGCCTGTGAATAGGCTGCCCAGGGAAGGTGAAGAGCAGCAAGAGCTTTCAGGGCTGGCCTCTTCCTTGTGGCAGAAGGAGCCGGACGTTTCCCGTTTGGGAAAAAGGCTCTTCCGAGAACGGACACGATGACATGTCCCGTCTCTGGGAAAGCACAGATCCCAAGCTTTGTTGTGCTTATTAATAGGCTGCCCAGGGAAGGTGAAGGCCAGCAAGAGCTTTCAGGGCTGGCCCCTTCCTTGTGGGAGAAGGAGCTGGACGTTTCCCGTTTGGGAAAAATACTCTGCCGAGAAAGGACACGATGACATGTCCCGTCTCTGGGAAAGCACAGATCCCAAGCGCTGCTGTGCCTCTGAATAGGCTGCCCAGGGAAGGTGAAGAGCAGCAACATCTTTTAGGGCTGGCCCCTTCCTTGTGGCAGAAGGAGCCGGACGTTTCCCGTCTTGGAAAAAGGCTCTGCCGAGAACGGACACGATGACATGTCCCGTCTCTGGGAAAGCACAGATCCCAAGCGCTGCTGTGCCTCTGAATAGGCTGCCCAGGGAAGGTGAAGACCAGCAAGAGCTTTCAGGGCTGGCCCCTTACTTGTGGGAGAAGGAGCCGGACGTTTCCCATTTCGGAAAAATACTCTGCCGAGAACGTAAACAATGACATGTCCCGCCTCTGGGAAAGCACAGATCCCAAGCGCTGCTGTGCCTCTGAATAGGCTGCCCAGGGAAGGTGAAGAGCAGCAACAGCTTTCAGGGCTGGCCCCTTCCTTGTGGCAGAAGGAGCCGGACGTTTCCCTTTTGGGAAAAAGGCTCTTCCGTGAAAGGACATGATGACATGTCCCGTCCCTGTGAAAGCACAGATCCCAAGCGCTGCTGTGCCTCTGAATAGGCTGCCCAGGGAAGGTGAAGAGCAGCAACAGCATTCAGGGCTGGCCCCTTCCTTGTGGCAGAAGGAGCCGGACGTTTCCCTTTTGGGAAAAATGCTCTGCCGAGAACGGACACGATCACATGTCCCGTCTATGGGAAAGCACAGATCCCAAGCGCTGCTGTGCCTGTGAATCGGGTGCACGTGGAAGGTGAAGAGCAGCAACAGCTTTCAGGGCTGGCCTCTTCCTTGTGGCAGAAGGAGCCGGACGTTTCCCGTTTGGGAAAAAGGCTCTTCCGAGAACGGACACGATGACATGTCCCGTCCCTGTGAAAGCACAGATCCCAAGCGCTGCTGTGCCTCTGAATAGGCTGCCCAGGGAAGGTGAAGACCAGCAACAGCTTTCAGGGCTGGCCCCTTCCTTGTGGGAGAAGGAGCCGGACGTTTCCCGTTTGGGAAAAAGGCTCTTCCGAGAACGGACACGATGACATGTCCCGTCTCTGGGAAAGCACAGATCCCAAGCGCTGCTGTGCTTATGAATAGGCTGCCCAGGGAAGGTGAAGACCAGCAACAGCTTTCAGGGCTGACCCCTTCCTTGTGGCAGAAGGAGCCGGACGTTTCCCTTTTGGGAAAATTAGTCTGCCGAGAAAGGACACGATGACATGTCCCGTCCCTGTGAAAGCACAGATCCCAAGCGCTGCTGTGCCTGTGAATAGGGTGCACGTGGAAGGTGAAGAGCAGCAACAGCTTTCAGGGCTGGCCCCTTCCTTGTGGCAGAAGGAGCCGGACGTTTCCCGTTTGGGAAAAAGGCTCTTCCGAGAACGGACACGATGACATGTCCCGTCTCTGGGAAAGCACAGATCCCAAGCGCTGCTGTGCCTCTGAATAGGCTGCCCAGGGAAGGTGAAGAGCAGCAACAGCTTTAAGGCCTGCCCCTTCCTTGTGGCAGAAGGAGCCGGACGTTTCCCGTCTTGGAAAAAGGCTCTGCCGAGAACGGACACGATGACATGTCCCGTCTCTGGGAAAGCACAGATCCCAAGCGCTGCTGTGCCTCTGAATAGGCTGCCCAGGGAAGGTGAAGACCAGCAACAGCTTTCAGGGCTGGCCCCTTCCTTGTGGGAGAAGGAGCCGGATGTTTCCCATTTCGGAAAAATACTCTGCCGAGAACGTACAAAATGACATGTCCCGCCTCTGGGACAGCACAGATCCCAAGCGCTGCTGTGCCTCTGAATAGGGTGCACGGGGAAGGTGAAGACCAGCAACAGCTTTCAGGGCTGGCCCCATCCTTGTGGGAGAATGAGCCGGACGTTTCCCTTTTGGGAAAAATGCTCTGCCTAGAACGGACACGATCACATGTCCCGTCTCTGGGAAAGCACAGATCCCAAGCGCTGCTGTGCTTATGAATAGGCTGCCCAGGGAAGGTGAAGGCCATCAAGAGCTTTCAGGGCTGGCCCCTTCCTTGTGGGAGAAGGAGCCGGACGTTTCCCGTTTGGGAAAATTAGTCTTCCGAGAACGGACACGATGACATGTCCCATCTCTGGGAAAGCACAGATCCCAAGCGCTGCTGTGCCTATGAATAGGCTGCCCAGGGAAGGTGAAGAGCAGCAACAGCTTTCAGGGCTGGCCCCTTCCTTGTGGGAGAAGGAGCCGGACGTTTCCCGTTTGGGAAAAAGGCTCTTCCGTGAAAGGACATGATGACATGTCCCGTCCCTGTGAAAGCACAGATCCCAAGCGCTGCTGTGCCTCTGAATAGGCTGCCCAGGGAAGGTGAAGAGCAGCAACAGCTTTTAGGGCTGGCCCCTTCCTTGTGGGAGAAGGAGCCGGACGTTTCCCTTTTGGGAAAAATGCTCTGCCGAGAACGGACACGATCACATGTCCCGTCTCTGGGAAAGCACAGATCCCAAGCGCTGCTGTGCCTGTGAATAGGGTGCACGTGGAAGGTGAAGAGCAGCAACAGCTTTCAGGGCTGGCCTCTTCCTTGTGGCAGAAGGAGCCGGACGTTTCCCGTTTGGGAAAAAGGCTCTTCCGAGAACGGACACGATGACATGTCCCGTCTCTGGGAAAGCACAGATCCCAAGCGCTGCTGTGCTTATGAATAGGCTGCCCAGGGAAGGTGAAGACCAGAAACAGCTTTCAGGGCTGGCCCCTTCCTTGTGGGAGAAGGAGCCGGACGTTTCCCTTTTGGGAAAATTAGTCTGCCGAGAAAGGACACGATGACATGTCCCGTCTCTGGGAAAGCACAGATCCCAACCGCTGCTGTGCCTCTGAATAGGGTGCACGGGGAAGGTGAAGACCAGCAACAGCTTTCAGGGCTGGCCCCATCCTTGTGGGAGAAGGAGCCGGACGTTTCCCATTTGGGAAAAAGGCTCTGCCGAGAAAGGACACGATGACATGTCCCGTCCCTGTGAAAGCACAGATCCCAAGCGCTGCTGTGCCTATGAATAGGGTGCCCAGGGAAGGTGAAGAGCAGCAACAGCTTTCAGGGCTGGCCCCTTCCTTGTGGGAGAAGGAGCCGGAAGTTTCCCGTTTGGGAAAAAGGCTCTGCCGAGAAAGGACACGATGACATGTCCCGTCTCTGGGAAAGCACAGATCCCAAGCGCTGCTGTGCCTCTGAATAGGCTGCCCAGGGAAGGTGAAGACCAGCAATAACTTTTAGGGCTGGCCCCTTCCTTGTGGGAGAAGGAGCCGGACATTTCCCGTCTTGGAAAAAGGCTCTGCCGCGAACGGACACGATGACATGTCCCGTCTCTGGGAAAGCATAGATCCCAAGCGCTGCTGTGCCTCTGAATAGGCTGCCCAGGGAAGGTGAAGAGCAGCAACAGCTTTCAGGGCTGGCCCCTTCCTTGTGGGAGAAGGAGCCGGACGTTTCCCACTTCGGAAAAATACTCTGCCGAGAACGTACACAATGACATGTACCGCCTCTGGGAAAGCACAGATCCCAAGCGCTGCTGTGCCTATGAATAGGCTGCCCAGGGAAGGTGAAGAGCAGCAACAGCTTTCAGGGCTGGCCCCTTCCTTGTGGCAGAAGGAGCCGGACGTTTCCCGTTTGGGAAAAAGGCTCTTCCGTGAAAGGACATGATGACATGTCCCGTCCCTGTGAAAGCACAGATCCCAAGCGCTGCTGTGCCTATGAATAGGCTGCCCAGGGAAGGTGAAGAGCAGCAAGAGCTTTCAGGGCTGGCCTCTTCCTTGTGGCAGAAGGAGCCGGACGTTTCCCGTTTGGGAAAAAGGCTCTTCCGAGAACGGACACGATGACATGTCCCGTCTCTGGGAAAGCACAGATCCCAAGCTTTGTTGTGCTTATTAATAGGCTGCCCAGGGAAGGTGAAGGCCAGCAAGAGCTTTCAGGGCTGGCCCCTTCCTTGTGGGAGAAGGAGCCGGACGTTTCCCGTCTTGGAAAAAGGCTCTTCCGAGAACGGACACGATGACATGTCCCGTCTCTGGGAAAGCACAGATCCCAAGCGCTGCTGTGCCTCTGAATAGGCTGCCCAGGGAAGGTGAAGACCAGCAAGAGCTTTCAGGGCTGGCCCCTTACTTGTGGGAGAAGGAGCCGGACGTTTCCCGTTTGGGAAAAAGGCACTGCCGAGAACGGACACGATGACATGTCCCGTCTCTGGGAAAGCACAGATCCCAAGCGCTGCTGTGCCTATGAATAGGCTGCCCAGGGAAGGTGAAGACTAGCAACAGCTTTCAGGGCTGGTCCATTCCTTGTGGAAGAAGGAGCCGGACGTTTCCCTTTTGGGAAAATTAGTCTGCCGAGAACGGACACGATGACATGTCCCGTCTCTGGGAAAGCACAGATCCCAAGCGCTGCTGTGCCTCTGAATAGGCTGCCCAGGGAAGGTGAAGAGCAGCAACAGCTTTCAGGGCTGGCCCCTTCCTTGTGGCAGAAGGAGCCGGACGTTTCCCTTTTGGGAAAAAGGCTCTTCCGTGAAAGGACATGATGACATGTCCCGTCCCTGTGAAAGCACAGATCCCAAGCGCTGCTGTGCCTCTGAATAGGCTGCCCAGGGAAGGTGAAGAGCAGCAACAGCATTCAGGGCTGGCCCCTTCCTTGTGGCAGAAGGAGCCGGACGTTTCCCTTTTGGGAAAAATGCTCTGCCGAGAACGGACACGATCACATGTCCCGTCTCTGGGAAAGCACAGATCCCAAGCGCTGCTGTGCCTGTGAATAGGGTGCACGTGGAAGGTGAAGAGCAGCAACAGCTTTCAGGGCTGGCCTCTTCCTTGTGGCAGAAGGAGCCGGACGTTTCCCGTTTGGGAAAAAGGCTCTGCCGAGAACGGACACGATGACATGTCCCGTCTCTGGGAAAGCACAGATCCCAAGCGCTGCTGTGCCTCTGAATAGGCTGCCCAGGGAAGGTGAAGACCAGCAACAGCTTTCAGGGCTGGCCCCTTCCTTGTGGGAGAAGGAGCCGGACGTTTCCCGTTTGGGAAAAAGGCTCTTCCGAGAACGGACACGATGACATGTCCCGTCTCTGGGAAAGCACAGATCCCAAGCGCTGCTGTGCTTATGAATAGGCTGCCCAGGGAAGGTGAAGACCAGCAACAGCTTTCAGGGCTGGCCCCTTCCTTGTGGCAGAAGGAGCCGGACGTTTCCCGTTTGGGAAAATTAGTCTGCCGAGAAAGGACACGATGACATGTCCCGTCCCTGTGAAAGCACAGATCCCAAGCGCTGCTGTGCCTGTGAATAGAGTGCACGTGGAAGGTGAAGAGCAGCAACAGCTTTCAGGGCTGGCCCCTTCCTTGTGGCAGAAGGAGCCGGACGTTTCCCATTTGGGAAAAAGGCTCTTCCGAGAACGGACACGATGACATGTCCCGTCTCTGGGAAAGCACAGATCCCAAGCGCTGCTGTGCCTCTGAATAGGCTGCCCAGGGAAGGTGAAGAGCAGCAACAGCTTTAAGGCCTGCCCCTTCCTTGTGGCAGAAGGAGCCGGACGTTTCCCGTCTTGGAAAAAGGCTCTGCCGAGAACGGACACGATGACATGTCCCGTCTCTGGGAAAGCACAGATCCCAAGCGCTGCTGTGCCTCTGAATAGGCTGCCCAGGGAAGGTGAAGACCAGCAACAGCTTTCAGGGCTGGCCCCTTCCTTGTGGGAGAAGGAGCCGGATGTTTCCCATTTCGGAAAAATACTCTGCCGAGAACGTACACAATGACATGTCCCGCCTCTGGGTCAGCACAGATCCCAAGCGCTGCTATGCCTATGAATAGGGTGCACGGGGAAGGTGAAGACCAGCAACAGCTTTCAGGGCTGGCCCCATCCTTGTGGGAGAATGAGCCGGACGTTTCCCTTTTGGGAAAAATGCTCTGCCGAGAACGGACACGATCACATGTCCCGTCTCTGGGAAAGCACAGATCCGAAGCGCTGCTGTGCCTGTGAATAGGGTGCACGTGGAAGGTGAAGAGCAGCAACAACTTTCAGGGCTGGTCTCTTCCTTGTGGGAGAAGGAGCCGGACGTTTCCCGTTTGGGAAAAAGGCTCTTCCGAGAACGGACACGATGACATGTCCCATCTCTGGGAAAGCACAGATCCCAAGCGCTGCTGTGCTTATGAATAGGCTGCCCAGGGAAGGTGAAGGCCATCAAGAGCTTTCAGGGCTGGCCCCTTCCTTGTGGGAGAAGGAGCCGGACGTTTCCCGTTTGGGAAAATTAGTCTTCCGAGAACGGACACGATGACATGCCCCATCTCTGGGAAAGCACAGATCCCAAGCGCTGCTGTGCCTATGAATAGGCTGCCCAGGGAAGGTGAAGAGCAGCAACAGCTTTCAGGGCTGGCCCCTTCCTTGTGGGAGAAGGAGCCGGACGTTTCCCGTTTGGGAAAAAGGCTCTTCCGTGAAAAGACATGATGACATGTCCCGTCCCTGTGAAAGCACAGATCCCAAGCGCTGCTGTGCCTCTGAATAGGCTGCCCAGGGAAGGTGAAGAGCAGCAACAGCTTTTAGGGCTGGCCCCTTCCTTGTGGGAGAAGGAGCCGGACGTTTCCCTTTTGGGAAAAATGCTCTGCCGAGAACGGACACGATCACATGTCCCGTCTCTGGGAAAGCACAGATCCCAAGCGCTGCTGTGCCTGTGAATAGGGTGCACGTGGAAGGTGAAGAGCAGCAACAGCTTTCAGGGCTGGCCTCTTCCTTGTGGCAGAAGGAGCCGGACGTTTCCCGTTTGGGAAAAAGGCTCTTCCGAGAACGGACACGATGACATGTCCCGTCTCTGGGAAAGCACAGATCCCAAGCGCTGCTGTGCTTATGAATAGGCTGCCCAGGGAAGGTGAAGACCAGAAACAGCTTTCAGGGCTGGCCCCTTCCTTGTGGGAGAAGGAGCCGGACGTTTCCCTTTTGGGAAAATTAGTCTGCCGAGAAAGGACACGATGACATGTCCCGTCTCTGGGAAAGCACAGATCCCAACCGCTGCTGTGCCTCTGAATAGGGTGCACGGGGAAGGTGAAGACCAGCAACAGCTTTCAGGGCTGGCCCCATCCTTGTGGGAGAAGGAGCCGGACGTTTCCCATTTGGGAAAAAGGCTCTGCCGAGAAAGGACACGATGACATGTCCCGTCTCTGGGAAAGCACAGATCCCAAGCGCTGCTGTGCCTCTGAATAGGCTGCCCAGGGAAGGTGAAGACCAGCAATAACTTTTAGGGCTGGCCCCTTCCTTGTGGGAGAAGGAGCCGGACATTTCCCGTCTTGGAAAAAGGCTCTGCCGCGAACGGACACGATGACATGTCCCGTATCTGGGAAAGCACAGATCCCAAGCGCTGCTGTGCCTCTGAATAGGCTGCCCAGGGAAGGTGAAGAGCAGCAACAGCTTTCAGGGCTGGCCCCTTCCTTGTGGGAGAAGGAGCCGGACGTTTCCCCTTTGGGAAAATTAGTCTTCCGAGAACGGACACGATGACATGTCCCATCTCTGGGAAAGCACAGATCCCAAGCGCTGCTGTGCCTCTGAATAGGCTGCCCAGGGAAGGTGAAGAGCAGCAACAGCTTTCAGGGCTGGCCCCTTCCTTGTGGGAGAAGGAGCCGGACGTTTCCCTTTTGGGAAAAAGGCTCTTCCGTGAAAGGACATGATGACATGTCCCGTCCCTGTGAAAGCACAGATCCCAAGCGCTGCTGTGCCTATGAATAGGCTGCCCAGGGAAGGTGAAGAGCAGCAACAGCATTCAGGGCTGGCCCCTTCCTTGTGGCAGAAGGAGCCGGACGTTTCCCTTTTGGGAAAAATGCTCTGCTGAGAACGGACACGATCACATGTCCCGTCTCTGGGAAAGCACAGATCCCAAGCACTGCTGTGCTTATGAATAGGCTGCCCAGGGAAGGTGAAGACCAGCAACAGCTTTCAGGGCTGGCCCCTTCCTTGTGGCAGAAGGAGCCGGACGTTTCCCGTTTGGGAAAATTAGTCTGCCGAGAACGGACACGATGACATGTCCCGTCTCTGGGAAAGCACAGATCCCAAGCGCTGCTGTGCCTATGAATAGGGTGCCCAGGGAAGGTGAAGAGCAGCAACAGCTTTCAGGGCTGGCCCCTTCCTTGTGGCAGAAGGAGCCGGACGTTTCCCTTTTGGGAAAAAGGCTCTTCCGTGAAAGGACATGATGACATGTCCCGTCCCTGTGAAAGCACAGATCCCAAGCGCTGCTGTGCCTATGAATAGGCTGCCCAGGGAAGGTGAAGAGCAGCAACAGCTTTCAGGGCTGGCCCCTTCCTTGTGGGAGAAGGAGCCGGACGTTTCCCTTTTGGGAAAATTAGTCTGCCGAGAAAGGACACGATGACATGTCCCGTCTCTGGGAAAGCACAGATCCCAAGCGCTGCTGTGCCTATGAATAGGCTGCCCAGGGAAGGTGAAGAGCAGCAACAGCATTCAGGGCTGGCCCCTTCCTTGTGGCAGAAGGAGCCGGACGTTTCCCTTTTGGGAAAAATGCTCTGCCGAGAACGGACACGATGACATGTCCCATCTCTGGGAAAGCACAGATCCCAAGCGCTGCTGTGCTTATGAATAGGCTGCCCAGGGAAGGTGAAGGCCAGCAAGAGCTTTCAGGGCTGGCCCCTTCCTTGTGGCAGAAGGAGCCGGACGTTTCCCGTTTGGGAAAATGGCTCTGCCGAGAAAGGACACGATGACATGTCCCGTCTCTGGGAAAGCACAGATCCCAAGCGCTGCTGTGCCTCTGAATAGGCTGCCCAGGGAAGGTGAAGAGCAGCAACAGCTTTTAGGGCTGGCCCCTTCCTTGTGGCAGAAGGAGCCAGACGTTTCCCGTCTTGGAAAAAGGCTCTGCCGAGAACGGACACGATGACATGTCCCGTCTCTGGGAAAGCACAGATCCCAAGCGCTGCTGTGCCTCTGAATAGGCTGCCCAGGGAAGGTGAAGAGCAGCAACAGCTTTCAGGGCTGGCCCCTTCCTTGTGGCAGAAGGAGCCGGATGTTTCCCATTTCGGAAAAATACTCTGCCGAGAACGTACACAATGACATGTCCCGCCTCGGGGAAAGCACAGATCCCAAGCGCTGCTGTGCCTCTGAATAGGGTGCACGGGGAAGGTGAAGACCAGCAACAGCTTTCAGGGCTGGCCCCATCCTTGTGGGAGAAGGAGCCGGACGTTTCCCTTTTGGGAAAAAGGCTCTGCCGAGAACGGACACGATCACATGTCCCGTCTCTGGGAAAGCACAGATCCGAAGCGCTGCTGTGCCTGTGAATAGGGTGCCCAGGGAAGGTGAAGAGCAGCAACAGCTTTCAGGGCTGGTCTCTTCCTTGTGGCAGAAGGAGCCGGACGTTTCCCGTTTGGGAAAAAGGCTCTTCCGAGAACGGACACGATGACATGTCCCATCTCTGGGAAAGCACAGATCCCAAGCGCTGCTGTGCTTATGAATAGGCTGCCCAGGGAAGGTGAAGAGCAGCAACAGCTTTCAGGGCTGGCCCCTTCCTTGTGGGAGAAGGAGCCGGACGTTTCCCTTTTGGGAAAATTAGTCTGCCAAGAAAGGACACGATGACATGTCCCGTCTCTGGGAAAGCACAGATCCCAAGCGCTGCTGTGCCTATGAATAGGCTGCCCAGGGAAGGTGAAGAGCAGCAACAGCTTTCAGGGCTGGCCCCTTCCTTGTGGGAGAAGGAGCCGGACGTTTCCCTTTTGGGAAAAAGGCTCTTCCGTGAAAGGACATGATGACATGTCCCGTCCCTGTGAAAGCACAGATCCCAAGCGCTGCTGTGCCTCTGAATAGGCTGCCCAGGGAAGGTGAAGAGCAGCAACAGCATTCAGGGCTGGCCCCTTCCTTGTGGCAGAAGGAGCCGGACGTTTCCCGTTTGGGAAAATTAGTCTGCCGAGAAAGGACACGATGACATGTCCCGTCTCTGGGAAAGCACAGATCCCAAGCGCTGCTGTGCCTCTGAATAGGGTGCACGGGGAAGGTGAAGAGCAGCAACAGCTTTCAGGGCTGGCCTCTTCCTTGTGGCAGAAGGAGCCGGACGTTTCCCGTTTGGGAAAAAGGCTCTGCCGAGAACGGACACGATGACATGTCCCGTCTCTGGGAAAGCACAGATCCCAAGCGCTGCTGTGCCTCTGAATAGGCTGCCCAGGGAAGGTGAAGACCAGCAACAGCTTTCAGGGCTGGCCCCTTCCTTGTGGCAGAAGGAGCCGGACGTTTCCCGTTTGGGAAAAAGGCTCTTCCGAGAACGGACACGATGACATGTCCCATCTCTGGGAAAGCACAGATCCCAAGCGCTGCTGTGCTTATGAATAGGCTGCCCAGGGAAGGTGAAGACCAGCAACAGCTTTCAGGGCTGGCCCCTTCCTTGTGGGAGAAGGAGCCGGACGTTTCCCGTTTGGGAAAATTAGTCTTCCGAGAACGGACACGATGACATGTCCCGTTTCTGGGAAAGCACAGATCCCAAGCGCTGCTGTGCCTCTGAATAGGCTGCCCAGGGAAGGTGAAGAGCAGCAACAGCTTTCAGGGCTGGCCCCTTCCTTGTGGCAGAAGGAGCCGGACGTTTCCCGTTTCGGAAAAAGGCTCTTCCGTGAAAAGACATGATGACATGTCCCGTCCCTGTGAAAGCACAGATCCCAAGCGCTGCTGTGCCTATGAATAGGCTGCCCAGGGAAGGTGAAGACCAGCAACAGCTTTTAGGGCTGGCCCCTTCCTTGTGGGAGAAGGAGCCGGACGTTTCCCTTTTGGGAAAAATGCTCTGCCGAGAACGGACACGATCACATGTCCCGTCTCTGGGAAAGCACAGATCCCAAGCGCTGCTGTGCCTGTGAATAGGGTGCACGTGGAAGGTGAAGAGCAGCAACAGCTTTCAGGGCTGGCCTCTTCCTTGTGGCAGAAGGAGCCGGACGTTTCCCGTTTGGGAAAAAGGCTCTTCCGAGAACGGACACGATGACATGTCCCGTCTCTGGGAAAGCACAGATCCCAAGCACTGCTGTGCCTCTGAATAGGCTGCCCAGGGAAGGTGAAGACCAGCAACAGCTTTCAGGGCTGGCCCCTTCCTTGTGGGAGAAGGAGCCGGACGTTTCCCTTTTGGGAAAAAGGCTCTTCCATGAAAGGACATGATGACATGTCCCGTCCCTGTGAAAGCACAGATCCCAAGCGCTGCTGTGCCTATGAATAGGCTGCCCAGGGAAGGTGAAGAGCAGCAACAGCTTTCAGGGCTGGCCCCTTCCTTGTGGGAGAAGGAGCCGGACGTTTCCCTTTTGGGAAAATTAGTCTGCCGAGAAAGGACACGATGACATGTCCCGTCTCTGGGAAAGCACAGATCCCAAGCGCTGCTGTGCCTATGAATAGGCTGCCCAGGGAAGGTGAAGAGCAGCAACAGCTTTCAGGGCTGGCCCCTTCCTTGTGGCAGAAGGAGCCGGACGTTTCCCGTTTGGGAAAAAGGCTCTTCCGTGAAAGGACATGATGACATGTCCCGTCCCTGTGAAAGCACAGATCCGAAGAGCTGCTGTGCCTATGAATAGGCTGCCCAGGGAAGGTGAAGAGCAGCAACAGCATTCAGGGCTGGCCCCTTCCTTGTGGCAGAAGGAGCCGGACGTTTCCCTTTTGGGAAAAATGCTCTGCCGAGAAAGGACACGATGACATGTCCCATCTCTGGGAAAGCACAGATCCCAAGCGCTGCTGTGCTTATGAATAGGCTGCCCAGGGAAGGTGAAGGCCAGCAAGAGCTTTCAGGGCTGGCCCCTTCCTTGTGGCAGAAGGAGCCGGACGTTTCCCGTTTGGGAAAATGGCTCTGCCGAGAAAGGACACGATGACATGTCCCGTCTCTGGGAAAGCACAGATCCCAAGCGCTGCTGTGCCTCTGAATAGGCTGCCCAGGGAAGGTGAAGAGCAGCAACAGCTTTTAGGGCTGGCCCCTTCCTTGTGGCAGAAGGAGCCGGACGTTTCCCGTCTTGGAAAAAGGCTCTGCCGAGAACGGACACGATGACATGTCCCGTCTCTGGGAAAGCACAGATCCCAAGCGCTGCTGTGCCTCTGAATAGGCTGCCCAGGGAAGGTGAAGACCAGCAAGAGCTTTTAGGGCTGGCCCCTTCCTTGTGGGAGAAGGAGCCGGATGTTTCCCATTTCGGAAAAATACTCTGCCGAGAACGTACACAATGACATGTCCCGCCTCGGGGAAAGCACAGATCCCAAGCGCTGCTGTGCCTCTGAATAGGGTGCACGGGGAAGGTGAAGACCAGCAACAGCTTTCAGGGCTGGCCCCATCCTTGTGGGAGAAGGAGCCGGACGTTTCCCTTTTGGGAAAAAGGCTCTGCCGAGAACGGACACGATCACATGTCCCGTCTCTGGGAAAGCACAGATCCGAAGCGCTGCTGTGCCTGTGAATAGGGTGCCCAGGGAAGGTGAAGAGCAGCAACAGCTTTCAGGGCTGGTCTCTTCCTTGTGGCAGAAGGAGCCGGACGTTTCCCGTTTGGGAAAAAGGCTCTTCCGAGAACGGACACGATGACATGTCCCATCTCTGGGAAAGCACAGATCCCAAGCGCTGCTGTGCTTATGAATAGGCTGCCCAGGGAAGGTGAAGAGCAGCAACAGCTTTCAGGGCTGGCCCCTTCCTTGTGGGAGAAGGAGCCGGACGTTTCCCTTTTGGGAAAATTAGTCTGCCAAGAAAGGACACGATGACATGTCCCGTCTCTGGGAAAGCACAGATCCCAAGCGCTGCTGTGCCTATGAATAGGCTGCCCAGGGAAGGTGAAGAGCAGCAACAGCTTTCAGGGCTGGCCCCTTCCTTGTGGGAGAAGGAGCCGGACGTTTCCCTTTTGGGAAAAAGGCTCTTCCGTGAAAGGACATGATGACATGTCCCGTCCCTGTGAAAGCACAGATCCCAAGCGCTGCTGTGCCTCTGAATAGGCTGCCCAGGGAAGGTGAAGAGCAGCAACAGCATTCAGGGCTGGCCCCTTCCTTGTGGCAGAAGGAGCCGGACGTTTCCCTTTTGGGAAAAATGCTCTGCCGAGAACGGACACGATCACATGTCCCGTCTCTGGGAAAGCACAGATCCCAAGCGCTGCTGTGCCTGTGAATAGGGTGCACGTGGAAGGTGAAGAGCAGCAACAGCTTTCAGGGCTGGCCTCTTCCTTGTGGCAGAAGGAGCCGGACGTTTCCCGTTTGGGAAAAAGGCTCTGCCGAGAACGGACACGATGACATGTCCCGTCTCTGGGAAAGCACAGATCCCAAGCGCTGCTGTGCCTCTGAATAGGCTGCCCAGGGAAGGTGAAGACCAGCAACAGCTTTCAGGGCTGGCCCCTTCCTTGTGGCAGAAGGAGCCGGACGTTTCCCGTTTGGGAAAAAGGCTCTTCCGAGAACGGACACGATGACATGTCCCATCTCTGGGAAAGCACAGATCCCAAGCGCTGCTGTGCTTATGAATAGGCTGCCCAGGGAAGGTGAAGACCAGCAACAGCTTTCAGGGCTGGCCCCTTCCTTGTGGGAGAAGGAGCCGGACGTTTCCCGTTTGGGAAAATTAGTCTTCCGAGAACGGACACGATGACATGTCCCGTTTCTGGGAAAGCACAGATCCCAAGCGCTGCTGTGCCTATGAATAGGCTGCCCAGGGAAGGTGAAGAGCAGCAACAGCTTTCAGGGCTGGCCCCTTCCTTGTGGCAGAAGGAGCCGGACGTTTCCCGTTTCGGAAAAAGGCTCTTCCGTGAAAAGACATGATGACATGTCCCGTCCCTGTGAAAGCACAGATCCCAAGCGCTGCTGTGCCTATGAATAGGGTGCCCAGGGAAGGTGAAGAGCAGCAACAGCTTTTAGGGCTGGCCCCTTCCTTGTGGGAGAAGGAGCCGGACGTTTCCCTTTTGGGAAAAATGCTCTGCCGAGAACGGACACGATCACATGTCCCGTCTCTGGGAAAGCACAGATCCCAAGCGCTGCTGTGCCTGTGAATAGGGTGCACGTGGAAGGTGAAGAGCAGCAACAGCTTTCAGGGCTGGCCTCTTCCTTGTGGCAGAAGGAGCCGGACGTTTCCCGTTTGGGAAAAAGGCTCTTCCGAGAACGGACACGATGACATGTCCCGTCTCTGGGAAAGCACAGATCCCAAGCACTGCTGTGCCTCTGAATAGGCTGCCCAGGGAAGGTGAAGACCAGCAACAGCTTTCAGGGCTGGCCCCTTCCTTGTGGGAGAAGGAGCCGGACGTTTCCCTTTTGGGAAAATTAGTCTGCCGAGAAAGGACACGATGACATGTCCCGTCTCTGGGAAAGCACAGATCCCAAGCGCTGCTGTGCCTCTGAATAGGCTGCCCAGGGAAGGTGAAGAGCAGCAACAGCTTTCAGGGCTGGCCCCTTCCTTGTGGGAGACGGAGCCGGACGTTTCCCGTTTGGGAAAAAGGCTCTTCCATGAAAGGACATGATGACATGTCCCGTCCCTGTGAAAGCACAGATCCCAAGCGCTGCTGTGCCTATGAATAGGCTGCCCAGGGAAGGTGAAGAGCAGCAACAGCTTTCAGGGCTGGCCCCTTCCTTGTGGGAGAAGGAGCCGGACGTTTCCCTTTTGGGAAAATTAGTCTGCCGAGAAAGGACACGATGACATGTCCCGTCTCTGGGAAAGCACAGATCCCAAGCGCTGCTGTGCCTATGAATAGGCTGCCCAGGGAAGGTGAAGAGCAGCAACAGCTTTCAGGGCTGGCCCCTTCCTTGTGGCAGAAGGAGCCGGACGTTTCCCGTTTGGGAAAAAGGCTCTTCCGTGAAAGGACATGATGACATGTCCCGTCCCTGTGAAAGCACAGATCCGAAGAGCTGCTGTGCCTATGAATAGGCTGCCCAGGGAAGGTGAAGAGCAGCAACAGCATTCAGGGCTGGCCCCTTCCTTGTGGCAGAAGGAGCCGGACGTTTCCCTTTTGGGAAAAATGCTCTGCCGAGAACGGACACGATCACATGTCCCGTCTCTGGGAAAGCACAGATCCCAAGCGCTGCTGTGCCTGTGAATAGGGTGCACGTGGAAGGTGAAGACCAGCAACAGCTTTCAGGGCTGGCCCCTTCCTTGTGGGAGAAGGAGCCGGACGTTTCCCGTTTGGGAAAAAGGCTCTTCCGAGAACGGACACGATGACATGTCCCATCTCTGGGAAAGCACAGATCCCAAGCGCTGCTGTGCTTATGAATAGGCTGCCCAGGGAAGGTGAAGGCCAGCAAGAGCTTTCAGGGCTGGCCCCTTCCTTGTGGCAGAAGGAGCCGGACGTTTCCCGTTTGGGAAAATGGCTCTGCCGAGAAAGGACACGATGACATGTCCCGTCTCTGGGAAAGCACAGATCCCAAGCGCTGCTGTGCCTCTGAATAGGCTGCCCAGGGAAGGTGAAGAGCAGCAACAGCTTTTAGGGCTGGCCCCTTCCTTGTGGCAGAAGGAGCCGGACGTTTCCCGTCTTGGAAAAAGGCTCTGCCGAGAACGGACACGATGACATGTCCCGTCTCTGGGAAAGCACAGATCCCAAGCGCTGCTGTGCCTCTGAATAGGCTGCCCAGGGAAGGTGAAGACCAGCAAGAGCTTTCAGGGCTGGCCCCTTCCTTGTGGGAGAAGGAGCCGGATGTTTCCCATTTCGGAAAAATACTCTGCCGAGAACGTACACAATGACATGTCCCGCCTCGGGGAAAGCACAGATCCCAAGCGCTGCTGTGCCTCTGAATAGGCTGCCCAGGGAAGGTGAAGAGCAGCAACAGCTTTCAGGGCTGGCCCCTTCCTTGTGGCAGAAGGAGCCGGACGTTTCCCGTTTGGGAAAAAGGCTCTTCCGAGAACGGACACGATGACATGTCCCATCTCTGGGAAAGCACAGATCCCAAGCGCTGCTGTGCTTATGAATAGGCTGCCCAGGGAAGGTGAAGACCAGCAACAGCTTTCAGGGCTGGCCCCTTCCTTGTGGGAGAAGGAGCCGGACGTTTCCCGTTTGGGAAAATTAGTCTTCCGAGAACGGACACGATGACATGTCCCGTTTCTGGGAAAGCACAGATCCCAAGCGCTGCTGTGCCTATGAATAGGCTGCCCAGGGAAGGTGAAGAGCAGCAACACCTTTCAGGGCTGGCCCCTTCCTTGTGGCAGAAGGAGCCGGACGTTTCCCGTTTCGGAAAAAGGCTCTTCCGTGAAAAGACATGATGACATGTCCCGTCCCTGTGAAAGCACAGATCCCAAGCGCTGCTGTGCCTATGAATAGGGTGCCCAGGGAAGGTGAAGAGCAGCAACAGCTTTTAGGGCTGGCCCCTTCCTTGTGGGAGAAGGAGCCGGACGTTTCCCTTTTGGGAAAAATGCTCTGCCGAGAACGGACACGATGACATGTCCCGTCTCTGGGAAAGCACAGATCCCAAGCGCTGCTGTGCCTGTGAATAGGGTGCACGTGGAAGGTGAAGAGCAGCAACAGCTTTCAGGGCTGGCCTCTTCCTTGTGGCAGAAGGAGCCGGACGTTTCCCGTTTGGGAAAAAGGCTCTTCCGAGAACGGACACGATGACATGTCCCGTCTCTGGGAAAGCACAGATCCCAAGCACTGCTGTGCCTCTGAATAGGCTGCCCAGGGAAGGTGAAGACCAGCAACAGCTTTCAGGGCTGGCCCCTTCCTTGTGGGAGAAGGAGCCGGACGTTTCCCTTTTGGGAAAATTAGTCTGCCGAGAAAGGACACGATGACATGTCCCGTCTCTGGGAAAGCACAGATCCCAAGCGCTGCTGTGCCTCTGAATAGGCTGCCCAGGGAAGGTGAAGAGCAGCAACAGCTTTCAGGGCTGGCCCCTTCCTTGTGGGAGACGGAGCCGGACGTTTCCCGTTTGGGAAAAAGGCTCTTCCATGAAAGGACATGATGACATGTCCCGTCCCTGTGAAAGCACAGATCCCAAGCGCTGCTGTGCCTATGAATAGGCTGCCCAGGGAAGGTGAAGAGCAGCAACAGCTTTCAGGGCTGGCCCCTTCCTTGTGGGAGAAGGAGCCGGACGTTTCCCATTTCGGAAAAATACTCTGCCGAGAACGTACACAATGACATGTCCCATCTCTGGGAAAGCACAGATCCCAAGCGCTGCTGTGCCTCTGAATAGAGTGCACGGGGAAGGTGAAGAGCAGCAACAGCTTTCAGGGCTGGCCCCTTCCTTGTGGGAGAAGGAGCCGGACGTTTCCCGTTTGGGAAAAAGGCTCTGCCGAGAAAGGACACGATGACATGTCCCGTCCCTGTGAAAGCACAGATCCCAAGCGCTGCTGTGCCTATGAATAGGGTGCCCAGGGAAGGTGAAGAGCAGCAACAGCTTTCAGGGCTGGCCCCTTCCTTGTGGGAGAAGGAGCCGGACGTTTCCCGTTTGGGAAAAAGGCTCTGCCGAGAAAGGACACGATGACATGTCCCGTCTCTGGGAAAGCACAGATCCCAAGCGCTGCTGTGCCTGTGAATATGGTGCAAGGGAAGGTGAAGACCAGCAAGAGCTTTCAGGGCTAGCACCTTCCTTGTGGGAGAAGGAGCCGGAAGTTTCCCGTTTGGGAAAAAGGCTCTTCCGAGAAAGGACACGATGACATGTCCCGTCCCTGGGAGAGCACACATCCCAAGCACTGCTGTGCCTCTGAATAGGCTGCCCAGGGAAGGTAAAGACCAGCAACAGCTTTCAGAGCTAGCACCTTCCTTGTGGCAGAGGGAGCCGGACGTTTCCCGTTTGGGAAAAAGGCTCTGCCGAGAAAGGACACGATGACATGTCCCGTCTCTGGGAAAGCACAGATCCCAAGCACTGCTGTGCCTCTGAATAGGCTGCCCAGGGAAGGTGAAGACCAGCAATAACTTTTAGGGCTGGCCCCTTACTTGTGGGAGAAGGAGCCGGACGTTTCCCGTTTGGGAAAAAGGCTCTGCCGAGAAAGGACACGATGACATGTCCCGTCTCTGGGAAAGCACAGATCCCAAGCGCTGCTGTGCTTATTAATAGGCTGCCCAGGGAAGGTGAAGACCAGCAAGAGCTTTCAGGGCTGGCCCCTTCCTTGTGGGAGAAGGAGCCGGAAGTTTCCCGTTTGGGAAAATTAGTCTGCCGAGAAAGGACACGATGACATGTCCCGTCTCTGGGAAAGCACAGATCCCAAGCACTGCTGTGCCTATGAATAGGCTGCCCAGGGAAGGTGAAGACCAGCAACAGCTTTCAGGGCTGGCCCCTTCCTTGTGGGAGAAGGAGCCGGACGTTTCCCCTTTGGGAAAAAGGCTCTTCCGTGAAAGGACACGATGACATGTCCCGTCCCTGTGAAAGCACAGATCCCAAGCGCTGCTGTGCCTATGAATAGGCTGCCCAGGGAAGGTGAAGAGCAGCCACAGCATTCAGGGCTGGCCCCTTCCTTGTGGCAGAAGGAGCCGGACGTTTCCCTTTTGGGAAAAATGCTCTGCAGAGAACGGACACGATGACATGTCCCGTCTCTGGGAAAGCACAGATCCCAAGCGCTGCTGTGCCTCTGAATAGGCTGCCCAGGGAAGGTGAAGACCAGCAACAGCTTTCAGGGCTGGCCCCTTCCTTGTGGGAGAAGGAGCCGGACGTTTCCCGTTTGTGAAAATTAGTCTGCCGAGAAAGGACACGATGACATGTCCCGTCTCTGGGAAAGCACAGATCCCAACCGCTGCTGTGCCTATGAATAGGCTGCCCAGGGAAGGTGAAGAGCAGCAACAGCTTTCAGGGCTGGCCCCTTCCTTGTGGCAGAAGGAGCCGGACGTTTCCCTTTTGGGAAAAAGGCTGTTCCGTGAAAGGACATGATGACATGTCCCGTCTCTGGGAAAGCACAGATCCCAAGCGCTGCTGTGCCTATGACTAGGCTGCCCAGGGAAGGTGAAGAGCAGCCACAGCTTTCAGGGCTGGCCCCTTCCTTGTGGCAGAAGGAGCCGGACGTTTCCCTTTTGGGAAAAATGCTCTGCCGAGAACGGACACGATCACATGTCCCGTCTCTGGGAAAGCACAGATCCCAAGCGCTGCTGTGCCTGTGAATAGGGTGCACGTGGAAGCTGAAGAGCAGCAACAGCTTTCAGGGCTGGCCTCTTCCTTGTGGCAGAAGGAGCCGGACGTTTCCCGTTTGGGAAAAAGGCTCTTCCGAGAACGGACACGATGACATGTCCCGTCTCTGGGAAAGCACAGATCCCAAGCTTTGTTGTGCTTATTAATAGGCTGCCCAGGGAAGGTGAAGGCCAGCAAGAGCTTTCAGGGCTGGCCCCTTCCTTGTGGGAGAAGGAGCTGGACGTTTCCCGTTTGGGAAAAAGGCTCTGCCGAGAAAGGACACGATGACATGTCCCGTCTCTGGGAAAGCACAGATCCCAAGCGCTGCTGTGCCTCTGAATAGGCTGCCCAGGGAAGGTGAAGACCAGCAACAGCTTTCAGGGCTGGCCCCTTCCTTGTGGGAGAAGGAGCCGGACATTTCCCGTCTTGGAAAAAGGCTCTGCTGCGAACGGACACGATGACATGTCCCGTCTCTGGGAAAGCACAGATCCCAAGCGCTGCTGTGCCTATGAATAGGCTGCCCAGGGAAGGTGAAGAGCAGCAAGAGCTTTCAGGGCTGGCCCCTTCCTTGTGGCAGAAGGAGCCGGACGTTTCCCACTTCGGAAAAATACTCTGCCGAGAACGTACACAATGACATGTACCGCCTCTGGGAAAGCACAGATCCCAAGCGCTGCTGTGCCTCTGAATAGGCTGCCCAGGGAAGGTGAAGAGCAGCAACAGCTTTCAGGGCTGGCCCCTTCCTTGTGGCAGAAGGAGCCGGACGTTTCCCGTTTGGGAAAAATGCTCTGCCGAGAACGGACACGATCACATGTCCCGTCTCTGGGAAAGCACAGATCCCAAGCGCTGCTGTGCTTATGAATAGGCTGCCCAGGGAAGGTGAAGACCAGCAACAGCTTTCAGGGCTGGCCCCTTCCTTGTGGCAGAAGGAGCCGGACGTTTCCCGTTTGGGAAAATTAGTCTGCCGAGAAAGGACACGATGACATGTCCCGTCTCTGGGAAAGCACAGATCCCAACCGCTGCTGTGCCTATGAATAGGCTGCCCAGGGAAGGTGAAGAGCAGCAACAGCTTTCAGGGCTGGCCCCTTCCTTGTGGCAGAAGGAGCCGGACGTTTCCCGTTTGGGAAAAAGGCTCTGCCGAGAACGGACACGATGACATGTCCCGTCTCTGGGAAAGCACAGATCCCAAGCTTTGTTGTGCTTATTAATAGGCTGCCCAGGGAAGGTGAAGACCAGCAAGAGCTTTCAGGGCTGGCCCCTTCCTTGTGGCAGAAGGAGCCGGACGTTTCCCGTTTGGGAAAAAGGCTCTGCCGAGAAAGGACACGATGACATGTCCCGTCTCTGGGAAAGCACAGATCCCAAGCGCTGCTGTGCCTCTGAATAGGCTGCCCAGGGAAGGTGAAGACCAGCAACAGCTTTTAGGGCTGGCCCCTTCCTTGTGGCAGAAGGAGCCGGACGTTTCCCGTCTTGGAAAAAGGCTCTGCCGAGAACGGACACGATGACATGTCCCGTCTCTGGGAAAGCACAGATCCCAAGCGCTGCTGTGCCTCTGAATAGGCTGCCCAGGGAAGGTGAAGACCAGCAACATCTTTTAGGGCTGGCCCCTTCCTTGTGGGAGAAGGAGCCGGACGTTTCCCGTCTAGGAAAAAGGCTCTGCCGAGAACGGACACGATGACATGTCCCGTCTCTGGGAAAGCACAGATCCCAAGCGCTGCTGTGCCTCTGAATAGGCTGCCCAGGGAAGGTGAAGAGCAGCAAGAGCTTTCAGGGCTGGCCCCTTCCTTGTGGGAGAAGGAGCCGGACGTTTCCCATTTCGGAAAAATACTCTGCCGAGAACGTACACAATGACATGTCCCGCCTCTGGGAAAGCACAGATCCCAAGCGCTGCTGTGCCTCTGAATAGGGTGGACGGGGAAGGTGAAGACCAGCAACACCTTTCAGGGCTGGCCCCATCCTTGTGGCAGAAGGAGCCGGACGTTTCCCGTTTGGGAAAAAGGCTCTGCCGAGAAAGGACACGATGACATGTCCCGTCTCTGGGAAAGCACAGATCCCAAGCGCTGCTGTGCCTCTGAATAGGGTGCACGTGGAAGGTGAAGAGCAGCAACAGCTTTCAGGGCTGGTCTCTTCCTTGTGGCAGAAGGAGCCGGACGTTTCCCGTTTGGGAAAAAGGCTCTTCCGAGAACGGACACGATGACATGTCCCATCTCTGGGAAAGCACAGATCCCAAGCGCTGCTGTGCTTATGAATAGGCTGCCCAGGGAAGGTGAAGAGCAGCAACAGCTTTCAGGGCTGGCCCCTTCCTTGTGGGAGAAGGAGCCGGACGTTTCCCTTTTGGGAAAATTAGTCTGCCGAGAAAGGACACGATGACATGTCCCGTCTCTGGGAAAGCACAGATCCCAAGCGCTGCTGTGCCTATGAATAGGCTGCCCAGGGAAGGTGAAGAGCAGCAACAGCTTTCAGGGCTGGCCCCTTCCTTGTGGGAGAAGGAGCCGGACGTTTCCCGTTTGGGAAAAAGGCTCTTCCGTGAAAGGACATGATGACATGTCCCGTCCCTGTGAAAGCACAGATCCCAAGCGCTGCTGTGCCTATGAATAGGCTGCCCAGGGAAGGTGAAGAGCAGCAACAGCATTCAGGGCTGGCCCCTTCCTTGTGGCAGAAGGAGCCAGACGTTTCCCTTTTGGGAAAAATGCTCTGCCGAGAACGGACACGATCACATGTCCCGTCCCTGTGAAAGCACAGATCCCAAGCGCTGCTGTGCCTATGAATAGGCTGCCCAGGGAAGGTGAAGAGCAGCAACAGCTTTCAGGGCTGGCCCCTTCCTTGTGGCAGAAGGAGCCGGACGTTTCCCTTTTGGGAAAAATGCTCTGCCGAGAACGGACACGATCACATGTCCCGTCTCTGGGAAAGCATAGATCCCAATCGCTGCTGTGCCTCTGAATAGGCTGCCCAGGGAAGGTGAAGACCAGCAACAGCTTTTAGGGCTGGCCCCTTCCTTGTGGCAGAAGGAGCCGGACGTTTCCCGTCTTGGAAAAAGGCTCTGCCAAGAACGGACACGATGACATGTCCCGTCTCTGGGAAAGCACAGATCCCAAGCGCTGCTGTGCCTCTGAATAGGCTGCCCAGGGAAGGTGAAGAGCAGCAACAGCTTTCAGGGCTGGCCCCTTCCTTGTGGGAGAAGGAGCCGGACGTTTCCCGTTTGGGAAAATTAGTCTGCCGAGAAAGGACACGATGACATGTCCCGTCTCTGGGAAAGCACAGATCCCAACCGCTGCTGTGCCTATGAATAGGCTGCCCAGGGAAGGTGAAGAGCAGCAACAGCTTTCAGGGTGGCCCCTTCCTTGTGGCAGAAGGAGCCGGACGTTTCCCTTTTGGGAAAAATGCTCTGCCGAGAACGGACACGATGACATGTCCCGTCTCTGGGAAAGCACAGATCCCAAGCGCTGCTGTGCCTGTGAATACGGTGCACGTGGAAGCTGAAGAGCAGCAACAGCTTTCAGGGCTGGCCTCTTCCTTGTGGCAGAAGGAGCCGGACGTTTCCCGTTTGGGAAAAAGGCTCTGCCGAGAACGGACACGATGACATGTCCCGTCTCTGGGAAAGCACAGATCCCAAGCTTTGTTGTGCTTATTAATAGGCTGCCCAGGGAAGGTGAAGGCCAGCAAGAGCTTTCAGGGCTGGCCCCTTCCTTGTGGCAGAAGGAGCCGGACGTTTCCCGTTTGGGAAAAAGGCTCTGCCGAGAAAGGACAAGATGACATGTCCCGTCTCTGGGAAAGCACAGATCCCAAGCGCTGCTGTGCCTCTGAATAGGCTGCCCAGGGAAGGTGAAGACCAGCAACAGCTTTTAGGGCTGGCCCCTTCCTTGTGGCAGAAGGAGCCGGACGTTTCCCGTCTTGGAAAAAGGCTCTGCCAAGAACGGACACGATGACATGTCCCGTCTCTGGGAAAGCACAGATCCCAAGCACTGCTGTGCCTCTGAATAGGCTGCCCAGGGAAGGTGAAGACCAGCAAGAGCTTTCAGGGCTGGGCCCTTCCTTGTGGCAGAAGGAGCCGGACGTTTCCCGTTTGGGAAAAAGGCTCTTCCGTGAAAGGACATGATGACATGTCCCGTCCCTGTGAAAGCACAGATCCCAAGCGCTGCTGTGCCTATGAATAGGCTGCCCAGGGAAGGTGAAGAGCAGCAACAGCTTTCAGGGCTGGCCCCTTCCTTGTGGCAGAAGGAGCCGGACGTTTCCCTTTTGGGAAAAATGCTCTGCCGAGAACGGACACGATGACATGTGCCGTCTCTGGGAAAGCACAGATCCCAAGCGCTGCTGTGCCTGTGAATAGGGTGCACGTGGAAGGTGAAGAGCAGCAACAGCTTTCAGGGCTGGCCTCTTCCTTGTGGCAGAAGGAGCCGGACGTTTCCCGTTTGGAAAAAAGGCTCTTCCGAGAACGGACACGATGACATGTCCCGTCTCTGGGAAAGCACAGATCCCAAGCTTTGTTGTGCTTATTAATAGGCTGCCCAGGGAAGGTGAAGGCCAGCAAGAGCTTTCAGGGCTGGCCCCTTCCTTGTGGGAGAAGGAGCCGGACGTTTCCCGTTTGGGAAAAAGGCTCTGCCGAGAAAGGACACGATGACATGTCCCGTCTCTGGGAAAGCACAGATCCCAAGCGCTGCTGTGCCTCTGAATAGGCTGCCCAGGGAAGGTGAAGAGCAGCAACAGCTTTTAGGGCTGGCCCCTTCCTTGTGGGAGAAGGAGCCGGACGTTTCCCACTTCGGAAAAATACTCTGCCGAGAACGTACACAATGACATGTCCCGCCTCTGGGAAAGCACAGATCCCAAGCGCTGCTGTGCCTCTGAATAGGCTGCCCAGGGAAGGTGAAGACCAGCAACAGCTTTCAGGGCTGGCCCCATCCTTGTGGGAGAAGGAGCCGGACGTTTCCCGTCTTGGAAAAAGGCTCTGCCGAGAAAGGACACGATGACATGTCCCATCTCTGGGAAAGCACAGATCCCAAGCGCTGCTGTGCTTATGAATAGGCTGCCCAGGGAAGGTGAAGAGCAGCAACAGCTTTCAGGGCTGGCCCCTTCCTTGTGGCAGAAGGAGCCGGACGTTTCCCGTTTGGGAAAATTAGTCTGCCGAGAAAGGACACGATGACATGTCCCGTCTCTGGGAAAGCACAGATCCCAAGCGCTGCTGTGCCTCTGAATAGGCTGCCCAGGGAAGGTGAAGAGCAGCAACAGCTTTCAGGGCTGGCCCCTTCCTTGTGGGAGAAGGAGCCGGACGTTTCCCCTTTGGGAAAAAGGCTCTTCCGTGAAAGGACACGATGACATGTCCCGTCTCTGGGAAAGCACAGATCCCAAGCGCTGCTGTGCCTGTGAATAGGGTGCACGTGGAAGGTGAAGAGCAGCAACAGCTTTCAGGGCTGGCCTCTTCCTTGTGGCAGAAGGAGCCGGACGTTTCCCGTTTGGGAAAAAGGCTCTTCCGAGAACGGACACGATGACATGTCCCGTCTCTGGGAAAGCACAGATCCCAAGCGCTGCTGTGCCTCTGAATAGGCTGCCCAGGGAAGGTGAAGACCAGCAAGAGCTTTCAGGGCTGGCCCCTTCCTTGTGGGAGAAGGAGCCGGACGTTTCCCGTTTGGGAAAAATGCTCTGCCGAGAAAGGACACGATGACATGTCCCGTCTCTGGGAAAGCACAGATCCCAAGCGCTGCTGTGCCTATGAATAGGCTGCCCAGGGAAGGTGAAGACCAGCAACAGCTTTCAGGGCTGGCCCCTTCCTTGTGGCAGAAGGAGCCGGAAGTTTCCCGTTTGGGAAAAAGGCTCTGCCGTGAAAGGACACGATGACATGTCCCGTCTCTGGGAAAGCACAGATCCCAAGCGTTGCTGTGCTTATTAATAGGCTGCCCAGGGAAGGTGAAGAGCAGCAACAGCTTTCAGGGCTGGCCCCTTCCTTGTGGGAGAAGGAGCCGGACGTTTCCCGTTTGGGAAAATTAGTCTGCCGAGAAAGGACACGATGACATGTCCCGTCTCTGGGAAAGCACAGATCCCAAGCGCTGCTGTGCCTATGAATAGGCTGCCCAGGGAAGGTGAAGAGCAGCAACAGCTTTCAGGGCTGGCCCCTTCCTTGTGGCAGAAGGAGCCGGACGTTTCCCTTTTGGGAAAAATGCTCTGCCGAGAACGGACACGATGACATGTCCCGTCTCTGGGAAAGCACAGATCCCAAGCGCTGCTGTGCCTGTGAATAGGGTGCACGTGGAAGCTGAAGAGCAGCAACAGCTTTCAGGGCTGGCCTCTTCCTTGTGGCAGAAGGAGCCGGACGTTTCCCGTTTGGGAAAAAGGCTCTTCCGAGAACGGACACGATGACATGTCCCGTCTCTGGGAAAGCACAGATCCCAAGCTTTGTTGTGCTTATTAATAGGCTGCCCAGGGAAGGTGAAGGCCAGCAAGAGCTTTCAGGGCTGGCCCCTTCCTTGTGGGAGAAGGAGCCGGACGTTTCCCGTTTGGGAAAAAGGCTCTGCCGAGAAAGGACACGATGACATGTCCCGTCTCTGGGAAAGCACAGATCCCAAGCGCTGCTGTGCCTCTGAATAGGCTGCCCAGGGAAGGTGAAGTCCAGCAACATCTTTTAGGGCTGGCCCCTTCCTTGTGGCAGAAGGAGCCGGACGTTTCCCGTCTTGGAAAAAGGCTCTGCCAAGAATGGACACGATGACATGTCCCGTCTCTGGGAAAGCACAGATCCCAAGCGCTGCTGTGCCTCTGAATAGGCTGCCCAGGGAAGGTGAAGACCAGCAACATCTTTCAGGGCTGGCCCCTTCCTTGTGGGAGAAGGAGCCGGACGTTTCCCGTCTAGGAAAAAGGCTCTGCCGAGAACGGACACGATGACATGTCCCGTCTCTGGGAAAGCACAGATCCCAAGCGCTGCTGTGCCTCTGAATAGGCTGCCCAGGGAAGGTGAAGACCAGCAAGAGCTTTCAGGGCTGGCCCCTTCCTTGTGGGAGAAGGAGCCGGACGTTTCCCATTTCGGAAAAATACTCTGCCGAGAACGTACACAATGACATGTCCCGCCTCTGGGAAAGCACAGATCCCAAGCGCTGCTGTGCCTCTGAATAGGGTGGACGGGGAAGGTGAAGACCAGCAACAGCTTTCAGGGCTGGCCCCTTCCTTGTGGGAGAAGGAGCCGGACGTTTCCCGTTTGGGAAAAAGGCTCTGCCGAGAAAGGACACGATGACATGTCCCGTCTCTGGGAAAGCACAGATCCCAAGCGCTGCTGTGCCTATGAATAGGCTGCCCAGGGAAGGTGAAGAGCAGCAACAGCATTCAGGGCTGGCCCCTTCCTTGTGGCAGAAGGAGCCGGACGTTTCCCTTTTGGGAAAAATGCTCTGCCGAGAACAGACACGATGACATGTCCCGTCTCTGGGAAAGCACAGATCCCAAGCGGTGCTGTGCCTCTGAATAGGGTGCACGTGGAAGGTGAAGAGCAGCAACAGCTTTCAGGACTGGTCTCTTCCTTGTGGCAGAAGGAGCCGGACGTTTCCCGTTTGGGAAAAAGGCTCTTCCGAGAACGGACACGATGACATGTCCCATCTCTGGGAAAGCACAGATCCCAAGCGCTGCTGTGCTTATGAATAGGCTGCCCAGGGAAGGTGAAGAGCAGCAACAGCTTTCAGGGCTGGCCCCTTCCTTGTGGCAGAAGGAGCCGGACGTTTCCCGTTTGGGAAAAAGGCTCTTCCGTGAAAGGACATGATGACATGTCCCGTCCCTGTGAAAGCACAGATCCCAAGCGCTGCTGTGCCTATGAATAGGCTGCCCAGGGAAGGTGAAGAGCAGCAACAGCATTCAGGGCTGGCCCCTTCCTTGTGGGAGAAGGAGCCGGACGTTTCCCGTTTGGGAAAAATGCTCTGCCGAGAACGGACACGATCACATGTCCCGTCCCTGTGAAAGCACAGATCCCAAGCGCTGCTGTGCCTATGAATAGGCTGCCCAGGGAAGGTGAAGAGCAGCAACAGCTTTCAGGGCTGGCCCCTTCCTTGTGGGAGAAGGAGCCGGACGTTTCCCTTTTGGGAAAAATGCTCTGCCGAGAACGGACACGATCACATGTCCCGTCTCTGGGAAAGCATAGATCCCAATCGCTGCTGTGCCTCTGAATAGGCTGCCCAGGGAAGGTGATGACCAGCAACAGCTTTTAGGGCTGGCCCCTTCCTTGTGGCAGAAGGAGCCGGACGTTTCCCGTCTTGGAAAAAGGCTCTGCCAAGAACGGACACGATGACATGTCCCGTCTCTGGGAAAGCACAGATCCCAAGCGCTGCTGTGCCTCTGAATAGGCTGCCCAGGGAAGGTGAAGACCAGCAACAGCTTTCAGGGCTGGCCCCTTCCTTGTGGGAGAAGGAGCCGGACGTTTCCCGTTTGGGAAAATTAGTCTGCCGAGAAAGGACACGATGACATGTCCCGTCTCTGGGAAAGCACAGATCCCAACCGCTGCTGTGCCTATGAATACGCTGCCCAGGGAAGGTGAAGAGCAGCAACAGCTTTCAGGGCTGGCCCCTTCCTTGTGGCAGAAGGAGCCGGACGTTTCCCTTTTGGGAAAAAGGCTCTTCCGTGAAAGGACATGATGACATGTCCCGTCCCTGTAAAAGCACAGATCCCAAGCGCTGCTGTGCCTATGAATAGGCTGCCCAGGGAAGGTGAAGAGCAGCAACAGCATTCAGGGCTGGCCCCTTCCTTGTGGCAGAAGGAGCCGGACGTTTCCCTTTTGGGAAAAATGCTCTGCCGAGAACGGACACGATCACATGTCCCGTCTCTGGGAAAGCACAGATCCCAAGCGCTGCTGTGCTTATGAATAGGCTGCCCAGGGAAGGTGAAGACCAGCAACAGCTTTCAGGGCTGGCCCCTTCCTTGTGGGAGAATGAGCCGGACGTTTCCCGTTTGGGAAAATTAGTCTGCCGAGAAAGGACACGATGACATGTCCCGTCTCTGGGAAAGCACAGATCCCAAGCGCTGCTGTGCCTATGAATAGGCTGCCCAGGGAAGGTGAAGAGCAGCAACAGCTTTCAGGGCTGGCCCCTTCCTTGTGGCAGAAGGAGCCGGACGTTTCCCTTTTGGGAAAAAGGCTCTTCCGTGAAAGGACATGATGACATGTCCCGTCCCTGTGAAAGCAAAGATCCCAAGCGCTGCTGTGCCTATGAATAGGCTGCCCAGGGAAGGTGAAGAGCAGCAACAGCTTTCAGGGCTGGCCCCTTCCTTGTGGCAGAAGGAGCCGGACGTTTCCCTTTTGGGAAAAATGCTCTGCCGAGAACGGACACGATGACATGTGCCGTCTCTGGGAAAGCACAGATCCCAAGCGCTGCTGTGCCTGTGAATAGGGTGCACGTGGAAGGTGAAGAGCAGCAACAGCTTTCAGGGCTGGCCCCTTCCTTGTGGGAGAAGGAGCCGGACGTTTCCCGTTTGGGAAAATTAGTCTGCCGAGAAAGGACACGATGACATGTCCCGTCTCTGGGAAAGCACAGATCCCAAGCGCTGCTGTGCTTATTAATAGGCTGCCCAGGGAAGGTGAAGAGCAGCAACAGCTTTCAGGGCTGGCCCCTTCCTTGTGGCAGAAGGAGCCGGACGTTTCCCGTTTGGGAAAAAGGCTCTGCCGAGAAAGGACACGATGACATGTCCCATCTCTGGGAAAGCACAGATCCCAAGCGCTGCTGTGCCTGTGAATAGGGTGCACGTGGAAGGTGAAGAGCAGCAACAGCTTTCAGGGCTGGTCTCTTCCTTGTGGCAGAAGGAGCCGGACGTTTCCCGTCTGGGAAAATGGCTCTTCCGAGAACGGACACGATGACATGTCCCATCTCTGGGAAAGCACAGATCCCAAGCGCTGCTGTGCTTATGAATAGGCTGCCCAGGGAAGGTGAAGAGCAGCAACAGCTTTCAGGGCTGGCCCCTTCCTTGTGGCAGAAGGAGCCGGACGTTTCCCTTTTGGGAAAATTAGTCTGCCGAGAAAGGACACGATGACATGTCCCGTCTCTGGGAAAGCACAGATCCCAAGCGCTGCTGTGCCTATGAATAGGCTGCCCAGGGAAGGTGAAGAGCAGCAACAGCTTTCAGGGCTGGCCCCTTCCTTGTGGGAGAAGGAGCCGGACGTTTCCCATTTTGGGAAAAAGGCTCTTCCGTGAAAGGACATGATGACATGTCCCGTCCCTGTGAAAGCACAGATCCCAAGCGCTGCTGTGCCTATGAATAGGCTGCCCAGGGAAGGTGAAGAGCAGCAACAGCATTCAGGGCTGGCCCCTTCCTTGTGGGAGAAGGAGCCGGACGTTTCCCTTTTGGGAAAAATGCTCTGCCGAGAACGGACACGATCACATGTCCCGTCTCTGGGAAAGCACAGATCCCAAGCGCTGCTGTGCCTGTGAATAGGGTGCACGTGGAAGCTGAAGAGCAGCAACAGCTTTCAGGGCTGGCCTCTTCCTTGTGGCAGAAGGAGCCGGACGTTTCCCTTTTGGGAAAAATGCTCTGCCGAGAACAGACACGATGACATGTCCCGTCTCTGGGAAAGCACAGATCCCAAGCGCTGCTGTGCCTCTGAATAGGGTGCACGTGGAAGGTGAAGAGCAGCAACAGCTTTCAGGGCTGGCCTCTTCCTTGTGGCAGAAGGAGCCGGACGTTTCCCGTTTGGGAAAAAGGCTCTTCCGAGAACGGACACGATGACATGTCCCATCTCTGGGAAAGCACAGATCCCAAGCGCTGCTGTGCTTATGAATAGGCTGCCCAGGGAAGGTGAAGAGCAGCAACAGCTTTCAGGGCTGGCCCCTTCCTTGTGGCAGAAGGAGCCGGACGTTTCCCATTTGGGAAAAAGGCTCTTCCGTGAAACGACATGATGACATGTCCCGTCCCTGTGAAAGCACAGATCCCAAGCGCTGCTGTGCCTATGAATAGGCTGCCCAGGGAAGGTGAAGAGCAGCAACAGCATTCAGGGCTGGCCCCTTCCTTGTGGGAGAAGGAGCCGGACGTTTCCCTTTTGGGAAAAATGCTCTGCCGAGAACGGACACGATCACATGTCCCGTCCCTGTGAAAGCACAGATCCCAAGCGCTGCTGTGCCTATGAATAGGCTGCCCAGGGAAGGTGAAGAGCAGCAACAGCTTTCAGGGCTGGCCCCTTCCTTGTGGGAGAAGGAGCCGGACGTTTCCCTTTTGGGAAAAATGCTCTGCCGAGAACGGACACGATCACATGTCCCGTCTCTGGGAAAGCATAGATCCCAATCGCTGCTGTGCCTCTGAATAGGCTGCCCAGGGAAGGTGAAGACCAGCAACAGCTTTTAGGGCTGGCCCCTTCCTTGTGGCAGAAGGAGCCGGACGTTTCCCGTCTTGGAAAAAGGCTCTGCCAAGAACGGACACGATGACATGTCCCGTCTCTGGGAAAGCACAGATCCCAAGCGCTGCTGTGCCTCTGAATAGGCTGCCCAGGGAAGGTGAAGACCAGCAACAGCTTTCAGGGCTGGCCCCTTCCTTGTGGGAGAAGGAGCCGGACGTTTCCCGTTTGGGAAAATTAGTCTGCCGAGAAAGGACACGATGACATGTCCCGTCTCTGGGAAAGCACAGATCCCAAGCGCTGCTGTGCCTATGAATACGCTGCCCAGGGAAGGTGAAGAGCAGCAACAGCTTTCAGGGCTGGCCCCTTCCTTGTGGCAGAAGGAGCCGGACGTTTCCCTTTTGGGAAAAAGGCTCTTCCGTGAAAGGACATGATGACATGTCCCGTCCCTGTGAAAGCACAGATCCCAAGCGCTGCTGTGACTATGAATAGGCTGCCCAGGGAAGGTGAAGAGCAGCAACAGCATTCAGGGCTGGCCCCTTCCTTGTGGCAGAAGGAGCCGGACGTTTCCCTTTTGGGAAAAATGCTCTGCCGAGAACGGACACGATCACATGTCCCGTCTCTGGGAAAGCACAGATCCCAAGCGCTGCTGTGCTTATGAATAGGCTGCCCAGGGAAGGTGAAGACCAGCAACAGCTTTCAGGGCTGGCCCCTTCCTTGTGGGAGAATGAGCCGGACGTTTCCCGTTTGGGAAAATTAGTCTGCCGAGAAAGGACACGATGACATGTCCCGTCTCTGGGAAAGCACAGATCCCAAGCGCTGCTGTGCCTATGAATAGGCTGCCCAGGGAAGGTGAAGAGCAGCAACAGCTTTCAGGGCTGGCCCCTTCCTTGTGGCACAAGGAGCCGGACGTTTCCCGTTTGGGAAAAAGGCTCTTCCGTGAAAGGACATGATGACATGTCCCGTCCCTGTGAAAGCACAGATCCCAAGCGCTGCTGTGCCTATGAATAGGCTGCCCAGGGAAGGTGAAGAGCAGCAACAGCTTTCAGGGCTGGCCCCTTCCTTGTGGCAGAAGGAGCCGGACGTTTCCCTTTTGGGAAAAATGCTCTGCCGAGAACGGACACGATGACATGTGCCGTCTCTGGGAAAGCACAGATCCCAAGCGCTGCTGTGCCTGTGAATAGGGTGCACGTGGAAGGTGAAGAGCAGCAACAGCTTTCAGGGCTGGCCTCTTCCTTGTGGCAGAAGGAGCCGGACGTTTCCCGTTTGGGAAAAAGGCTCTTCCGAGAACGGACACGATGACATGTCCCGTCTCTGGGAAAGCACAGATCCCAAGCTTTGTTGTGCTTATTAATAGGCTGCCCAGGGAAGGTGAAGGCCAGCAAGAGCTTTCAGGGCTGGCCCCTTCCTTGTGGGAGAAGGAGCCGGACGTTTCCCGTTTGGGAAAAAGGCTCTGCCGAGAAAGGACACGATGACATGTCCCATCTCTGGGAAAGCACAGATCCCAAGCGCTGCTGTGCCTGTGAATAGGGTGCACGTGGAAGGTGAAGAGCAGCAACAGCTTTCAGGGCTGGTCTCTTCCTTGTGGCAGAAGGAGCCGGACGTTTCCCGTCTGGGAAAATGGCTCTTCCGAGAACGGACACGATGACATGTCCCATCTCTGGGAAAGCACAGATCCCAAGCGCTGCTGTGCTTATGAATAGGCTGCCCAGGGAAGGTGAAGAGCAGCAACAGCATTCAGGGCTGGCCCCTTCCTTGTGGCAGAAGGAGCCGGACGTTTCCCATTTGGGAAAATTAGTCTGCCGAGAAAGGACACGATGACATGTCCCGTCTCTGGGAAAGCACAGATCCCAAGCGCTGCTGTGCCTATGAATAGGCTGCCCAGGGAAGGTGAAGAGCAGCAACAGCTTTCAGGGCTGGCCCCTTCCTTGTGGGAGAAGGAGCCGGACGTTTCCCATTTTGGGAAAAAGGCTCTTCCGTGAAAGGACATGATGACATGTCCCGTCCCTGTGAAAGCACAGATCCCAAGCGCTGCTGTGCCTATGAATAGGCTGCCCAGGGAAGGTGAAGAGCAGCAACAGCATTCAGGGCTGGCCCCTTCCTTGTGGGAGAAGGAGCCGGACGTTTCCCTTTTGGGAAAAATGCTCTGCCGAGAACGGACACGATCACATGTCCCGTCTCTGGGAAAGCACAGATCCCAAGCGCTGCTGTGCCTGTGAATAGGGTGCACGTGGAAGCTGAAGAGCAGCAACAGCTTTCAGGGCTGGCCTCTTCCTTGTGGCAGAAGGAGCCGGACGTTTCCCGTTTGGGAAAAATACTCTGCCGAGAAAGGACACGATGACATGTCCCGTCTCTGGGAAAGCACAGATCCCAAGCGTTTCTGTGCTTATTAATAGGCTGCCCAGGGAAGGTGAAGAGCAGCAACAGCTTTCAGGGCTGGCCCCTTCCTTGTGGGAGAAGGAGCCGGACGTTTCCCGTTTGGGAAAATTAGTCTGCCGAGAAAGGACACGATGACATGTCCCGTCTCTGGGAAAGCACAGATCCCAAGCGCTGCTGTGCCTCTGAATAGGCTGCCCAGGGAAGGTGAAGAGCAGCAACAGCTTTCAGGGCTGGCCCCTTCCTTGTGGGAGAAGGAGCCGGACGTTTCCCGTTTGGGAAAAATGCTCTGCCGAGAACGGACACGATGACATGTCCCGTCTCTGGGAAAGCACAGATCCCAAGCGCTGCTGTGCCTATGAATAGGCTGCCCAGGGAAGGTGAAGACCAGCAACAGCTTTCAGGGCTGGCCCCTTCCTTGTGGGAGAAGGAGCCGGACGTTTCCCGTTTGGGAAAAAGGCTCTGCCGAGAAAGGACACGATGACATGTCCCGTCTCTGGGAAAGCACAGATCCCAAGCGCTGCTGTGCCTATGAATAGGCTGCCCAGGGAAGGTGAAGAGCAGCAACAGCTTTCAGGGCTGGCCCCTTCCTTGTGGGAGAAGGAGCCGGACGTTTCCCATTTTGGGAAAAAGGCTCTTCCGTGAAAGGACATGATGACATGTCCCGTCCCTGTGAAAGCACAGATCCCAAGCGCTGCTGTGCCTATGAATAGGCTGCCCAGGGAAGGTGAAGAGCAGCAACAGCATTCAGGGCTGGCCCCTTCCTTGTGGGAGAAGGAGCCGGACGTTTCCCATTTTGGGAAAAAGGCTCTTCCGTGAAAGGACATGATGACATGTCCCGTCCCTGTGAAAGCACAGATCCCAAGCGCTGCTGTGCCTATGAATAGGCTGCCCAGGGAAGGTGAAGAGCAGCAACAGCATTCAGGGCTGGCCCCTTCCTTGTGGGAGAAGGAGCCGGACGTTTCCCTTTTGGGAAAAATGCTCTGCCGAGAACGGACACGATCACATGTCCCGTCTCTGGGAAAGCACAGATCCCAAGCGCTGCTGTGCCTGTGAATAGGGTGCACGTGGAAGCTGAAGAGCAGCAACAGCTTTCAGGGCTGGCCTCTTCCTTGTGGCAGAAGGAGCCGGACGTTTCCCTTTTGGGAAAAATGCTCTGCCGAGAACAGACACGATGACATGTCCCGTCTCTGGGAAAGCACAGATCCCAAGCGCTGCTGTGCCTCTGAATAGGGTGCACGTGGAAGGTGAAGAGCAGCAACAGCTTTCAGGACTGGTCTCTTCCTTGTGGCAGAAGGAGCCGGACGTTTCCCGTTTGGGAAAAAGGCTCTTCCGAGAACGGACACGATGACATGTCCCATCTCTGGGAAAGCACAGATCCCAAGCGCTGCTGTGCTTATGAATAGGCTGCCCAGGGAAGGTGAAGAGCAGCAACAGCTTTCAGGGCTGGCCCCTTCCTTGTGGCAGAAGGAGCCGGACGTTTCCCATTTGGGAAAATGGCTCTTCCGTGAAACGACATGATGACATGTCCCGTCCCTGTGAAAGCACAGATCCCAAGCGCTGCTGTGCCTATGAATAGGCTGCCCAGGGAAGGTGAAGAGCAGCAACAGCATTCAGGGCTGGCCCCTTCCTTGTGGGAGAAGGAGCCGGACGTTTCCCGTTTGGGAAAAATGCTCTGCCGAGAACGGACACGATCACATGTCCCGTCCCTGTGAAAGCACAGATCCCAAGCGCTGCTGTGCCTATGAATAGGCTGCCCAGGGAAGGTGAAGAGCAGCAACAGCTTTCAGGGCTGGCCCCTTCCTTGTGGGAGAAGGAGCCGGACGTTTCCCTTTTGGGAAAAATGCTCTGCCGAGAACGGACACGATCACATGTCCCGTCTCTGGGAAAGCATAGATCCCAATGGCTGCTGTGCCTCTGAATAGGCTGCCCAGGGAAGGTGAAGAGCAGCAACAGCTTTCAGGGCTGGCCCCTTCCTTGTGGGAGAAGGAGCCGGACGTTTCCCGTTTGGGAAAATTAGTCTGCCGAGAAAGGACACGATGACATGTCCCGTCTCTGGGAAAGCACAGATCCCAAGCGCTGCTGTGCCTATGAATACGCTGCCCAGGGAAGGTGAAGAGCAGCAACAGCTTTCAGGGCTGGCCCCTTCCTTGTGGCAGAAGGAGCCGGACGTTTCCCTTTTGGGAAAAAGGCTCTTCCGTGAAAGGACATGATGACATGTCCCGTCCCTGTGAAAGCACAGATCCCAAGCGCTGCTGTGCCTATGAATAGGCTGCCCAGGGAAGGTGAAGAGCAGCAACAGCATTCAGGGCTGGCCCCTTCCTTGTGGCAGAAGGAGCCGGACGTTTCCCTTTTGGGGAAAAATGCTCTGCCGAGAACGGACACGATCACATGTCCCGTCTCTGGGAAAGCACAGATCCCAAGCGCTGCTGTGCTTATGAATAGGCTGCCCAGGGAAGGTGAAGACCAGCAACAGCTTTCAGGGCTGGCCCCTTCCTTGTGGGAGAATGAGCCGGACGTTTCCCGTTTGGGAAAATTAGTCTGCCGAGAAAGGACACGATGACATGTCCCGTCTCTGGGAAAGCACAGATCCCAAGCGCTGCTGTGCCTATGAATAGGCTGCCCAGGGAAGGTGAAGAGCAGCAACAGCTTTCAGGGCTGGCCCCTTCCTTGTGGCACAAGGAGCCGGACGTTTCCCTTTTGGGAAAAAGGCTCTTCCGTGAAAGGACATGATGACATGTCCCGTCCCTGTGAAAGCACAGATCCCAAGCGCTGCTGTGCCTATGAATAGGCTGCCCAGGGAAGGTGAAGACCAGCAACAGCTTTCAGGGCTGGCCCCTTCCTTGTGGCAGAAGGAGCCGGACGTTTCCCTTTTGGGAAAAATGCTCTGCCGAGAACGGACACGATGACATGTGCCGTCTCTGGGAAAGCACAGATCCCAAGCGCTGCTGTGCCTGTGAATAGGGTGCACGTGGAAGGTGAAGAGCAGCAACAGCTTTCAGGGCTGGTCTCTTCCTTGTGGGAGAAGGAGCCGGACGTTTCCCGTTTGGGAAAAAGGCTCTGCCGAGAAAGGACACGATGACATGTCCCATCTCTGGGAAAGCACAGATCCCAAGCGCTGCTGTGCCTGTGAATAGGGTGCACGTGGAAGGTGAAGAGCAGCAACAGCTTTCAGGGCTGGTCTCTTCCTTGTGGCAGAAGGAGCCGGACGTTTCCCGTCTGGGAAAATGGCTCTTCCGAGAACGGACACGATGACATGTCCCATCTCTGGGAAAGCACAGATCCCAAGCGCTGCTGTGCTTATGAATAGGCTGCCCAGGGAAGGTGAAGACCAGCAACAGCTTTCAGGGCTGGCCCCTTCCTTGTGGCAGAAGGAGCCGGACGTTTCCCATTTGGGAAAATTAGTCTGCCGAGAAAGGACACGATGACATGTCCCGTCTCTGGGAAAGCACAGATCCCAAGCGCTGCTGTGCCTATGAATAGGCTGCCCAGGGAAGGTGAAGAGCAGCAACAGCTTTCAGGGCTGGCCCCTTCCTTGTGGGAGAAGGAGCCGGACGTTTCCCATTTTGGGAAAAAGGCTCTTCCGTGAAAGGACATGATGACATGTCCCGTCCCTGTGAAAGCACAGATCCCAAGCGCTGCTGTGCCTATGAATAGGCTGCCCAGGGAAGGTGAAGAGCAGCAACAGCATTCAGGGCTGGCCCCTTCCTTGTGGGAGAAGGAGCCGGACGTTTCCCTTTTGGGAAAAATGCTCTGCCGAGAACGGACACGATCACATGTCCCGTCTCTGGGAAAGCACAGATCCCAAGCGCTGCTGTGCCTGTGAATAGGGTGCACGTGGAAGCTGAAGAGCAGCAACAGCTTTCAGGGCTGGCCTCTTCCTTGTGGCAGAAGGAGCCGGACGTTTCCCGTTTGGGAAAAATACTCTGCCGAGAAAGGACACGATGACATGTCCCGTCTCTGGGAAAGCACAGATCCCAAGCGTTTCTGTGCTTATTAATAGGCTGCCCAGGGAAGGTGAAGAGCAGCAACAGCTTTCAGGGCTGGCCCCTTCCTTGTGGGAGAAGGAGCCGGACGTTTCCCGTTTGGGAAAATTAGTCTGCCGAGAAAGGACACGATGACATGTCCCGTCTCTGGGAAAGCACAGATCCCAAGCGCTGCTGTGCCTCTGAATAGGCTGCCCAGGGAAGGTGAAGAGCAGCAACAGCTTTCAGGGCTGGCCCCTTCCTTGTGGGAGAAGGAGCCGGACGTTTCCCGTTTGGGAAAAATGCTCTGCCGAGAACGGACACGATGACATGTCCCGTCTCTGGGAAAGCACAGATCCCAAGCGCTGCTGTGCCTATGAATAGGCTGCCCAGGGAAGGTGAAGACCAGCAACAGCTTTCAGGGCTGGCCCCTTCCTTGTGGGAGAAGGAGCCGGACGTTTCCCGTTTGGGAAAAAGGCTCTGCCGAGAAAGGACACGATGACATGTCCCGTCTCTGGGAAAGCACAGATCCCAAGCGCTGCTGTGCCTATGAATAGGCTGCCCAGGGAAGGTGAAGAGCAGCAACAGCTTTCAGGGCTGGCCCCTTCCTTGTGGGAGAAGGAGCCGGACGTTTCCCGTTTGGGAAAAATACTCTGCCGAGAAAGGACACGATGACATGTCCCGTCCCTGTGAAAGCACAGATCCCAAGCGCTGCTGTGCCTCTGAATAGGCTGCCCAGGGAAGGTGAAGACCAGCAAGAGCTTTCAGGGCTGGCCCCTTCCTTGTGGGAGAAGGAGCCGGACGTTTCCCGTTTGGGAAAAAGGCTCTGCCGAGAACGGACACGATCACATGTCCCGTCTCTGGGAAAGCACAGATCCCAAGCGCTGCTGTGCCTATGAATAGGCTGCCCAGGGAAGGTGAAGAGCAGCAACAGCTTTCAGGGCTGGCCTCTTCCTTGTGGCAGAAGGAGCCGGACGTTTCCCGTTTGGGAAAAAGGCTCTTCCGAGAACGGACACGATGACATGTCCCGTCTCTGGGAAAGCACAGATCCCAAGCGCTGCTGTGCCTCTGAATAGGCTGCCCAGGGAAGGTGAAGACCAGCAACAGCTTTCAGGGCTGGCCCCTTCCTTGTGGGAGAAGGAGCCGGACGTTTCCCGTTTGGGAAAAAGGCTCTTCCGAGAACGGACACGATGACATGTCCCATCTCTGGGAAAGCACAGATCCCAAGCTTTGTTGTGCTTATTAATAGGCTGCCCAGGGAAGGTGAAGACCAGCAAGAGCTTTCAGGGCTGGCCCCTTCCTTGTGGGAGAAGGAGCCGGACGTTTCCCGTTTGGGAAAATTAGTCTGCCGAGAAAGGACACGATGACATGTCCCGTCTCTGTGAAAGCACAGATCCCAAGCGCTGCTGTGCCTGTGAATACGGTGCACGTGGAAGGTGAAGAGCAGCAACAGCTTTCAGGGCTGGCCTCTTCCTTGTGGCAGAAGGAGCCGGACGTTTCCCGTTTGGGAAAAAGGCTCTTCCGAGAACGGACACGATGACATGTCCCGTCTCTGGGAAAGCACAGGTCCCAAGCGTTGCTGTGCTCATTAATAGGCTGCCCAGGGAAGGTGAAGGCCAGCAAGAGCTTTCAGGGCTGGCCCCTTCCTTGTGGGAGAAGGAGCCGGACGTTTCCCGTTTGGGAAAAAGGCTCTGCCGAGAAAGGACACGATGACATGTCCCATCTCTGGGAAAGCACAGATCCCAAGCGCTGCTGTGCCTGTGAATAGGGTGCACGTGGAAGGTGAAGAGCAGCAACAGCTTTCAGGGCTGGCCCCTTCCTTGTGGCAGAAGGAGCCGGACGTTTCCCGTCTGGGAAAAAGGCTCTTCCGAGAACGGACACGATGACATGTCCCATCTCTGGGAAAGCACAGATCCCAAGCGCTGCTGTGCTTATGAATAGGCTGCCCAGGGAAGGTGAAGACCAGCAACAGCTTTCAGGGCTGGCCCCTTCCTTGTGGCAGAAGGAGCCGGACGTTTCCCATTTGGGAAAATTATTCTGCCGAGAAAGGACACGATGACATGTCCCGTCTCTGGGAAAGCACAGATCCCAAGCGCTGCTGTGCCTATGAATAGGCTGCCCAGGGAAGGTGAAGAGCAGCAACAGCTTTCAGGGCTGGCCCCTTCCTTGTGGGAGAAGGAGCCGGACGTTTCCCATTTTGGGAAAAAGGCTCTTCCGTGAAAGGACATGATGACATGTCCCGTCCCTGTGAAAGCACAGATCCCAAGCGCTGCTGTGCCTATGAATAGGCTGCCCAGGGAAGGTGAAGAGCAGCAACAGCATTCAGGGCTGGCCCCTTCCTTGTGGGAGAAGGAGCCGGAGGTTTCCCTTTTGGGAAAAATGCTCTGCCGAGAACGGACACGATCACATGTCCCGTCTCTGGGAAAGCACAGATCCCAAGCGCTGCTGTGCCTGTGAATAGGGTGCACGTGGAAGCTGAAGAGCAGCAACAGCTTTCAGGGCTGGCCTCTTCCTTGTGGCAGAAGGAGCCGGACGTTTCCCGTTTGGGAAAAAGGCTCTTCCGAGAACGGACACGATGACATGTCCCGTCTCTGGGAAAGCACAGATCCCAAGCGCTGCTGTGCCTCTGAATAGGCTGCCCAGGGAAGGTGAAGACCAGCAACAGCTTTCAGGGCTGGCCCCTTCCTTGTGGGAGAAGGAGCCGGACGTTTCCCGTTTGGGAAAAATACTCTGCCGAGAAAGGACACGATGACATGTCCCGTCTCTGGGAAAGCACAGATCCCAAGCGTTTCTGTGCTTATTAATAGGCTGCCCAGGGAAGGTGAAGAGCAGCAACAGCTTTCAGGGCTGGCCCCTTCCTTGTGGGAGAAGGAGCCGGACGTTTCCCGTTTGGGAAAATTAGTCTGCCGAGAACGGACACGATGACATGTCCCGTCTCTGGGAAAGCACAGATCCCAAGCGCTGCTGTGCCTGTGAATAGGGTGCACGTGGAAGCTGAAGAGCAGCAACAGCTTTCAGGGCTGGCCTCTTCCTTGTGGCAGAAGGAGCCGGACGTTTCCCGTTTGGGAAAAAGGCTCTTCCGAGAACGGACACGATGACATGTCCCGTCTCTGGGAAAGCACAGATCCCAAGCTTTGTTGTGCTTATTAATAGGCTGCCCAGGGAAGGTGAAGGCCAGCAAGAGCTTTCAGGGCTGGCCCCTTCCTTGTGGGAGAAGGAGCCGGACGTTTCCCATTTCGGAAAAATACTCTGCCGAGAACGGACACGATGACATGTCCCGTCTCTGGGAAAGCACAGATCCCAAGCGCTGCTGTGCCTCTGAATAGGGTGGACGGGGAAGGTGAAGACCAGCAACAGCTTTCAGGGCTGGCCCCATCCTTGTGGGAGAAGGAGCCGGACGTTTCCCGTTTGGGAAAAAGGCTCTGCCGAGAAAGGACACGATGACATGTCCCGTCTCTGGGAAAGCACAGATCCCAAGCGCTGCTGTGCCTATGAATAGGCTGCCCAGGGAAGGTGAAGAGCAGCAACAGCTTTCAGGGCTGGCCCCTTCCTTGTGGGAGAAGGAGCCGGACGTTTCCCTTTTGGGAAAATTAGTCTGCCGAGAAAGGACACGATGACATGTCCCGTCTCTGGGAAAGCACAGATCCCAAGCGCTGCTGTGCCTCTGAATAGGCTGCCCAGGGAAGGTGAAGACCAGCAAGAGCTTTCAGGGCTGGCCCCTTCCTTGTGGGAGAAGGAGCCGGACGTTTCCCGTTTGGGAAAAAGGCTCTTCCGTGAAAGGACATGATGACATGTCCCGTCCCTGTGAAAGCACAGATCCCAAGCGCTGCTGTGCCTATGAATAGGCTGCCCAGGGAAGGTGAAGAGCAGCAACAGCATTCAGGGCTGGCCCCTTCCTTGTGGCAGAAGGAGCCGGACGTTTCCCGTTTGGGAAAAATGCTCTGCCGAGAAAGGACACGATCACATGTCCCGTCTCTGGGAAAGCACAGATCCCAAGCGCTGCTGTGCCTCTGAATAGGCTGCCCAGGGAAGGTGAAGACCAGCAAGAGCTTTCAGGGCTGGCCTCTTCCTTGTGGCAGAAGGAGCCGGACGTTTCCCGTTTGGGAAAAAGGCTCTTCCGAGAACGGACACGATGACATGTCCCGTCTCTGGGAAAGCACAGATCCCAAGCGCTGCTGTGCCTCTGAATAGGCTGCCCAGGGAAGGTGAAGAGCAGCAACAGCTTTCAGGGCTGGCCCCTTCCTTGTGGGAGAAGGAGCCGGACGTTTCCCGTTTGGGAAAAAGGCTCTTCCGAGAACGGACACGATGACATGTCCCATCTCTGGGAAAGCACAGATCCCAAGCTTTGTTGTGCTTATTAATAGGCTGCCCAGGGAAGGTGAAGACCAGCAAGAGCTTTCAGGGCTGGCCCCTTCCTTGTGGCAGAAGGAGCCGGACGTTTCCCGTTTGGGAAAATTAGTCTGCCGAGAACGGACACGATGACATGTCCCGTCTCTGGGAAAGCACAGATCCCAAGCGCTGCTGTGCCTGTGAATAGGGTGCACGTGGAAGGTGAAGAGCAGCAACAGCTTTCAGGGCTGGCCTCTTCCTTGTGGCAGAAGGAGCCGGACGTTTCCCGTTTGGGAAAAAGGCTCTTCCGAGAACGGACACGATGACATGTCCCGTCTCTGGGAAAGCACAGGTCCCAAGCGTTGCTGTGCTCATTAATAGGCTGCCCAGGGAAGGTGAAGGCCAGCAAGATCTTTCAGGGCTGGCCCCTTCCTTGTGGGAGAAGGAGCCGGACGTTTCCCTTTTGGGAAAAAGGCTCTGCCGAGAAAGGACACGATGACATGTCCCGTCTCTGGGAAAGCACAGATCCCAAGCGCTGCTGTGCCTCTGAATAGGCTGCCCAGGGAAGGTGAAGACCAGCAACAGCTTTTAGGGCTGGCCCCTTCCTTGTGGCAGAAGGAGCCGGACGTTTCCCGTCTTGGAAAAAGGCTCTGCCGCGAACGGACACGATGACATGTCCCGTCTCTGGGAAAGCACAGATCCCAAGCGCTGCTGTGCCTCTGAATAGGCTGCCCAGGGAAGGTGAAGACCAGCAAGAGCTTTCAGGGCTGGCCCCTTCCTTGTTGCAGAAGGAGCCGGACGTTTCCCACTTCGGAAAAATACTCTGCCGAGAACGTACACAATGACATGTACCGCCTCTGGGAAAGCACAGATCCCAAGCGCTGCTGTGCCTATGATTAGGCGGCCCAGGGAAGGTGAAGAGCAGCAACAGCTTTTAGGGCTGGCCCCTTCCTTGTGGCAGAAGGAGCCGGACGTTTCCCGTTTGGGAAAAAGGCTCTTCCGTGAAAGGACATGATGACATGTCCCGTCCCTGTGAAAGCACAGATCCCAAGCGCTGCTGTGCCTGTGAATAGGGTGCCCAGGGAAGGTGAAGAGCAGCAACAGCTTTCAGGGCTGGCCCCTTCCTTGTGGCAGAAGGAGCCGGACGTTTCCCTTTTGGGAAAATTGCTCTGCCGAGAACGGACACGATGACATGTCCCGTCTCTGGGAAAGCACAGATCCCAAGCGCTGCTGTGCCTGTGAATAGGGTGCACGTGGAAGGTGAAGAGCAGCAACAGCTTTCAGGGCTGGCCTCTTCCTTGTGGCAGAAGGAGCCGGACGTTTCCCGTTTGGAAAAAGGCTCTGCCGAGAACGGACACGATGACATGTCCCGTCTCTGGGAAAGCACAGATCCCAAGCTTTGTTGTGCCTCTGAATAGGCTGCCCAGGGAAGGTGAAGACCAGCAAGAGCTTTCAGGGCTGGCCCCTTCCTTGTGGGAGAAGGAGCCGGACGTTTCCCACTTCGGAAAAATACTCTGCCGAGAACGTACACAATGACATGTCCCGCCTCTGGGAAAGCACAGATCCCAAGCGCTGCTGTGCCTCTGAATAGGCTGCCCAGGGAAGGTGAAGACCAGCAAGAGCTTTCAGGGCTGGCCCCATCCTTGTGGGAGAAGGAGCCGGACGTTTCCCGTTTGGGAAAAAGGCTCTGCCGAGAAAGGACACGATGACATGTCCCATCTCTGGGAAAGCACAGATCCCAAGCGCTGCTGTGCCTGTGAATAGGGTGCACGTGGAAGGTGAAGAGCAGCAACAGCTTTCAGGGCTGGTCACTTCCTTGTGGCAGAAGGAGCCGGACTTTTCCCGTTTGGGAAAAAGGCTCTTCCGAGAACGGACACGATGACATGTCCCATATCTGGGAAACCACAGATCCCAAGCGCTGCTGTGCTTATGAATAGGCTGCCCAGGGAAGGTGAAGACCAGCAACAGCTTTCAGGGCTGGCCCCTTCCTTGTGGCAGAAGGAGCCGGACGTTTCCCTTTTGGGAAAATTAGTCTGCCGAGAAAGGACACGATGACATGTCCCGTCTCTGGGAAAGCACAGATCCCAAGCGCTGCTGTGCCTCTGAATAGGCTGCCCAGGGAAGGTGAAGAGCAGCAACAGCTTTCAGGGCTGGCCCCTTCCTTGTGGGAGAAGGAGCCGGACGTTTCCCCTTTGGGAAAAAGGCTCTTCCGTGAAAGGACATGATGACATGTCCCGTCCCTGTGAAAGCACAGATCCCAAGCGCTGCTGTGCCTATGAATAGGCTGCCCAGGGAAGGTGAAGAGCAGCAACAGCATTCAGGGCTGGCCCCTTCCTTGTGGCAGAAGGAGCCGGACGTTTCCCTTTTGGGAAAAATGCTCTGCCGAGAACGGACACGATCACATGTCCCGTCTCTGGGAAAGCACAGATCCCAAGCGCTGCTGTGCCTGTGAATAGGGTGCACGTGGAAGGTGAAGAGCAGCAACAGCTTTCAGGGCTGGCCTCTTCCTTGTGGCAGAAGGAGCCGGACGTTTCCCGTTTGGGAAAAAGGCTCTTCCGAGAACGGACACGATGACATGTCCCGTCTCTGGGAAAGCACAGATCCCAAGCGCTGCTGTGCCTGTGAATAGGCTGCCCAGGGAAGGTGAAGACCAGCAAGAGCTTTCAGGGCTGGCCCCTTCCTTGTGGGAGAAGGAGCCGGACGTTTCCCGTTTGGGAAAAAGGCTCTGCCGAGAAAGGACACGATGACATGTCCCGTCTCTGGGAAAGCACAGATCCCAAGCGCTGCTGTGCCTATGAATAGGCTGCCCAGGGAAGGTGAAGACCAGCAAGAGCTTTCAGGGCTGGCCCCTTCCTTGTGGGAGAAGGAGCCGGACGTTTCCCGTTTGGGAAAAAGGCTCTTCCGTGAAAGGACACGATGACATGTCCCGTCTCTGGGAAAGCACAGATCCCAAGCGTTGCTGTGCTTATTAATAGGCTGCCCAGGGAAGGTGAAGAGCAGCAACAGCTTTCAGGGCTGGCCCCTTCCTTGTGGGAGAAGGAGCCGGACGTTTCCCGTTTCGGAAAATTAGTCTGCCGAGAAAGGACACGATGACATGTCCCGTCTCTGGGAAAGCACAGATCCCAAGCGCTGCTGTGCCTATGAATAGGCTGCCCAGGGAAGGTGAAGAGCAGCAACAGCTTTCAGGGCTGGCCCCTTCCTTGTGGCAGAAGGAGCCGGACGTTTCCCTTTTGGGAAAAATGCTCTGCCGAGAACGGACACGATGACATGTCCCGTCTCTGGGAAAGCACAGATCCCAAGCGCTGCTGTGCCTGTGAATAGGGTGCACGTGGAAGCTGAAGAGCAGCAACAGCTTTCAGGGCTGGCCTCTTCCTTGTGGCAGAAGGAGCCGGACGTTTCCCGTTTGGGAAAAAGGCTCTGCCGAGAACGGACACGATGACATGTCCTGTCTCTGGGAAAGCACAGATCCCAAGCTTTGTTGTGCTTATTAATAGGCTGCCCAGGGAAGGTGAAGGCCAGCAAGAGCTTTCAGGGCTGGCCCCTTCCTTGTGGCAGAAGGAGCCGGACGTTTCCCGTCTTGGAAAAAGGCTCTGCCGAGAACGGACACGATGACATGTCCCGTCTCTGGGAAAGCACAGATCCCAAGCGCTGCTGTGCCTCTGAATAGGCTGCCCAGGGAAGGTGAAGACCAGCAACATCTTTTAGGGCTGGCCCCTTCCTTGTGGCAGAAGGAGCCGGACGTTTCCCGTTTGGGAAAAAGGCTCTGCCGAGAACGGACACGATGACATGTCCCGTCTCTGGGAAAGCACAGATCCCAAGCGCTGCTGTGCCTCTGAATAGGCTGCCCAGGGAAGGTGAAGACCAGCAAGAGCTTTCAGGGCTGGCCCCTTCCTTGTGGGAGAAGGAGCCGGACGTTTCCCATTTCGGAAAAATACTCTGCCGAGAACGTACACAATGACATGTCCCGCCTCTGGGAAAGCACAGATCCCAAGCGCTGCTGTGCCTCTGAATAGGGTGGACGGGGAAGGTGAAGACCAGCAACAGCTTTCAGGGCTGGCCCCATCCTTGTGGGAGAAGGAGCCGGACGTTTCCCGTTTGGGAAAAAGGCTCTGCCGAGAAAGGACACGATGACATGTCCCGTCTCTGGGAAAGCACAGATCCCAAGCGCTGCTGTGCCTATGAATAGGCTGCCCAGGGAAGGTGAAGAGCAGCAACAGCTTTCAGGGCTGGCCCCTTCCTTGTGGCAGAAGGAGCCGGACGTTTCCCTTTTGGGAAAAATGCTCTGCCGAGAACGGACACGATGACATGTCCCGTCTCTGGGAAAGCACAGATCCCAAGCGCTGCTGTGCCTCTGAATAGGGTGCACGTGGAAGGTGAAGAGCAGCAACAGCTTTGAGGGCTGGTCTCTTCCTTGTGGCAGAAGGAGCCGGACGTTTCCCGTTTGGGAAAAAGGCTCTTCCGAGAACGGACACGATGACATGTCCCGTCTCTGGGAAAGCACAGATCCCAAGCGCTGCTGTGCCTATGAATAGGCTGCCCAGGGAAGGTGAAGAGCAGCAACAGCTTTCAGGGCTGGCCCCTTCCTTGTGGGAGAAGGAGCCGGACGTTTCCCTTTTGGGAAAAATAGTCTGCCGAGAACGGACACGATGACATGTCCCGTCTCTGGGAAAGCACAGATCCCAAGCGCTGCTGTGCCTATGAATAGGCTGCCCAGGGAAGGTGAAGAGCAGCAACAGCTTTCAGGGCTGGCCCCTTCCTTGTGGCAGAAGGAGCCGGACGTTTCCCGTTTGGGAAAAAGGCTCTTCCGTGAAAGGACATGATGACATGTCCCGTCCCTGTGAAAGCACAGATCCCAAGCGCTGCTGTGCCTCTGAATAGGCTGCCCAGGGAAGGTGAAGAGCAGCAACAGCATTCAGGGCTGGCCCCTTCCTTGTGGGAGAAGGAGCCGGACGTTTCCCGTTTGGGAAAAATGCTCTGCCAAGAACGGACACGATCACATGTCCCGTCCCTGTGAAAGCACAGATCCCAAGCGCTGCTGTGCCTATGAATAGGCTGCCCAGGGAAGGTGAAGAGCAGCAACAGCTTTCAGGGCTGGCCCCTTCCTTGTGGGAGAAGGAGCCGGACGTTTCCCTTTTGGGAAAAATGCTCTGCCGAGAACGGACACGATCACATGTCCCGTCTCTGGGAAAGCATAGATCCCAATCGCTGCTGTGCCTCTGAATAGGCTGCCCAGGGAAGGTGAAGACCAGCAACAGCTTTCAGGGCTGGCCCCTTCCTTGTGGCAGAAGGAGCCGGACGTTTCCCGTCTTGGAAAAAGGCTCTGCCAAGAACGGACACGATGACATGTCCCGTCTCTGGGAAAGCACAGATCCCAAGCGCTGCTGTGCCTCTGAATAGGCTGCCCAGGGAAGGTGAAGACCAGCAACAGCTTTCAGGGCTGGCCCCTTCCTTGTGGCAGAAGGAGCCGGACGTTTCCCGTTTGGGAAAATTAGTCTGCCGAGAAAGGACACGATGACATGTCCCGTCTCTGGGAAAGCACAGATCCCAAGCGCTGCTGTGCCTATGAATAGGCTGCCCAGGGAAGGTGAAGAGCAGCAACAGCTTTCAGGGCTGGCCCCTTCCTTGTGGCAGAAGGAGCCGGACGTTTCCCTTTTGGGAAAAAGGCTCTTCCGTGAAAGGACATGATGACATGTCCCGTCCCTGTGAAAGCACAGATCCCAAGCGCTGCTGTGCCTATGAATAGGCTGCCCAGGGAAGGTGAAGAGCAGCAACAGCATTCAGGGCTGGCCCCTTCCTTGTGGCAGAAGGAGCCGGACGTTTCCCGTTTGGGAAAAATGCTCTGCCGAGAACGGACACGATGACATGTCCCGTCTCTGGGAAAGCACAGATCCCAAGCGCTGCTGTGCTTATGAATAGGCTGCCCAGGGAAGGTGAAGACCAGCAACAGCTTTCAGGGCTGGCCCCTTCCTTGTGGCAGAAGGAGCCGGACGTTTCCCGTTTGGGAAAATTAGTCTGCCGTGAAAGGACATGATGACATGTCCCGTCCCTGTGAAAGCACAGATCCCAAGCGTTGCTGTGCTCATTAATAGGCTGCCCAGGGAAGGTGAAGGCCAGCAAGATCTTTCAGGGCTGGCCCCTTCCTTGTGGGAGAAGGAGCCGGACGTTTCCCTTTTGGGAAAAAGGCTCTGCCGAGAAAGGACACGATGACATGTCCCGTCTCTGGGAAAGGACAGATCCCAAGCGCTGCTGTGCCTCTGAATAGGCTGCCCAAGGAAGGTGAAGACCAGCAACAGCTTTTAGGGCTGGCCCCTTCCTTGTGGCAGAAGGAGCCGGACGTTTCCCGTCTTGGAAAAAGGCTCTGCCGCGAACGGACACGATGACATGTCCCGTCTCTGGGAAAGCACAGATCCCAAGCGCTGCTGTGCCTCTGAATAGGCTGCCCAGGGAAGGTGAAGACCAGCAAGAGCTTTCAGGGCTGGCCCCTTCCTTGTGGCAGAAGGAGCCGGACGTTTCCCACTTCGGAAAAATACTCTGCCGAGAACGTACACAATGACATGTACCGCCTCTGGGAAAGCACAGATCCCAAGCGCTGCTGTGCCTATGAATAGGCGGCCCAGGGAAGGTGAAGAGCAGCAACAGCTTTTAGGGCTGGCCCCTTCCTTGTGGCAGAAGGAGCCGGACGTTTCCCGTTTGGGAAAAAGGCTCTTCCGTGAAAGGACATGATGACATGTCCCGTCCCTGTGAAAGCACAGATCCCAAGCGCTGCTGTGCCTCTGAATAGGGTGCACGTGGAAGGTGAAGAGCAGCAACAGCTTTCAGGGCTGGTCACTTCCTTGTGGCAGAAGGAGCCGGACTTTTCCCGTTTGGGAAAAAGGCTCTTCCGAGAACGGACACGATGACATGTCCCATATCTGGGAAACCACAGATCCCAAGCGCTGCTGTGCTTATGAATAGGCTGCCCAGGGAAGGTGAAGACCAGCAACAGCTTTCAGGGCTGGCCCCTTCCTTGTGGCAGAAGGAGCCGGACGTTTCCCTTTTGGGAAAATTAGTCTGCCGAGAAAGGACACGATGACATGTCCCGTCTCTGGGAAAGCACAGATCCCAAGCGCTGCTGTGCCTCTGAATAGGCTGCCCAGGGAAGGTGAAGAGCAGCAACAGCTTTCAGGGCTGGCCCCTTCCTTGTGGGAGAAGGAGCCGGACGTTTCCCCTTTGGGAAAAAGGCTCTTCCGTGAAAGGACATGATGACATGTCCCGTCCCTGTGAAAGCACAGATCCCAAGCGCTGCTGTGCCTATGAATAGGCTGCCCAGGGAAGGTGAAGAGCAGCAAGAGCTTTCAGGGCTGGCCCCTTCCTTGTGGCAGAAGGAGCCGGACGTTTCCCTTTTGGGAAAAATGCTCTGCCGAGAACGGACACGATCACATGTCCCGTCTCTGGGAAAGCACAGATCCCAAGCGCTGCTGTGCCTGTGAATAGGGTGCACGTGGAAGGTGAAGAGCAGCAACAGCTTTCAGGGCTGGCCTCTTCCTTGTGGCAGAAGGAGCCGGACGTTTCCCATTTGGGAAAAAGGCTCTTCCGAGAACGGACACGATGACATGTCCCGTCTCTGGGAAAGCACAGATCCCAAGCGCTGCTGTGCCTCTGAATAGGCTGCCCAGGGAAGGTGAAGACCAGCAAGAGCTCTCAGGGCTGGCCCCTTCCTTGTGGGAGAAGGAGCCGGACGTTTCCCGTTTGGGAAAAAGGCTCTGCCGAGAAAGGACACGATGACATGTCCCGTCTCTGGGAAAGCACAGATCCCAAGCGCTGCTGTGCCTATGAATAGGCTGCCCAGGGAAGGTGAAGACCAGCAACAGCTTTCAGGGCTGGCCCCTTCCTTGTGGGAGAAGGAGCCGGACGTTTCCCGTTTGGGAAAAAGGCTCTTCCGTGAAAGGACACGATGACATGTCCCGTCTCTGGGAAAGCACAGATCCCAAGCGTTGCTGTGCTTATTAATAGGCTGCCCAGGGAAGGTGAAGAGCAGCAACAGCTTTCAGGGCTGGCCCCTTCCTTGTGGGAGAAGGAGCCGGACGTTTCCCGTTTCGGAAAATTAGTCTGCCGAGAAAGGACACGATGACATGTCCCGTCTCTGGGAAAGCACAGATCCCAAGCGCTGCTGTGCCTATGAATAGGCTGCCCAGGGAAGGTGAAGAGCAGCAACAGCTTTCAGGGCTGGCCCCTTCCTTGTGGCAGAAGGAGCCGGACGTTTCCCTTTTGGGAAAAATGCTCTGCCGAGAACGGACACGATGACATGTCCCGTCTCTGGGAAAGCACAGATCCCAAGCGCTGCTGTGCCTGTGAATAGGGTGCACGTGGAAGCTGAAGAGCAGCAACAGCTTTCAGGGCTGGCCTCTTCCTTGTGGCAGAAGGAGCCGGACGTTTCCCGTTTGGGAAAAAGGCTCTGCCGAGAACGGACACGATGACATGTCCTGTCTCTGGGAAAGCACAGATCCCAAGCTTTGTTGTGCTTATTAATAGGCTGCCCAGGGAAGGTGAAGGCCAGCAAGAGCTTTCAGGGCTGGCCCCTTCCTTGTGGCAGAAGGAGCCGGACGTTTCCCGTCTTGGAAAAAGGCTCTGCCGAGAACGGACACGATGACATGTCCCGTCTCTGGGAAAGCACAGATCCCAAGCGCTGCTGTGCCTCTGAATAGGCTGCCCAGGGAAGGTGAAGACCAGCAAGAGCTTTCAGGGCTGGCCCCTTCCTTGTGGGAGAAGGAGCCGGACGTTTCCCATTTCGGAAAAATACTCTGCCGAGAACGTACACAATGACATGTCCCGCCTCTGGGAAAGCACAGATCCCAAGCGCTGCTGTGCCTCTGAATAGGGTGGACGGGGAAGGTGAAGACCAGCAACAGCTTTCAGGGCTGGCCCCATCCTTGTGGGAGAAGGAGCCGGACGTTTCCCGTTTGGGAAAAAGGCTCTGCCGAGAACGGACACGATGACATGTCCCGTCTCTGGGAAAGCACAGATCCCAAGCGCTGCTGTGCCTCTGAATAGGGTGCACGTGGAAGGTGAAGAGCAGCAACAGCTTTGAGGGCTGGTCTCTTCCTTGTGGCAGAAGGAGCCGGACGTTTCCCGTTTGGGAAAAAGGCTCTTCCGAGAACGGACACGATGACATGTCCCGTCTCTGGGAAAGCACAGATCCCAAGCGCTGCTGTGCCTATGAATAGGCTGCCCAGGGAAGGTGAAGAGCAGCAACAGCTTTCAGGGCTGGCCCCTTCCTTGTGGGAGAAGGAGCCGGACGTTTCCCTTTTGGGAAAAATAGTCTGCCGAGAAAGGACACGATGACATGTCCCGTCTCTGGGAAAGCACAGATCCCAAGCGCTGCTGTGCCTATGAATAGGCTGCCCAGGGAAGGTGAAGAGCAGCAACAGCTTTCAGGGCTGGCCCCTTCCTTTTGGCAGAAGGAGCCAGACGTTTCCCGTTTGGGAAAAAGGCTCTTCCGTGAAAGGACATGATGACATGTCCCGTCCCTGTGAAAGCACAGATCCCAAGCGCTGCTGTGCCTCTGAATAGGCTGCCCAGGGAAGGTGAAGAGCAGCAACAGCATTCAGGGCTGGCCCCTTCCTTGTGGGAGAAGGAGCCGGACGTTTCCCGTTTGGGAAAAATGCTCTGCCAAGAACGGACACGATCACATGTCCCGTCCCTGTGAAAGCACAGATCCCAAGCGCTGCTGTGCCTATGAATAGGCTGCCCAGGGAAGGTGAAGAGCAGCAACAGCTTTCAGGGCTGGCCCCTTCCTTGTGGGAGAAGGAGCCGGACGTTTCCCTTTTGGGAAAAATGCTCTGCCGAGAACGGACACGATCACATGTCCCGTCTCTGGGAAAGCATAGATCCCAATCGCTGCTGTGCCTCTGAATAGGCTGCCCAGGGAAGGTGAAGAGCAGCAACAGCTTTCAGGGCTGGCCCCTTCCTTGTGGCAGAAGGAGCCGGACGTTTCCCGTCTTGGAAAAAGGCTCTGCCAAGAACGGACACGATGACATGTCCCGTCTCTGGGAAAGCACAGATCCCAAGCGCTGCTGTGCCTCTGAATAGGCTGCCCAGGGAAGGTGAAGACCAGCAACAGCTTTCAGGGCTGGCCCCTTCCTTGTGGCAGAAGGAGCCGGACGTTTCCCGTTTGGGAAAATTAGTCTGCCGAGAAAGGACACGATGACATGTCCCGTCTCTGGGAAAGCACAGATCCCAAGCGCTGCTGTGCCTATGAATAGGCTGCCCAGGGAAGGTGAAGAGCAGCAACAGCTTTCAGGGCTGGCCCCTTCCTTGTGGCAGAAGGAGCCGGACGTTTCCCTTTTGGGAAAAAGGCTCTTCCGTGAAAGGACATGATGACATGTCCCGTCCCTGTGAAAGCACAGATCCCAAGCGCTGCTGTGCCTATGAATAGGCTGCCCAGGGAAGGTGAAGAGCAGCAACAGCATTCAGGGCTGGCCCCTTCCTTGTGGCAGAAGGAGCCGGACGTTTCCCGTTTGGGAAAAATGCTCTGCCGAGAACGGACACGATGACATGTCCCGTCTCTGGGAAAGCACAGATCCCAAGCGCTGCTGTGCTTATGAATAGGCTGCCCAGGGAAGGTGAAGACCAGCAACAGCTTTCAGGGCTGGCCCCTTCCTTGTGGCAGAAGGAGCCGGACGTTTCCCGTTTGGGAAAATTAGTCTGCCGTGAAAGGACATGATGACATGTCCCGTCCCTGTGAAAGCACAGATCCCAAGCGCTGCTGTGCCTATGAATAGGCTGCCCAGGGAAGGTGAAGAGCAGCAACAGCTTTCAGGGCTGGCCCCTTCCTTGTGGCAGAAGGAGCCGGACGTTTCCCTTTTGGGAAAAATGCTCTGCCGAGAACGGACACGATGACATGTGCCGTCTCTGGGAAAGCACAGATCCCAAGCGCTGCTGTGCCTGTGAATAGGGTGCACGTGGAAGGTGAAGAGCAGCAACAGCTTTCAGGGCTGGCCTCTTCCTTGTGGCAGAAGGAGCCGGACGTTTCCCGTTTGGGAAAAAGGCTCTTCCGAGAACGGACACGATGACATGTCCCGTCTCTGGGAAAGCACAGATCCCAAGCTTTGTTGTGCTTATTAATAGGCTGCCCAGGGAAGGTGAAGACCAGCAACAGCTTTTAGGGCTGGCCCCTTCCTTGTGGGAGAAGGAGCCGGACGTTTCCCGTTTGGGAAAATTAGTCTGCCGAGAAAGGACACGATGACATGTCCCATCTCTGGGAAAGCACAGATCCCAAGCGCTGCTGTGCCTGTGAATAGGGTGCACGTGGAAGGTGAAGAGCAGCAACAGCTTTCAGGGCTGGTCTCTTCCTTGTGGCAGAAGGAGCCGGACGTTTCCCGTTTGGGAAAAAGGCTCTTCCGAGAACGGACACGATGACATGTCCCATCTCTGGGAAAGCACAGATCCCAAGCGCTGCTGTGCTTATGAATAGGCTGCCCAGGGAAGGTGAAGACCAGCAACAGCTTTCAGGGCTGGCCCCTTCCTTGTGGCAGAAGGAGCCGGACGTTTCCCGTTTGGGAAAATTAGTCTGCCGAGAAAGGACACGATGACATGTCCCGTCTCTGGGAAAGCACAGATCCCAAGCGTTGCTGTGCCTATGAATAGGCTGCCCAGGGAAGGTGAAGAGCAGCAACAGCTTTCAGGGCTGGCCCCTTCCTTGTGGGAGAAGGAGCCGGACGTTTCCCCTTTGGGAAAAAGGCTCTTCCGTGAAAGGACATGATGACATGTCCCGTCCCTGGGAAAGCACAGATCCCAAGCGCTGCTGTGCCTATGAATAGGCTGCCCAGGGAAGGTGAAGAGCAGCAACAGCATTCAGGGCTGGCCCCTTCCTTGTGGCAGAAGGAGCCGGACGTTTCCCGTTTGGGAAAAATGCTCTGCCGAGAACGGACACGATCACATGTCCCGTCTCTGGGAAAGCACAGATCCCAAGCGCTGCTGTGCCTGTGAATAGGGTGCACGTGGAAGCTGAAGAGCAGCAACAGCTTTCAGGGCTGGCCTCTTCCTTGTGGCAGAAGGAGCCGGACGTTTCCCGTTTGGGAAAAAGGCTCTGCCGAGAACGGACACGATGACATGTCCCGTCTCTGGGAAAGCACAGATCCCAAGCGCTGCTGTGCCTCTGAATAGGCTGCCCAGGGAAGGTGAAGACCAGCAACATCTTTTAGGGCTGGCCCCTTCCTTGTGGCAGAAGGAGCCAGACGTTTCCCGTCTAGGAAAAAGGCTCTGCCGAGAACGGACACGATGACATGTCCCGTCTCTGGGAAAGCACAGATCCCAAGCGCTGCTGTGCCTCTGAATAGGCTGCCCAGGGAAGGTGAAGAACAGCAAGAGCTTTCAGGGCTGGCCCCTTCCTTGTGGGAGAAGGAGCCGGACGTTTCCCATTTCGGAAAAATACTCTGCCGAGAACGGACACGATGACATGTCCCGTCTCTGGGAAAGCACAGATCCCAAGCGCTGCTGTGCCTCTGAATAGGGTGGACGGGGAAGGTGAAGAGCAGCAACAGCATTCAGGGCTGGCCCCTTCCTTGTGGCAGAAGGAGCCGGTCGTTTCCCTTTTGGGAAAAAGGCTCTGCCGAGAACGGACACGATGACATGTCCCGTCTCTGGGAAAGCACAGATCCCAAGCGCTGCTGTGCCTCTGAATAGGCTGCCCAGGGAAGGTGAAGACCAGCAAGAGCTTTCAGGGCTGGCCCCTTCCTTGTGGGAGAAGGAGCCGGACCTTTCCCGTTTGGGAAAAAGGCTCTGCCGAGAAAGGACACGATGACATGTCCCGTCTCTGGGAAAGCACAGATCCCAAGCGCTGCTGTGCCTATGAATAGGCTGCCCAGGGAAGGTGAAGACCAGCAACAGCTTTCAGGGCTGGCCCCTTCCTTGTGGGAGAAGGAGCCGGACGTTTCCCGTTTGGGAAAAAGGCTCTGCCGTGAAAGGACACGATGACATGTCCCGTCTCTGGGAAAGCACAGATCCCAAGCGTTGCTGTGCTTATTAATAGGCTGCCCAGGGAAGGTGAAGAGCAGCAACAGCTTTCAGGGCTGGCCCCTTCCTTGTGGGAGAAGGAGCCGGACGTTTCCCGTTTCGGAAAATTAGTCTGCCGAGAAAGGACACGATGACATGTCCCGTCTCTGTGAAAGCACAGATCCCAAGCGCTGCTGTGCCTATGAATAGGCTGCCCAGGGAAGGTGAAGAGCAGCAACAGCTTTCAGGGCTGGCCTCTTCCTTGTGGCAGAAGGAGCCAGACGTTTCCCGTTTGGGAAAAAGGCTCTTCCGAGAACGGACACGATGACATGTCCTGTCTCTGGGAAAGCACAGATCCCAAGCTTTGTTGTGCTTATTAATAGGCTGCCCAGGGAAGGTGAAGGCCAGCAAGAGCTTTCAGGGCTGGCCCCTTCCTTGTGGCAGAAGGAGCCGGACGTTTCCCGTTTGGGAAAAAGGCTCTGCCGAGAAAGGACACGACGACATGTCCCGTCTCTGGGAAAGCACAGATCCCAAGCGCTGCTGTGCCTGTGAATAGGCTGCCCAGGGAAGGTGAAGACCAGCAACATCTTTTAGGGCTGGCCCCTTCCTTGTGGCAGAAGGAGCCGGACGTTTCCCGTCTTGGAAAAAGGCTCTGCCGAGAACGGACACGATGACATGTCCCGTCTCTGGGAAAGCACAGATCCCAAGCGCTGCTGTGCCTCTGAATAGGCTGCCCAGGGAAGGTGAAGACCAGCAACATCTTTTAGGGCTGGCCCCTTCCTTGTGGGAGAAGGAGCCGGACGTTTCCCGTCTAGGAAAAAGGCTCTGCCGAGAACGGACACGATGACATGTCCCGTCTCTGGGAAAGCACAGATCCCAAGCGCTGCTGTGCCTCTGAATAGGCTGCCCAGGGAAGGTGAAGACCAGCAAGAGCTTTCAGGGCTGGCCCCTTCCTTGTGGGAGAAGGAGCCGGACGTTTCCCATTTCGGAAAAATACTCTGCCGAGAACGTACACAATGACATGTCCCGCCTCTGGGAAAGCACAGATCCCAAGCGCTGCTGTGCCTCTGAATAGGGTGGACGGGGAAGGTGAAGACCAGCAACAGCTTTCAGGGCTGGCCCCATCCTTGTGGGAGAAGGAGCCGGACGTTTCCCGTTTGGGAAAAAGGCTCTGCCGAGAAAGGACACGATGACATGTCCCGTCTCTGGGAAAGCACAGATCCCAAGCGCTGCTGTGCCTATGAATAGGCTGCCCAGGGAAGGTGAAGAGCAGCAACAGCTTTCAGGGCTGGCCCCTTCCTTGTGGCAGAAGGAGCCGGACGTTTCCCGTTTGGGAAAATTTGTCTGCCGAGAAAGGACACGATGACATGTCCCGTCTCTGGGAAAGCACAGATCCCAAGCGCTGCTGTGCCTATGAATAGGCTGCCCAGGGAAGGTGAAGAGCAGCAACAGCTTTCAGGGCTGGTCTCTTCCTTGTGGCAGAAGGAGCCGGACGTTTCCCGTTTGGGAAAAAGGCTCTTCCGAGAACGGACACGATGACATGTCCCATCTCTGGGAAAGCACAGATCCCAAGCGCTGCTGTGCCTATGAATAGGCTGCCCAGGGAAGGTGAAGAGCAGCAACAGCTTTCAGGGCTGGCCCCTTCCTTGTGGGAGAAGGAGCCGGACGTTTCCCTTTTGGGAAAAATGGTCTGCCGAGAAAGGACACGATGACATGTCCCGTCTCTGGGAAAGCACAGATCCCAAGCGCTGCTGTGCCTCTGAATAGGCTGCCCAGGGAAGGTGAAGAGCAGCAACAGCTTTCAGGGCTGGCCCCTTCCTTGTGGGAGAAGGAGCCGGACGTTTCCCGTTTGGGAAAAAGGCTCTTCCGTGAAAGGACATGATGACATGTCCCGTCCCTGTGAAAGCACAGATCCCAAGCGCTGCTGTGCCTATGAATAGGCTGCCCAGGGAAGGTGAAGAGCAGCAACAGCTTTCAGGGCTGGCCCCTTCCTTGTGGGAGAAGGAGCCGGACGTTTCCCATTTCGGAAAAATACTCTGCCGAGAACGGACACGATGACATGTCCCGTCTCTGGGAAAGCACAGATCCCAAGCGCTGCTGTGCCTCTGAATAGGGTGGACGGGGAAGGTGAAGAGCAGCAACAGCATTCAGGGCTGGCCCCTTCCTTGTGGCAGAAGGAGCCGGTCGTTTCCCTTTTGGGAAAAAGGCTCTGCCGAGAACGGACACGATGACATGTCCCGTCTCTGGGAAAGCACAGATCCCAAGCGCTGCTGTGCCTCTGAATAGGCTGCCCAGGGAAGGTGAAGACCAGCAAGAGCTTTCAGGGCTGGCCCCTTCCTTGTGGGAGAAGGAGCCGGACCTTTCCCGTTTGGGAAAAAGGCTCTGCCGAGAAAGGACACGATGACATGTCCCGTCTCTGGGAAAGCACAGATCCCAAGCGCTGCTGTGCCTATGAATAGGCTGCCCAGGGAAGGTGAAGACCAGCAACAGCTTTCAGGGCTGGCCCCTTCCTTGTGGGAGAAGGAGCCGGACGTTTCCCGTTTGGGAAAAAGGCTCTGCCGTGAAAGGACACGATGACATGTCCCGTCTCTGGGAAAGCACAGATCCCAAGCGTTGCTGTGCTTATTAATAGGCTGCCCAGGGAAGGTGAAGAGCAGCAACAGCTTTCAGGGCTGGCCCCTTCCTTGTGGGAGAAGGAGCCGGACGTTTCCCGTTTCGGAAAATTAGTCTGCCGAGAAAGGACACGATGACATGTCCCGTCTCTGTGAAAGCACAGATCCCAAGCGCTGCTGTGCCTATGAATAGGCTGCCCAGGGAAGGTGAAGAGCAGCAACAGCTTTCAGGGCTGGCCTCTTCCTTGTGGCAGAAGGAGCCAGACGTTTCCCGTTTGGGAAAAAGGCTCTTCCGAGAACGGACACGATGACATGTCCTGTCTCTGGGAAAGCACAGATCCCAAGCTTTGTTGTGCTTATTAATAGGCTGCCCAGGGAAGGTGAAGGCCAGCAAGAGCTTTCAGGGCTGGCCCCTTCCTTGTGGCAGAAGGAGCCGGACGTTTCCCGTTTGGGAAAAAGGCTCTGCCGAGAAAGGACACGACGACATGTCCCGTCTCTGGGAAAGCACAGATCCCAAGCGCTGCTGTGCCTGTGAATAGGCTGCCCAGGGAAGGTGAAGACCAGCAACATCTTTTAGGGCTGGCCCCTTCCTTGTGGCAGAAGGAGCCGGACGTTTCCCGTCTTGGAAAAAGGCTCTGCCGAGAACGGACACGATGACATGTCCCGTCTCTGGGAAAGCACAGATCCCAAGCGCTGCTGTGCCTCTGAATAGGCTGCCCAGGGAAGGTGAAGACCAGCAACATCTTTTAGGGCTGGCCCCTTCCTTGTGGGAGAAGGAGCCGGACGTTTCCCGTCTAGGAAAAAGGCTCTGCCGAGAACGGACACGATGACATGTCCCGTCTCTGGGAAAGCACAGATCCCAAGCGCTGCTGTGCCTCTGAATAGGGTGGACGGGGAAGGTGAAGACCAGCAACAGCTTTGTGGTCTAGCACCTTCATTGTGGCAGAAGGAGCCGGACGTTTCCCGTTTGGGAAAAAGGCTCTGCCGAGAAAGGACACGATGACATGTCCCGTCTCTGGGAAAGCACAGATCCCAAGCGCTGCTGTGCCTATGAATAGGCTGCCCAGGGAAGGTGAAGAGCAGCAACAGCTTTCAGGGCTGGCCCCTTCCTTGTGGCAGAAGGAGCCGGACGTTTCCCGTTTGGGAAAATTTGTCTGCCGAGAAAGGACACGATGACATGTCCCGTCTCTGGGAAAGCACAGATCCCAAGCGCTGCTGTGCCTATGAATAGGCTGCCCAGGGAAGGTGAAGAGCAGCAACAGCTTTCAGGGCTGGTCTCTTCCTTGTGGCAGAAGGAGCCGGACGTTTCCCGTTTGGGAAAAAGGCTCTTCCGAGAACGGACACGATGACATGTCCCATCTCTGGGAAAGCACAGATCCCAAGCGCTGCTGTGCCTATGAATAGGCTGCCCAGGGAAGGTGAAGAGCAGCAACAGCTTTCAGGGCTGGCCCCTTCCTTGTGGGAGAAGGAGCCGGACGTTTCCCTTTTGGGAAAAATGGTCTGCCGAGAAAGGACACGATGACATGTCCCGTCTCTGGGAAAGCACAGATCCCAAGCGCTGCTGTGCCTCTGAATAGGCTGCCCAGGGAAGGTGAAGAGCAGCAACAGCTTTCAGGGCTGGCCCCTTCCTTGTGGGAGAAGGAGCCGGACGTTTCCCGTTTGGGAAAAAGGCTCTTCCGTGAAAGGACATGATGACATGTCCCGTCCCTGTGAAAGCACAGATCCCAAGCGCTGCTGTGCCTATGAATAGGCTGCCCAGGGAAGGTGAAGAGCAGCAACAGCATTCAGGGCTGGCCCCTTCCTTGTGGCAGAAGGAGCCGGACGTTTCCCGTTTGGGAAAATTAGTCTGCCGAGAAAGGACACGATGACATGTCCCGTCTCTGGGAAAGCACAGATCCCAAGCGCTGCTGTGCCTATGAATAGGCTGCCCAGGGAAGGTGAAGAGCAGCAACAGCTTTCAGGGCTGGCTCCTTCCTTGTGGCAGAAGGAGCCGGACGTTTCCCTTTTGGGAAAAATGCTCTGCCGAGAACGGACACGATCACATGTCCCGTCTCTGGGAAAGCACAGATCCCAAGCGCTGCTGTGCTTATGAATAGGCTGCCCAGGGAAGGTGAAGACCAGCAACAGCTTTCAGGGCTGGCCCCTTCCTTGTGGCAGAAGGAGCCGGACGTTTCCCGTTTGGGAAAATTAGTCTGCCGTGAAAGGACATGATGACATGTCCCGTCCCTGTGAAAGCACAGATCCCAAGCGCTGCTGTGCCTATGAATAGGCTGCCCAGGGAAGGTGAAGAGCAGCAACAGCATTCAGGGCTGGCCCCTTCCTTGTGGCAGAAGGAGCCGGACGTTTCCCGTTTGGGAAAAATGCTCTGCCGAGAACGGACACGATCACATGTCCCGTCTCTGGGAAAGCACAGATCCCAAGCGCTGCTGTGCCTATGAATAGGGTGCACATGGAAGGTGAAGAGCAGCAACAGCTTTCTGGGCTGGCCTCTTCCTTGTGGCAGGAGGAGCCGGACGTTTCCCGTTTGGGAAAAAGGCTCTTCCGAGAACGGACACGATGACATGTCCCGTCTCTGGGAAAGCACAGATCCCAAGCGCTGCTGTGCCTCTGAATAGGCTGCCCAGGGAAGGTGAAGAGCAGCAACAGCTTTCAGGGCTGGCCCCTTCCTTGTGGCAGAAGGAGCCGGACGTTTCCCGTTTGGGAAAAAGGCTCTTCCGAGAACGGACACGATGACATGTCCCATCTCTGGGAAAGCACAGATCCCAAGCGCTGCTGTGCTTATGAATAGGCTGCCCAGGGAAGGTGAAGACCAGCAAGAGCTTTCAGGGCTGGCCCCTTCCTTGTGGGAGAAGGAGCCGGACGTTTCCCGTTTGGGAAAATTAGTCTGCCGAGAAAGGACACGATGACATGTCCCGTCTCTGGGAAAGCACAGATCCCAAGCGCTGCTGTGCCTGTGAATAGGGTGCACGTGGAAGGTGAAGAGCAGCAACAGCTTTCAGGGCTGGCCTCTTCCTTGTGGCAGAAGGAGCCGGACGTTTCCCGTTTGGGAAAAAGGCTCTTCCGAGAACGGACACGATGACATGTCCCGTCTCTGGGAAAGCACAGGTCCCAAGCGTTGCTGTGCTCATTAATAGGCTGCCCAGGGAAGGTGAAGGCCAGCAAGAGCTTTCAGGGCTGGCCCCTTCCTTGTGGGAGAAGGAGCCGGACGTTTCCCCTTTGGGAAAAAGTCTCTTCCGTGAAAGGACACGATGACATGTCCCGTCCCTGTGAAAGCACAGATCCCAAGCGCTGCTGTGCCTATGAATAGGCTGCCCAGGGAAGGTGAAGAGCAGCAACAACTTTTAGGGCTCGCCCCTTCCTTGTCGCAGAAGGAGACGGACGTTGCCCTGTTGGGAAAAATGCTCTGCCGAGAACGGACACGATGACATGTCCCGTCTCTGGGAAAGCACAGATCCCAAGCACTGCTGTGCCTCTGAATAGGCTGCCCAGGGAAGGTGAAGAGCAGCAACAGCTTTCAGGGCTGGCCCCTTCCTTGTGGGAGAAGGAGCCGGACGTTTCCCGTTTGGGAAAAAGGCTCTCCCGAGAAAGGACACGATGACATGTCCCGTCCCTGTGAAAGCACAGATCCCAAGCGCTGCTGTGCCTATGAATATGGTGGCCAGGGAAGGTGAAGAGCAGCAACAGCTTTCAGGGCTGGCCCCTTCCTTGTGGGAGAAGGAGCCGGAAGTTTCCCGTTTGGGAAAAAGGCTCTGCCGAGAAAGGACACGATGACATGTCCCGTCTCCGGGAAAGCACAGATCCCAAGCTTTGCTGTGCTTATTAATATGGTGCAAGGGAAGGTGAAGACCAGCAACAGCTTTCAGGGCTGGCCCCTTCCTTGTGGGAGAAGGAGCCGGACGTTTCCCGTTTGGGAAAAAGGCTCTTCCGAGAAAGGACACGATGACATGTCCCGTCCCTGTGAAAGCACAGATCCCAAGCGCTGCTGTGCCTATGAATAGGGTGCCCAAGGAAGGTGAAGAACAGCAACAGCTTTCAGGGCTGGCCCCTTCCTTGGGGGAGAAGGAGCCGGACGTTTCCCGTTTGGGAAAAAGGCACTGCCGAGAAAGGACACGATGACATGTCCCGTCTCTGGGAAAGCACAGATCCCAAGCGCTGCTGTGCCTATGAATAGGGTGCAAGGCAAGGTGAAGACCAGCAACAGCTTTCAGGGCTGGCCCCTTCCTTGTGGGAGAAGGAGCCGGACGTTTCCCGTTTGGGAAAAAGTTTCTGCCGAGAACGGACACGATGACATGTCCCGTCTCCGGGAAAGCACAGATCCCAAGCGTTTCTGTGCTTATTAATAGGCTGCCCAGGGAAGGTGAAGAGCAGCAGCAGCTTTCAGGGCTGGCCCCTTCCTTGTGGCAGAAGGAGCCAGAAGTTTCCCGTTTGGGAAAAAGCTCTGCCGAGAACGGACACGATGACATGTCCCGTCTCTGGGAAAGCACAGATCCCAAGCTTTGTTGTGCTTATTAATAGGCTGCCCAGGGAAGGTGAAGGCCAGCAACAGCTTTCAGGGCTGGCCCCTTCCTTGTGGCAGAAGGAGCCAGACGTTTCCCATTTCGGAAAAATACTCTGCCGAGAACGTACACAATGACATGTCCCATCTCTGGGAAAGCACAGATCCCAAGCGCTGCTGTGCCTATGAATAGGGTGCCCAGGGAAGGTGAAGAGCAGCAACACCTTTCAGGGCTGGCCCCTTCCTTGTGGCAGAAGGAGCCGGACGTTTCCCGTTTGGGAAAATTAGTCTGCCGAGAAAGGACACGATGACATGTCCCGTCTCTGGGAAAGCACAGATCCCAAGCGCTGCTGTGCCTCTGAATAGGCTGCCCAGGGAAGGTGAAGACCAGCAAGAGCTTTCAGGGCTGGCCCCTTCCTTGTGGGAGAAGGAGCCGCACGTTTCCCATTTTGGAAAAATACTCTGCCCAGAACGGACACGTTGACATGTCCCGTCTCTGGGAAAGCACAGGTCCCAAGCGCTGCTGTGCCTCTGAATAGGCTGCCCAGGGAAGGTGAAGACCAGCAACAGCTTTCTGGGCTGGCCCCTTCCTTGTGGGAGAAGGAGCCGGACGTTTCCCGTTTGGGAAAAAGGTTCTGCCAAGAACGGACACGATGACATGTCCCGTCTCTGGGAAAGCACAGATCCCAAGCGCTGCTGTGCTTATTAATAGGCTGGCCAGGGAAGGTGAAGACCAGCAACAGCTTTCTGGGCTAGCACCTTCATTATGGGAGAAGGAGCCGGACGTTTCCCGTTTGCTAAAAAGGCTCTGCCGAGAAAGGACACGATGACATGTCCCGTCTCTGGGAAAGCACAGATCCCAATCGCTGCTGTGCCTCAAAATAGGCTGCCCAGGGAAGGTGAAGACCAGCAACAGCTTTCAGGGCTGGCCCCTTCCTTGTGGGAGAAGGAGCCGGACGTTTCCCTTTTGGGAAAAAGGCTCTGCCGAGAACGGACACGATGACATGTCCCGTCTCTGGGAAAGCACAGATCCCTACCGTTTCTGTGCTTCTGGATAGGCTGCCCAGGGAATGTGAAGACCAGCAGCAGCTTTCAGGGCTGGCCCCTTCCTTGTGGGAGAAGGAGCCGGACGTTTCCTCTTTGGGAAAAAGCTCTGCCGAGAACGGACACGATGACATGTCCCGTCTCTGGGAAAGCACAGATCGCAAGCGTTGCTGTGCTTATTAATAGGCTGCCCAGGGAAGGTGAAGAGCAGCAACAGCTTTCAGGGCTGGCCCCTTCCTTGTGGCAGAACGAGCCGGACGTTTCCCATTTCGGAAAAATACTCTGCCGAGAACGGACACAATGACATGTCCCGTCTCTGGGAAAGCATAGATCCCAATCGCTGCTGTGCCTCTGAATAGGCTGCCCAGGGAAGGTGAAGTCCAGCAACAGCTTTTAGGGCTGGCCCCTTCCTTGTGGGAGAAGGAGCCGGACGTTTCCCGTTTCGGAAAATTAGTCTGCCGAGAAAGGACACGATGACATGTCCCGTCTCTGGGAAAGCACAGATCCCAAGCGCTGCTGTGCCTCTGAATAGGCTGCCCAGGGAAGGTGAAGACCAGCAACAGCTTTCAGGGCTGGCCCCTTCCTTGTGGCAGAAGGAGCCGGACGTTTCCCATTTGGGAAAAATGCTCTGCCGAGAACGGACACGATGACATGTCCCGTCTCTGGGAAAGCACAGATCCCAAGCGCTGCTGTGCCTGTGAATCGGGTGCACGTGGAAGGTGAAGAGCAGCAACAGCTTTCAGGGCTGGCCCCTTCCTTGTGGGAGAAGGAGCCGGACGTTTCCCGTTTGGGAAAAAGGCTCTGCCGAGAAAGGACACGATGACATGTCCCGTCTCTGGGAAAGCACAGATCCCAAGCGCTGCTGTGCCTCAGAATAGGCTGCCCAGGGAAGGTGAAGACCAGCAACAGCTTTCAGGGCTGGCCCCTTCCTTGTGGGAGAAGGAGCCGGACGTTTCCCATTTGGGAAAAAGGCTCTGCCGAGAAAGGACACGATGACATGTCCCGTCTCTGGGAAAGCACAGATCCCAAGCGCTGCTGTGCCTCTGAATAGGCTGCCCAGGGAAGGTGAAGACCAGCAAGAGCTTTCAGGGCTGGCCCCTTCCTTGTGGGAGAAGGAGCCGGACGTTTCCCATTTCGGAAAAATACTCTGCCGAGAACGGACACAATGACATGTCCCATCTCTGGGAAAGCACAGATCCCAAGCGCTGCTGTGCCTCTGAATAGGGTGCACGGGGAAGGTGAAGACCAGCAACACCTTTCAGGGCTGGCCCCATCCTTGTGGGAGAAGGAGCCGGACGTTTCCCGTTTGGGAAAAAGGCTCTGCCGAGAAAGGACACGATGACATGTCTCGTCCCTATGAAAGCACAGATCCCAAGCGCTGCTGTGCCTATGAATAGGGTGCGCGTGGAAGGTGAAGAGCAGCAACAGCTTTCAGGGCTGGCCCCTTCCTTGTGGCAGAAGGAGCCGGACGTTTCCCGTTTGGGAAAATTAGTCTGCCGAGAAAGGACACGATGACATGTCCCGTCTCTGGGAAAGCACAGATCCCAAGCGCTGCTGTGCCTCTGAATAGGCTGCCCAGGGAAGGTGAAGACCAGCAAGAGCTTTCAGGGCTGGCCCCTTCCTTGTGGGAGAAGGAGCCGCACGTTTCCCATTTCGGGAAAATTCTCTGCCGAGAACGGACATGATGACATGTCCCGTCTCTGTGAAAGCACAGGTCCCAAGCGCTGCTGTGCCTATGAATAGGGTGCGCGTGGAAGGTGAAGAGCAGCAACAGCTTTCAGGGCTGGCCCCTTCCTTGTGGCAGAAGGAGCCGGACGTTTCCCGTTTGGGAAAATTAGTCTGCCGAGAAAGGACACGATGACATGTCCCGTCTCTGGGAAAGCACAGATCCCAAGCGCTGCTGTGCCTCTGAATAGGCTGCCCAGGGAAGGTGAAGACCAGCAAGAGCTTTCAGGGCTGGCCCCTTCCTTGTGGGAGAAGGAGCCGCACGTTTCCCATTTCGGGAAAATTCTCTGCCGAGAACGGACATGATGACATGTCCCGTCTCTGTGAAAGCACAGGTCCCAAGCGCTGCTGTGCCTATGAATAGGATGCCCAGGGAAGGTGAAGAGCAGCAACAGCTTTCAGGGCTGGCCCCTTCCTTGTGGGAGAAGGAGCCGGACGTTTCCCGTTTGGGAAAAAGGTTCTGCCAAGAACGGACACGATGACATGTCCCGTCTCTGGGAAAGCACAGATCCCTACCGTTTCTGTGCTTCTGGATAGGCTGCCCAGGGAAGGTGAAGACCAGCAGCAGCTTTCAGGGCTGGCCCGTTCCTTGTGGGAGAAGGAGCCGGACGTTTCCTCTTTGGGAAAAAGCTCTTCCGAGAACGGACACGATGACATGTCCCATCTCTGGGAAAGCACAGATCCCAAGCGTTGCTGTGCTTATTAATAGGCTGCCCAGGGAAGGTGAAGAGCAGCAACAGCTTTCAGGGCTGGCCCCTTCCTTGTGGCAGAAGGAGCCGGACGTTTCCCATTTCGGAAAAATACTCTGCCGAGAACTGACACAATGACATGTCCCGTCTCTGGGAAAGCATAGATCCCAATCGCTGCTGTGCCTCTGAATAGGCTGCCCAGGGAAGGTGAAGGCCAGCAACAGCTTTTAGGGCTGGCCCCTTCCTTGTGGGAGAAGGAGCCGGATGTTTCCCGTTTGGGAAAAAGGCTCTGCCGAGAACGGACACGATGACATGTCCCGTCTCTGGGAAAGCACAGATCCCTACCGTTTCTGTGCTTCTGGATAGGCTGCCCAGGGAAGGTGAAGACCAGCAGCAGCTTTCAGGGCTGGCCCGTTCCTTGTGGGAGAAGGAGCCGGACGTTTCCTCTTTGGGAAAAAGCTCTTCCGAGAACGGACACGATGACATGTCCCATCTCTGGGAAAGCACAGATCCCAAGCGTTGCTGTGCTTATTAATAGGCTGCCCAGGGAAGGTGAAGAGCAGCAACAGCTTTCAGGGCTGGCCCCTTCCTTGTGGCAGAAGGAGCCGGACGTTTCCCATTTCGGAAAAATACTCTGCCGAGAACTGACACAATGACATGTCCCGTCTCTGGGAAAGCATAGATCCCAATCGCTGCTGTGCCTCTGAATAGGCTGCCCAGGGAAGGTGAAGGCCAGCAACAGCTTTTAGGGCTGGCCCCTTCCTTGTGGCAGAAGGAGCCGGACGTTTCCCGTTTGGGAAAAAGGCTCTTCCGAGAAAGGACACGATGACATGTCCCGTCCCTCTGAAAGCACAGATCCCAAGCGCTGCTGTGCCTATGAATAGGGTGCCCAAGGAAGGTGAAGAGCAGCAACAGCTTTCAGGGCTGGCCCCTTCCTTGGGGGAGAAGGAGCCGGACGTTTCCCGTTTGGGAAAAAGGCACTGCCGAGAAAGGACACGATGACATGTCCCGTCTCTGGGAAAGCACAGATCCCAAGCGCTGCTGTACCTATGAATAGGGTGCAAGGCAAGGTGAAGACCAGCAACAGCTTTCAGGGCTGGCCCCTTCCTTGTGGGAGAAGGAGCCGGACGTTTCCCGTTTGGGAAAAAGGCTCTGCCGAGAAAGGACACGATGACATGTCCCGTCTCCGGGAAAGCACAGATCCCAAGCGTTTCTGTGCTTATTAATAGGCTGCCCAGGGAAGGTGAAGAGCAGCAACAGCTTTCAGGCCTGGCCCCTTCCTTGTGGCAGAAGGAGCCAGAAGTTTCCCGTTTGGGAAAAAGCTCTGCCGAGAACGGACACGATGACATGTCCCGTCTCTGGGAAAGCACAGATCCCAAGCTTTGTTGTGCTTATTAATAGGCTGCCCAGGGAAGGTGAAGGCCAGCAACAGCTTTCAGGGCTGGCCCCTTCCTTGTGGCAGAAGGAGCCAGACGTTTCCCATTTCGGAAAAATACTCTGCCGAGAACGTACACAATGACATGTCCCGTCTCTGGGAAAGCACAGATCCCAAGCGCTGCTGTGCCTCTGAATAGGGTGCACGGGGAAGGTGAAGACCAGCAAGAGCTTTCAGGGCTGGCCCCATCCTTGTGGGAGAAGGAGCCGGACGTTTCCCGTTTGGGAAAAAGGCTCTGCCGAGAAAGGACACGATGACATGTCTCGTCCCTATGAAAGCACAGATCCCAAGCGCTGCTGTGCCTATGAATAGGGTGCCCAGGGAAGGTGAAGAGCAGCAACACCTTTCAGGGCTGGCCCCTTCCTTGTGGCAGAAGGAGCCGGACGTTTCCCGTTTGGGAAAATTAGTCTGCCGAGAAAGGACACGATGACATGTCCCGTCTCTGGGAAAGCACAGATCCCAAGCGCTGCTGTGCCTCTGAATAGGCTGCCCAGGGAAGGTGAAGACCAGCAACAGCTTTCAGGGCTGGCCCCTTCCTTGTGGGAGAAGGAGCCGCACGTTTCCCATTTTGGAAAAATACTCTGCCCAGAACGGACACGTTGACATGTCCCGTCTCTGGGAAAGCACAGGTCCCAAGCGCTGCTGTGCCTATGAATAGGATGCCCAGGGAAGGTGAAGACCAGCAACAGCTTTCTGGGCTGGCCCCTTCCTTGTGGGAGAAGGAGCCGGACGTTTCCCGTTTGGGAAAAAGGTTCTGCCAAGAACGGACACGATGACATGTCCCGTCTCTGGGAAAGCACAGATCCCAAGCGCTGATGTGCTTACTAATAGGCTGGCCAGGGAAGGTGAAGACCAGCAACAGCTTTCTGGGCTAGCACCTTCATTATGGGAGAAGGAGCCGGACGTTTCCCGTTTGCTAAAAAGGCTCTGCCGAGAAAGGACACGATGACATGTCCCGTCTCTGGGAAAGCACAGATCCCAATCGCTGCTGTGCCTCAAAATAGGCTGCCCAGGGAAGGTGAAGACCAGCAACAGCTTTCAGGGCTGGCCCCTTCCTTGTGGGAGAAGGAGCCGGACGTTTCCCTTTTGGGAAAAAGGCTCTGCCGAGAACGGACACGATGACATGTCCCGTCTCTGGGAAAGCACAGATCCCTACCGTTTCTGTGCTTCTGGATAGGCTGCCCAGGGAATGTGAAGACCAGCAGCAGCTTTCAGGGCTGGCCCCTTCCTTGTGGGAGAAGGAGCCGGACGTTTCCCGTTTGGGAAAAAGGCTCTGCCGAGAACGGACACGATGACATGTCCCGTCTCTGGGAAAGCACAGATCGCAAGCGTTGCTGTGCTTATTAATAGGCTGCCCAGGGAAGGTGAAGAGCAGCAACAGCTTTCAGGGCTGGCCCCTTCCTTGTGGCAGAACGAGCCGGACGTTTCCCATTTCGGAAAAATACTCTGCCGAGAACGGACACAATGACATGTCCCGTCTCTGGGAAAGCATAGATCCCAGTCGCTGCTGTGCCTCTGAATAGGCTGCCCAGGGAAGGTGAAGTCCAGCAACAGCTTTTAGGGCTGGCCCCTTCCTTGTGGGAGAAGGAGCCGGACGTTTCCCGTTTGGGAAAATTAGTCTGCCGAGAAAGGACACGATGACATGTCCCGTCTCTGGGAAAGCACAGATCCCAAGCGCTGCTGTGCCTCTGAATAGGCTGCCCAGGGAAGGTGAAGACCAGCAACAGCTTTCAGGGCTGGCCCCTTCCTTGTGGCAGAAGGAGCCGGACGTTTCCCGTTTGGGAAAAATGCTCTGCCGAGAACGGACACGATCACATGTCCCGTCTCTGGGAAAGCACAGATCCCAAGCGCTGCTGTGCCTGTGAATCGGGTGTACGTGGAAGGTGAAGAGCAGCAACAGCTTTCAGGGCTGGCCCCTTCCTTGTGGGAGAAGGAGCCGGACGTTTCCCGTTTGCTAAAAAGGCTCTGCCGAGAAAGGACACGATGACATGTCCCGTCTCTGGGAAAGCACAGATCCCAAGCGCTGCTGTGCCTCAGAATGGGCTGCCCAGGGAAGGTGAAGACCAGCAACAGCTTTCAGGGCTGGCCCCTTCCTTGTGGGAGAAGGAGCCGGACGTTTCCAATTTGGGAAAAAGGCTCTGCCGAGAAAGGACACGATGACATGTCCCGTCTCTGGGAAAGCACAGATCCCAAGCGCTGCTGTGCCTCTGAATAGGCTGCCCAGGGAAGGTGAAGACCAGCAAGAGCTTTCAGGGCTGGCCCCTTCCTTGTGGGAGAAGGAGCCGGACGTTTCCCATTTCGGAAAAATACTCTGCCGAGAACGTACACAATGACATGTCCCATCTCTGGGAAAGCACAGATCCCAAGCGCTGCTGTGCCTCTGAATAGGGTGCACGGGGAAGGTGAAGACCAGCAACACCTTTCAGGGCTGGCCCCATCCTTGTGGGAGAAGGAGCCGGACGTTTCCCGTTTGGGAAAAAGGCTCTGCCGAGAAAGGACACGATGACATGTCTCGTCCCTATGAAAGCACAGATCCCAAGCGCTGCTGTGCCTATGAATAGGGTGCGCGTGGAAGGTGAAGAGCAGCAACAGCTTTCAGGGCTGGCCCCTTCCTTGTGGCAGAAGGAGCCGGACGTTTCCCGTTTGGGAAAAAGGCTCTTCCGAGAACGGACACGATGACATGTCCCGTCTCTGGGAAAGCACAGATCCCAAGCGCTGCTGTGCCTCTGAATAGGCTGCCCAGGGAAGGTGAAGACCAGCAAGAGCTTTCAGGGCTGGCCCCTTCCTTGTGGGAGAAGGAGCCGCACGTTTCCCATTTCGGAAAAATTCTCTGCCGAGAACGGACACGTTGACATGTCCCGTCTCTGTGAAAGCACAGGTCCCAAGCGCTGCTGTGCCTATGAATAGGATGCCCAGGGAAGGTGAAGACCAGCAACAGCTTTCAGGGCTGGCCCCTTCCTTGTGGGAGAAGAGCCGGATGTTTCCCGTTTGGGAAAAAGGCTCTGCCGAGAACGGACACGATGACATGTCCCGTCTCTGGGAAAGCACAGATCCCTACCGTTTCTGTGCTTCTGGATAGGCTGCCCAGGGAAGGTGAAGACCAGCAGCAGCTTTCAGGGCTGGCCCGTTCCTTGTGGGAGAAGGAGCCGGACGTTTCCTCTTTGGGAAAAAGCTCTTCCGAGAACGGACACGATGACATGTCCCATCTCTGGGAAAGCACAGATCCCAAGCGTTGCTGTGCTTATTAATAGGCTGCCCAGGGAAGGTGAAGAGCAGCAACAGCTTTCAGGGCTGGCCCCTTCCTTGTGGCAGAAGGAGCCGGACGTTTCCCATTTCGGAAAAATACTCTGCCGAGAACTGACACAATGACATGTCCCGTCTCTGGGAAAGCATAGATCCCAATCGCTGCTGTGCCTCTGAATAGGCTGCCCAGGGAAGGTGAAGGCCAGCAACAGCTTTTAGGGCTGGCCCCTTCCTTGTGGGAGAAGGAGCCGGACGTTTCCCGTTTGTGAAAATTAGTCTGCCGAGAAAGGACACGATGACATGTCCCGTCTCTGGGAAAGCACAGATCCCAAGCGCTGCTGTGCCTCTGAATAGGCTGCCCAGGGAAGGTGAAGACCAGCAACAGCTTTCAGGGCTGGCCCCTTCCTTGTGGCAGAAGGAGCCTGACGTTTCCCGTTTGGGAAAAATGCTCTGCCGAGAACGGACACGATCACATGTCCCGTCTCTGGGAAAGCACAGATCCCAAGCGCTGCTGTGCCTGTGAATCGGGTGCACGTGGAAGGTGAAGAGCAGCAAGAGCTTTCAGGGCTGGCCTCTTCCTTGTGGCAGAAGGAGCCGGACGTTTCCCGTCTTGGAAAAGGCTCTGCCGAGAACGGACACGATGACATGTCCCGTCCCTGGGAAAGCACAGATCCCAAGCGCTGCTGTGCCTCTGAATAGGCTGCCCAGGGAAGGTGAAGACCAGCAAGAGCTTTCAGGGCTGGCCCCTTCCTTGTGGGAGAAGGAGCCGGACGTTTCCCATTTCGGAAAAATACTCTGCCGAGAACGTACACAATGACATGTCCCATCTCTGGGAAAGCACAGATCCCAAGCGCTGCTGTGCCTCTGAATAGGGTGCACGGGGAAGGTGAAGACCAGCAACACCTTTCAGGGCTGGCCCCTTCCTTGTGGGAGAAGAGCCGGATGTTTCCCGTTTGGGAAAAAGGCTCTGCCGAGAAAGGACACGATGACATGTCTCGTCCCTATGAAAGCACAGATCCCAAGCGCTGCTGTGCCTATGAATAGGGTGCCCAGGGAAGGTGAAGAGCAGCAACAGCGTTCAGGGCTGGCCCCTTCCTTGTGGCAGAAGGAGCCGGACGTTTCCCTTTTGGGAAAATTAGTCTGCCGAGAAAGGACACGATGACATGTCCCGTCTCTGGGAAAGCACAGATCCCAAGCGCTGCTGTGCCTCTGAATAGGCTGCCCAGGGAAGGTGAAGACCAGCAAGAGCTTTCAGGGCTGGCCCCTTCCTTGTGGCAGAAGGAGCCGCACGTTTCCCATTTCGGAAAAATACTCTGCCGAGAACGGACACGATGACATGTCCCGTCTCTGGGAAAGCACAGGTCCCAAGCGCTGCTGTGCCTATGAATAGGATGCCCAGGGAAGGTGAAGACCAGCAACAGCTTTCTGGGCTGGCCCCTTCCTTGTGGGAGAAGGAGCCGGACGTTTCCCGTTTGGGAAAAAGGTTCTGCCAAGAACGGACACGATGACATGTCCCGTCTCTGGGAAAGCACAGATCCCAAGCGCTGCTGTGCTTATTAATAGGCTGGCCAGGGAAGGTGAAGACCAGCAACAGCTTTCTGGGCTAGCACCTTCCTTGTGGGAGAAGGAGCCGGACGTTTCCCGTTTGGGAAAAAGGCTCTGCCGAGAAAGGACACGATGACATGTCCCGTCTCTGGGAAAGCACAGATCCCAAGCGCTGCTGTGCCTATGAATAGGCTGCCCAGGGAAGGTGAAGACCAGCAACAGCTTTCAGGGCTGGCCCCTTCGTTGTGGGAGAAGGAGCCGGACGTTTCCTCTTTGGGAAAAAGCTCTGCCGAGAACGGACACGATGACATGTCCCGTCTCTGGGAAAGCACAGATCCCAAGCTTTGTTGTGCTTATTAATAGGCTGCCCAGGGAAGGTGAAGGCCAGCAACAGCTTTCAGGGCTGGCCCCTTCCTTGTGGGAGAAGGAGCCGGACGTTTCCCGTTTGGGAAAAAAGCTCTGCCAAAAACGGACACGATCACATGTCCCGTCTCTGGGAAAGCACAGATCCCAAGCGCTGCTGTGCCTATGAATAGGCTGCCCAGGGAAGGTGAAGAGCAGCAACAGCTTTCAGGGCTGGCCCCTTCCTTGTGGCAGAAGGAGCCGGACGTTTCCCTTTTGGGAGAAATGCTCTGCCGAGAACGGACACGATCACATGTCCCGTCTCTGGGAAAGCACAGATCCCAAGCGCTGCTGTGCCTGTGAATAGGGTGCACGTGGAAGGTGAAGAGCAGCAACAGCTTTCAGGGCTGGTCTCTTCCTTGTGGCAGAAGGAGCCGGACGTTTCCCGTCTTGGAAAAGGCTCTGCCGAGAACGGACACGATGACATGTCCCGTCCCTGGGAAAGCACAGATCCCAAGCGCTGCTGTGCCTCTGAATAGGGTGCCCAGGGAAGGTGAAGACCAGCAAGAGCTTTCAGGGCTGGCCCCTTCCTTGTGGGAGAAGGAGCCGGACGTTTCCCATTTCGGAAAAATACTCTGCCGAGAACGTACACAATGACATGTCCCATCTCTGGGAAAGCACAGATCCCAAGCGCTGCTGTGCCTCTGAATAGGGTGGACGGGGAAGGTGAAGACCAGCAACAACTTTCAGGGCTGGCCCCATCCTTGTGGCAGAAGGAGCCGGACGTTTCCCATTTGGGAAAAAGGCTCTGCCGAGAAAGGACACGATGACATGTCTCGTCCCTATGAAAGCACAGATCCCAAGCGCTGCTGTGCCTATGAATAGGGTGCCCAGGGAAGGTGAAGAGCAGCAACAGCTTTCAGGGCTGGCCCCTTCCTTGTGGCAGAAGGAGCCGGACGTTTCCCGTTTGGGAAAATTAGTCTGCCGAGAAAGGACACGATGACATGTCCCGTCTCTGGGAAAGCACAGATCCCAAGCGCTGCTGTGCCTCTGAATAGGCTGCCCAGGGAAGGTGAAGACCAGCAACAGCTTTCAGGGCTGGCCCCTTCCTTGTGGGAGAAGGAGCCGCACGTTTCCCATTTCGGAAAAATACTCTGCCGAGAACGGACACGTTGACATGTCCCGTCTCTGGGAAAGCACAGGTCCCAAGCGCTGCTGTGCCTATGAATAGGCTGCCCAGGGAAGGTGAAGACCAGCAAGAGCTTTCAGGGCTGGCCCCTTCCTTGTGGGAGAAGGAGCCGGACGTTTCCCGTTTGGGAAAAAGGTTCTGCCGAGAACGGACACGATGACATGTCCCGTCTCTGGGAAAGCACAGATCCCAAGCGCTGCTGTGCTTATTAATAGGCTGGCCAGGGAAGGTGAAGACCAGCAACAGCTTTCTGGGCTAGCACCTTCATTGTGGGAGAAGGAGCCTGACGTTTCCCGTTTGGGAAAAAGGCTCTGCCGAGAAAGGACGCGATGACATGTCCCGTCTCTGGGAAAGCACAGATCCCAAGCGCTGCTGTGCCTCAAAATAGGCTGCCCAGGGAAGGTGAAGACCAGCAACAGCTTTCAGGGCTGGCCCCTTCCTTGTGGGAGAAGGAGCCGGATGTTTCCCTTTTGGGAAAAAGGCTCTGCCGAGAACGGACACGATGACATGTCCCGTCTCTGGGGAAGCACAGATACCTACCGTTTCTGTGCTTATTAATAGGCTGCCCAGGGAAGGTGAAGACCAGCAGCAGCTTTCAGGGCTGGCCCCTTCCTTGTGGGAGAAGGAGCCGGACGTTTCCTCTTTGGGAAAAAGCTCTTCCGAGAACGGACACGATGACATGTCCCGTCCCTGGGAAAGCACAGATCCCAAGCGCTGCTGTGCTTATTAATAGGCTGCCCAGGGAAGGTGAAGAGCAGCAACAGCTTTCAGGGCTGGCCCCTTCCTTGTGGCAGAAGGAGCCGGACGTTTCCCATTTCGGAAAAATACTCTGCCGAGAACGGACACAATGACATGTCCCGTCTCTGGGAAAGCATAGATCCCAATCGCTGCTGTGCCTCTGAATAGGCTGCCCAGGGAAGTTGAAGTCCAGCAACAGCTTTTAGGGCTGGCCCCTTCCTTGTGGGAGAAGGAGCCGGACGTTTCCCGTCTTGGAAAAAGGCTCTGCCGAGAAAGGACACGATGACATGTCCCGTCTCTGGGAAAGCACAGATCCCAAGCGCTGCTGTGCCTCTGAATAGGCTGCCCAGGGAAGGTGAAGACCAGCAACAGCTTTCAGGGCTGGCCCCTTCCTTGTGGGAGAAGGAGCCGGACATTTCCCTTTTGGGAAAAATACTCTGCCGAGAACGGACACGATGACATGTCCCGTCTCTGGGAAAGCACAGAACCCAAGCACTGCTGTGCCTGTGAATAGGGTGCATGTGGAAGGTGAAGAGCAGCAACAGCTTTCAGGGCTGGCCCCTTCCTTGTGGGAGAAGGAGCCGGACGTTTCCCATTTGGGAAAAAGGCTCTGCCGAGAAAGGACACGATGACATGTCCCGTCTCTGGGAAAGCACAGATCCCAAGCGTTGCTGTGCTTATTAATAGGCTGCCCAGGGAAGGTGAAGAGCAGCAACAGCTTTCAGGGCTGGCCCCTTCCTTGTGGGAGAAGGAGCCGGACGTTTCCCGTTTGGGAAAATTAGTCTGCCGAGAAAGGACACGATGACATGTCCCGTCTCTGGGAAAGCACAGATCCCAAGCGCTGCTGTGCCTATGAATAGGCTGCCCAGGGAAGGTGAAGAGCACCAACAGCTTTCAGGGCTGGCCCCTTCCTTGTGGGAGAAGGAGCCGGACGTTTCCCGTTTGGGAAAAAGGCTCTGCCGAGAAAGGACACGATGACATGTCCCGTCTCTGGGAAAGCACAGATCCCAAGCGTTTCTGTGCTTATTAATAGGCTGCCCAGGGAAGGTGAAGGCCATCAAGAGCTTTCAGGGCTGGCCCCTTCCTTGTGGGAGAAGGAGCCGGACGTTTCCCGTTTGGGAAAAAGGCTCTGCCGAGAAAGGACACGATGACATGTCCCGTCTCTGGGAAAGCACAGATCCCAAGCGCTGCTGTGCCTCTGAATAGGCTGCCCAGGGAAGGTGAAGAGCAGCAACAGCTTTCAGGGCTGGCCCCTTCCTTGTGGGAGAAGGAGCCAGACGTTTCCCTTTTGGGAAAAATGCTCTGCCGAGAACGGACACGATCACATGTCCCGTCTCTGGGAAAGCACAGATCCCAAGCGCTGCTGTGCCTGTGAATAGGGTGCGCGTGGAAGGTGAAGAGCAGCAACAGCTTTCAGGGCTGGCCTCTTCCTTGTGGCAGAAGGAGCCGGACGTTTCCCGTCTTGGAAAAGGCTCTTCCGAGAACGGACACGATGACATGTCCCGTCCCTGGGAAAGCACAGATCCCAAGCGCTGCTGTGCCTCTGAATAGGCTGCCCAGGGAAGGTGAAGACCAGCAACAGCTTTCAGGGCTGGCCCCTTCCTTGTGGGAGAAGGAGCCGCACGTTTCCCATTTCGGAAAAATACTCTGCCGAGAACGTACACAATGACATGTCCCATCTCTGGGAAAGCACAGATCCCAAGCGCTGCTGTGCCTCTGAATAGGGTGCACGGGGAAGGTGAAGACCAGCAACACCTTTCAGGGCTGGCCCCATCCTTGTGGGAGAAGGAGCCGGACGTTTCCCGTTTGGGAAAAAGGCTCTGCCGAGAAAGGACACGATGACATGTCTCGTCCCTATGAAAGCACAGATCCCAAGCGCTGCTGTGCCTATGAATAGGGTGCCCAGGGAAGGTGAAGAGCAGCAACAGCTTTCAGGGCTGGCCCCTTCCTTGTGGCAGAAGGAGCCGGACGTTTCCCGTTTGGGAAAATTAGTCTGCCGAGAAAGGACACGATGACATGTCCCGTCTCTGGGAAAGCACAGATCCCAAGCGCTGCTGTGCCTATGAATAGGCTGCCCAGGGAAGGTGAAGAGCAGCAACAGCTTTCAGGGCTGACCCCTTCCTTGTGGCAGAAGGAGCCGGACGTTTCCCTTTTGGGAAAAAGGCTCTTCCGTGAAAGGACATGATGACATGTCCCGTCTCTGGGAAAGCACAGATCCCAAGCGCTGCTGTGCCTCTGAATAGGCTGCCCAGGGAAGGTGAAGAGCAGCAACAGCTTTCAGGGCTGGCCCCTTCCTTGTGGCAGAAGGAGCCGGACGTTTCCCTTTTCGGAAAATTAGTCTGCCGAGAAAGGACACGATGACATGTCCCGTCTCTGGGAAAGCACAGATCCCAAGCGCTGCTGTGCCTGTGAATAGGGTGCACGTGGAAGGTGAAGAGCAGCAACAGCTTTCAGGGCTGGCCCCTTCCTTGTGGGAGAAGGAGCCGGACGTTTCCCGTTTGGGAAAAAGGCTCTGCCGAGAAAGGACACGATGACATGTCCCGTCTCTGGGAAAGCACAGATCCCAAGCTTTGTTGTGCTTATTAATAGGCTGCCCAGGGAAGGTGAAGGCCAGCAAGAGCTTTCAGGGCTGGCCCCTTCCTTGTGGGAGAAGGAGCCGGACGTTTCCCGTCTTGGAAAAAGGCTCTGCCGAGAAAGGACACGATGACATGTCCCGTCTCTGGGAAAGCACAGATCCCAAGCGCTGCTGTGCCTGTGAATAGGGTGCACGTGGAAGGTGAAGAGCAGCAACACCTTTCAGGGCTGGCCTCTTCCTTGTGGGAGAAGGAGCCGGACGTTTCCCGTCTTGGAAAAAGGCTCTGCCGAGAACGGACACGATGACATGTCCCGTCTCTGGGAAAGCACAGATCCCAAGCGCTGCTGTGCCTATGAATAGGCTGCCCAGGGAAGGTGAAGAGCAGCAACAGCTTTCAGGGCTGGCCCCTTCCTTGTGGCAGAAGGAGCCGGACGTTTCCCTGTTGGGAAAAATGCTCTGCCGAGAACGGACACGATGACATGTCCCGTCCCTGTGAAAGCACAGATCCCAAGCGCTGCTGTGCCTCTGAATAGGCTGCCCAGGGAAGGTGAAGAGCAGCAACAGCTTTCAGGGCTGGCCCCTTCCTTGTGGGAGAAGGAGCCGGACGTTTCCCGTTTGGGAAAAAGGCTCTTCCGAGAACGGACACGATGACATGTCCCGTCTCTGGGAAAGCACAGATCCCAAGCGCTGCTGTGCCTCTGAATAGGCTGCCCAGGGAAAGTGCAGAGCATCAACAGCTTTCAGGGCTGGCCTCTTCCTTGTGGCAGAAGGAGCCGGACGTTTCCCGTCTTGGAAAAAGGCTCTGCCGAGAACGGACACGATGACATGTCCTGTCCCTGGGAAAGCACAGATCCCTAGTGATGTTCTGCCTGTGAATAGGGTGCACGGGGAAGGTGAAGAGCAGCAACAGCTTTCAGGGCTGGCCCCTTCCTTGTGGGAGAAGGAGCCGGACGTTTCCCATTTCGGAAAAATACTCTGCCGAGAACGTACACAATGACATGTCCCGTCTCTGGGAAAGCACAGATCCCAAGAGCTGCTGTGCCTCTGAATAGGGTGCACGGGGAAGGTGAAGACCAGCAACAGCTTTCAGGGCTGGCCCCATCCTTGTGGTAGAAGGAGCCGGACGTTTCCCGTTTGGGAAAAAGGCTCTGCCGAGAAAGGACACGATGACATGTCCCGTCCCTGTGAAAGCACAGATCCCAAGCGCTGCTGTGCCTATGAATAGGCTGCCCAGGGAAGGTGAAGAGCAGCAACAGCTTTCAGGGCTGGCCCCTTCCTTGTGGGAGAAGGAGCCGGAAGTTTCCCTTTTGGGAAAAAGGCTCTGCCGAGAAAGGACACGATGACATGTCCCGTCTCTGGGAAAGCACAGATCCCAAGCGCTGCTGTGCCTCTGAATAGGCTGCCCAGGGAAGGTGAAGACCAGCAAGAGCTTTCAGGGCTGGCCCCATCCTTGTGGGACAAGGAGCCGGAAGTTTCCCGTTTGGGAAAAAGGCTCTGCCGAGAAAGGACACGATGACATGTCCCGTCTCTGGGAAAGCACAGATCGCAAGCGTTGCTGTGCCTGTGAATATGGTGCAAGGGAAGGTGAAGACCAGCAACAGCTTTCAGGGCTAGCACCTTCATTGTGGGAGAAGGAGCCTGACGTTTCCCGTTTGGGAAAAAGGCTCTGCCGAGAAAGAACGCGATGACATGTCCCGTCTCTGGGAAAGCACAGATCCCAAGCGCTGCTGTGCCTCTGAATAGGCTGCCCAGGGAAGGTGAAGAGCAGCAACATCTTTTAGGGCTGGCCCCTTCCTTGTGGCAGAAGGAGCCGGGCGTTTCCCGTCTTGGAAAAAGGCTCTGCCGAGAACGGACACGATGACATGTCCCGTCTCTGGGAAAGCACAGATCCCAAGCGCTGCTGTGCCTCTGAATAGGCTGCCCAGGGAAGGTGAAGACCAGCAACAGCTTTTAGGGCTGGCCCCTTCCTTGTGGGAGAAGGAGCCGGACGTTTCCCGTCTTGGAAAAAGGCTCTGCCGAGAACGGACACGATGACATGTCCCGTCTCTGGGAAAGCACAGATCCCAAGCGCTGCTGTGCCTATGAATAGGCTGCCCAGGGAAGGTGAAGAGCAGCAACAGCTTTCAGGGCTGGCCCCTTCCTTGTGGGAGAAGGAGCCGGACGTTTCCCGTTTGGGAAAAAGGCTCTGGCGAGAAAGGACACGATGACATGTCCCGTCTCTGGGAAAGCACAGATCCCAAGCTTTGTTGTGCTTATTAATAGGCTGCCCAGGGAAGGTGAAGGCCAGCAAGAGCTTTCAGGGCTGGCCCTTTCCTTGTGGGAGAAGGAGCCGGACGTTTCCCGTTTGGGAAAAATGCTCTGCCGAGAAAGGACACGATGACATGTCCCGTCTCTGGGAAAGCACAGATCCCAAGCGCTGGTGTGCCTGTGAATAGGGTGCACGTGGAAGCTGAAGAGCAGCAACAGCTTTCAGGGCTGGCCTCATCCTAGTGGCAGAAGGAGCCGGACGTTTCCCGTTTGGGAAAAAGGCTCTTCCGAGAACGGACATGATGACATGTCCCGTCTCTGGGAAAGCACAGATCCCAAGCGCTGCTATGCCTCTGAATAGGCTGCCCAGGGAAGGTGAAGACCAGCAAGAGCTTTCAGGGCTGGCCCCTTCCTTGTGGGAGAAGGAGCCGGACGTTTCCCATTTGGGAAAAAGGCTCTACCGAGAAAGGACACGATGACATGTCCCGTCTCTGGGAAAGCACACATCCCAAGCGCTGCTGTGCCTCTGAATAGGCTGCCCAGGGAAGGTAAAGACCAGCAACAGCTTTCAGAGCTAGCACCTTCATTGTGGGAGAAGGAGCCGGACGTTTCCCGTTTGGGAAAAAGGCTCTGCCGAGAAAGGACACGATGACATGTCCCGTCTCTGGGAAAGCACAGATCCCAAGCGCTGCTGTGCCTCTGAATAGGCTGCCCAGGGAAGGTGAAGACCAGCAAGAGCTTTCAGGGCTGGCCCCATCCTTGTGGGACAAAGAGCCGGAAGTTTCCCGTTTGGGAAAAAGGCTCTGCCGAGAAAGGACACGATGACATGTCCCGTCTCTGGGAAAGCACAGATCCCAAGCGCTGCTGTGCCTGTGAATATGGTGCAAGGGAAGGTGAAGACCAGCAACAGCTTTCAGGGCTAGCACCTTCATTGTGGGAGAAGGAGCCTGACGTTTCCCGTTTGGGAAAAAGGCTCTGCCGAGAAAGGACGCGATGACATGTCCCGTCTCTGGGAAAGCACAGATCCCAAGCGCTGCTGTGCCTATGAATAGGCTGCCCAGGGAAGGTGAAGAGCAGCAACAGCTTTCAGGGCTGGCCCCTTCCTTGTGGCAGAAGGAGCCGGACGTTTCCCTGTTGGGAAAAATGCTCTGCCGAGAACGGACACGATGACATGTCCCGTCCCTGTGAAAGCACAGATCCCAAGCGCTGCTGTGCCTGTGAATAGGGTGCACGTGGAAGCTGAAGAGCAGCAACAGCTTTCAGGGCTGGCCTCATCCTAGTGGCAGAAGGAGCCGGACGTTTCCCGTTTGGGAAAAAGGCTCTTCCGAGAACGGACACGATGACATGTCCCGTCTCTGGGAAAGCACAGATCCCAAGCGCTGCTATGCCTCTGAATAGGCTGCCCAGGGAAGGTGAAGACCAGCAAGAGCTTTCAGGGCTGGCCCCTTCCTTGTGGGAGAAGGAGCCGGACGTTTCCCATTTGGGAAAAAGGCTCTACCGAGAAAGGACAAGATGACATGTCCCGTCTCTGGGAAAGCACACATCCCAAGCGCTGCTGTGCCTCTGAATAGGCTGCCCAGGGAAGGTAAAGACCAGCAACAGCTTTCAGAGCTAGCACCTTCATTGTGGGAGAAGGAGCCGGACGTTTCCCGTTTGGGAAAAAGGCTCTGCCGAGAAAGGACACGATGACATGTCCCGTCTCTGGGAAAGCACAGATCCCAAGCGCTGCTGTGCCTCTGAATAGGGTGCACGGGGAAGGTGAAGACCAGCAACAGCTTTCAGGGCTGGCCCCATCCTTGTGGTAGAAGGAGCCGGACGTTTCCCGTTTGGGAAAAAGGCTCTGCCGAGAAAGGACACGATGACATGTCCCGTCCCTGTGAAAGCACAGATCCCAAGCGCTGCTGTGCCTATGAATAGGGTGCAAGGGAAGGTGAAGAGCAGCAACAGCTTTCAGGGCTAGCACCTTCCTTGTGGGAGAAGGAGCCGGACGTTTCCCGTTTGGGAAAAAGGCTCTGCCGAGAAAGGACACGATGACATGTCCCGTCCCTGTGAAAGCACAGATCCCAAGCGCTGCTGTGCCTATGAATAGGCTGCCCAGGGAAGGTGAAGAGCAGCAACAGCTTTCAGGGCTGGCCCCTTCCTTGTGGCAGAAGGAGCCGGACGTTTCCCTGTTGGGAAAAATGCTCTGCCGAGAACGGACACGATGACATGTCCCGTCCCTGTGAAAGCACAGATCCCAAGCGCTGCTGTGCCTCTGAATAGGCTGCCCAGGGAAGGTGAAGAGCAGCAACAGCTTTCAGGGCTGGCCCCTTCCTTGTGGGAGAAGGAGCCGGACGTTTCCCGTTTGGGAAAAAGGCTCTTCCGAGAACGGACACGATGACATGTCCCGTCTCTGGGAAAGCACAAATCCCAAGCGCTGCTGTGCCTCTGAATAGGCTGCCCAGGGAAGGTGAAGAGCAGCAACAGCTTTCAGGGCTGGCCTCTTCCTTGTGGGAGAAGGAGCCGGACGTTTCCCGTCTTGGAAAAAGGCTCTGCCGAGAACGGACACGATGACATGTCCCATCTCTGGGAAAGCACAGATCCCTAGTGATGTTCTGCCTGTGAATAGGGTGCACGGGGAAGGTGAAGAGCAGCAACAGCTTTCAGGGCTGGCCCCTTCATTGTGGGAGAAGGAGCCGGACGTTTCCCATTTCGGAAAAATACTCTGCCGAGAACGTACACAATGACATGTCCCGTCTCTGGGAAAGCACAGATCCCAAGCGCTGCTGTGCCTCTGAATAGGGTGCACGGGGAAGGTGAAGACCAGCAACAGCTTTCAGGGCTGGCCCCATCCTTGTGGTAGAAGGAGCCGGACGTTTCCCGTTTGGGAAAAAGGCTCTGCCGAGAAAGGACACGATGACATGTCCCGTCCCTGTGAAAGCACAGATCCCAAGCGCTGCTGTGCCTATGAATAGGCTGCCCAGGGAAGGTGAAGAGCAGCAACAGCTTTCAGGGCTGGCCCCTTCCTTGTGGGAGAAGGAGCCGGAAGTTTCCGGTTTGGGAAAAAGTCTCTGCCGAGAAAGGACACGATGACATGTCCCGTCTCTGGGAAAGCACAGATCCCAAGCGCTGCTGTGCCTGTGAATATGGTGCAAGGGAAGGTGAAGACCAGCAACAGCTTTCAGGGCTAGCACCTTCATTGTGGGAGAAGGAGCCTGACGTTTCCCGTTTGGGAAAAAGGCTCTGCCGAGAAAGAACGCGATGACATGTCCCGTCTCTGGGAAAGCACAGATCCCAAGCGCTGCTGTGCCTCTGAATAGGCTGCCCAGGGAAGGTGAAGAGCAGCAACATCTTTTAGGGCTGGCCCCTTCCTTGTGGCAGAAGGAGCCGGACGTTTCCCGTCTTGGAAAAAGGCTCTGCCGAGAACGGACACGATGACATGTCCCGTCTCTGGGAAAGCACAGATCCCAAGCGCTGCTGTGCCTCTGAATAGGCTGCCCAGGGAAGGTGAAGACCAGCAACAGCTTTTAGGGCTGGCCCCTTCCTTGTGCGAGAAGGAGCCGGACGTTTCCCGTCTTGGAAAAAGGCTCTGCCGAGAACGGACACGATGACATGTCCCGTCTCTGGGAAAGCACAGATCCCAAGCGCTGCTGTGCCTATGAATAGGCTGCCCAGGGAAGGTGAAGGCCAGCAAGAGCTTTCAGGGCTGGCCCCTTCCTTGTGGGAGAAGGAGCCGGACGTTTCCCGTTTGGGAAAAATGCTCTGCCGAGAAAGGACACGATGACATGTCCCGTCTCTGGGAAAGCACAGATCCCAAGCGCTGGTGTGCCTGTGAATAGGGTGCACGTGGAAGCTGAAGAGCAGCAACAGCTTTCAGGGCTGGCCTCATCCTTGTGGCAGAAGGAGCCGGAAGTTTCCCGTTTGGGAAAAAGGCTCTTCCGAGAACGGACATGATGACATGTCCCGTCTCTGGGAAAGCACAGATCCCAAGCGCTGCTATGCCTCTGAATAGGCTGCCCAGGGAAGGTGAAGACCAGCAAGAGCTTTCAGGGCTGGCCCCTTCCTTGTGGGAGAAGGAGCCGGAAGTTTCCCATTTGGGAAAAAGGCTCTACCGAGAAAGGACACGATGACATGTCCCGTCTCTGGGAAAGCACACATCCCAAGCGCTGCTGTGCCTCTGAATAGGCTGCCCAGGGAAGGTAAAGACCAGCAACAGCTTTCAGAGCTAGCACCTTCATTGTGGGAGAAGGAGCCGGACGTTTCCCGTTTGGGAAAAAGGCTCTGCCGAGAAAGGACACGATGACATGTCCCGTCTCTGGGAAAGCACAGATCCCAAGCGCTGCTGTGCCTCTGAATAGGGTGCACGTGGAAGGTGAAGAGCAGCAACAGCTTTCAGGGCTGGCCCCATCCTTGTGGTAGAAGGAGCCGGACGTTTCCCGTTTGGGAAAAAGGCTCTGCCGAGAAAGGACACGATGACATGTCCCGTCCCTGTGAAAGCACAGATCCCAAGCGCTGCTGTGCCTATGAATAGGCTGCCCAGGGAAGGTGAAGACCAGCAAGAGCTTTCAGGGCTGGCCCCATCCTTGTGGGACAAGGAGCCGGAAGTTTCCCGTTTGGGAAAAAGGCTCTGCCGAGAAAGGACACGATGACATGTCCCGTCTCTGGGAAAGCACAGATCCCAAGCGCTGCTGTGCCTATGAATAGGGTGCAAGGGAAGGTGAAGAGCAGCAAGAGCTTTCAGGGCTAGCACCTTCCTTGTGGGAGAAGGAGCCGGACGTTTCCCGTTTGGGAAAAAGGCTCTGCCGAGAAAGGACACGATGACATGTCCCATCCCTGTGAAAGCACAGATCCCAAGCGCTGCTGTGCCTCTGAATAGGCTGCCCAGGAAAGGTGAAGAGCAGCAACAGCTTTCAGGGCTGGCCCCTTCCTTGTGGCAGAAGGAGCCGGACGTTTCCCTGTTGGGAAAAATGCTCTGCCGAGAACGGACACGATGACATGTCCCGTCTCTGGGAAAGCACAGATCCCAAGCGCTGCTGTGCCTCTGAATAGGCTGCCCAGGGAAGGTGAAGAGTAGCAACAGCTTTCAGGGCTGGCCCCTTCCTTGTGGGAGAAGGAGCCGGACGTTTCCCGTTTGGGAAAAAGGCTCTTCCGAGAACGGACACGATGACATGTCCCGTCTCTGGGAAAGCACAGATCCCAAGCGCTGCTGTGCCTATGAATAGGCTGCCCAGGAAAAGTGCAGAGCATCAACAGCTTTCAGGGCTGGCCTCTTCCTTGTGGCAGAAGGAGCCGGACGTTTCCCGTCTTGGAAAAAGGCTCTGCCGAGAACGGACACGATGACATGTCCTGTCCCTGGGAAAGCACAGATCCCTAGTGATGTTCTGCCTGTGAATAGGGTGCACGGGGAAGGTGAAGAGCAGCAACAGCTTTCAGGGCTGGCCCCTTCCTTGTGGGAGAAGGAGCCGGACGTTTCCCATTTCGGAAAAATACTCTGCCGAGAACGTACACAATGACATGTCCCGTCTCTGGGAAAGCACAGATCCCAAGCGCTGCTGTGCCTCTGAATAGGGTGCACGGGGAAGGTGAAGACCAGCAACAGCTTTCAGGGCTGGCCCCATCCTTGTGGTAGAAGGAGCCGGACGTTTCCCGTTTGGGAAAAAGGCTCTGCCGAGAAAGGACACGATGACATGTCCCGTCCCTGTGAAAGCACAGATCCCAAGCGCTGCTGTGCCTATGAATAGGGTGCCCAGGGAAGGTGAAGAGCAGCAACAGCTTTCAGGGCTGGCCCCTTCCTTGTGGGAGAAGGAGCCGGACGTTTCCCTGTTGGGAAAAATGCTCTGCCGAGAAAGGACACGATGACATGTCCCGTCTCTGGGAAAGCACAGATCCCAAGCGCTGCTGTGCCTCTGAATAGGCTGCCCAGGGAAGGTGAAGACCAGCAAGAGCTTTCAGGGCTGGCCCCTTCCTTGTGGGAGAAGGAGCCGGACGTTTCCCAATTGGGAAAAAGGTTCTACCGAGAAAGGACACGATGACATGTCCCGTCCCTGTGAAAGCACAGATCCCAAGCGCTGCTGTGCCTCTGAATAGGCTGCCCAGGGAAGGTGAAGACCAGCAAGAGCTTTCAGGGCTGGCCCCATCCTTGTGGGACAAGGAGCTGGACGTTTCCCGTTTGGGAAAAAGGCTCTGCCGAGAAAGGACACGATGACATGTCCCGTCTCTGGGAAAGCACAGATCCCAAGCGCTGCTGTGCCTGTGAATATGGTGCAAGGGAAGGTGAAGACCAGCAACAGCTTTCAGGGCTAGCACCTTCATTGTGGGAGAAGGAGCCTGACGTTTCCCGTTTGGGAAAAAGGCTCTGCCGAGAAAGGACACGATGACATGTCCCGTCTCTGGGAAAGCACAGATCCCAAGCGCTGCTGTGCCTATGAATAGGCTGCCCAGGGAAGGTGAAGACCAGCAACAGCTTTCAGGGCTGGCCCCTTCCTTGTGGGAGAAGGAGCCGGACGTTTCCCGTCTTGGAAAAAGGCTCTGCCGAGAACGGACACGATGACATGTCCCGTCTCTGGGAAAGCACAGATCCCAAGCGCTGCTGTGCCTGTGAATAGGGTGCACGTGGAAGCTGAAGAGCAGCAACAGCTTTCAGGGCTGGCCCCTTCCTTGTGGCAGAAGGAGCCGGACGTTTCCCTTTTGGGAAAAAGGCTCTTCCGTGAAAGGACATGATGACATGTCCCGTCTCTGGGAAAGCACAGATCCCAAGCGCTGCTGTGCCTCTGAATAGGCTGCCCAGGGAAGGTGAAGAGCAGCAACAGCTTTCAGGGCTGGCCCCTTCCTTGTGGCAGAAGGAGCCGGACGTTTCCCTTTTCGGAAAATTACTCTGCCGAGAAAGGACACGATGACATGTCCCGTCTCTGGGAAAGCACAGATCCCAAGCGCTGCTGTGCCTGTGAATAGGGTGCACGTGGAAGGTGAAGAGCAGCAACAGCTTTCAGGGCTGGCCCCTTCCTTGTGGGAGAAGGAGCCGGACGTTTCCCGTTTGGGAAAAAGGCTCTGGCGAGAAAGGACACGATGACATGTCCCGTCTCTGGGAAAGCACAGATCCCAAGCTTTGTTGTGCTTATTAATAGGCTGCCCAGGGAAGGTGAAGGCCAGCAAGAGCTTTCAGGGCTGGCCCCTTCCTTGTGGGAGAAGGAGCCGGACGTTTCCCGTTTGGGAAAAATGCTCTGCCGAGAAAGGACACGATGACATGTCCCGTCTCTGGGAAAGCACAGATCCCAAGCGCTGGTGTGCCTGTGAATAGGGTGCACGTGGAAGCTGAAGAGCAGCAACAGCTTTCAGGGCTGGCCTCATCCTTGTGGCAGAAGGAGCCGGACGTTTCCCGTTTGGGAAAAAGGCTCTTCCGAGAACGGACATGATGACATGTCCCGTCTCTGGGAAAGCACAGATCCCAAGCGCTGCTATGCCTCTGAATAGGCTGCCCAGGGAAGGTGAAGACCAGCAAGAGCTTTCAGGGCTGGCCCCTTCCTTGTGGGAGAAGGAGCCGGACGTTTCCCATTTGGGAAAAAGGCTCTACCGAGAAAGGACACGATGACATGTCCCATCTCTGGGAAAGCACACATCCCAAGCGCTGCTGTGCCTCTGAATAGGCTGCCCAGGGAAGGTAAAGACCAGCAACAGCTTTCAGAGCTAGCACCTTCATTGTGGGAGAAGGAGCCGGACGTTTCCCGTTTGGGAAAAAGGCTCTGCCGAGAAAGGACACGATGACATGTCCCGTCTCTGGGAAAGCACAGATCCCAAGCGCTGCTGTGCCTCTGAATAGGGTGCACGGGGAAGGTGAAGACCAGCAACAGCTTTCAGGGCTGGCCCCATCCTTGTGGTAGAAGGAGCCGGACGTTTCCCGTTTGGGAAAAAGGCTCTGCCGAGAAAGGACACAATGACATGTCCCGTCCCTGTGAAAGCACAGATCCCAAGCGCTGCTGTGCCTATGAATAGGGTGCAAGGGAAGGTGAAGAGCAGCAACAGCTTTCAGGGCTGGCCCCTTCCTTGTGGGAGAAGGAGCCGGACGTTTCCCAATTGGGAAAAAGGCTCTGCCGAGAAAGGACACGATGACATGTCCCGTCCCTGTGAAAGCACAGATCCCAAGCGCTGCTGTGCCTATGAATAGGCTGCCCAGGGAAGGTGAAGACCAGCAAGAGCTTTCAGGGCTGGCCCCATCCTTGTGGGACAAGGAGCCGGACGTTTCCCGTTTGGGAAAAAGGCTCTGCCGAGAAAGGACACGATGACATGTCCCGTCTCTGGGAAAGCACAGATCCCAAGCGCTGCTGTGCCTGTGAATATGGTGCAAGGGAAGGTGAAGACCAGCAACAGCTTTCAGGGCTAGCACCTTCATTGTGGGAGAAGGAGCCTGACGTTTCCCGTTTGGGAAAAAGGCTCTGCCGAGAAAGGACGCGATGACATGTCCCGTCTCTGGGAAAGCACAGATCCCAAGCGCTGCTGTGCCTATGAATAGGCTGCCCAGGGAAGGTGAAGAGCAGCAACAGCTTTCAGGGCTGGCCCCTTCCTTGTGGGAGAAGGAGCCGGACGTTTCCCGTCTTGGAAAAAGGCTCTGCCGAGAACGGACACGATGACATGTCCCGTCTCTGGGAAAGCACAGATCCCAAGCGCTGCTGTGCCTATGAATAGGCTGCCCAGGGAAGGTGAAGGCCAGCAAGAGCTTTCAGGGCTGGCCCCTTCCTTGTGGGAGAAGGAGCCGGACGTTTCCCATTTGGGAAAAATGCTCTGCCGAGAAAGGACACGATGACATGTCCCGTCTCTGGGAAAGCACAGATCCCAAGCGCTGGTGTGCCTGTGAATAGGGTGCACGTGGAAGCTGAAGAGCAGCAACAGCTTTCAGGGCTGGCCTCATCCTTGTGGCAGAAGGAGCCGGACGTTTCCCGTTTGGGAAAAAGGCTCTTCCGAGAACGGACATGATGACATGTCCCGTCTCTGGGAAAGCACAGATCCCAAGCGCTGCTATGCCTCTGAATAGGCTGCCCAGGGAAGGTGAAGACCAGCAAGAGCTTTCAGGGCTGGCCCCTTCCTTGTGGGAGAAGGAGCCGGACGTTTCCCATTTGGGAAAAAGGCTCTACCGAGAAAGGACACGATGACATGTCCCGTCTCTGGGAAAGCACACATCCCAAGCGCTGCTGTGCCTCTGAATAGGCTGCCCAGGGAAGGTAAAGACCAGCAACAGCTTTCAGAGCTAGCACCTTCATTGTGGGAGAAGGAGCCGGACGTTTCCCGTTTGGGAAAAAGGCTCTGCCGAGAAAGGACACGATGACATGTCCCGTCTCTGGGAAAGCACAGATCCCAAGCGCTGCTGTGCCTCTGAATAGGGTGCACGGGGAAGGTGAAGACCAGCAACAGCTTTCAGGGCTGGCCCCATCCTTGTGGTAGAAGGAGCCGGACGTTTCCCGTTTGGGAAAAAGGCTCTGCCGAGAAAGGACACGATGACATGTCCCGTCCCTGTGAAAGCACAGATCCCAAGCGCTGCTGTGCCTATGAATAGGGTGCAAGGGAAGGTGAAGAGCAGCAACAGCTTTCAGGGCTGGCCCGTTCCTTGTGGCAGAAGGATCCGGACGTTTCCCATTTCGGAAAAATACTCTGCCGAGAACGGACACAATGACATGTCCCGTCTCTGGGAAAGCACAGATCCCAAGCGCTGCTGTGCCTCTGAATAGGCTGCCCAGGGAAGGTGAAGACCAGCAAGAGCTTTCAGGGCTGGCCCCTTCCTTGTGGGAGAAGGAGCCGGACGTTTCCCGTTTGGGAAAAAGGCTCTGCCGAGAAAGGACACGATGACATGTCCCGTCCCTGTGAAAGCACAGATCCCAAGCGCTGCTGTGCCTATGAATAGGCTGCCCAGGGAAGGTGAAGACCAGCAAGAGCTTTCAGGGCTGGCCCCATCCTTGTGGGACAAGGAGCCGGAAGTTTCCCGTTTGGGAAAAAGGCTCTGCCGAGAAAGGACACGATGACATGTCCCGTCTCTGGGAAAGCACAGATCCCAAGCGCTGCTGTGCCTGTGAATATGGTGCAAGGGAAGGTGAAGACCAGCAACAGCTTTCAGGGCTAGCACCTTCATTGTGGGAGAAGGAGCCTGACGTTTCCTGTTTGGGAAAAAGGCTCTGCCGAGAAAGGACGCGATGACATGTCCCGTCTCTGGGAAAGCACAGATCCCAAGCGCTGCTGTGCTTATGAATAGGCTGCCCAGGGAAGGTGAAGAGCAGCAACAGCTTTCAGGGCTGGCCCCTTCCTTGTGGCAGAAGGAGCCGGACGTTTCCCGTTTGGGAAAAAGGCTCTGCCGAGAACGGACACGATGACATGTCCCGTCTCTGGGAAAGCACAGATCCCAAGCGCTGCTGTGCCTGTGAATAGGGTGCACGTGGAAGCTGAAGAGCAGCAACAGCTTTCAGGGCTGGCCTCATCCTTGTGGCAGAAGGAGCCGGACGTTTCCCGTTTGGGAAAAAGGCTCTTCCGAGAACGGACACGATGACATGTCCCGTCTCTGGGAAAGCACAGATCCCAAGCGCTGCTATGCCTCTGAATAGGCTGCCCAGGGAAGGTGAAGACCAGCAAGAGCTTTCAGGGCTGGCCCCTTCCTTGTGGGAGAAGGAGCCGGACGTTTCCCATTTGGGAAAAAGGCTCTACCGAGAAAGGACACGATGACATGTCCCGTCTCTGGGAAAGCACAGATCCCAAGCGCTGCTGTGCCTCTGAATAGGCTGCCCAGGGAAGGTAAACACCAGCGACAGCTTTCAGAGCTAGCACCTTCATTGTGGGAGAAGGAGCCGGACGTTTCCCGTTTGGGAAAAAGGCTCTGCCGAGAAAGGACACGATGACATGTCCCGTCTCTGGGAAAGCACAGATCCCAAGCGCTGCTGTGCCTCTGAATAGGGTGCACGGGGAAGGTGAAGACCAGCAACAGCTTTCAGGGCTGGCCCCATCCTTGTGGTAGAAGGAGCCGGACGTTTCCCGTTTGGGAAAAAGGCTCTGCCGAGAAAGGACACGATGACATGTCCCGTCCCTGTGAAAGCACAGATCCCAAGCGCTGCTGTGCCTATGAATAGGCTGCCCAGGGAAGGTGAAGACCAGCAAGAGCTTTCAGGGCTGGCCCCATCCTTGTGGGACAAGGAGCCGGAAGTTTCCCGTTTGGGAAAAAGGCTCTGCCGAGAAAGGACACGATGACATGTCCCGTCTCTGGGAAAGCACAGATCCCAAGCGCTGCTGTGCCTGTGAATATGGTGCAAGGGAAGGTGAAGACCAGCAACAGCTTTCAGGGCTAGCACCTTCATTGTGGGAGAAGGAGCCTGACGTTTCCCGTTTGGGAAAAAGGCTCTGCCGAGAAAGGACGCGATGACATGTCCCGTCTCTGGGAAAGCACAGATCCCAAGCACTGCTGTGCCTATGAATAGGCTGCCCAGGGAAGGTGAAGAGCAGCAACAGCTTTCAGGGCTGGCCCCTTCCTTGTGGGAGAAGGAGCCGGACGTTTCCCGTTTGGGAAAAAGGCTCTGCCGAGAACGGACACGATGACATGTCCCGTCTCTGGGAAAGCACAGATCCCAAGCGCTGCTGTGCCTGTGAATAGGGTGCACGTGGAAGCTGAAGAGCAGCAACAGCTTTCAGGGCTGGCCTCATCCTAGTGGCAGAAGGAGCCGGACGTTTCCCGTTTGGGAAAAAGGCTCTTCCGAGAACGGACACGATGACATGTCCCGTCTCTGGGAAAGCACAGATCCCAAGCGCTGCTATGCCTCTGAATAGGCTGCCCAGGGAAGGTGAAGACCAGCAAGAGCTTTCAGGGCTGGCCCCTTCCTTGTGGGAGAAGGAGCCGGACGTTTCCCATTTGGGAAAAAGGCTCTACCGAGAAAGGACACGATGACATGTCCCGTCTCTGGGAAAGCACACATCCCAAGCGCTGCTGTGCCTCTGAATAGGCTGCCCAGGGAAGGTAAAGACCAGCAACAGCTTTCAGAGCTAGCACCTTCATTGTGGGAGAAGGAGCCGGACGTTTCCCGTTTGGGAAAAAGGCTCTGCCGAGAAAGGACACGATGACATGTCCCGTCTCTGGGAAAGCACAGATCCCAAGCGCTGCTGTGCCTCTGAATAGGGTGCACGGGGAAGGTGAAGACCAGCAACAGCTTTCAGGGCTGGCCCCATCCTTGTGGTAGAAGGAGCCGGACGTTTCCCGTTTGGGAAAAAGGCTCTGCCGAGAAAGGACACGATGACATGTCCCGTCCCTGTGAAAGCACAGATCCCAAGCGCTGCTGTGCCTATGAATAGGGTGCAAGGGAAGGTGAAGAGCAGCAACAGCTTTCAGGGCTAGCACCTTCCTTGTGGGAGAAGGAGCCGGACGTTTCCCGTTTGGGAAAAAGGCTCTGCCGAGAAAGGACACGATGACATGTCCCGTCCCTGTGAAAGCACAGATCCCAAGCGCTGCTGTGCCTCTGAATAGGCTGCCCAGGGAAGGTGAAGAGCAGCAACAGCTTTCAGGGCTGGCCCCTTCCTTGTGGGAGAAGGAGCCGGACGTTTCCCGTTTGGGAAAAAGGCTCTTCCGAGAACGGACACGATGACATGTCCCGTCTCTGGGAAAGCACAGATCCCAAGCGCTGCTGTGCCTCTGAATAGGCTGCCCAGGGAAGGTAAAGACCAGCGACAGCTTTCAGAGCTAGCACCTTCATTGTGGGAGAAGGAGCCGGACGTTTCCCGTTTGGGAAAAAGGCTCTGCCGAGAAAGGACACGATGACATGTCCCGTCTCTGGGAAAGCACAGATCCCAAGCGCTGCTGTGCCTCTGAATAGGGTGCACGGGGAAGGTGAAGACCAGCAACAGCTTTCAGGGCTGGCCCCATCCTTGTGGTAGAAGGAGCCGGACGTTTCCCGTTTGGGAAAAAGGCTCTGCCGAGAAAGGACACGATGACATGTCCCGTCCCTGTGAAAGCACAGATCCCAAGCGCTGCTGTGCCTATGAATAGGCTGCCCAGGGAAGGTGAAGACCAGCAAGAGCTTTCAGGGCTGGCCCCATCCTTGTGGGACAAGGAGCCGGAAGTTTCCCGTTTGGGAAAAAGGCTCTGCCGAGAAAGGACACGATGACATGTCCCGTCTCTGGGAAAGCACAGATCCCAAGCGCTGCTGTGCCTGTGAATATGGTGCAAGGGAAGGTGAAGACCAGCAACAGCTTTCAGGGCTAGCACCTTCATTGTGGGAGAAGGAGCCTGACGTTTCCCGTTTGGGAAAAAGGCTCTGCCGAGAAAGGACGCGATGACATGTCCCGTCTCTGGGAAAGCACAGATCCCAAGCGCTGCTGTGCCTATGAATAGGCTGCCCAGGGAAGGTGAAGAGCAGCAACAGCTTTCAGGGCTGGCCCCATCCTTGTGGGAGAAGGAGCCGGACGTTTCCCGTCTTGGAAAAAGGCTCTGCCGAGAACGGACACGATGACATGTCCCGTCTCTGGGAAAGCACAGATCCCAAGCGCTGCTGTGCCTCTGAATAGGCTGCCCAGGGAAGTTGAAGAGCAGCAACAGCTTTCAGGGCTGGCCCCTTCCTTGTGGCAGAAGGAGCCGGACGTTTCCCTTTTGGGAAAAAGGCTCTTCCGTGAAAGGACATGATGACATGTCCCGTCTCTGGGAAAGCACAGATCCCAAGCGCTGCTGTGCCTCTGAATAGGCTGCCCAGGGAAGGTGAAGAGTAGCAACAGCTTTCAGGGCTGGCCCCTTCCTTGTGGCAGAAGGAGCCGGACGTTTCCCTTTTCGGAAAATTACTCTGCCGAGAAAGGACACGATGACATGTCCCGTCTCTGGGAAAGCACAGATCCCAAGCGCTGCTGTGCCTGTGAATAGGGTGCACGTGGAAGGTGAAGAGCAGCAACAGCTTTCAGGGCTGGCCCCTTCCTTGTGGGAGAAGGAGCCGGACGTTTCCCATTTGGGAAAAAGGCTCTGGCGAGAAAGGACACGATGACATGTCCCGTCTCTGGGAAAGCACAGATCCCAAGCTTTGTTGTGCTTATTAATAGGCTGCCCAGGGAAGGTGAAGGCCAGCAAGAGCTTTCAGGGCTGGCCCCTTCCTTGTGGGAGAAGGAGCCGGACGTTTCCCTTTTCGGAAAATTACTCTGCCGAGAAAGGACACGATGACATGTCCCGTCTCTGGGAAAGCACAGATCCCAAGCGCTGCTGTGCCTGTGAATAGGGTGCACGTGGAAGCTGAAGAGCAGCAACAGCTTTCAGGGCTGGCCTCATCCTTGTGGCAGAAGGAGCCGGACGTTTCCCGTTTGGGAAAAAGGCTCTTCCGAGAACGGACATGATGACATGTCCCGTCTCTGGGAAAGCACAGATCCCAAGCGCTGCTATGCCTCTGAATAGGCTGCCCAGGGAAGGTGAAGACCAGCAAGAGCTTTCAGGGCTGGCCCCTTCCTTGTGGGAGAAGGAGCCGGACGTTTCCCATTTGGGAAAAAGGCTCTACCGAGAAAGGACACGATGACATGTCCCGTCTCTGGGAAAGCACACATCCCAAGCGCTGCTGTGCCTCTGAATAGGCTGCCCAGGGAAGGTAAAGACCAGCAACAGCTTTCAGAGCTAGCACCTTCATTGTGGGAGAAGGAGCCGGACGTTTCCCGTTTGGGAAAAAGGCTCTGCCGAGAAAGGACACGATGACATGTCCCGTCTCTGGGAAAGCACAGATCCCAAGCGCTGCTGTGCCTCTGAATAGGGTGCACGGGGAAGGTGAAGACCAGCAACAGCTTTCAGGGCTGGCCCCATCCTTGTGGTAGAAGGAGCCGGACGTTTCCCGTTTGGGAAAAAGGCTCTGCCGAGAAAGGACACGATGACATGTCCCGTCCCTGTGAAAGCACAGATCCCAAGCGCTGCTGTGCCTATGAATAGGGTGCAAGGGAAGGTGAAGAGCAGCAACAGCTTTCAGGGCTGGCCCCTTCCTTGTGGGAGAAGGAGCCGGACGTTTCCCTGTTGGGAAAAATGCTCTGCCGAGAACGGACACGATGACATGTCCCGTCTCTGGGAAAGCACAGATCCCAAGCGCTGCTGTGCCTCTGAATAGGCTGCCCAGGGAAGGTGAAGACCAGCAAGAGCTTTCAGGGCTGGCCCCTTCCTTGTGGGAGAAGGAGCCGGACGTTTCCCAATTGGGAAAAAGGCTCTGCCGAGAAAGGACACGATGACATGTCCCGTCCCTGTGAAAGCACAGATCCCAAGCGCTGCTGTGCCTATGAATAGGCTGCCCAGGGAAGGTGAAGACCAGCAAGAGCTTTCAGGGCTGGCCCCATCCTTGTGGGACAAGGAGCCGGAAGTTTCCCGTTTGGGAAAAAGGCTCTGCCGAGAAAGGACACGATGACATGTCCCGTCTCTGGGAAAGCACAGATCCCAAGCGCTGCTGTGCCTGTGAATATGGTGCAAGGGAAGGTGAAGACCAGCAACAGCTTTCAGGGCTAGCACCTTCATTGTGGGAGAAGGAGCCTGACGTTTCCTGTTTGGGAAAAAGGCTCTGCCGAGAAAGGACGCGATGACATGTCCCGTCTCTGGGAAAGCACAGATCCCAAGCGCTGCTGTGCTTATGAATAGGCTGCCCAGGGAAGGTGAAGAGCAGCAACAGCTTTCAGGGCTGGCCCCTTCCTTGTGGCAGAAGGAGCCGGACGTTTCCCGTTTGGGAAAAAGGCTCTGCCGAGAACAGACACGATCACATGTCCCGTCTCTGGGAAAGCACAGATCCCAAGCGCTGCTGTGCCTGTGAATAGGGTGCACGTGGAAGCTGAAGAGCAGCAACAGCTTTCAGGGCTGGCCTCATCCTTGTGGCAGAAGGAGCCGGACGTTTCCCGTTTGGGAAAAAGGCTCTTCCGAGAACGGACACGATGACATGTCCCGTCTCTGGGAAAGCACAGATCCCAAGCGCTGCTATGCCTCTGAATAGGCTGCCCAGGGAAGGTGAAGACCAGCAAGAGCTTTCAGGGCTGGCCCCTTCCTTGTGGGAGAAGGAGCCGGACGTTTCCCATTTGGGAAAAAGGCTCTACCGAGAAAGGACACGATGACATGTCCCGTCTCTGGGAAAGCACAGATCCCAAGCGCTGCTGTGCCTCTGAATAGGCTGCCCAGGGAAGGTAAAGACCAGCGACAGCTTTCAGAGCTAGCACCTTCATTGTGGGAGAAGGAGCCGGACGTTTCCCGTTTGGGAAAAAGGCTCTGCCGAGAAAGGACACGATGACATGTCCCGTCTCTGGGAAAGCACAGATCCCAAGCGCTGCTGTGCCTCTGAATAGGGTGCACGGGGAAGGTGAAGACCAGCAACAGCTTTCAGGGCTGGCCCCATCCTTGTGGTAGAAGGAGCCGGACGTTTCCCGTTTGGGAAAAAGGCTCTGCCGAGAAAGGACACGATGACATGTCCCGTCCCTGTGAAAGCACAGATCCCAAGCGCTGCTGTGCCTATGAATAGGCTGCCCAGGGAAGGTGAAGACCAGCAAGAGCTTTCAGGGCTGGCCCCATCCTTGTGGGACAAGGAGCCGGAAGTTTCCCGTTTGGGAAAAAGGCTCTGCCGAGAAAGGACACGATGACATGTCCCGTCTCTGGGAAAGCACAGATCCCAAGCGCTGCTGTGCCTGTGAATATGGTGCAAGGGAAGGTGAAGACCAGCAACAGCTTTCAGGGCTAGCACCTTCATTGTGGGAGAAGGAGCCTGACGTTTCCCGTTTGGGAAAAAGGCTCTGCCGAGAAAGGACGCGATGACATGTCCCGTCTCTGGGAAAGCACAGATCCCAAGCACTGCTGTGCCTATGAATAGGCTGCCCAGGGAAGGTGAAGAGCAGCAACAGCTTTCAGGGCTGGCCCCTTCCTTGTGGCAGAAGGAGCCGGACGTTTCCCGTTTGGGAAAAAGGCTCTGCCGAGAACGGACACGATGACATGTCCCGTCTCTGGGAAAGCACAGATCCCAAGCGCTGCTGTGCCTGTGAATAGGGTGCACGTGGAAGCTGAAGAGCAGCAACAGCTTTCAGGGCTGGCCTCATCCTAGTGGCAGAAGGAGCCGGACGTTTCCCGTTTGGGAAAAAGGCTCTTCCGAGAACGGACACGATGACATGTCCCGTCTCTGGGAAAGCACAGATCCCAAGCGCTGCTATGCCTCTGAATAGGCTGCCCAGGGAAGGTGAAGACCAGCAAGAGCTTTCAGGGCTGGCCCCTTCCTTGTGGGAGAAGGAGCCGGACGTTTCCCATTTGGGAAAAAGGCTCTACCGAGAAAGGCCACGATGACATGTCCCGTCTCTGGGAAAGCACACATCCCAAGCGCTGCTGTGCCTCTGAATAGGCTGCCCAGGGAAGGTAAAGACCAGCAACAGCTTTCAGAGCTAGCACCTTCATTGTGGGAGAAGGAGCCGGACGTTTCCCGTTTGGGAAAAAGGCTCTGCCGAGAAAGGACACGATGACATGTCCCGTCTCTGGGAAAGCACAGATCCCAAGCGCTGCTGTGCCTCTGAATAGGGTGCACGGGGAAGGTGAAGACCAGCAACAGCTTTCAGGGCTGGCCCCATCCTTGTGGTAGAAGGAGCCGGACGTTTCCCGTTTGGGAAAAAGGCTCTGCCGAGAAAGGACACGATGACATGTCCCGTCCCTGTGAAAGCACAGATCCCAAGCGCTGCTGTGCCTATGAATAGGCTGCCCAGGGAAGGTGAAGAGCAGCAACAGCTTTCAGGGCTAGCACCTTCCTTGTGGGAGAAGGAGCCGGACGTTTCCCGTTTGGGAAAAAGGCTCTGCCGAGAAAGGACACGATGACATGTCCCGTCCCTGTGAAAGCACAGATCCCAAGCGCTGCTGTGCCTCTGAATAGGCTGCCCAGGGAAGGTGAAGAGCAGCAACAGCTTTCAGGGCTGGCCCCTTCCTTGTGGGAGAAGGAGCCGGACGTTTCCCGTTTGGGAAAAAGGCTCTTCCGAGAACGGACACGATGACATGTCCCGTCTCTGGGAAAGCACAGATCCCAAGCGCTGCTGTGCCTCTGAATAGGCTGCCCAGGGAAAGTGCAGAGCATCAACAGCTTTCAGGGCTGGCCTCTTCCTTGTGGCAGAAGGAGCCGGACGTTTCCCGTTTGGGAAAAAGGCTCTGCCGAGAACGGACACGATGACATGTCCTGTCCCTGGGAAAGCACAGATCCCTAGTGATGTTCTGCCTGTGAATAGGGTGCACGGGGAAGGTGAAGAGCAGCAACAGCTTTCAGGGCTGGCCCCATCCTTGTGGTAGAAGGAGCCGGACGTTTCCCGTTTGGGAAAAAGGCTCTGCCGAGAAAGGACACGATGACATGTCCCGTCCCTGTGAAAGCACAGATCCCAAGCGCTGCTGTGCCTATGAATAGGCTGCCCAGGGAAGGTGAAGACCAGCAAGAGCTTTCAGGGCTGGCCCCATCCTTGTGGGACAAGGAGCCGGAAGTTTCCCGTTTGGGAAAAAGGCTCTGCCGAGAAAGGACACGATGACATGTCCCGTCTCTGGGAAAGCACAGATCCCAAGCGCTGCTGTGCCTGTGAATATGGTGCAAGGGAAGGTGAAGACCAGCAACAGCTTTCAGGGCTAGCACCTTCATTGTGGGAGAAGGAGCCTGACGTTTCCTGTTTGGGAAAAAGGCTCTGCCGAGAAAGGACGCGATGACATGTCCCGTCTCTGGGAAAGCACAGATCCCAAGCGCTGCTGTGCTTATGAATAGGCTGCCCAGGGAAGGTGAAGAGCAGCAACAGCTTTCAGGGCTGGCCCCTTCCTTGTGGCAGAAGGAGCCAGACGTTTCCCGTTTGGGAAAAAGGCTCTGCCGAGAACGGACACGATCACATGTCCCGTCTCTGGGAAAGCACAGATCCCAAGCGCTGCTGTGCCTGTGAATAGGGTGCACGTGGAAGCTGAAGAGCAGCAACAGCTTTCAGGGCTGGCCTCATCCTTGTGGCAGAAGGAGCCGGACGTTTCCCGTTTGGGAAAAAGGCTCTTCCGAGAACGGACACGATGACATGTCCCGTCTCTGGGAAAGCACAGATCCCAAGCGCTGCTATGCCTCTGAATAGGCTGCCCAGGGAAGGTGAAGACCAGCAAGAGCTTTCAGGGCTGGCCCCTTCCTTGTGGGAGAAGGAGCCGGACGTTTCCCATTTGGGAAAAAGGCTCTACCGAGAAAGGACACGATGACATGTCCCGTCTCTGGGAAAGCACAGATCCCAAGCGCTGCTGTGCCTCTGAATAGGCTGCCCAGGGAAGGTAAAGACCAGCGACAGCTTTCAGAGCTAGCACCTTCATTGTGGGAGAAGGAGCCGGACGTTTCCCGTTTGGGAAAAAGGCTCTGCCGAGAAAGGACACGATGACATGTCCCGTCTCTGGGAAAGCACAGATCCCAAGCGCTGCTGTGCCTCTGAATAGGGTGCACGGGGAAGGTGAAGACCAGCAACAGCTTTCAGGGCTGGCCCCATCCTTGTGGTAGAAGGAGCCGGACGTTTCCCGTTTGGGAAAAAGGCTCTGCCGAGAAAGGACACGATGACATGTCCCGTCCCTGTGAAAGCACAGATCCCAAGCGCTGCTGTGCCTATGAATAGGCTGCCCAGGGAAGGTGAAGACCAGCAAGAGCTTTCAGGGCTGGCCCCATCCTTGTGGGACAAGGAGCCGGAAGTTTCCCGTTTGGGAAAAAGGCTCTGCCGAGAAAGGACACGATGACATGTCCCGTCTCTGGGAAAGCACAGATCCCAAGCGCTGCTGTGCCTGTGAATATGGTGCAAGGGAAGGTGAAGACCAGCAACAGCTTTCAGGGCTAGCACCTTCATTGTGGGAGAAGGAGCCTGACGTTTCCCGTTTGGGAAAAAGGCTCTGCCGAGAAAGGACGCGATGACATGTCCCGTCTCTGGGAAAGCACAGATCCCAAGCACTGCTGTGCCTATGAATAGGCTGCCCAGGGAAGGTGAAGAGCAGCAACAGCTTTCAGGGCTGGCCCCTTCCTTGTGGCAGAAGGAGCCGGACGTTTCCCGTTTGGGAAAAAGGCTCTGCCGAGAACGGACACGATGACATGTCCCGTCTCTGGGAAAGCACAGATCCCAAGCGCTGCTGTGCCTGTGAATAGGGTGCACGTGGAAGCTGAAGAGCAGCAACAGCTTTCAGGGCTGGCCTCATCCTAGTGGCAGAAGGAGCCGGACGTTTCCCGTTTGGGAAAAAGGCTCTTCCGAGAACGGACACGATGACATGTCCCGTCTCTGGGAAAGCACAGATCCCAAGCGCTGCTATGCCTCTGAATAGGCTGCCCAGGGAAGGTGAAGACCAGCAAGAGCTTTCAGGGCTGGCCCCTTCCTTGTGGGAGAAGGAGCCGGACGTTTCCCATTTGGGAAAAAGGCTCTACCGAGAAAGGACACGATGACATGTCCCGTCTCTGGGAAAGCACACATCCCAAGCGCTGCTGTGCCTCTGAATAGGCTGCCCAGGGAAGGTAAAGACCAGCAACAGCTTTCAGAGCTAGCACCTTCATTGTGGGAGAAGGAGCCGGACGTTTCCCGTTTGGGAAAAAGGCTCTGCCGAGAAAGGACACGATGACATGTCCCGTCTCTGGGAAAGCACAGATCCCAAGCGCTGCTGTGCCTCTGAATAGGGTGCACGGGGAAGGTGAAGACCAGCAACAGCTTTCAGGGCTGGCCCCTTCCTTGTGGGAGAAGGAGCCGGACGTTTCCCGTTTGGGAAAAAGGCTCTTCCGAGAACGGACACGATGACATGTCCCGTCTCTGGGAAAGCACAGATCCCAAGCGCTGCTGTGCCTCTGAATAGGCTGCCCAGGGAAAGTGCAGAGCATCAACAGCTTTCAGGGCTGGCCTCTTCCTTGTGGCAGAAGGAGCCGGACGTTTCCCGTCTTGGAAAAAGGCTCTGCCGAGAACGGACACGATGACATGTCCTGTCCCTGGGAAAGCACAGATCCCTAGTGATGTTCTGCCTGTGAATAGGGTGCACGGGGAAGGTGAAGAGCAGCAACAGCTTTCAGGGCTGGCCCCTTCCTTGTGGGAGAAGGAGCCGGACGTTTCCCATTTCGGAAAAATACTCTGCCGAGAACGTACACAATGACATGTCCCGTCTCTGGGAAAGCACAGATCCCAAGCGCTGCTGTGCCTCTGAATAGGGTGCACGGGGAAGGTGAAGACCAGCAACAGCTTTCAGGGCTGGCCCCATCCTTGTGGTAGAAGGAGCCGGACGTTTCCCGTTTGGGAAAAAGGCTCTGCCGAGAAAGGACACGATGACATGTCCCGTCCCTGTGAAAGCACAGATCCCAAGCGCTGCTGTGCCTATGAATAGGCTGCCCAGGGAAGGTGAAGAGCAGCAACAGCTTTCAGGGCTGGCCCCTTCCTTGTGGGAGAAGGAGCCGGAAGTTTCCCGTTTGGGAAAAAGGCTCTGCCGAGAAAGGACACGATGACATGTCCCGTCTCTGGGAAAGCACAGATCCCAAGCGCTGCTGTGCCTCTGAATAGGCTGCCCAGGGAAGGTGAAGACCAGCAAGAGCTTTCAGGGCTGGCCCCTTCCTTGTGGGAGAAGGAGCCGGACGTTTCCCATTTGGGAAAAAGGCTCTGCCGAGAAAGGACACGATGACATGTCCCGTCCCTGTGAAAGCACAGATCCCAAGCGCTGCTGTGCCTATGAATAGGCTGCCCAGGGAAGGTGAAGACCAGCAACAGCTTTCAGGGCTAGCACCTTCATTGTGGGAGAAGGAGCCTGACGTTTCCCGTTTGGGAAAAAGGCTCTGCCGAGAAAGGACGCGATGACATGTCCCGTCTCTGGGAAAGCACAGATCCCAAGCGCTGCTGTGCTTATGAATAGGCTGCCCAGGGAAGGTGAAGAGCAGCAACAGCTTTCAGGGCTGGCCCCTTCCTTGTGGGAGAAGGAGCCGGACGTTTCCCATTTGGGAAAAAGGCTCTACCGAGAAAGGACACGATGACATGTCCCGTCTCTGGGAAAGCACAGATCCCAAGCGCTGCTGTGCCTCTGAATAGGCTGCCCAGGGAAGGTAAAGACCAGCAACAGCTTTCAGAGCTAGCACCTTCATTGTGGGAGAAGGAGCCGGACGTTTCCCGTTTGGGAAAAAGGCTCTGCCGAGAAAGGACACGATGACATGTCCCGTCTCTGGGAAAGCACAGATCCCAAGCGCTGCTGTGCCTCTGAATAGGGTGCACGGGGAAGGTGAAGAGCAGCAACAGCTTTCAGGGCTGGCCCCTTCCTTGTGGGAGAAGGAGCCGGACGTTTCCCATTTCGGAAAAATACTCTGCCGAGAACGTACACAATGACATGTCCCGTCTCTGGGAAAGCACAGATCCCAAGCGCTGCTGTGCCTCTGAATAGGGTGCACGTGGAAGGTGAAGAGCAGCAACAGCTTTCAGGGCTGGCCCCATCCTTGTGGTAGAAGGAGCCGGACGTTTCCCGTTTGGGAAAAAGGCTCTGCCGAGAAAGGACACGATGACATGTCCCGTCCCTGTGAAAGCACAGATCCCAAGCGCTGCTGTGCCTATGAATAGGGTGCCCAGGGAAGGTGAAGAGCAGCAACAGCTTTCAGGGCTGGCCCCTTCCTTGTGGGAGAAGGAGCCGGAAGTTTCCCATCTGGGAAAAAGGCTCTGCCGAGAAAGGACACGATGACATGTCCCGTCTCTGGGAAAGCACAGATCCCAAGCGCTGCTGTGCCTCTGAATAGGCTGCCCAGGGAAGGTGAAGACCAGCAACAGCTTTCAGGGCTGGCCCCATCCTTGTGGGACAAGGAGCCGGAAGTTTCCCTTTTGGGAAAAAGGCTCTGCCGAGAAAGGACACGATGACATGTCCCGTCTCTGGGAAAGCACAGATCCCAAGCGCTGCTGTGCCTGTGAATATGGTGCAAGGGAAGGTGAAGACAAGCAACAGCTTTCAGGGCTAGCACCTTCATTGTGGGAGAAGGAGCCTGACGTTTCCCGTTTGGGAAAAAGGCTCTGCCGAGAAAGGACGCGATGACATGTCCCGTCTCTGGGAAAGCACAGATCCCAAGCGCTGCTGTGCCTATGAATAGGCTGCCCAGGGAAGGTGAAGAGCAGCAACAGCTTTCAGGGCTGGCCCCTTCCTTGTGGCAGAAGGAGCCGGACGTTTCCCGTTTGGGAAAAAGGCTCTGCCGAGAAAGGACACGATGACATGTCCCGTCTCTGGGAAAGCACAGATCCCAAGCGCTGCTGTGCCTCTGAATAGGCTGCCCAGGGAAGGTGAAGACCAGCAACAGCTTTTAGGGCTGGCCCCTTCCTTGTGGGAGAAGGAGCCGGACGTTTCCCGTCTTGGAAAAAGGCTCTGCCGAGAACGGACACGATGACATGTCCCGTCTCTGGGAAAGCACAGATCCCAAGCGCTGCTGTGCCTATGAATAGGCTGCCCAGGGAAGGTGAAGAGCAGCAACAGCTTTCAGGGCTGGCCCCTTCCTTGTGGCAGAAGGAGCCGGACGTTTCCCGTTTGGGAAAAAGGCTCTTCCGTGAAAGGACATGATGACATGTCCCGTCTCTGGGAAAGCACAGATCCCAAGCGCTGCTGTGCCTCTGAATAGGCTGCCCAGGGAAGGTGAAGACCAGCAACAGCTTTCAGGGCTGGCCCCTTCCTTGTGGTAGAAGGAGCCGGACGTTTCCCTTTTCGGAAAATTAGTCTGCCGAGAAAGGACACGATGACATGTCCCGTCTCTGGGAAAGCACAGATCCCAAGCGCTGCTGTGCCTGTGAATAGGGTGCACGTGGAAGGTGAAGAGCAGCAACAGCTTTCAGGGCTGGCCCCTTCCTTGTGGCAGAAGGAGCAGGACGTTTCCCGTTTGGGAAAAATGCTCTGCCGAGAAAGGACACGATGACATGTCCCGTCTCTGGGAAAGCACAGATCCCAAGCTTTGTTGTGCTTATTAATAGGCTGCCCAGGGAAGGTGAAGGCCAGCAAGAGCTTTCAGGGCTGGCCCCTTCCTTGTGGGAGAAGGAGCCGGACGTTTCCCGTTTGGGAAAAATGCTCTGCCGAGAACGGACACGATGACATGTCCCGTCTCTGGGAAAGCACAGATCCCAAGCGCTGGTGTGCCTGTGAATAGGGTGCACGTGGAAGCTGAAGAGCAGCAACAGCTTTCAGGGCTGGCCTCATCCTTGTGGCAGAAGGAGCCGGACGTTTCCCTGTTGGGAAAAAGGCTCTTCCGAGAACGGACATGATGACATGTCCCGTCTCTGGGAAAGCACAGATCCCAAGCGCTGCTATGCCTCTGAATAGGCTGCCCAGGGAAGGTGAAGACCAGCAAGAGCTTTCAGGGCTGGCCCCTTCCTTGTGGGAGAAGGAGCCGGACGTTTCCCATTTGGGAAAAAGGCTCTACCGAGAAAGGACACGATGACATGTCCCGTCTCTGGGAAAGCACACATCCCAAGCGCTGCTGTGCCTCTGAATAGGCTGCCCAGGAAAAGTGCAGAGCATCAACAGCTTTCAGGGCTGGCCTCTCCCTTGTGGCAGAAGGAGCCGGACGTTTCCCGTCTTGGAAAAAGGCTCTGCCGAGAACGGACACGATGACATGTCCTGTCCCTGGGAAAGCACAGATCCCTAGTGATGTTCTGCCTGTGAATAGGGTGCACGGGGAAGGTGAAGAGCAGCAACAGCTTTCATGGCTGGCCCCTTCCTTGTGGGAGAAGGAGCCGGACGTTTCCCATTTCGGAAAAATACTCTGCCGAGAACGTACACAATGACATGTCCCGTCTCTGGGAAAGCACAGATCCCAAGCGCTGCTGTGCCTCTGAATAGGGTGCACGGGGAAGGTGAAGACCAGCAACAGCTTTCAGGGCTGGCCCCATCCTTGTGGTAGAAGGAGCCGGACGTTTCCCGTTTGGGAAAAAGGCTCTGCCGAGAAAGGACACGATGACATGTCCCGTCCCTGTGAAAGCACAGATCCCAAGCACTGCTGTGCCTATGAATAGGGTGCCCAGGGAAGGTGAAGGGCAGCAACAGCTTTCAGGGCTGGCCCCTTCCTTGTGGGAGAAGGAGCCGGACGTTTCCCTGTTGGGAAAAATGCTCTGCCGAGAACGGACACGATGACATGTCCCGTCTCTGGGAAAGCACAGATCCCAAGCGCTGCTGTGCCTCTGAATAGGCTGCCCAGGGAAGGTGAAGACCAGCAAGAGCTTTCAGGGCTGGCCCCTTCCTTGTGGGAGAAGGAGCCGGACGTTTCCCAATTGGGAAAAAGGCTCTGCCGAGAAAGGACACGATGACATGTCCCGTCCCTGTGAAAGCACAGATCCCAAGCGCTGCTGTGCCTATGAATAGGCTGCCCAGGGAAGGTGAAGACCAGCAAGAGCTTTCAGGGCTGGCCCCATCCTTGTGGGACAAGGAGCCGGAAGTTTCCCGTTTGGGAAAAAGGCTCTGCCGAGAAAGGACACGATGACATGTCCCGTCTCTGGGAAAGCACAGATCCCAAGCGCTGCTGTGCCTGTGAATATGGTGCAAGGGAAGGTGAAGACCAGCAACAGCTTTCAGGGCTAGCACCTTCATTGTGGTAGAAGGAGCCTGACGTTTCCTGTTTGGGAAAAAGGCTCTGCCGAGAAAGGACACGATGACATGTCCCGTCTCTGGGAAAGCACAGATCCCAAGCGCTGCTGTGCTTATGAATAGGCTGCCCAGGGAAGGTGAAGAGCAGCAACAGCTTTCAGGGCTGGCCCCTTCCTTGTGGGAGAAGGAGCCGGACGTTTCCCGTTTGGGAAAAAGGCTCTGCCGAGAACGGACACGATGACATGTCCCGTCTCTGGGAAAGCACAGATCCCAAGCGCTGCTGTGCCTGTGAATAGGGTGCACGTGGAAGCTGAAGAGCAGCAACAGCTTTCAGGGCTGGCCTCATCCTTGTGGCAGAAGGAGCCGGACGTTTCCCGTTTGGGAAAAAGGCTCTTCCGAGAACGGACACGATGACATGTCCCGTCTCTGGAAAAGCACAGATCCCAAGCGCTGCTATGCCTCTGAATAGGCTGCCCAGGGAAGGTGAAGACCAGCAAGAGCTTTCAGGGCTGGCCCCTTCCTTGTGGGAGAAGGAGCCGGACGTTTCCCATTTGGGAAAAAGCCTCTACCGAGAAAGGACACGATGACATGTCCCGTCTCTGGGAAAGCACACATCCCAAGCGCTGCTGTGCCTCTGAATAGGCTGCCCAGGGAAGGTAAAGACCAGCAACAGCTTTCAGAGCTAGCACCTTCATTGTGGGAGAAGGAGCCGGACGTTTCCCGTTTGGGAAAAAGGCTCTGCCGAGAAAGGACACGATGACATGTCCCGTCTCTGGGAAAGCACAGATCCCAAGCGCTGCTGTGCCTCTGAATAGGGTGCACGTGGAAGCTGAAGAGCAGCAACAGCTTTCAGGGCTGGCCCCTTCCTTGTGGGAGAAGGAGCCGGACGTTTCCCATTTCGGAAAAATACTCTGCCGAGAACGTACACAATGACATGTCCCGTCTCTGGGAAAGCACAGATCCCAAGCGCTGCTGTGCCTCTGAATAGGGTGCACGTGGAAGGTGAAGAGCAGCAACAGCTTTCAGGGCTGGCCCCATCCTTGTGGTAGAAGGAGCCGGACGTTTCCCGTTTGGGAAAAAGGCTCTGCCGAGAAAGGACACGATGACATGTCCCGTCTCTGGGAAAGCACAGATCCCAAGCGCTGCTGTGCCTATGAATAGGCTGCCCAGGGAAGGTGAAGACCAGCAAGTGCTTTCAGGGCTGGCCCCATCCTTGTGGGACAAGGAGCCGGAAGTTTCCCGTTTGGGAAAAAGGCTCTGCCGAGAAAGGACACGATGACATGTCCCGTCTCTGGGAAAGCACAGATCCCAAGCGCTGCTGTGCCTATGAATAGGCTGCCCAGGGAAGGTGAAGAGCAGCAACAGCTTTCAGGGCTGGCCCCTTCCTTGTGGGAGAAGGAGCCGGACGTTTCCCGTTTGGGAAAAAGGCTCTGCCGAGAACGGACACGATGACATGTCCCGTCTCTGGGAAAGCACAGATCCCAAGCGCTGCTGTGCCTGTGAATAGGGTGCACGTGGAAGCTGAAGAGCAGCAACAGCTTTCAGGGCTGGCCTCATCCTAGTGGCAGAAGGAGCCGGACGTTTCCCATTTGGGAAAAAGGCTCTTCCGAGAACGGACACGATGACATGTCCCGTCTCTGGGAAAGCACAGATCCCAAGCGCTGCTATGCCTCTGAATAGGCTGCCCAGGGAAGGTGAAGACCAGCAAGAGCTTTCAGGGCTGGCCCCTTCCTTGTGGGAGAAGGAGCCGGACGTTTCCCATTTGGGAAAAAGGCTCTACCGAGAAAGGACACGATGACATGTCCCGTCTCTGGGAAAGCACACATCCCAAGCGCTGCTGTGCCTCTGAATAGGCTGCCCAGGGAAGGTAAAGACCAGCAACAGCTTTCAGAGCTAGCACCTTCATTGTGGGAGAAGGAGCCGGACGTTTCCCGTTTGGGAAAAAGGCTCTGCCGAGAAAGGACACGATGACATGTCCCGTCTCTGGGAAAGCACAGATCCCAAGCGCTGCTGTGCCTCTGAATAGGGTGCACGGGGAAGGTGAAGACCAGCAACAGCTTTCAGGGCTGGCCCCATCCTTGTGGTAGAAGGAGCCGGACGTTTCCCGTTTGGGAAAAAGGCTCTGCCGAGAAAGGACACGATGACATGTCCCGTCCCTGTGAAAGCACAGATCCCAAGCGCTGCTGTGCCTATGAATAGGGTGCAAGGGAAGGTGAAGAGCAGCAACAGCTTTCAGGGCTAGCACCTTCCTTGTGGGAGAAGGAGCCGGACGTTTCCCGTTTGGGAAAAAGGCTCTGCCGAGAAAGGACACGATGACATGTCCCGTCCCTGTGAAAGCACAGATCCCAAGCGCTGCTGTGCCTATGAATAGGCTGCCCAGGGAAGGTGAAGAGCAGCAACAGCTTTCAGGGCTGGCCCCTTCCTTGTGGCAGAAGGAGCCGGACGTTTCCCTGTTGGGAAAAATGCTCTGCCGAGAACGGACACGATGACATGTCCCGTCCCTGTGAAAGCACAGATCCCAAGCGCTGCTGTGCCTCTGAATAGGCTGCCCAGGGAAGGTGAAGAGCAGCAACAGCTTTCAGGGCTGGCCCCTTCCTTGTGGGAGAAGGAGCCGGACGTTTCCCGTTTGGGAAAAAGGCTCTTCCGAGAACGGACACGATGACATGTCCCGTCTCTGGGAAAGCACAGATCCCAAGCGCTGCTGTGCCTCTGAATAGGCTGCCCAGGGAAAGTGCAGAGCATCAACAGCTTTCAGGGCTGGCCTCTTCCTTGTGGGAGAAGGAGCCGGACGTTTCCCGTCTTGGAAAAAGGCTCTGCCGAGAACGGACACGATGACATGTCCTGTCCCTGGGAAAGCACAGATCCCTAGTGATGTTCTGCCTGTGAATAGGGTGCACGGGGAAGGTGAAGAGCAGCAACAGCTTTCAGGGCTGGCCCCTTCCTTGTGGGAGAAGGAGCCGGACGTTTCCCATTTCGGAAAAATACTCTGCCGAGAACGTACACAATGACATGTCCCGTCTCTGGGAAAGCACAGATCCCAAGCGCTGCTGTGCCTCTGAATAGGGTGCACGTGGAAGGTGAAGAGCAGCAACAGCTTTCAGGGCTGGCCCCATCCTTGTGGTAGAAGGAGCCGGACGTTTCCCGTTTGGGAAAAAGGCTCTGCCGAGAAAGGACACGATGACATGTCCCGTCCCTGTGAAAGCACAGATCCCAAGCGCTGCTGTGCCTCTGAATAGGGTGCACGGGGAAGGTGAAGAGCAGCAACAGCTTTCAGGGCTGGCCCCTTCCTTGTGGGAGAAGGAGCCGGACGTTTCCCGTTTGGGAAAAAGGCTCTGCCGAGAAAGGACACGATGACATGTCCCGTCTCTGGGAAAGCACAGATCCCAAGCGCTGCTGTGCCTCTGAATAGGCTGCCCAGGGAAGGTGAAGACCAGCAAGAGCTTTCAGGGCTGGCCCCTTCCTTGTGGGAGAAGGAGCCGGACGTTTCCCATTTGGGAAAAAGGCTCTGCCGAGAAAGGACACGATGACATGTCCCGTCCCTGTGAAAGCACAGATCCCAAGCGCTGCTGTGCCTATGAATAGGCTGCCCAGGGAAGGTGAAGACCAGCAACAGCTTTCAGGGCTAGCACCTTCATTGTGGGAGAAGGAGCCTGACGTTTCCCGTTTGGGAAAAAGGCTCTGCCGAGAAAGGACGCAATGACATGTCCCGTCTCTGGGAAAGCACAGATCCCAAGCGCTGCTGTGCTTATGAATAGGCTGCCCAGGGAAGGTGAAGAGCAGCAACAGCTTTCAGGGCTGGCCCCTTCCTTGTGGCAGAAGGAGCCGGACGTTTCCCGTTTGGGAAAAAGGCTCTGCCGAGAACGGACACGATCACATGTCCCGTCTCTGGGAAAGCACAGATCCCAAGCGCTGCTGTGCCTGTGAATAGGGTGCACGTGGAAGCTGAAGAGCAGCAACAGCTTTCAGGGCTGGCCTCATCCTTGTGGCAGAAGGAGCCGGACGTTTCCCGTTTGGGAAAAAGGCTCTTCCGAGAACGGACACGATGACATGTCCCGTCTCTGGGAAAGCACAGATCCCAAGCGCTGCTATGCCTCTGAATAGGCTGCCCAGGGAAGGTGAAGACCAGCAAGAGCTTTCAGGGCTGGCCCCATCCTTGTGGGAGAAGGAGCCGGACGTTTCCCATTTGGGAAAAAGGCTCTACCGAGAACGGACACGATGACATGTCCCGTCTCTGGGAAAGCACACATCCCAAGCGCTGCTGTGCCTCTGAATAGGCTGCCCAGGGAAGGTAAAGACCAGCAACAGCTTTCAGAGCTAGCACCTTCATTGTGGGAGAAGGAGCCGGACGTTTCCCGTTTGGGAAAAAGGCTCTGCCGAGAAAGGACACGATGACATGTCCCGTCTCTGGGAAAGCACAGATCCCAAGCGCTGCTGTGCCTCTGAATAGGGTGCACGGGGAAGGTGAAGAGCAGCAACAGCTTTCAGGGCTGGCCCCTTCCTTGTGGGAGAAGGAGCCGGACGTTTCCCATTTCGGAAAAATACTCTGCCGAGAACATACACAATGACATGTCCCGTCTCTGGGAAAGCACAGATCCCAAGCGCTGCTGTGCCTCTGAATAGGGTGCACGTGGAAGGTGAAGAGCAGCAACAGCTTTCAGGGCTGGCCCCATCCTTGTGGGAGAAGGAGCCGGACGTTTCCCGTTTGGGAAAAAGGCTCTGCCGAGAAAGGACGCGATGACATGTCCCGTCCCTGTGAAAGCACAGATCCCAAGCGCTGCTGTGCCTCTGAATAGGGTGCCCAGGGAAGGTGAAGAGCAGCAACAGCTTTCAGGGCTGGCCCCTTCCTTGTGGGAGAAGGAGCCGGAAGTTTCCCTTTTGGGAAAAAGGCTCTGCCGAGAAAGGACACGATGACATGTCCCGTCTCTGGGAAAGCACAGATCCCAAGCGCTGCTGTGCCTCTGAATAGGCTGCCCAGGGAAGGTGAAGACCAGCAAGAGCTTTCAGGGCTGGCCCCATCCTTGTGGGACAAGGAGCCGGAAGTTTCCCGTTTGGGAAAAAGGCTCTGCCGAGAAAGGACACGATGACATGTCCCGTCTCTGGGAAAGCACAGATCCCAAGCGCTGCTGTGCCTGTGAATATGGTGCAAGGGAAGGTGAAGACCAGCAACAGCTTTCAGGGCTAGCACCTTCATTGTGGGAGAAGGAGCCTGACGTTTCCCGTTTGGGAAAAAGGCTCTGCCGAGAAAGGACGCGATGACATGTCCCGTCTCTGGGAAAGCACAGATCCCAAGCGCTGCTGTGCCTCTGAATAGGCTGCCCAGGGAAGGTGAAGAGCAGCAACAGCATTCAGGGCTGGCCCCTTCCTTGTGGGAGAAGGAGCCTGACGTTTCCCGTTTGGGAAAAAGGCTCTTCCGAGAAAGGACACGATGACATGTCCCGTCTCTGGGAAAGCACAGATCCCAAGCGCTGCTGTGCCTTTGAATAGGCTGCCCAGGGAAGGTGAAGACCAGCAACAGCTTTTAGGGCTGGCCCCTTCCTTGTGGGAGAAGGAGCCGGACGTTTCCCGACTTGGAAAAAGGCTCTGCCGAGAACGGACACGATGACATGTCCCGTCTCTGGGAAAGCACAGATCCCAAGCGCTGCTGTGCCTATGAATAGGCTGCCCAGGGAAGTTGAAGAGCAGCAACAGCTTTCAGGGCTGGCCCCTTCCTTGTGGCAGAAGGAGCCGGACGTTTCCCGTTTGGGAAAAAGGCTCTTCCGAGAAAGGACATGATGACATGTCCCGTCTCTGGGAAAGCACAGATCCCAAGCGCTGCTGTGCCTCTGAATAGGCTGCCCAGGGAAGGTGAAGAGCAGCAACAGCTTTCAGGGTTGGCCCCTTCCTTGTGGCAGAAGGAGCCGGACGTTTCCCTTTTCGGAAAATTAGTCTGCCGAGAAAGGACACGATGACATGTCCCGTCTCTGGGAAAGCACAGATCCCAAGCGCTGCTGTGCCTGTGAATAGGGTGCACGTGGAAGGTGAAGAGCAGCAACAGCTTTCAGGGCTGGCCCCTTCCTTGTGGGAGAAGGAGCCGGACGTTTCCCGTTTGGGAAAAAGGCTCTGGCGAGAAAGGACACGATGACATGTCCCGTCTCTGGGAAAGCACAGATCCCAAGCTTTGTTGTGCTTATTAATAGGCTGCCCAGGGAAGGTGAAGTCCAGCAACAGCTTTCAGGGCTGGCCCCTTCCTTGTGGGAGAAGGAGCCGGACGTTTCCCGTTTGGGAAAAATGCTCTGCCGAGAAAGGACACGATGACATGTCCCGTCTCTGGGAAAGCACAGATCCCAAGCGCTGCTGTGCCTGTGAATAGGGTGCACGTGGAAGCTGAAGAGCAGCAACAGCTTTCAGGGCTGGCCTCATCCTTGTGGCAGAAGGAGCCGGACGTTTCCCGTTTGGGAAAAAGGCTCTGCCGAGAAAGGACACGATGACATGTCCCGTCCCTGTGAAAGCACAGATCCCAAGCGCTGCTGTGCCTATGAATAGGCTGCCCAGGGAAGGTGAAGACCAGCAAGAGCTTTCAGGGCTGGCCCCATCCTTGTGGGAGAAGGAGCCGGACGTTTCCCGTTTGGGAAAAAGGCTCTGCCGAGAAAGGACACGATGACATGTCCCGTCCCTGTGAAAGCACAGATCCCAAGCGCTGCTGTGCCTATGAATAGGCTGCCCAGGAAAGGTGAAGAGCAGCAACAGCCTTCAGGGCTGGCCCCTTCCTTGTGGGAGAAGGAGCCGGACGTTTCCCGTTTGGGAAAAAGGCTCTTCCGAGAACGGACACGATCACATGTCCCGTCTCTGGGAAAGCACAGATCCCAAGCGCTGCTGTGCCTCTGAATAGGCTGCCCAGCAAAAGTGCAGAGCATCAACAGCTTTCAGGGCTGGCCTCTTCCTTGTGGCAGAAGGAGCCGGACGTTTCCCGTCTTGGAAAAAGGCTCTGCCGAGAACGGACACGATGACATGTCCTGTCCCTGGGAAAGCACAGATCCCTAGTGATGTTCTGCCTGTGAATAGGGTGCACGGGGAAGGTGAAGAGCAGCAACAGCTTTCAGGGCTGGCCCCTTCCTTGTGGGAGAAGGAGCCGGACGTTTCCCATTTCGGAAAAATACTCTGCCGAGAACGTACACAATGACATGTCCCGTCTCTGGGAAAGCACAGATCCCAAGCGCTGCTGTGCCTCTGAATAGGGTGCACGGGGAAGGTGAAGACCAGCAACAGCTTTCAGGGCTGGCCCCATCCTTGTGGTAGAAGGAGCCGGACGTTTCCCGTTTGGGAAAAAGGCTCTGCCGAGAAAGGACACGATGACATGTCCCGTCCCTGTGAAAGCACAGATCCCAAGCGCTGCTGTGCCTATGAATAGGGTGCCCAGGGAAGGTGAAGAGCAGCAACAGCTTTCAGGGCTGGCCCCTTCCTTGTGGGAGAAGGAGCCGGACGTTTCCCTGTTGGGAAAAAGGCTCTGCCGAGAACGGACACGATGACATGTCCCGTCTCTGGGAAAGCACAGATCCCAAGCGCTGCTGTGCCTCTGAATAGGCTGCCCAGGGAAGGTGAAGACCAGCAAGAGCTTTCAGGGCTGGCCCCTTCCTTGTGGGAGAAGGAGCCGGACGTTTCCCAATTGGGAAAAAGGCTCTGCCGAGAAAGGACACGATGACATGTCCCGTCCCTGTGAAAGCACAGATCCCAAGCGCTGCTGTGCCTATGAATAGGCTGCCCAGGGAAGGTGAAGACCAGCAAGAGCTTTCAGGGCTGGCCCCTTCCTTGTGGGAGAAGGAGCCGGAAGTTTCCCGTTTGGGAAAAAGGCTCTGCCGAGAAAGGACACGATGACATGTCCCGTCTCTGGGAAAGCACAGATCCCAAGCGCTGCTGTGCCTGTGAATATGGTGCAAGGGAAGGTGAAGACCAGCAACAGCTTTCAGGGCTAGCACCTTCATTGTGGGAGAAGGAGCCTGACGTTTCCTGTTTGGGAAAAAGGCTCTGCCGAGAAAGGACGCGATGACATGTCCCGTCTCTGGGAAAGCACAGATCCCAAGCGCTGCTGTGCTTATGAATAGGCTGCCCAGGGAAGGTGAAGAGCAGCAACAGCTTTCAGGGCTGGCCCCTTCCTTGTGGCAGAAGGGGCCGGACGTTTCCCATTTGGGAAAAAGGCTCTGCCGAGAACGGACACGATCACATGTCCCGTCTCTGGGAAAGCACAGATCCCAAGCGCTGCTGTGCCTGTGAATAGGTTGCACGTGGAAGCTGAGGAGCAGCAACAGCTTTCAGGGCTGGCCTCATCCTTGTGGCAGAAGGAGCCGGACGTTTCCCGTTTGGGAAAAAGGCTCTTCCGAGAACGGACACGATGACATGTCCCGTCTCTGGGAAAGCACAGATCCCAAGCGCTGCTATGCCTCTGAATAGGCTGCCCAGGGAAGGTGAAGAGCAGCAACAGCTTTCAGGGCTGGCCCCTTCCTTGTGGGAGAAGGAGCCGGACGTTTCCCGTTTGGGAAAAAGGCTCTGCCGAGAACGGACACGATGACATGTCCCGTCTCTGGGAAAGCACAGATCCCAAGCGCTGCTGTGCCTCTGAATATGCTGCCCAGGGAAGGTGAAGACCAGCAAGAGCTTTCAGGGCTGGCCCCTTCCTTGTGGGAGAAGGAGCCGGACGTTTCCCAATTGGGAAAAAGGCTCTGCCGAGAAAGGACACGATGACATGTCCCGTCCCTGTGAAAGCACAGATCCCAAGCGCTGCTGTGCCTATGAATAGGCTGCCCAGGGAAGGTGAAGACCAGCAAGAGCTTTCAGGGCTGGCCCCATCCTTGTGGGACAAGGAGCCGGAAGTTTCCCGTTTGGGAAAAAGGCTCTGCCAAGAAAGGACACGATGACATGTCCCGTCTCTGGGAAAGCACAGATCCCAAGTGCTGCTGTGCCTGTGAATATGGTGCAAGGGAAGGTGAAGACCAGCAACAGCTTTCAGGGCTACCACCTTCATTGTGGGAGAAGGAGCCTGACGTTTCCTGTTTGGGAAAAAGGCTCTGCCGAGAAAGGACGCGATGACATGTCCCGTCTCTGGGAAAGCACAGATCCCAAGCGCTGCTGTGCTTATGAATAGGCTGCCCAGGGAAGGTGAAGAGCAGCAACAGCTTTCAGGGCTGGCCCCTTCCTTGTGGCAGAAGGAGCCGGACGTTTCCCGTTTGGGAAAAAGGCTCTGCCGAGAACGGACACGATCACATGTCCCGTCTCTGGGAAAGCACAGATCCCAAGCGCTGCTGTGCCTGTGAATAGGGTGCACGTGGAAGCTGAAGAGCAGCAACAGCTTTCAGGGCTGGCCTCATCCTTGTGGCAGAAGGAGCCGGACGTTTCCCGTTTGGGAAAAAGGCTCTTCCGAGAACGGACACGATGACATGTCCCGTCTCTGGGAAAGCACAGATCCCAAGCGCTGCTGTGCCTCTGAATAGGCTGCCCAGGGAAGGTGAAGACCAGCAACAGCTTTCAGAGCTAGCACCTTCATTGTGGGAGAAGGAGCCTGACGTTTCCCGTTTGGGAAAAAGGCTCTGCCGAGAAAGGACACGATGACATGTCCCGTCTCTGGGAAAGCACAGATCCCAAGCGCTGCTGTGCCTCTGAATAGGGTGCACGGGGAAGGTGAAGACCAGCAACAGCTTTCAGGGCTGGCCCCATCCTTGTGGTAGAAGGAGCCGGACGTTTCCCGTTTGGGAAAAAGGCTCTGCCGAGAAAGGACACGATGACATGTCCCGTCCCTGTGAAAGCACAGATCCCAAGCGCTGCTGTGCCTATGAATAGGCTGCCCAGGGAAGGTGAAGACCAGCAACAGCTTTCAGGGCTGGCCCCATCCTTGTGGGACAAGGAGCCGGAAGTTTCCCGTTTGGGAAAAAGGCTCTGCCGAGAAAGGACACGATGACATGTCCCGTCTCTGGGAAAGCACAGATCCCAAGCGCTGCTGTGCCTGTGAATATGGTGCAAGGGAAGGTGAAGACCAGCAACAGCTTTCAGGGCTAGCACCTTCATTGTGGGAGAAGGAGCCTGACGTTTCCCGTTTGGGAAAAAGGCTCTGCCGAGAAAGGACGCGATGACATGTCCCGTCTCTGGGAAAGCACAGATCCCAAGCGCTGCTGTGCCTATGAATAGGCTGCCCAGGGAAGGTGAAGAGCAGCAACAGCTTTCAGGGCTGGCCCCTTCCTTGTGGCAGAAGGAGCCGGACGTTTCCCGTTTGGGAAAAAGGCTCTGCCGAGAACGGACACGATGACATGTCCCGTCTCTGGGAAAGCACAGATCCCAAGCGCTGCTGTGCCTGTGAATAGGGTGCACGTGGAAGCTGAAGAGCAGCAACAGCTTTCAGGGCTGGCCTCATCCTAGTGGCAGAAGGAGCCGGACGTTTCCCGTTTGGGAAAAAGGCTCTTCCGAGAACGGACACGATGACATGTCCCGTCTCTGGGAAAGCACAGATCCCAAGCGCTGCTATGCCTCTGAATAGGCTGCCCAGGGAAGGTGAAGACCAGCAAGAGCTTTCAGGGCTGGCCCCTTCCTTGTGGGAGAAGGAGCCGGACGTTTCCCATTTGGGAAAAAGGCTCTGCCGAGAAAGGACACGATGACATGTCCCGTCTCTGGGAAAGCACAGATCCCAAGCGCTGCTGTGCTTATGAATAGGCTGCCCAGGGAAGGTGAAGAGCAGCAACAGCTTTCAGGGCTGGCCCCTTCCTTGTGGCAGAAGGAGCCGGACGTTTCCCATTTGGGAAAAAGGCTCTGCCGAGAACGGACACGATCACATGTCCCGTCTCTGGGAAAGCACAGATCCCAAGCGCTGCTGTGCCTGTGAATAGGGTGCACGTGGAAGCTGAAGAGCAGCAACAGCTTTCAGGGCTGGCCTCATCCTTGTGGCAGAAGGAGCCGGACGTTTCCCGTTTGGGAAAAAGGCTCTTCCGAGAACGGACACGATGACATGTCCCGTCTCTGGGAAAGCACAGATCCCAAGCGCTGCTATGCCTCTGAATAGGCTGCCCAGGGAAGGTGAAGAGCAGCAACAGCTTTCAGGGCTGGCCCCTTCCTTGTGGGAGAAGGAGCCGGACGTTTCCCGTTTGGGAAAAAGGCTCTGCCGAGAACGGACACGATGACATGTCCCGTCTCTGGGAAAGCACAGATCCCAAGCGCTGCTGTGCCTCTGAATAGGGTGCACGGGGAAGGTGAAGACCAGCAAGAGCTTTCAGGGCTGGCCCCTTCCTTGTGGGAGAAGGAGCCGGACGTTTCCCGTTTGGGAAAAAGGCTCTGCCGAGAAAGGACACGATGACATGTCCCGTCCCTGGGAAAGCACAGATCCCAAGCGCTGCTGTGCCTATGAATAGGCTGCCCAGGGAAGGTGAAGACCAGCAAGAGCTTTCAGGGCTGGCCCCATCCTTGTGGGACAAGGAGCCGGAAGTTTCCCGTTTGGGAAAAAGGCTCTGCCGAGAAAGGACACGATGACATGTCCCGTCTCTGGGAAAGCACAGATCCCAAGCGCTGCTGTGCCTGTGAATATGGTGCAAGGGAAGGTGAAGACCAGCAACAGCTTTCAGGGCTAGCACCTTCATTGTGGGAGAAGGAGCCTGACGTTTCCTGTTTGGGAAAAAGGCTCTGCCGAGAAAGGACGCGATGACATGTCCCGTCTCTGGGAAAGCACAGATCCCAAGCGCTGCTGTGCTTATGAATAGGCTGCCCAGGGAAGGTGAAGAGCAGCAACAGCTTTCAGGGCTGGCCCCTTCCTTGTGGCAGAAGGAGCCGGACGTTTCCCGTTTGGGAAAAAGGCTCTGCCGAGAACGGACACGATCACATGTCCCGTCTCTGGGAAAGCACAGATCCCAAGCGCTGCTGTGCCTGTGAATAGGGTGCACGTGGAAGCTGAAGAGCAGCAACAGCTTTCAGGGCTGGCCTCATCCTTGTGGCAGAAGGAGCCGGACGTTTCCCGTTTGGGAAAAAGGCTCTTCCGAGAACGGACACGATGACATGTCCCGTCTCTGGGAAAGCACAGATCCCAAGCGCTGCTATGCCTCTGAATAGGCTGCCCAGGGAAGGTGAAGACCAGCAAGAGCTTTCAGGGCTGGCCCCTTCCTTATGGGAGAAGGAGCCGGACGTTTCCCATTTGGGAAAAAGGCTCTACCGAGAAAGGACACGATGACATGTCCCGTCTCTGGGAAAGCACAGATCCCAAGCGCTGCTGTGCCTCTGAATAGGCTGCCCAGGGAAGGTAAAGACCAGCAACAGCTTTCAGAGCTAGCACCTTCATTGTGGGAGAAGGAGCCGGACGTTTCCCGTTTGGGAAAAAGGCTCTGCCGAGAAAGGACACGATGACATGTCCCGTCTCTGGGAAAGCACAGATCCCAAGCGCTGCTGTGCCTCTGAATAGGGTGCACGGGGAAGGTGAAGACCAGCAAGAGCTTTCAGGGCTGGCCCCATCCTTGTGGTAGAAGGAGCCGGACGTTTCCCGTTTGGGAAAAAGGCTCTGCCGAGAAAGGACACGATGACATGTCCCGTCTCTGTGAAAGCACAGATCCCAAGCGCTGCTGTGCCTATGAATAGGGTGCAAGGGAAGGTGAAGAGCAGCAACAGCTTTCAGGGCTAGAACCTTCCTTGTGGGAGAAGGAGCCGGACGTTTCCCGTTTGGGAAAAAGGCTCTGCCGAGAAAGGACACGATGACATGTCCCGTCTCTGGGAAAGCACAGATCCCAAGCGCTGCTGTGCCTATGAATAGGCTGCCCAGGGAAGGTGAAGAGCAGCAACAGCTTTCAGGGCTGGCCCCTTCCTTGTGGGAGAAGGAGCCGGACGTTTCCCTGTTGGGAAAAATGCTCTGCCGAGAACGGACACGATGACATGTCCCGTCCCTGTGAAAGCACAGATCCCAAGCGCTGCTGTGCCTCTGAATAGGCTGCCCAGGGAAGGTGAAGAGCAGCAACAGCTTTCAGGGCTGGCCCCTTCCTTGTGGGAGAAGGAGCCGGACGTTTCCCGTTTGGGAAAAAGGCTCTTCCGAGAACGGACACGATGACATGTCCCGTCTCTGGGAAAGCACAGATCCCAAGCGCTGCTGTGCCTCTGAATAGGCTGCCCAGGGAAAGTGCAGAGCATCAACAGCTTTCAGGGCTGGCCTCTTCCTTGTGGCAGAAGGAGCCGGACGTTTCCCGTCTTGGAAAAAGGCTCTGCCGAGAACGGACACGATGACATGTCCTGTCCCTGGGAAAGCACAGATCCCTAGTGATGTTCTGCCTGTGAATAGGGTGCACAGGGAAGGTGAAGAGCAGCAACAGCTTTCAGGGCTGGCCCCTTCCTTGTGGGAGAAGGAGCCGGACGTTTCCCATTTCGGAAAAATACTCTGCCGAGAACATACACAATGACATGTCCCGTCTCTGGGAAAGCACAGATCCCAAGCGCTGCTGTGCCTCTGAATAGGGTGCACGGGGAAGGTGAAGACCAGCAACAGCTTTCAGGGCTGGCCCCATCCTTGTGGTAGAAGGAGCCGGACGTTTCCCGTTTGGGAAAAAGGCTCTGCCGAGAAAGGACACGATGACATGTCCCGTCCCTGTGAAAGCACAGATCCCAAGCGCTGCTGTGCCTATGAATAGGGTGCCCAGGGAAGGTGAAGAGCAGCAACAGCTTTCAGGGCTGGCCCCTTCCTTGTGGGAGAAGGAGCCGGAAGTTTCCCTTTTGGGAAAAAGGCTCTGCCGAGAACGGACACGATGACATGTCCCGTCTCTGGGAAAGCACAGATCCCAAGCGCTGCTGTGCCTCTGAATAGGCTGCCCAGGGAAGGTGAAGACCAGCAAGAGCTTTCAGGGCTGGCCCCTTCCTTGTGGGAGAAGGAGCCGGACGTTTCCCATTTGGGAAAAAGGCTCTGCCGAGAAAGGACACGATGACATGTCCCGTCCCTGTGAAAGCACAGATCCCAAGCGCTGCTGTGCCTATGAATAGGCTGCCCAGGGAAGGTGAAGACCAGCAACAGCTTTCAGGGCTAGCACCTTCATTGTGGGAGAAGGAGCCTGACGTTTCCCGTTTGGGAAAAAGGCTCTGCCGAGAAAGGACGCGATGACATGTCCCGTCTCTGGGAAAGCACAGATCCCAAGCGCTGCTGTGCTTATGAATAGGCTGCCCAGGGAAGGTGAAGAGCAGCAACAGCTTTCAGGGCTGGCCCCTTCCTTGTGGCAGAAGGAGCCGGACGTTTCCCGTTTGGGAAAAAGGCTCTGCCGAGAACGGACACGATCACATGTCCCGTCTCTGGGAAAGCACAGATCCCAAGCGCTGCTGTGCCTGTGAATAGGGTGCACGTGGAAGCTGAAGAGCAGCAACAGCTTTCAGGGCTGGCCCCTTCCTTGTGGGAGAAGGAGCCGGACGTTTCCCGTTTGGGAAAAAGGCTCTGCCGAGAAAGGACACGATGACATGTCCTGTCCCTGGGAAAGCACAGATCCCTAGTGATGTTCTGCCTGTGAATAGGGTGCACGGGGAAGGTGAAGAGCAGCAACAGCTTTCAGGGCTGGCCCCTTCCTTGTGGGAGAAGTAGCCGGACGTTTCCCATTTCGGAAAAATACTCTGCCGAGAACGTACACAATGACATGTCCCGTCTCTGGGAAAGCACAGATCCCAAGCGCTGCTGTGCCTCTGAATAGGGTGCACGGGGAAGGTGAAGACCAGCAACAGCTTTCAGGGCTGGCCCCATCCTTGTGGTAGAAGGAGCCGGACGTTTCCCGTTTGGGAAAAAGGCTCTGCCGAGAAAGGACACGATGACATGTCCCGTCCCTGTGAAAGCACAGATCCCAAGCGCTGCTGTGCCTATGAATAGGCTGCCCAGGGAAGGTGAAGACCAGCAAGAGCTTTCAGGGCTGGCCCCATCCTTGTGGGACAAGGAGCCGGAAGTTTCCCGTTTGGGAAAAAGGCTCTGCCGAGAAAGGACACGATGACATGTCCCGTCTCTGGGAAAGCACAGATCCCAAGCGCTGCTGTGCCTCTGAATAGGGTGCAAGGGAAGGTGAAGACCAGCAACAGCTTTCAGGGCTAGCACCTTCATTGTGGGAGAAGGAGCCTGACGTTTCCCGTTTGGGAAAAAGGCTCTGCCAAGAAAGGACGCGATGACATGTCCCGTCTCTGGGAAAGCACAGATCCCAAGCGCTGCTGTGCCTATGAATAGGCTGCCCAGGGAAGGTGAAGACCAGCAAGAGCTTTCAGGGCTGGCCCCTTCCTTGTGGCAGAAGGAGCCGGACGTTTCCCGTTTGGGAAAAAGGCTCTGCCGAGAACGGACACGATGACATGTCCCGTCTCTGGGAAAGCACAGATCCCAAGCGCTGCTGTGCCTGTGAATAGGGTGCACGTGGATGCTGAAGAGCAGCAACAGCTTTCAGGGCTGGCCTCATCCTAGTGGCAGAAGGAGCTGGACGTTTCCCGTTTGGGAAAAAGGCTCTTCCGAGAACGGACACGATGACATGTCCCGTCTCTGGGAAAGCACAGATCCCAAGCGCTGCTATGCCTCTGAATAGGCTGCCCAGGGAAGGTGAAGACCAGCAACAGCTTTCAGGGCTGGCCCCTTCCTTGTGGGAGAAGGAGCCGGACGTTTCCCATTTGGGAAAAAGGCTCTACCGAGAAAGGACACGATGACATGTCCCGTCTCTGGGAAAGCACACATCCCAAGCGCTGCTGTGCCTCTGAATAGGCTGCCCAGGGAAGGTAAAGACCAGCAACAGCTTTCAGAGCTAGCACCTTCATTGTGGGAGAAGGAGCCGGACGTTTCCCGTTTGGGAAAAAGGCTCTGCCGAGAAAGGACACGATGACATGTCCCGTCTCTGGGAAAGCACAGATCCCAAGCGCTGCTGTGCCTCTGAATAGGGTGCACGGGGAAGGTGAAGACCAGCAACAGCTTTCAGGGCTGGCCCCATCCTTGTGGTAGAAGGAGCCGGACGTTTCCCGTTTGGGAAAAAGGCTCTGCCGAGAAAGGACACGATGACATGTCCCGTCCCTGTGAAAGCACAGATCCCAAGCGCTGCTGTGCCTATGAATAGGGTGCAAGGGAAGGTGAAGAGCAGCAACAGCTTTCAGGGCTAGCACCTTCCTTGTGGCAGAAGGAGCCGGACGTTTCCCGTTTGGGAAAAAGGCTCTGCCGAGAAAGGACACGATGACATGTCCCGTCCCTGTGAAAGCACAGATCCCAAGCGCTGCTGTGCCTATGAATAGGGTGCCCAGGGAAGGTGAAGAGCAGCAACAGCTTTCAGGGCTGGCCCCTTCCTTGTGGCAGAAGGAGCCGGACGTTTCCCTGTTGGGAAAAATGCTCTGCCGAGAACGGACACGATGACATGTCCCGTCTCTGGGAAAGCACAGATCCCAAGCGCTGCTGTGCCTCTGAATAGGGTGCACGTGGAAAGTGAAGAGCAGCAACAGCTTTCAGGGCTGGCCTCTTCCTTGTGGCAGAAGGAGCCGGACGTTTCCCGTCTTGGAAAAAGGCTCTGCCGAGAACGGACACGATGACATGTCCCGTCTCTGGGAAAGCACAGATCCCAAGCGCTGCTGTGCCTCTGAATAGGCTGCCCAGGGAAGGTGAAGAGCAGCAACAGCTTTCAGGGCTGGCCCCTTCCTTGTGGGAGAAGGAGCCGGACGTTTCCCATTTGGGAAAAAGGCTCTGCCGAGAAAGGACACGATGACATGTCCTGTCCCTGGGAAAGCACAGATCCCTAGTGATGTTCTGCCTGTGAATAGGGTGCACGGGGAAGGTGAAGAGCAGCAACAGCTTTCAGGGCTGGCCCCTTCCTTGTGGGAGAAGGAGCCGGACGTTTCCCATTTCGGAAAAATACTCTGCCGAGAACGTACACAATGACATGTCCCATCTCTGGGAAAGCACAGATCCCAAGCGCTGCTGTGCCTCTGAATTGGGTGCACGGGGAAGGTGAAGACCAGCAACAGCTTTCAGGGCTGGCCCCATCCTTGTGATAGAAGGAGCCAGACGTTTCCCGTTTGGGAAAAAGGCTCTGCCGAGAACGGACACGATGACATGTCCCGTCCCTGTGAAAGCACAGATCCCAAGCGCTGCTGTGCCTATGAATAGGGTGCCCAGGGAAGGTGAAGACCAGCAACAGCTTTCAGGGCTGGCCCCTTCCTTGTGGCAGAAGGAGCCGGACGTTTCCCGTTTGGGAAAAAGGCTCTGCCGAGAACGGACACGATGACATGTCCCGTCTCTGGGAAAGCACAGATCCCAAGCGCTGCTGTGCCTGTGAATATGGTGCAAGGGAAGGTGAAGACCAGCAACAGCTTTCAGGGCTGGCCCCTTCCTTGTGGGAGAAGGAGCCGGAGGTTTCCCATTTGGAAAAATTAGTCTGCGAGAAAGGACACGATGACATGTCCCGTCTCTGGGAAAGCACAGATCCCAAGCGCTGCTGTGCCTATGAATAGGCTGCCCAGGGAAGGTGAAGAGCAGCAACAGCTTTCAGGACTGGCCCCTTCCTTGTGGCAGAAGGAGCCGGACGTTTCCCTGTTGGGAAAAATGCTCTGCCGAGAACGGACACGATCACATGTCCCGTCTCTGGGAAAGCACAGATCCCAAGCGCCGCTGTGCCTCTGAATAGGGTGCACGTGGAAGGTGAAGAGCAGCAACAGCTTTCAGGGCTGGCCTCTTCCTTGTGGCAGAAGGAGCCGGACGTTTCCCGTTTGGGAAAAAGGCTCTTCCGAGAACGGACACGATGACATGTCCCGTCTCTGGGAAAGCACAAATCCCAAGCGCTGCTGTGCTTATGAATAGGCTGCCCAGGGAAGGTGAAGGCCAGCAAGAGCTTTCAGGGCTGGCCCCTTCCTTGTGGGAGAAGGAGCCGGACGTTTCCCGTTTGGGAAAAAGGCTCTGCCGAGAAAGGACACGATGACATGTCCCGTCTCTGGGAAAGCACAGATCCCAAGCGCTGCTGTGCCTATGAATAGGCTGCCCAGGGAAGGTGAAGACCAGCAACAGCTTTTAGGGCTGGCCCCTTCCTTGTGGGAGAAGGAGCCGGACGTTTCCCGTTTGGGAAAAAGGCTCTGCCGAGAACGGACACGATGACATGTCCCGTCTCTGGGAAAGCACAGATCCCAAGCGCTGCTGTGCCTCTGAATAGGCTGCCCAGGGAAGGTGAAGAGCAGCAACAGCTTTCAGGGCTGGCCCCTTCCTTGTGGCAGAAGGAGCCGGACGTTTCCCTTTTGGGAAAAAGGCTCTTCCGTGAAAGGACATGATGACATGTCCCGTCTCTGGGAAAGCACAGATCCCAAGCGCTGCTGTGCCTCTGAATAGGGTGCACGTGGAAGGTGAAGAGCAGCAACAGCTTTCAGGGCTGGCCCCTTCCTTGTGGCAGAAGGAGCCGGACGTTTCCCTTTTCGGAAAATTAGTCTGCCGAGAAAGGACACGATGACATGTCCCGTCTCTGGGAAAGCAGAGATCCCAAGCGCTGCTGTGCCTGTGAATAGGGTGCACGTGGAAGGTGAAGAGCAGCAACAGCTTTCAGGGCTGGCCCCTTCCTTGTGGGAGAAGGAGCCGGACGTTTCCCGTTTGGGAAAAAGGCTCTGCCGAGAAAGGACACGATGACATGTCCCGTCTCTGGGAAAGCACAGATCCCAAGTGCTGCTGTGCCTCTGAATAGGCTGCCCAGGGAAGGTGAAGAGCAGCAAGAGCTTTTAGGGCTGGCCCCTTCCTTGTCGCAGAAGGAGCCGTACGTTTCCCGTCTTGGAAAAAGGCTCTGCCGAGAACGGACACGATGACATGTCCCGTCTCTGGGAAAGCACAGATCCCAAGCGCTGCTGTGCCTCTGAATAGGCTGCCCAGGGAAGGTGAAGACCAGCAAGAGCTTTCAGGGCTGGCCCCTTCCTTGTGGCAGAAGGAGCCTGACGTTTCCCGTTTGGGAAAAAGGCTCTGCCGAGAAAGGACACGATGACATGTCCTGTCCCTGAGAAAGCACAGATCCCTAGTGATGTTCTGCCTGTGAATAGGGTGCACGGGGAAGGTGAAGAGCAGCAACAGCTTTCAGGGCTGGCCCCTTCCTTGTGGCAGAAGGAGCCGGACGAATCCCGTTTGGGAAAAAAGTTCTGCTGAAAAAGGACACGATGACATATCCCGTCTCTGGGAAAGCACAGATCCCCAGTGCTTTTGCGCCTGTGAATAGATTACACGGGGAAGGTGAAGACCAGCAACAGCTTTCAGGGCTGGCCCCTTCCTTGTGGGAGAAGGAGCCAGACGTTTCCCGTTTGGGAAAAATACTCTGCCGAGAACGTACAAAAAGACATGTCCCGTCTCTGGGAAAGCACAGATCCCAAGCGCTGCTGTGCCTGTGAATAGGGTGCACGTGGAAGGTGAAGACCAGCAACAGCTTTCAGGGCTGGCCCCATCCTTGTGGGAGAAGGAGCCGGACGTTTCCCGTTTGGGAAAAAGGCTCTGCCGAGAAAGGACACGATGACATGTCCCGTCTCTGGGAAAGCACAGATCCCAAGCGCTGCTGTGCCTATGAATAGGGTGCCCAGGGAAGGTGAAGACCAGCAACAGCTTTCAGGGCTAGCACCTTCATTGTGGGAGAAGGAGCCGGACGTTTCCCATTTGGGAAAAAGGCTCTTCCGAGAAAGGACACGATGACATGTCCCGTCCCTGTGAAAGCACAGATCCCAAGCGCTGCTGTGCCTATGAATAGGGTGCCCAAGGAAGGTGAAGAGCAGCAACAGCTTTCAGGGCTGGCCTCTTCCTTGTGGCAGAAGGAGCCGGACGTTTCCCGTTTGGGAAAAAGGCTCTGCCGAGAAAGGACACGATGACATGTCCTGTCTCTGGGAAAGCACAGATCCCAAGAGTTGCTGTGCTTATGAATAGGCTGCCCAGGGAAGGTGAAGACCAGCAAGAGCTTTCAGGGCTGGCCCCTTCCTTGTGGGAGAAGGAGCCGGACGTTTCCCATTTGGGAAAAAGGCTCTGCCGTGAAAGGACATGATGACATGTCCCGCCCCTGTGAAAGCACAGATCCCAAGCGCTGCTGTGCCTATGAATAGGCTGCCCAGGGAAGGTGAAGAGCAGCAACAGCTTTCAGGGCTGGCCCCTTCCTTGTGGCAGAAGGAGCCGGACGTTTCCCTGTTGGGAAAAATGCTCTGCCGAGAACGGACACGATGACATGTCCCGTCTCTGGGAAAGCACAGATCCCAAGCGCTGCTGTGCCTGTGAATAGGGTGCACGTGGAAGGTGAAGAGCAGCAACAGCTTTCAGGGCTGGCCCCTTCCTTGTGGGAGAAGGAGCCGGACGTTTCCCGTTTGGGAAAAAGGCTCTGCCGAGAACGGACACGATGACATGTCCCGTCTCTGGGAAAGCACAGATCCCAAGCGCTGCTGTGCCTCTGAATAGGCTGCCCAGGGAAGGTGAAGACCAGCAAGAGCTTTCAGGGCTGGCCCCTTCCTTGTGGGAGAAGGAGCCGGACGTTTCCCATTTGGGAAAAAGGCTCTGCCGAGAAAGGACACGATGACATGTCCCGTCCCTGTGAAAGCACAGATCCCAAGCGCTGCTGTGCCTCTGAATAGGCTGCCCAGGGAAGGTGAAGACCAGCAAGAGCTTTCAGGGCTGGCCCCATCCTTGTGGGACAAGGAGCCGGAAGTTTCCCGTTTGGGAAAAAGGCTCTGCCGAGAAAGGACACGATGACATGTCCCGTCTCTGGGAAAGCACAGATCCCAAGCGCTGCTGTGCCTGTGAATATGGTGCAAGGGAAGGTGAAGACCAGCAACAGCTTTCAGGGCTAGCACCTTCCTTGTGGGAGAAGGAGCCTGACGTTTCCCGTTTGGGAAAAAGGCTCTGCCGAGAAAGGACGCGATGACATGTCCCGTCTCTGGGAAAGCACAGATCCCAAGCGCTGCTGTGCTTATGAATAGGCTGCCCAGGGAAGGTGAAGAGCAGCAACAGCTTTCAGGGCTGGCCCCTTCCTTGTGGCAGAAGGAGCCGGACGTTTCCCGTTTGGGAAAAAGGCTCTGCCGAGAACGGACACGATCACATGTCCCGTCTCTGGGAAAGCACAGATCCCAAGCGCTGCTGTGCCTGTGAATAGGGTGCACGTGGAAGCTGAAGAGCAGCAACAGCTTTCAGGGCTGGCCTCATCCTTGTGGGAGAAGGAGCCGGACGTTTCCCGTTTGGGAAAAAGGCTCTTCCGAGAACGGACACGATGACATGTCCCGTCTCTGGGAAAGCACAGATCCCAAGCGCTGCTATGCCTCTGAATAGGCTGCCCAGGAAAGGTGAAGACCAGCAAGAGCTTTCAGGGCTGGCCCCTTCCTTGTGGGAGAAGGAGCCGGACGTTTCCCATTTGGGAAAAAGGCTCTACCGAGAAAGGACACGATGACATGTCCCGTCTCTGGGAAAGCACACATCCCAAGCGCTGCTGTGCCTCTGAATAGGCTGCCCAGGGAAGGTAAACACCAGCAACAGCTTTCAGAGCTAGCACCTTCATTGTGGGAGAAGGAGCCGGACGTTTCCCGTTTGGGAAAAAGGCTCTGCCGAGAAAGGACACGATGACATGTCCCGTCTCTGGGAAAGCACAGATCCCAAGCGCTGCTGTGCCTCTGAATAGGGTGCACGGGGAAGGTGAAGACCAGCAACAGCTTTCAGGGCTGGCCCCATCCTTGTGGTAGAAGGCGCCGGACGTTTCCCGTTTGGGAAAAAGGCTCTGCCGAGAAAGGACACGATGACATGTCCCGTCCCTGTGAAAGCACAGATCCCAAGCGCTGCTGTGCCTCTGAATAGGCTGCCCAGGGAAGGTGAAGACCAGCAAGAGCTTTCAGGGCTGGCCCCATCCTTGTGGGACAAGGAGCCGGAAGTTTCCCATTTGGGAAAAAGGCTCTGCCGAGAAAGGACACGATGACATGTCCCGTCTCTGGGAAAGCACAGATCCCAAGCGCTGCTGTGCCTGTGAATATGGTGCAAGGGAAGGTGAAGACCAGCAACAGCTTTCAGGGCTAGCACCTTCATTGTGGGAGAAGGAGCCTGACGTTTCCCGTTTGGGAAAAAGGCTCTGCCGAGAAAGGACGCGATGACATGTCCCGTCTCTGGGAAAGCACAGATCCCAAGCGCTGCTGTGCCTATGAATAGGCTGCCCAGGGAAGGTGAAGAGCAGCAACAGCTTTCAGGGCTGGCCCCTTCCTTGTGGCAGAAGGAGCCGGACGTTTCCCTTTTCGGAAAAAGGCTCTGCCGAGAACGGACACGATGACATGTCCCGTCTCTGGGAAAGCACAGATCCCAAGCGCTGCTGTGCCTGTGAATAGGGTGCACGTGGAAGCTGAAGAGCAGCAACAGCTTTCAGGGCTGGCCTCATCCTAGTGGCAGAAGGAGCCGGACGTTTCCCGTTTGGGAAAAAGGCTCTTCCGAGAACGGACACGATGACATGTCCCGTCTCTGGGAAAGCACAGATCCCAAGCGCTGCCATGCCTCTGAATAGGCTGCCCAGGGAAGGTGAAGACCAGCAAGAGCTTTCAGGGCTGGCCCCTTCCTTGTGGCAGAAGGAGCCGGACGTTTCCCATTTGGGAAAAAGGCTCTACCGAGAAAGGACACGATGACATGTCCCGTCTCTGGGAAAGCACACATCCCAAGCGCTGCTGTGCCTCTGAATAGGCTGCCCAGGGAAGGTAAAGACCAGCAACAGCTTTCAGAGCTAGCACCTTCATTGTGGGAGAAGGAGCCGGACGTTTCCCGTTTGGGAAAAAGGCTCTTCCGAGAACGGACACGATGACATGTCCCGTCTCTGGGAAAGCACAGATCCCAAGCGCTGCTGTGCCTCTGAATAGGGTGCACGGGGAAGGTGAAGACCAGCAACAGCTTTCAGGGCTGGCCCCATCCTTGTGGTAGAAGGAGCCGGACGTTTCCCGTTTGGGAAAAAGGCTCTGCCGAGAAAGGACACGATGACATGTCCCGTCCCTGTGAAAGCACAGATCCCAAGCGCTGCTGTGCCTCTGAATAGGGTGCAAGGGAAGGTGAAGAGCAGCAACAGCTTTCAGGGCTGGCCCCTTCCTTGTGGCAGAAGGAGCCAGACGTTTCCCTTTTGGGAAAAATGCTCTGCCGAGAACGGACAAGATCACATCTCCCGTCTCTGGGAAAGCACAGATCCCAAGCGCTGCTGTGCCTATGAATAGGCTGCCCAGGGAAGGTGAAGAGCAGCAACAGCTTTCAGGGCTGGCCCCTTCCTTGTGGCAGAAGGAGCCGGACGTTTCCCGTTTGGGAAAAAGGCTCTGCCGAGAACGGACACGATGACATGTCCCGTCTCTGGGAAAGCACAGATCCCAAGCGCTGCTGTGCCTCTGAATAGGCTGCCCAGGGAAGGTGAAGAGCAGCAACAGCTTTCAGGGCTGGCCTCTTCCTTGTGGGAGAAGGAGCCGGACGTTTCCCGTCTTGGAAAAAGGCTCTGCCGAGAACGGACACGATGACATGTCCCGTCTCTGGGAAAGCACAGATCCCAAGCGCTGCTGTGCCTCTGAATAGGCTGCCCAGGGAAGGTGAAGACCAGCAAGAGCTTTCAGGGCTGGCCCCTTCCCTGTGGGAGAAGGAGCCGGACGTTTCCCGTTTGGGAAAAAGGCTCTGCCGAGAAAGGACACGATGACATGTCCTGTCCCTGGGAAAGCACAGATCCCTAGTGATGTTCTGCCTGTGAATAGGGTGCACGGGGAAGGTGAAGAGCAGCAACAGCTTTCAGGGCTGGCCCCTTCCTTGTGGGAGAAGGAGCCGGACGTTTCCCATTTCGGAAAAATACTCTGCCGAGAACGTACACAATGACATGTCCCATCTCTGGGAAAGCACAGATCCCAAGCGCTGCTGTGCCTCTGAATTGGGTGCACGGGGAAGGTGAAGACCAGCAACAGCTTTCAGGGCTGGCCCCATCCTTGTGATAGAAGGAGCCAGACGTTTCCCGTTTGGGAAAAAGGCTCTGCCGAGAACGGACACGATGACATGTCCCGTCTCTGGGAAAGCACAGATCCCAAGCGCTGCTGTGCCTGTGAATATGGTGCAAGGGAAGGTGAAGATCAGCAACAGCTTTCAGGGCTGGGCCCTTCCTTGTGGCAGAAGGAGCCGGAGGTTTCCCATTTGGAAAAATTAGTCTGCGAGAAAGGACACGATGACATGTCCCGTCTCTGGGAAAGCACAGATCCCAAGCGCTGCTGTGCCTGTGAATAGGGTGCACGGGGAAGGTGAAGACCAGCAACAGCTTTCAGGGCTGGCCCCTTCCTTGTGAGAGAAGGAGCCGGACGTTTCCCATTTCGGAAAAATACTCTGCCGAGAACGTACACAATGACATGTCCCGTCTCTGGGAAAGCACAGATCCCAAGCGCTGCTGTGCCTATGAATAGGCTGCCCAGGGAAGGTGAAGAGCAGCAACAGCTTTCAGGGCTGGCCCCATCCTTGTGGGAGAAGGAGCCGGACGTTTCCCTTTTGGGAAAAAGGCTCTGCCGAGAAAGGACACGATGACATGTCCCGTCCCTGTGAAAGCACAGATCCCAAGCGCTGCTGTGCCTATGAATAGGGTGCCCAGGGAAGGTGAAGAGCAGCAACAGCTTTCAGGGCTGGCCCCTTCCTTGTGGGAGAAGGAGCCGGAAGTTTCCCTTTTGGGAAAAAGGCTCTGCCGAGAAAGGACACGATGACATGTCCCGTCTCTGGGAAAGCACAGATACCAAGCGCTGCTGTGCCTCTGAATAGGCTGCCCAGGGAAGGTGAAGACCAGCAAGAGCTTTCAGGGCTGGCCCCTTCCTTGTGGGAGATGGAGCCGCACGTTTCCCATTTGGGAAAAAGGCTCTGCCGAGAACGGACACGACGACATGTCCCGTCTCTGGGAAAGCACAGATCCCAAGCGCTGCTGTGCCTCTGAATAGGCTGCCCAGGGAAGGTGAAGACCAGCAAGAGCTTTCAGGGCTGGCCCCATCCTTGTGGGACAAGGAACCGGAAGTTTCCCGTTTGGGAAAAAGGCTCTGCCGAGAAAGGACACGATGAAATGTCCCGTCCCTGGGAAAGCACACATCCCAAGCGCTGCTGTGCCTCTGAATAGGCTGCCCAGGGAAGGTAAAGACCAGCAGCAGCTTTCAGAGCTAGCACCTTCATTGTGGGAGAAGGAGCCGGACGTTTCCCGTTTGGGAAAAAGGCTCTGCCGAGAAAGGACACGACGACATGTCCCGTCTCTGGGAAAGCACAGATCCCAAGCGCTGCTGTGACTCTGAATAGGCTGCCCAGGGAAGGTGAAGACCAGCAAGAGCTTTCAGGGCTGGCCCCTTCCTTGTGGGAGAAGGAGCCGGACGTTTCCCATTTGGGACAAAGGCTCTACCGAGAAAGGACACGATGACATGTCCCGTCTCTGGGAAAGCACAGATCCCAAGCGCTGCTGTGCCTCTGAATAGGCTGCCCAGGGAAGGTGAAGAGCAGCAACAGCTTTCAGGGCTGGCCCCTTCCTTGTGGCAGAAGGAGCCGGACGTTTCCCGTCTTGGAAAAAGGCTCTGCCGAGAACGGACACGATGACATGTCCCGTCTCTGGGAAAGCACAGATCCCAAGCGCTGCTGTGCCTCTGAATAGGCTGCCCAGGGAAGGTGAAGACCAGCAAGAGCTTTCAGGGCTGGCCCCTTCCCTGTGGGAGAAGGAGCCGGACGTTTCCCGTTTGGGAAAAAGGCTCTGCCGAGAAAGGACACGATGACATGTCCCGTCCCTGTGAAAGCACAGATCACAAGCGCTGCTGTGCTTATGAATAGGCTGCCAAGGAAAGGTGAAGACCAGTAACAGCTTTCAGGGCTGGCCCCTTCCTTGTGGCAGAAGGAGCCGGACGTTTGCCATTTGGGAAAAAGGTTCTGCCGAAAAAGGATACGATGACATATCCCATCTCTGGGAAAGCAGAGATCCCCAGTGCTGTTTTGCCTGTGAATAGGGTGCACGGTGAAGGTGAAGACCTGCAACAGCTTTCAGGTCTAGCACCTTCCTTGTGGGAGAAGGAGACGGACGTTTCCTCTTTCCGAAAAAGGCTCTCCCGAGAACGGGCACGATGACATGTCCTGTCTCTGGGAAAGCACAGATCCCAAGCGCTGTTGTGCCTGTGAGTAGGCTGCCCAGGGAAGGTGAAGACTAGCAACAGCTTTCAGGGCAGGCTCCTTCCTTGTAGCAGAAGGAGCCGGACTTTTCCTGTTGCCGATAAAGGCTCTGCCGAGAACAAGCACGATGACATGTTCTGTCTCTGGGATAGCACAGATCCCAAGCGGTGCTGTGCCTGTGAATACGATGCCCAGGGAAGTTGAAGAGCAGCAAGAGCTTTCAGGGCTGGTCCCTTCCTTGTGGCAGAAGGAGCCGGACGTTTCCCGTCTGGGAAAAAGGCTCTGCCGAGAACGGACACGATCACATGTCCCGTCTCTTGGAAACCACAGATCCCAAGAGTTGCTGTGCTTATGAATAGGGTGCACGGGAAAGGTGAAGACCAGCAACAGCTTTCAGGTCTGGCACCTTCCTTGTGGGAGAAGGAGACGGACATTTCCCTTATCGGAAAATGTCTCTGGCGAAAACTGGCACGATGACATAACCCATCCTTCGGAAAGCACAGATCCATAGTGATGTTCTGCCTGTGAATAGGTGCACGGGAAAGGTGAAGACTAGCAACAGCTTTCAGGGCTGGCCCCTTCCTTGTGGGAGAAGGAGACAGACGTTTCCCGTTTGGGGAAAAGGCTCTGCCGAGAACGGACACGATAACATGTCCTGTCTCTGGGAAAGCACAGTTCCCAAGAGTTGCTGTGCTTATGAATAGGGTGCCCAGGGAAGGTGAAGAGCAGCAACAGCTTTCCGGGCTGGCCCCTTCCTTGTGGGAGAAGGAGCCGGACGTTTCCTCTTTGGGAAAAAGCTCTGCCGAGAACGGACACGATGACATGTCCCGTCTCTGGGAAAGCACAGATCCCAAGCTTTGTTGTGCTTATTAATAGGCTGCCCAGGGAAGGTGAAGAGCAGCAACAGCTTTCAGGGCTGGCCCCTTCCTTGTGGCAGAAGGATCCGGACGTTTCCCATTTCAGAAAAATACTCTGCCGAGAACGGACACAATGACATGTCCCGTCTCTGGGAAAGCATAGATCCCAATCGCTGCTGTGCCTCTGAATAGGCTGCCCAGGGAAGGTGAAGACCAGCAAGAGCATCTTTCAGGGCTAGCACCTTCCTTGTGGAAGAAGGAGCCGGACGTTTCCTGTTTGGGAAAAATTCTCTGCCGAGAAAGGACACGATGACATGTCCTGTCCCTGGGAAAGCGCACATCCCAAGCGCTGCTGTGCTTATGAATAGGCTGCCCAGGGAAGGTGAAGACCAGCAATGACTTTCAGAGCTAACACCTTCCTTGTGGGAGAAGGAGCCGGACATTTCCCGTTTGGGAAAAAGGATCTGCCGAGAAAGGACACAATGACATGTCCCGTCTCTGGGAAAGCACAGATCCCAAGCGCTGCTGTGCCTCTGAATAGGGTGCCCAGGGAAGGTGAAGACCAGCAACAGCTTTCAGGGCTGGCCTCTTCCTTGTGGCAGAAGGAGCCTGACGTTTCCCGTTTGGGAAAAAAGCTCTGCCGAGAAAGGACATGATGACATGTCCCGTCTCTGGGAAAGCACAGATCCCAAGCGCTGCTGTGCCTGTGAATATGGTGCAAGGGAAGGTGAAGACCAGCAAGAGCTTTCAGGGCTATCACCTTCCTTGTGGCAGAAGGAGCCAGAAGTTTCCCGTTTGGGAAAAAGGCTCTTCCGAGAAAGGACACGATGACATGTCCCGTCCCTGGGAAAGCACACATCCCAAGCGCTGCTGTGCCTCTGAATAGGCTGCCCAGGGAAGGTGGAGACCAGCAAGAGCTTTCAGGGCTGGCCCCTTCCTTGTGGGAGAAGGAGCTGGACGTTTCCCGTTTGGGAAAATTAGTCTGCCGAGAAAGGACACGATGACATGTCCCGTCTCTGGGAAAGCACAGATCCCAAGCGCTGCTGTGCCTGTGAATAGGGTGCACGTGGAAGGTGAAGAGCAGCAACAGCTTTCAGGGCTGGCCTCTTCCTTGTGGCAGAAGGAGCCGGACGTTTCCCGTTTGGGAAAAAGGCTCTTCCGAGAACGGACACGATGACATGTCCCGTCTCTGGGAAAGCACAAATCCCAAGCGCTGCTGTGCTTATGAATAGGCTGCCCAGGGAAGGTGAAGACCAGCAAGAGCTTTCAGGGCTGGCCCCTTCCTTGTGGCAGAAGGAGCCGAACGTTTCCCTTTTGGGAAAAAGGCTCTGCCGAGAAAGGACACGATGACATGTCCCGTCTCTGGGAAAGCACAGATCCCAAGCGCTGTTGTGCCTCTGAATAGGCTGCCCACGGAAGGTAAAGACCAGCAAGAGCATCTTTCAGGGCTAGCACCTTCCTTGTGGAAGAAGGAGCCGGACGTTTCGTGTTTGAGAAAAATTCTCTGCCGAGAAAGGACACGATGACATGTCCTGTCCCTGGGAAAGCGCACATCCCAAGCGCTGCTGTGCTTATGAATAGGCTGCCCAGGGAAGGTGAAGACCAGCAATGACTTTCAGAGCTAACACCTTCCTTGTGGGAGAAGGAGCCGGACGTTTCCCGTTTGGGAAAAAGGCTCTGCCGAGAAAGGACACAATGACATGTCCCGTCTCTGGGAAAGCACAGATCCCAAGCGCTGCTGTGCCTCTGAATAGGCTGCCCAGGGAAGGTGAAGACCAGCAACAGCTTTCAGGGCTGGCCTCTTCCTTGTGGCAGAAGGAGCCGGACGTTTCCCGTTTGGGAAGAAAGCTCTGCCGAGAAAGGACATGATGACATGTCCCGTCTCTGGGAAAGCACAGATCCCAAGCGCTGCTGTGCCTGTGAATATGGTGCAAGGGAAGGTGAAGACCAGCAAGAGCTTTCAGGGCTATCACCTTCCTTGTGGCAGAAGGAGCCAGAAGTTTCCTGTTTGGGAAAAAGGCTCTTCCGAGAAAGGACACGATGACATGTCCCGTCCCTGGGAAAGCACACATCCCAAGCGCTGCTGTGCCTCTGAATAGGCTGCCCAGGGAAGGTGGAGACCAGCAAGAGCTTTCAGGGCTGGCCCCTTCCTTGTGGGAGAAGGAGCCGGACGTTTCCCGTTTGGGAAAAAGGCTCTGCCGAGAAAGGACACGATGACATGTCCCGTCTCTGGGAAAGCACAGATCCCAAGCGCTGCTGTGCCTGTGAATAGGGTGCACGTGGAAGGTGAAGAGCAGCAACAGCTTTCAGGGCTGGCCTATTCCTTGTGGCAGAAGGAGCCGGACGTTTCCCGTTTGGGAAAAAGGCTCTGCCGAGAACGGACACGATGACATGTCCCGTCTCTGGGAAAGCACAAATCCCAAGCGCTGCTGTGCTTATGAATAGGCTGCCCAGGGAAGGTGAAGACCAGCAAGAGCTTTCAGGGCTGGCCCCTTCCTTGTGGGAGAAGGAGCCGGACGTTTCCCTGTTGGGAAAAAGGCTCTGCCGAGAAAGGACACGATGACATGTCCCGTCTCTGGGAAAGCACAGATCCCAAGCGCTGCTGTGCCTCTGAATAGGCTGCCCAGGGAAGGTGAAGACCAGCAACAGCTTTTAGGGCTGGCCCCTTCCTTGTGGCAGAAGGAGCCGGACGTTTCCCGTCTTGGAAAAAGGCTCTGCCGAGAACGGACACGATGACATGTCCCGTCTCTGGGAAAGCACAGATCCCAAGCGCTGCTGTGCCTCTGAATAGGCTGCCCAGGGAAGGTGAAGACCAGCAAGAGCTTTCAGGGCTGGCCCCTTCCTTGTGGGAGAAGGAGCCGGACGTTTCCCGTTTGGGAAAAAGGCTCTGCCGAGAAAGGACACGATGACATGTCCTGTCCCTGGGAAAGCACAGATCCCTAGTGATGTTCTGCCTGTGAATAGGGTGCCCGGGGAAGGTGAAGAGCAGCAACAGCTTTCAGGGCTGGCCCCTTCCTTGTGGGAGAAGGAGCCGGACCTTTCCCATTTCGGAAAAATACACTGCCGAGAACGGACACGATGACATGTCCCGTCTCTGGGAAAGCACAGATCCCAAGCGCTGCTGTGCCTCTGAATAGGCTGCCCAGGGAAGGTGAAGAGCAGCAACAGCTTTCAGGGCTGGCCCCTTCCTTGTGGGAGAAGGAGCCGGACGTTTCCCGTTTGGGAAAAAGGCTCTGCCGTGAAAGGACATGATGACATGTCCCGTCTCTGGGAAAGCACAGATCCCAAGCGCTGCTGTGCCTATGAATAGGCTCCCCAGGGAAGGTGAAGAGCAGCAACAGCTTTCAGGGCTGGCCCCTTCCTTGTGGGAGAAGGAGCCAGAGGTTTCCCTGTTGGGAAAAATTCTCTGCCGAGAACGGACACGATGACATGTCCCGTCTCTGGGAAAGCACAGATACCAAGCGCTGCTGTGCCTCTGAATAGGGTGCACGTGGAAGGTGAAGAGCAGCAACACCTTTCAGGGCTGGCCTCTTCCTTGTGGCAGAAGGAGCCGGACGTTTCCCGTCTTGGAAAAAGGCTCTGCCGAGAACGGACACGATGACATGTCCTGTCCCTGGGAAAGCACAGATCCCTAGTGATGTTCTGCCTGTGAATAGGGTGCACGGGGAAGGTGAAGAGCAGCAAGAGCTTTCAGGGCTGGCCCCTTCCTTGTGGGAGAAGGAGCCGGACGTTTCCCATTTCGGAAAAATACTCTGCCGAGAACGTACACAATGACATGTCCCGTCTCTGGGAAAGCACAGATCCCAAGCGCTGCTGTGCCTCTGAATAGGGTGCCCAGGGAAGGTGAAGACCAGCAACAGCTTTCAGGGCTGGCCCCTTCCTGTGGGAGAAGGAGCCGGACGTTTCCCATTTCGGAAAAAGGCTCTGCCGAGAAAGGACACGATGACATGTCCCGTCCCTGTGAAAGCACAGATCCCAAGCGCTGCTGTGCCTATGAATAGGCTGCCCAGGGAAGGTGAAGAGCAGCAACAGCTTTCAGGGCTGGCCCCTTCCTTGTGGGAGATGGAGCTGGACGTTTCCCATTTGGGAAAAAGGCTCTGCCGAGAAAGGACACGATGACATGTCCCGTCCCTGTGAAAGCACAGATCCCAAGCGCTGCTGTGCCTATGAATAGGCTGCCCAGGGAAGGTGAAGACCAGCAAGAGCTTTCAGGGCTGGCCCCATCCTTGTGGGACAAGGAGCCGGAAGTTTCCCGTTTGGGAAAAAGGCTCTGCCGAGAAAGGACACGATGACATGTCCCATCCCTGGGAAAGCACACATCCCAAGCGCTGCTGTGCCTCTGAATAGGATGCCCAGGGAAGGTAAAGACCAGCAACAGCTTTCAGAGCTAGCACCTTCATTGTGGCAGAAGGAGCCGGACGTTTCCCGTTTGGGAAAAAGGCTCTGCCGAGAAAGGACACGATGACATGTCCCGTCTCTGGGAAAGCACAGATCCCAAGCACTGCTGTGCCTCTGAATAGGCTGCCCAGGGAAGGTGAAGACCAGCAATAACTTTTAGGGCTGGCCCCTTCCTTGTGGGAGAAGGAGCCGGACGTTTCCCGTTTGGGAAAAAGGCTCTGCCGAGAAAGGACACGATGACATGTCCCATCTCTGGGAAAGCACAGATCCCAAGCGCTGCTGTGCTTATTAATAGGCTGCCCAGGGAAGGTGAAGACCAGCAACAGCTTTCAGGGCTGGCCCCTTCCTTGTGGGAGAAGGAGCCGGACGTTTCCCGTTTGGGAAAATTAGTCTGACGAGAAAGGACACGATGACATGTCCCGTCCCTGGGAAAGCACAGATCCCAAGCGCTGCTGTGCCTGTGAATATGGTGCAAGGGAAGGTGAAGACCACCAACAGCTTTCAGGGCTAGCACCTTCATTGTGGGAGAAGGAGCCGGACGTTTCCCATTAGGGAAAAAGGCTCTGCCGAGAAAGGACATGATGACATATCCCGTCTCTGGGAAAGCACAGATCCCAAGCGCTGTTGTGCCTCTGAATAGGCTGCCCAGGGAAGGTAAATACCAGCAAGAGCATCTTTCAGGGCTAGCACCTTCCTTGTGGAAGAAGGAGCCGGACGTTTCCTGTTTGAGAAAAATTCTCTGCCGAGAAAGGACACGATGACATGTCCTGTCCCTGGGAAAGCACACATCCCAAGCGCTGCTGTGCTTATGAATAGGCTGCCCAGGGAAGGTGAAGACCAGCAATGACTTTCAGAGCTAACACCTTCCTTGTGGGAGAAGGAGCCGGACGTTTCCCGTTTGGGAAAAAGGCTCTGCCGAGAAAGGACACAATGACATGTCCTGTCTCTGGGAAAGCACAGATCCCAAGCGCTGCTGTGCCTCTGAATAGGCTGCCCAGGGAAGGTGAAGAGCAGCAACAGCTTTCAGGGCTGGCCCCTTCCTTGTGGGAGAAGGAGCCGGACGTTTCCCGTTTGGGAAAAAAGCTCTGCCGAGAAAGGACACAATGACATGTCCCGTCTCTGGGAAAGCACAGATCCCAAGCGCTGCTGTGCCTGTGAATATGGTGCAAGGGAAGGTGAAGACCAGCAAGAGCTTTCAGGGCTATCACCTTCCTTGTGGCAGAAGGAGCCATAAGTTTCCCGTTTGGGAAAAAGGCTCTGCCGAGAAAGGACACGATGACATGTCCCGTCCCTGGGAAAGCACAGATCCCAAGCGCTGCTGTGCCTCTGAATAGGCTGCCCAGGGAAGGTGAAGACCAGCAACAGCTTTTAGGGCTGGCCCCTTCCTTGTGGCAGAAGGAGCCGAACGTTTCCCGTCTTGGAAAAAGGCTCTGCCGAGAACGGACACGATGACATGTCCCGTCTCTGGGAAAGCACAGATCCCAAGCGCTGCTGAGCTTATGAATAGGCTGCCCAGGGAAGGTGAAGACCAGCAAGAGCTTTCAGGGCTGGCCCCTTCCTTGTGGGAGAAGGAGCCGGACGTTTCCCGTTTGGGAAAAAGGCTCTGCCGAGAAAGGACACGATGACATGTCCCGTCCCTGTGAAAGCACAGATCCAAAGCGCTGCTGTGCCTATGAATAGGGTGCCCAGGGAAGGTGAAGAGCAGCAACAGCTTTCAGGGCTGGCCCCTTCCTTGTGGGAGAAGGAGCCGGAAGTTTCCCGTTTGGGAAAAAGGCTCTGCCGAGAAAGGACACGATGACATGTCCCGTCTCTGGGAAAGCACAGATCCCAAGCGCTGCTGTGCCTGTGAATATCGTGCAAGGGAAGGTGAAGACCAGCAACAGCTTTCAGGGCTAGCACCTTCATTGTGGGAGAAGGAGCCGGAAGTTTCCCGTTTCGGAAAAAGGCTGTTCCGAGAAAGGACACGATGACATGTCCCGTCCCTGTGAAAGCACAGATCCCAAGCGCTGTTGTGCCTCTGAATAGGCTGCCCACGGAAGGTAAAGACCAGCAAGAGCATCTTTCAGGGCTAGCACCTTCCTTGTGGAAGAAGGAGCCGGACGTTTCGTGTTTGAGAAAAATTCTCTGCCGAGAAAGGACACGATGACATGTCCTGTCCCTGGGAAAGCGCACATCCCAAGCGCTGCTGTGCTTATGAATAGGCTGCCCAGGGAAGGTGAAGACCAGCAATGACTTTCAGAGCTAACACCTTCCTTGTGGGAGAAGGAGCCGGACGTTTCCCGTTTGGGAAAAAGGCTCTGCCGAGAAAGGACACAATGACATGTCCCGTCTCTGGGAAAGCACAGATCCCAAGCGCTGCTGTGCCTCTGAATAGGCTGCCCAGGGAAGGTGAAGACCAGCAACAGCTTTCAGGGCTGGCCTCTTCCTTGTGGCAGAAGGAGCCGGACGTTTCCCGTTTGGGAAAAAAGCTCTGCCGAGAAAGGACATGATGACATGTCCCGTCTCTGGGAAAGCACAGATCCCAAGCGCTGCTGTGCCTGTGAATATGGTGCAAGGGAAGGTGAAGACCAGCAAGAGCTTTCAGGGCTATCACATTCCTTGTGGCAGAAGGAGCCAGAAGTTTCCCGTTTGGGAAAAAGGCTCTTCCGAGAAAGGACACGATGACATGTCCCGTCCCTGGGAAAGCACACATCCCAAGCGCTGCTGTGCCTCTGAATAGGCTGCCCAGGGAAGGTGGAGACCAGCAAGAGCTTTCAGGGCTGGCCCCTTCCTTGTGGGAGAAGGAGCCGGACGTTTCCCGTTTGGGAAAAAGGCTCTGCCGAGAAAGGACACGATGACATGTCCCGTCTCTGGGAAAGCACAGATCCCAAGCGCTGCTGTGCCTGTGAATAGGGTGCACGTGGAAGGTGAAGAGCAGCAACAGCTTTCAGGGCTGGCCTATTCCTTGTGGCAGAAGGAGCCGGACGTTTCCCGTTTGGGAAAAAGGCTCTGCCGAGAACGGACACGATGACATGTCCCGTCTCTGGGAAAGCACAAATCCCAAGCGCTGCTGTGCTTATGAATAGGCTGCCCAGGGAAGGTGAAGACCAGCAAGAGCTTTCAGGGCTGGCCCCTTCCTTGTGGGAGAAGGAGCCGGACGTTTCCCGTTTGGGAAAAAGGCTCTGCCGAGAAAGGACACGATGACATGTCCCGTCTCTGGGAAAGCACAGATCCCAAGCGCTGCTGTGCCTCTGAATAGGCTGCCCAGGGAAGGTGAAGACCAGCAACAGCTTTTAGGGCTGGCCCCTTCCTTGTGGCAGAAGGAGCCGGACGTTTCCCGTCTTGGAAAAAGGCTCTGCCGAGAACGGACACGATGACATGTCCCGTCTCTGGGAAAGCACAGATCCCAAGCGCTGCTGTGCCTCTGAATAGGCTGCCCAGGGAAGGTGAAGACCAGCAAGAGCTTTCAGGGCTGGCCCCTTCCTTGTGGGAGAAGGAGCCGGACGTTTCCCGTTTGGGAAAAAGGCTCTGCCGAGAAAGGACACGATGACATGTCCTGTCCCTGGGAAAGCACAGATCCCTAGTGATGTTCTGCCTGTGAATAGGGTGCCCGGGGAAGGTGAAGAGCAGCAACAGCTTTCAGGGCTGGCCCCTTCCTTGTGGGAGAAGGAGCCGGACCTTTCCCATTTCGGAAAAATACACTGCCGAGAACGGACACGATGACATGTCCCGTCTCTGGGAAAGCACAGATCCCAAGCGCTGCTGTGCCTCTGAATAGGCTGCCCAGGGAAGGTGAAGAGCAGCAACAGCTTTCAGGGCTGGCCCCTTCCTTGTGGGAGAAGGAGCCGGACGTTTCCCGTTTGGGAAAAAGGCTCTGCCGTGAAAGGACATGATGACATGTCCCGTCTCTGGGAAAGCACAGATCCCAAGCGCTGCTGTGCCTATGAATAGGCTCCCCAGGGAAGGTGAAGAGCAGCAACAGCTTTCAGGGCTGGCCCCTTCCTTGTGGGAGAAGGAGCCAGAGGTTTCCCTGTTGGGAAAAATGCTCTGCCGAGAACGGACACGATGACATGTCCCGTCTCTGGGAAAGCACAGATACCAAGCGCTGCTGTGCCTCTGAATAGGGTGCACGTGGAAGGTGAAGAGCAGCAACACCTTTCAGGGCTGGCCTCTTCCTTGTGGCAGAAGGAGCCGGACGTTTCCCGTCTTGGAAAAAGGCTCTGCCGAGAACGGACACGATGACATGTCCTGTCCCTGGGAAAGCACAGATCCCTAGTGATGTTCTGCCTGTGAATAGGGTGCACGGGGAAGGTGAAGAGCAGCAAGAGCTTTCAGGGCTGGCCCCTTCCTTGTGGGAGAAGGAGCCGGACGTTTCCCATTTCGGAAAAATACTCTGCCGAGAACGTACACAATGACATGTCCCGTCTCTGGGAAAGCACAGATCCCAAGCGCTGCTGTGCCTCTGAATAGGGTGCCCAGGGAAGGTGAAGACCAGCAACAGCTTTCAGGGCTGGCCCCTTCCTGTGGGAGAAGGAGCCGGACGTTTCCCATTTCGGAAAAAGGCTCTGCCGAGAAAGGACACGATGACATGTCCCGTCCCTGTGAAAGCACAGATCCCAAGCGCTGCTGTGCCTATGAATAGGCTGCCCAGGGAAGGTGAAGAGCAGCAACAGCTTTCAGGGCTGGCCCCTTCCTTGTGGGAGATGGAGCTGGACGTTTCCCATTTGGGAAAAAGGCTCTGCCGAGAAAGGACACGATGACATGTCCCGTCTCTGGGAAAGCACAGATCCCAAGCGCTGCTGTGCCTATGAATAGGCTGCCCAGGGAAGGTGAAGACCAGCAAGAGCTTTCAGGGCTGGCCCCATCCTTGTGGGACAAGGAGCCGGAAGTTTCCCGTTTGGGAAAAAGGCTCTGCCGAGAAAGGACACGATGACATGTCCCATCCCTGGGAAAGCACACATCCCAAGCGCTGCTGTGCCTCTGAATAGGCTGCCCAGGGAAGGTAAAGACCAGCAACAGCTTTCAGAGCTAGCACCTTCATTGTGGCAGAAGGAGCCGGACGTTTCCCGTTTGGGAAAAAGGCTCTGCCGAGAAAGGACACGATGACATGTCCCGTCTCTGGGAAAGCACAGATCCCAAGCACTGCTGTGCCTCTGAATAGGCTGCCCAGGGAAGGTGAAGACCAGCAATAACTTTTAGGGCTGGCCCCTTCCTTGTGGGAGAAGGAGCCGGACGTTTCCCGTTTGGGAAAAAGGCTCTGCCGAGAAAGGACACGATGACATGTCCCATCTCTGGGAAAGCACAGATCCCAAGCGCTGCTGTGCTTATTAATAGGCTGCCCAGGGAAGGTGAAGACCAGCAACAGCTTTCAGGGCTGGCCCCTTCCTTGTGGGAGAAGGAGCCGGACGTTTCCCGTTTGGGAAAATTAGTCTGACGAGAAAGGACACGATGACATGTCCCGTCCCTGGGAAAGCACAGATCCCAAGCGCTGCTGTGCCTGTGAATATGGTGCAAGGGAAGGTGAAGACCACCAACAGCTTTCAGGGCTAGCACCTTCATTGTGGGAGAAGGAGCCGGACGTTTCCCATTAGGGAAAAAGGCTCTGCCGAGAAAGGACATGATGACATATCCCGTCTCTGGGAAAGCACAGATCCCAAGCGCTGTTGTGCCTCTGAATAGGCTGCCCAGGGAAGGTAAATACCAGCAAGAGCATCTTTCAGGGCTAGCACCTTCCTTGTGGAAGAAGGAGCCGGACGTTTCCTGTTTGAGAAAAATTCTCTGCCGAGAAAGGACACGATGACATGTCCTGTCCCTGGGAAAGCACACATCCCAAGCGCTGCTGTGCTTATGAATAGGCTGCCCAGGGAAGGTGAAGACCAGCAATGACTTTCAGAGCTAACACCTTCCTTGTGGGAGAAGGAGCCGGACGTTTCCCGTTTGGGAAAAAGGCTCTGCCGAGAAAGGACACAATGACATGTCCTGTCTCTGGGAAAGCACAGATCCCAAGCACTGCTGTGCCTCTGAATAGGCTGCCCAGGGAAGGTGAAGACCAGCAACAGCTTTCAGGGCTGGCCCCTTCCTTGTGGGAGAAGGAGCCGGACGTTTCCCGTTTGGGAAAAAAGCTCTGCCGAGAAAGGACACAATGACATGTCCCGTCTCTGGGAAAGCACAGATCCCAAGCGCTGCTGTGCCTGTGAATATGGTGCAAGGGAAGGTGAAGACCAGCAAGACCTTTCAGGGCTATCACCTTCCTTGTGGCAGAAGGAGCCATAAGTTTCCCGTTTGGGAAAAAGGCTCTGCCGAGAAAGGACACGATGACATGTCCCGTCCCTGGGAAAGCACAGATCCCAAGCGCTGCTGTGCCTCTGAATAGGCTGCCCAGGGAAGGTGAAGACCAGCAACAGCTTTTAGGGCTGGCCCCTTCCTTGTGGCAGAAGGAGCCGAACGTTTCCCGTCTTGGAAAAAGGCTCTGCCGAGAACGGACACGATGACATGTCCCGTCTCTGGGAAAGCACAGATCCCAAGCGCTGCTGAGCTTATGAATAGGCTGCCCAGGGAAGGTGAAGACCAGCAAGAGCTTTCAGGGCTGGCCCCTTCCTTGTGGGAGAAGGAGCCGGACGTTTCCCGTTTGGGAAAAATACTCTGCCGAGAACGTCCACAATGACATGTCCCATCTCTGGGCATGCACAGATCCCAAGCGCTGCTGTGCCTCTGAATAGGCTGCCCAGGGAAGGTGAAGACCAGCAACAGCTTTTAGGGTTGGCCCCTTCCTTGTGGCAGAAGGAGCCGAACGTTTCCCGTCTTGGAAAAAGGCTCTGCCGAGAACGGACACGATGACATGTCCCGTCTCTGGGAAAGCACAGATCCCAAGCGCTGCTGAGCTTATGAATAGGCTGCCCAGGGAAGGTGAAGACCAGCAAGAGCTTTCAGGGCTGGCCCCTTCCTTGTGGGAGAAGGAGCCGGACGTTTCCCGTTTGGGAAAAAGGCTCTGCCGAGAAAGGACACGATGACATGTCCCGTCCCTGTGAAAGCACAGATCCAAAGCGCTGCTGTGCCTATGAATAGGGTGCCCAGGGAAGGTGAAGAGCAGCAACAGCTTTCAGGGCTGGCCCCTTCCTTGTGGGAGAAGGAGCCGGAAGTTTCCCGTTTGGGAAAAAGGCTCTGCCGAGAAAGGACACGATGACATGTCCCGTCTCTGGGAAAGCACAGATCCCAAGCGCTGCTGTGCCTGTGAATATCGTGCAAGGGAAGGTGAAGACCAGCAACAGCTTTCAGGGCTAGCACCTTCATTGTGGGAGAAGGAGCCGGAAGTTTCCCGTTTCGGAAAAAGGCTGTTCCGAGAAAGGACACGATGACATGTCCCGTCCCTGTGAAAGCACAGATCCCAAGCGCTGCTGTGCCTGTGAATAGGGTGCACGTGGAAGGTGAAGAGCAGCAACAGCATTCAGGGCTGGCCTCTTCCTTGTGGCAGAAGGAGCCGGACGTTTCCCGTTTGGGAAAAAGGCTCTTCCGAGAACGGACACGATGACATGTCCCGTCTCTGGGAAAGCACAGATCCCAAGCGCTGCTGTGCCTCTGAATAGGGTGCCCAGGGAAGGTGAAGACCAGCAACAGCTTTTCGGGCTGGCCCCTTCCTTGTGGCAGAAGGAGCCGGACGTTTCCCGTCTTGGAAAAAGGCTCTGCCGAGAACGGACACGATGACATGTCCCGTCTCTGGGAAAGCACAGATCCCAAGCGCTGCTGTGCCTCTGAATAGGCTGCCCAGGGAAGGTGAAGAGCAGCAAGAGCTTTCAGGGCTGGCCCCTTCCTTGTGGGAGAAGGAGCCGGACGTTTCCCGTTTGGGAAAAAGGCTCTGCCGAGAAAGGACACGATGACATGTCCCGTCCCTGTGAAAGCACAGATCCCAAGCGCTGCTGTGCCTATCAATAGGGTGCCCAGGGAAGGTGAAGAGCAGCAACAGCTTTCAGGGCTGGCCCCTTCCTTGTGGGAGAAGGAGCCGGAAGTTTCCCGTTTGGGAAAAAGGCTCTGCCGAGAAAGGACGCGATGACATGTCCCGTCTCTGGGAAAGCACAGATCCCAAGCGCTGCTGTGCCTGTGAATATCGTGCAAGGGAAGGTGAAGAGCAGCAACAGCTTTCAGGGCTAGCACCTTCATTGTGGGAGAAGGAGCCGGAAGTTTCCCGTTTGGGAAAAAGGCTGTTCCGAGAAAGGACACGATGACATGTCCCGTCCCTGTGAAATCACAGATCCCAAGCGCTGCTGTGCCTGTGAATAGGGTGCACGTGGAAGGTGAAGAGCAGCAACAGCTTTCAGGGCTGGCCTCTTCCTTGTGGCAGAAGGAGCCGGACGTTTCCCGTTTGGGAAAAAGGCTCTTCCGAGAACGGACACGATGACATGTCCCGTCTCTGGGAAAGCACAGATCCCAAGCGCTGCTGTGCCTGTGAATATCGTGCAAGGGAAGGTGAAGACCAGCAACAGCTTTCAGGGCTAGCACCTTCACTGTGGGATAAGGAGCCGGAAGTTTCCCGTTTGGGAAAAAGGCTCTTCCGAGAAAGGACACGATGACATGTCCCGTCCCTGTGAAAGCACACATCCCAAGCGCTGCTGTGCCTCTGAATAGGCTGCCCAGGGAAGGTAAAGACCAGCAACAGCTTTCAGAGCTAGCACCTTCATTGTGGGAGAAGGAGCCGGACGTTTCCCGTTTGGGAAAAAGGCTCTGCCGAGAAAGGACACGATGACATGTCCCGTCTCTGGGAAAGCAAAGATCCCAAGCACTGCTGTGCCTCTGAATAGGCTGCCCAGGGAAGGTGAAGACCAGCAATAACGTTTAGGGCTGGCCCCTTCCTTGTGGTAGAAGGAGCCGGACGTTTCCCGTTTGGGAAAAAGGCTCTGCGGAGAAAGGACACGATGACATGTCCTGTCCCTGGGAAAGCAGAGATCCCTAGTGATGTTCTGCCTGTGAATAGGGTGCACGGAGAAGGTGAAGAGCAGCAAGAGCTTTCAGGGCTGGCCCCTTCCTTGTGGGAGAAGGAGCCGGACGTTTCCCGTCTTGGAAAAAGGCTCTGCCGAGAAAGGACACGATGACATGTCCCGTCCCTGTGAAAGCACAGATCCCAAGCGCTGCTGTGCCTATGAATAGGGTGCCCAGGGAAGGTGAAGAGCAGCAACAGCTTTCAGGGCTGGCCCCTTCGTTGTGGGAGAAGGAGCCGAACGTTTCCCGTCTTGGAAAAAGGCTCTGCCGAGAACGGACACGATGACATGTCCCGTCTCTGGGAAAGCACAGATCCCAAGCGCTGCTGAGCTTATGAATAGGCTGCCCAGGGAAGGTGAAGACCAGCAAGAGCTTTCAGGGCTGGCCCCTTCCTTGTGGGAGAAGGAGCCGGACGTTTCCCGTTTGGGAAAAAGGCTCTGCCGAGAAAGGACACGATGACATGTCCCGTCCCTGTGAAAGCACAGATCCAAAGCGCTGCTGTGCCTATGAATAGGGTGCCCAGGGAAGGTGAAGAGCAGCAACAGCTTTCAGGGCTGGCCCCTTCCTTGTGGGAGAAGGAGCCGGAAGTTTCCCGTTTGGGAAAAAGGCTCTGCCGAGAAAGGACACGATGACATGTCCCGTCTCTGGGAAAGCACAGATCCCAAGCGCTGCTGTGCCTGTGAATATCGTGCAAGGGAAGGTGAAGACCAGCAACAGCTTTCAGGGCTAGCACCTTCATTGTGGGAGAAGGAGCCGGAAGTTTCCCGTTTCGGAAAAAGGCTGTTCCGAGAAAGGACACGATGACATGTCCCGTCCCTGTGAAAGCACAGATCCCAAGCGCTGCTGTGCCTGTGAATAGGGTGCACGTGGAAGGTGAAGAGCAGCAACAGCATTCAGGGCTGGCCTCTTCCTTGTGGCAGAAGGAGCCGGACGTTTCCCGTTTGGGAAAAAGGCTCTGCCGAGAAAGGACACGATGACATGTCCCGTCTCTGGGAAAGCACAGATCCCAAGCGCTGCTGTGCCTCTGAATAGGGTGCCCAGGGAAGGTGAAGACCAGCAACAGCTTTTAGGGCTGGCCCCTTCCTTGTGGCAGAAGGAGCCGGACGTTTCCCGTCTTGGAAAAAGGCTCTGCCGAGAACGGACACGATGACATGTCCCGTCTCTGGGAAAGCACAGATCCCAAGCGCTGCTGTGCCTCTGAATAGGCTGCCCAGGGAAGGTGAAGAGCAGCAAGAGCTTTCAGGGCTGGCCCCTTCCTTGTGGGAGAAGGAGCCGGAAGTTTCCCGTTTGGGAAAAAGGCTCTGCCGAGAAAGGACGCGATGACATGTCCCGTCTCTGGGAAAGCACAGATCCCAAGCGCTGCTGTGCCTGTGAATATCGTGCAAGGGAAGGTGAAGAGCAGCAACAGCTTTCAGGGCTAGCACCTTCATTGTGGGAGAAGGAGCCGGAAGTTTCCCGTTTGGGAAAAAGGCTGTTCCGAGAAAGGACACGATGACATGTCCCGTCCCTGTGAAATCACAGATCCCAAGCGCTGCTGTGCCTGTGAATAGGGTGCACGTGGAAGGTGAAGAGCAGCAACAGCTTTCAGGGCTGGCCTCTTCCTTGTGGCAGAAGGAGCCGGACGTTTCCCGTTTGGGAAAAAGGCTCTTCCGAGAACGGACACGATGACATGTCCCGTCTCTGGGAAAGCACAGATCCCAAGCGCTGCTGTGCCTGTGAATATCGTGCAAGGGAAGGTGAAGACCAGCAACAGCTTTCAGGGCTAGCACCTTCACTGTGGGATAAGGAGCCGGAAGTTTCCCGTTTGGGAAAAAGGCTCTTCCGAGAAAGGACACGATGACATGTCCCGTCCCTGTGAAAGCACACATCCCAAGCGCTGCTGTGCCTCTGAATAGGCTGCCCAGGGAAGGTAAAGACCAGCAACAGCTTTCAGAGCTAGCACCTTCATTGTGGGAGAAGGAGCCGGACGTTTCCCGTTTGGGAAAAAGGCTCTGCCGAGAAAGGACACGATGACATGTCCCGTCTCTGGGAAAGCACAGATCCCAAGCACTGCTGTGCCTCTGAATAGGCTGCCCAGGGAAGGTGAAGACCAGCAATAACGTTTAGGGCTGGCCCCTTCCTTGTGGTAGAAGGAGCCGGACGTTTCCCGTTTGGGAAAAAGGCTCTGCGGAGAAAGGACACGATGACATGTCCTGTCCCTGGGAAAGCAGAGATCCCTAGTGATGTTCTGCCTGTGAATAGGGTGCACGGAGAAGGTGAAGAGCAGCAAGAGCTTTCAGGGCTGGCCCCTTCCTTGTGGGAGAAGGAGCCGGACGTTTCCCGTCTTGGAAAAAGGCTCTGCCGAGAAAGGACACGATGACATGTCCCGTCCCTGTGAAAGCACAGATCCCAAGCGCTGCTGTGCCTATGAATAGGGTGCCCAGGGAAGGTGAAGAGCAGCAACAGCTTTCAGGGCTGGCCCCTTCGTTGTGGGAGAAGGAGCCGGAAGTTTCCCGTTTGGGAAAAAGGCTCTGCCGAGAAAGGACACAATGACATGTCCCGTCTCTGGGAAAGCACAGATCCCAAGCGCTGCTGTGCCTCTGAATATGGTGCAAGGGAAGGTGAAGACCAGCAACAGCTTTCAGGGCTAGCACCTTCATTGTGGGAGAAGGAGCCGGACGTTTCCCGTTTGGGAAAAAGGCTCTGCCGAGAAAGGAGACCATGACATGTCCTGTCTCTGGGAAAGCACAGATCCCAAGCACTGCTGTGCCTCTGAATAGGCTGCCCAGGGAAGGTGAAGACCAGCAATAAGTTTTAGGGCTGGCCCCTTCCTTGTGGGAGATGGAGCCGGAAGTTTCCCGTTTGGGAAAAAGGCTCTGCCGAGAAAGGACACGATGACATGTCCCGTCTCTGGGAAAGCACAGATCCCAAGCGCTGCTGTGCTTATTAATAGGGTGCCCAGGGAAGGTGAAGACCAGCAACAGCTTTCAGGGCTGGCCCCTTCCTTGTGGGAGAAGGAGCTGGTCGTTTCCCGTTTGGGAAAA